>JAPQWV010000043.1:3888799-4536932 GCA_027422505.1 Craterostigma plantagineum | reverse complement strand
ATGAAACTGTTTGGCATGAAGTACTTGGATTCGTAGACGTAGTAGTAACTTTTTTAGTTTATTTATTCATTTTTTACTCACGTGGGCCCAAAATAGTTCTACTTAATAGGGGTCTTTACACATAAATACCGCTCTGTAAAAAAACTTGTAATTTGGAACTTTGTCAGCATTTTTTTATATGTAGGTACCTAATAGAATAAAGTTTTTGCAGATAGGTGCCCAATCTGCCGCATGTACGCCATACAACACATTTGGGTACCATATATCAACGTATTGTCTTACGTAATACGTTTAGAAAATGATAGTCCGAATTAGCACATTTAGGTACGCCCTATTTACACATTAGGTACGCCGCACAAACACATTTAGGTACCATATATCAACGTGTTATGGTACGCAATACCCACACGGCAAGGTACGACATGACTGAAGAGACAGGTACAAATTAAATCGGGTACCTATCTGTAAAAATTTCTGACATAGGTACTGATCTGTAAGTTATTCAAATAGGTATTTGTGTGATACCCGTACTTAGTATTACTTTGAAGACTTACCTAACAAAACTGCCATATCAAATTGATTTAAAATTATTACATAATGTAATAATGAGTGTAAGCAATATTATTTTCACGAGTACTCACTTTCCTATCCCCGGCACTAGATAGTAGATATTCAATGTGTAGCATTTACTATAATTAATTAGATCATCCAACCACTATTGAAAAATAAATAAATAAATTGTGAAATTGAGTTGGGGCAATATGAGTGTTGCACTATCCACGGCATCGCCCTTTGTGTCGGTAGTCATTAATATAAAAATTAAATTATCGGTAAAAGAAAGCGAAAATTTGTATTGTACTTTCTCCATTCTTAATTGGTGGATTTTAAAGTTTCAACCAATTCTTATGATTTTAAAGTTTCAACCATAGAATTAAATCATTTTCAGAATAATTGTAGCACTCAACATTTAATAAATATGGCAGCAGCAACGAGTCTGGACGTATTTTGAAATTCTATGATAATTATGAAAAGGTCTGCATTATTGACAACCACCGTATTTATTTTTTATATCGTATATTTATTCGATACATATTAAATTAACTAGAATTTTATGAAAAACTTCTTAATATATATATATATATATATATATATTCAGACGAGCATTACCCTGCTATGGAGGATAAATTATTAAAGTAGAATGATTTCCTTCTTATGAATTATTTCAAAAATAAATTAAATTTCGTTACTCGTTAGTGTGTTGCTACAGTCCACCATTAATTCATGGATTTGTTTGTACGATTTATAGTTACAAGCCATTAATTTGAGATGCAATAAAGTGACTCAACGATAATATAGTACTGCAGATCAGTGAAACTATATTAAAGGTACATATTTTTGCAATTAGAACGAACATATATTTTAGTTTGTTTAATTTATATATAGTAATTAATTACGCAACTCAAACTCTCGCATATATGATGCAAGACATATTTATGGAATTTTAAGATATTACATATATTTAAAAAATTTGGTGACATCAATCGATGCCAGTCATATAAAATCAAAGCTCAAATAAAACTAAATAGTGGAATTGAGTTGTTGGGACAATAGTAGTAGTGTGAGGGACCCTCTGCACTATCAACAATATCGCGCCGTTGGGGTCGAAAGTCTTGAATATATATTTCTATTATCAAGAAAAGCAAAAAATAGGCTTCGATATAATAAGTTTGGATACCTTTGATTTTCAAATATTTTATGAATTGCTTAATATTACGAACCTGCATGCATCATTACAAGAAATTAACGTTGAAGAAATTTGAATCGTCTATACTATTATTCTCCAAGTTTAGTTAGAACTGTAACTTGTAAGGAAATATCTATTCTATTATATTAAAGTGAGGAGTGGCTATTAACTGTCATTCTGTGCTCCGTTTGGTTTCCCTGAAAAGCCCAAATAAGCCCAGCATTATAAATAATATGCCATTATATTGTGTTTGGTTGTTTGTTTTGCAGCCCGTTTTATTTAAAGCCCGAATATTAGACTGATGGCCCGTTATAAGTAAACTAGGGAATGAGCTACAGATAAGTTATAATGGGTCTCTCTATAAATAACTTACAATTTTAATCTTGGACCCTTATATGGAGCTTATAACCAAACGCAGCACTGGTCTGTAAAATATTTATAATTTAACCTCTCTATTTCTAATTTATTAATTAAATAATGATCATATTTAATCCCTCAATTTTAGTTATTGTACTTATACTCTTACTCATTATAGTCCTTTTGTAGATAAAAATTATATTTCATCTACTAACCATAAATTATAAATTTCAAAATTAAAATTAGAACAATTATATTTTAACCGCACGCATAGAGTGTGCAGAAAGTACCAGTACATGACAGCGTCGTACTACTTGTGTCTATCGCAATTTTTTTACCTTTTTATTTGGGAAAATGTATTATGTCGGAAACAAGTCATGTAATTATAGCACGATGAACCACGTGATAAAATTTAAGGGGCGATTATTGTGGATAAGACATGATATTTATTTGAAGTCATGAAAGCTGAAGGGGACGTCACAATACCACAAGATTTTAGTAATAAATACTTTTCATTATACAAAGTAATTGTAGTACTCGACATTTCATAGATATGTTAGCAGCCACGAGTCTGCACGTTCTCTTAAATTTCTATGAAATGTCTACATTATGGACAAGAATCGAGTACTGTCTTTAGTTTTTGTACCGCCATTTTAATTATTTCGAATTTTTTTCATAAATTGCTGGTCATGCATGTTACTAGGGAAGAAAACCGACGTTTCTATATCCACTCATCCTCCAAAACATCACCGTGATCATCATCGCTTCCTAATCACCGCGTTGTTTAGTGTGAGTGATGAAGTATCACCGTGATGGATAATCACCGAGGTGATCAAAACGGGGTGATATTCGAGCTTTTGAATCACCCCTAAAAAGTAGGGTGATCCTCCATCACCGCGATGTGGTGATATTTCAATATATCTTTGGACAAAATTATCTCTTATTTTTAACATCATTCCTTATAATTACATAACCAACATATTTAAATCTTAAAAATTTATATCTAATGCTTAAAAAATAAAAGAATTATGTTGAAGGATTATAGAACATACTTATTATTAAATACTTGATTAATCTATTAAAGCTTTAAAAAATAAAATAATTATATTGAAGAATTATCTAAAATACTTATAATTAATAATTGGTTAAAAAATCTACGTTTAAAGCATAAGAAATATAATAATTCTATTGATAAATTACATAACATGCTTATAATTAATGCTTAACAATAATACTTGATTTCCAAATATTAATAACTATCACGTTAAATATTACGTCAAATGAAAATATTAAAACTGTTTTACTAAATAATATACATAAGGTTAAATATGACATTTACACAATATCATCCCAGACATCATTGCGATTAAACAAACACAGTATTCCAATATCACGTTGATATTCATTATGAAATATCACCCCAAAACAAACACAGTGATGACATATCACCTTGATCCACATCATGGTGATATGAGTATCAACGTGATGTTGGATCACCGGAAACAAACACCCCTTAATGAAATATATATTCGTACGAACGCAATTCTACTACTGAGAACAAATTGGAATTTCTTCATTTCGGTTGTTAGCAGACGCCATAATTGAGAATAAAATTTATATATTTTTTCTTATATTGTATTTATTTCTATAATTTTTTATACACCTCCAACTCTCACATTATTTATCATAAAAGATGTATTTTCAAATATAAATATTTTTGTTTGAAAAATTGGTACCAAATAATTAGAAACCTAACAATGCTTCTCTTTGCGCTATTTTGTTTTCCACGTTCTCTAAAAGCTGATCTCATACATCGATTATCGAAACCAATATGAAAACTCATTAACGTCGCAATGGTGACATCAGCAGCATGCTATCATTCTTTATATGTTGGCTGGTGCAATTCATTTAATCCTAGATAGCAAAATAAAATCTTCGACCATCATCTCTTCAAACATGTTGCAGTTACATTATTTTGTAATTCAGAAGTATTTTATGTAATTATATTGCTGGTGGTTGTGGTGTTGAGTGTTGACATTATTATTATTTAGAATTGAATTCTACATTCGATCAAATATTATTACCGGTGGAATAACACGTGCATGTTGATCTTTCGTAGTTATCTTTCTTCCATGTGTGCACATGACGAATCATTGCACATTACAAGTGGAATTTAAATAGAAAGAATCCCACTATAAGTGATCCATTTTTATTTCATGTTCAATTACTCAAAATGCGAAAAAAAAAAGCTGGCCACACTCGACGGTGCCAGCTTTTCATATGATGCATATATCTTAGTGAGGCGAGACATATATTGTTTCAAGATTTGAAATAATTAACCATTATATATAATCAAGGGGCTAGAAATATCTTTCCCTATTATTTATACTTATTTTAGCAATGATATCCTGTTTAATTCGATCAAGATTTTCTTGTTATGTAATTAGGTTTAAGTTTAATGTTAAGCTGCTCAAGAAGTATGAAATAATTGACTTTAGCGCGACAAGAATCAAGATAGCTTTCATTCATAGCAGACCATATCTATACTACTTAAGTTATGTCTCACATTTTCTTACCCTAAATACAACTACTTACAAGTTGGTAATGCAACTCCACCTTTTACAATCCTCGTTTATCATGGCTTTTTATTGCATCGAAAGAATCAAAATTCAATGAAAATTATAGACCCCGACGAATAATAAAGTTGTAGAACGTGATGAATAAAATAAGCCTGCACTGCAATGCTTTAATCTTTTTAATAAAGTTTTTCTATTATTACATCTTTTCATAAAATGGAATGATGAAAGAGAATTGGATCCAAAGTTGCATGCAAAGGGCCCAAGAAAAGGAAAAACATACCTTCAAATCCGATCATTAAATGTTATCCGAGAATTATATATTTCTTAAATATCTATTGCTGTGAATAATGCTCATGAATTTCGCGGTCCAGATTGCTTTCTTCATGACATATCCACTTGTACTTCTTAAAAAAAAAAGGAGTAATCAAAGGCAGAATAAAGTGGAGAAACTAAATTTAATTGTTTTTGATTGTTTCTATAAATTCTTATATCTTAAACCTTTTCGATCTAACACGTTGGGCCATTTTATTGGGCCCACGTAGTTATTTGGTTGGGCCTTTCCCGTAGACCAAGCCCAAATTAAAAGTCAAACTCCTCAATGAAAACGCCCTTTCCGACCCGTATTGTTGACCCGTCCGACATAATTGTCAATTTAGGGCTAAATTGCCAATTCCCGAATCAAAAACCTCCTCAAGGAACACGAACAACAAGCCCAACGTTCGCCGATCAATCTCTTGAAATCCCGACAATGGGAGACCGAAACCCCACTACCGCCGGCGCCTCCGCCGATACTACTGAAGCCCTCACACGGCCTCAATTTGAAAGCATACAGACACAGTCTGATCCATCAACTTCGATTTCAAGCCCTAGTCCAAACCCTAGCGCCGTCCTAACTCCTCCTCCGCCTCCGTCGATTGTGACGCCTCCTTCTCAGCCGATTCATCCTTCGCTCATACCTCCCGGAGCCCCGCAATTCTTTCCGGCCGCAGGTTATTCGACCATGCCGCCGGGAGTGGTGGGGCCGCCGCAGCCTCAGCCGTACGGCATAGCGGGTCAGGCAGTAAGATATGTGGCGCCGCCAATGCCAAACGGCTATCCCCTAGCCGCAGTGCCTCCTCCGGGTGGGTTTTCAGTTTTTTTCTTATTAATTTGATTGTCGTGGTTAATTTTTTAAGTAAAGGTGAATGTGTGGTGGCTTTATTGTTATGGTGTTGGTTTCGAATCGTATTGTCCTTGACATGTTTAACCAAAAATAATTTTTCTGGGGAGCCACATTTTATTGATGAATCTACGAAGTAGGTGGGCGATATGATTACCTATTCCGATCCAGTCGTCTTGAGACTGTGGATAGAGTAATGTATGGTGCATAAGTTATAAAAATGATTCTTTGCAGACAGGATGGTAATGTGTTGGAATTCGTTGTACCTATTTTTCTTGTTTTATAATAATTTTGGAAGATTGAGTGTACGGAAAGGGTTTGGGATGAGGGATCTGTATTGCTGAATTTGGGATATCGATGACAAGATGTTTTCTCCACAGTGTCATGATTGATTACATTGGGAAAAGTTTGGGATGCTCATTAGAGACTTCTGATCACTCTCACACATCAACTCCTTTTTGTTGGTATGAGCATCTTTTATTTGGCTGGTTTCAATGAATTCTTTTGCTAAGTCCACGTAGATTCTCTGGAGTTTAGAATAGTGTACTGGCAAAGATTAATAAAACCGGTGTAAACATGATATCTGTAACTTAAAGAGCGGAATACTGCAGGATTGATTTCTTTATTTTTCACGATTCTGCTGTTACATGAACAAGATGTTACATCGTCGTAGAATGATTTGGCCTTTATAGGATTTTGTTTTTTGAATTGCCACCAGCAGACTATGTTAAACGTTGAGTCAGCTATATGCCTCTGTCATCAAGGTATTACAATCTTCTTAAATCATGTTATTTTTAGTTTCTTTAAATACTTCTTGGTGAGCATGATAGTTGTAACTGTTCATGTAGTATAATGACATCGTCCAATAAAAATTTGTACGCAATTATTCTGGTGTGACCGGACAGTAGTTAAATCATGTCTTCTCGATTGAGGCTTTTCATCTTTGGTGCTTGGAATTGGATAATTTTGACAAGCCTTCTGTTTTACAACTCAATGCTTAAGGTATGACTACTTCGGAAGTTCATATTTCATGAATCCCAATGTTCCTCTTCTCTGTATTTGATCCTTTTATGATGGTTTTAGAAATAGAAAGTTTCGATTTGTGAATTGGTAAGCATGTTTCTGACAAATTTGCATAGATTTCTTTGTTTTTTTATGCAGGAGTTCCTCGATATCCTAATCCTTATGCACCAATGATTCGCCCGGGTTTTCCTCCACGGCCCATGGTTGGTGTTATGCCACCGTTGGCACGCCCTCCAATAATCAGCATTCGCGGTCCGCTCATTTCACCTGTTGTTAGGCCACATACTGTTGCAAGTGCTTCACCTGCAGAGGAGCCTCAGAAAACTGTTTATGTTGGCAAGTTACTACCAACAGTCAAAAATGATTTTATGCTCTCTCTGTTGCAAGTATGGCCTTTATTTCCTCTCACATCCTCTAGCATGTGTCTCCTTTTTTACCCAGTGTTGACTTTTTCTTGTTAATTTATCTACGCCAAGTGTCAATAATGTTTCCTCACCACCATCGTATTATTGACTTACTTTGGACATTTTCTTCAGCTTTGTGGTCCTGTAAAGAGTTGGAAGCGCCCTCATGGCACAACTGGAGCTTTAAGAGGATTTGGATTTTGTGAGTTTGAGTCTGCTGAAGGAGTTCTCCGGGCACTTCGGCTTCTCAATAAACTAAGTGTTGATGGGCAGGAATTGATGGTATATTATCCTCCACCATTGTGCATTTTTTTCTTCCTGAACCTTTATTCGCTGTTTTTCTGACTTGCTCCTTCCCATCAGTATATATTTGCGGAATTTCTCGTTACATCTCTCTACAAATTTAACTTTACTCTCATGAAGAGTGTTGCACATATGGAACATGATCAATAATCAATTACGAAATTTTTTGAAGTTGTAAATCTCTGCAGGCAGAGTCATCTTAAGAAGCTCAAATCACGAATGCATCTCATTTCGTTCAATATGTTATCTAATGTTTCTCTGCTTTCTATAACCATCTATTTAGATTGCAAATATAGTTTTTCCAATGCTGATTCCTGTCCTGGTGCCATGAATGAGTATGCAGTTAAATGTCGGGGATGAAACTAAAGAGTATCTCAAGCGTTATGTGGAGAAGAGAATCGAAAGTACCCAAAATGAAAAAGAATTGAAAGCAGAAGGTATTGAAAAAGAGGATTCAAGTGCACCAGGTGCTGATGCGAACAAAGGACCTTCGAAGGCTTCCTCTGATGAACTGGAAAAGGGGGAAGACCAGGTTGATAATAAAAATCCCGATGCTGCCAATTTTGGTATTGTTACCGATGAAGACCGAGAAGCAGATCGCGAAGCTCTTGAAAAGATCGCTAGTATGATAGAAGAGAGGCTGAAAAATAAGCCAATTCCTCCTCCCCCTCCCCCGACAAGAGACCTTGGCGTTTCAAGCAACATAAATTCAGAACATTCGGGGTCACGGGACAGGGAAGCAGAAAATGTGGCCAAGAATGGTACTTGTTTTTTTTTTATTAGAAAATCTGTCTGCAACACTATATTCCTCATCTACCTGAAATTTTATTCTTCTGTTTTCCAGAAGACCAAAGTGAAGATGAGAAGAATGCTGAAAGCAAACAATCAAATGAACCCGGAAAACCAGAAACGGAGTCACCTGATAGGAGTAGACGGCATGAGAGAAGTCGAGACCGTGATCGTGATGTGAGAAGAGACAAAGAAAGAGAACTCGAAAGGTATGAGAGAGAGCGAGAGCAAGAACGAGCTAAGCGGGAGAAGGATAGAGAATACAAGAGCCGGGAAGACGAACGCAGGTACAAGACGCGCGAAAAGGAGTGGGAAGCCAGGGAAAGAGAGAGAGATCATTGGAGGAAAAGGGAGAGGGAAAGAGAGAGAGAGAGGGTTCAAGAACGGAAGTGGGAGGTAATGGATCAGGAGCGCGATGATAATGACGGTTATGGAAAAAAGAGAAAGTACAGGACCAGTGACGAAGAGAGGAGAAGGAGACAGAGGGAGAGAGATGATGACTGGGCAGATAGATTGAGAGAGGAAGAAGAGATCGTCGAAGCTAAAGAGAGAGAAGAGGAAGAACGACAAAGGAAAGAGGCTGAGGCATTGAAACTTGCTACTCAGCAACAAGTAGCTAATGGACCCGAGCCACTGCAAGACCACGAAGAAAACGAAGATATGGAGGATCAAGCAGGTAATCTAAAATTTTCTTACTCAGGTTATCTTATCGAATAGAAGTGTCCATTTAGGCTCTTGCTCTAAATTTTTTGCTACTTGGCCTTTTCCAGCATCAGATGGAGTCCAACAAAATGGCACTGCTGATGAATCTGCTGCATTGTCCAATGCTTCATTAGATGTGCAACAAAATAATGCCCCAACCTCTCGAAAGTTGGGATTTGGTCTATCAGGTTCTGGGAAACGAGCTTCTGTGCCTTCTGTTTTCAACACGGATGAGGATGACGATGCACACAAGGAAAAGAAGATGAGACCTTTAGTTCCTATCGATTATACAAGTGAGGAACAACAAGGAGTTCCATCCATATCTGAAGATCCATATGCCACTACGGTTGATGCAGCAGCAGCGTTTGCAAAGAGAAGTTCAACTATTGGTTCGAAGGAAGAGAAGCCTGACGCAGAAAAAGATAAAAGCAGGCGCTCTCATGAGAGATCTAGCCACCGAGATCGAGATAGACACGAGGAAGAGACGAGAGCAAATAGAACGAAGACTCCAGAGAATCAGAAACCTTTGGCTAAGCAGTTGATTGACACCATTCCAAAGACGAAAGATGACTTGTTCTCCTACAAGATAAATTGGTCTATATACGATCAGGTAAAACTATTTCGTTGTCTGTTGTGATTCGAATTGTACTTGCTAAAAAAATCCAATCTTGACCTTACCATTTACAATGGCACTTTACAGAATGAGCTCCATGAACAATTAAGGCCTTGGGTATCGAAGAAGATCACTGACTACCTCGGGGAGGAAGAGGTAACACTTGTAGATTACATCGTGTCGAGCACTCAAGAGCACGTCGACGCAGCTGAGATGCTCGAAAGGCTCCAAACTATACTAGACGATGAAGCCGAGATGTTTGTGCTAAAAATGTGGAGGATGCTTATCTTTGAGATCAAGAAAGTAGAGAATGGCCTCGCAGTGAAATCAAGGTCCTGAGCTGAAATTCATTCGAATAATTCTCGCCATTTCTTCGATTTTTGGCATCAGTCCGAACCCCTTCGTTATCTTTTTTCATTTTTTTTTCTGTGTCTTAGTGCTGTGGATCAAATGCCCATCTTAATTGGCTTTTTCAAGAGTCTAAATTATTGAGCAGTACTCTTTCATAAGAAGTAGGATCATGTTGTAACCCTGTGTGATTCCTGGAATAAGGAATTATCACCTTTCGATAAATATAAAGCTTGTTTTGGAGACAACGTTTTAAGTTTCGGAATTCAACTATATATAGTAAGACAAGAAAATTGCAAAAAACAGATATGAATTACATTGAAAGTCAGAAAAAGATCATCAGCTGATTGATAGTTTTTGCATACACCTATTTCCCGATCCAGATTTCTGTTACATTATGCTGTTTCACAAAAAAATCAGCAGTACCATCAAAATCTTTATCTTCAAGCAAATTCTTGTTCCCCTGCCTCAGCCAAGTTTCACCTCAAATATGTCTCTCCCAATCTATACTTTGCTTATAATGATTAAGTACAAACTACAGTGTAGTATGGCAATCACCAATGGCTCGGTAACTTTGTTAACTTAGAGCCGATGATTCAATACATCTTCTGCTACAAACAAGACTATGTTCCCACTAAATATGTATCAAAACCTCCCAAGATAACCTACTCATTTTTTCCTCCTTTTGCTATCCCTTGGCCCTGATATCTTCTGGGACTTGGTCTCTTCCTTATTTAGCATATGGTTTGCCTCCATGATTGCACTTGTAGGAAAAGGTTGATCATATGAAATAGCTGAGTCAAGTGCACATATCCTCAAGGCGAGCGACGAAAGTGAAGGGATCTTAGCTGCCGTTGATGGCGATGACCAATACCACCAATCGGTTCTCAGGTACTCAGTCTTGATTGCATCTTCAAGAACAATAACAGCTTGAACCATCTGAAATGATCGGTAGAGAGAACAAAAGAAATTGGCATCAATTATGAGCTCGAGAAAATCTGGGGAACAGTACATCTTTGTTCGTTTCTCAGAAAATGAAGACTAACCTGGTAGATTGATGTCGCAGATTTCACATGAGCACGCCACGAACGTCTTCTATCTTCGTTCGTTCTTGATGGTCGCCAAGCATTCTCAGGCAGTGCACAATCCATATCAAGGGCTTTGATTTTCAGCACTCTCAGTACGTCAGAGGCCCTATCAGCCAAGGGTCTCAGTGACGATCCACAAACTATACTGTTTCTCGACAATGCTGCGATACGCCCAGAGTGACTATCATGTGAAACTTTCACTCTCTTACACTTCGAATCATCCACAGCGGTGCATGATACACCTTCATTGGTCTGGCGAGATACAGACACTGCTTCGCAATGTTCCTTCTCATGCTCCTTCAGTTCGTCTTTGGTAAGGAAACTGCGATGACATGTAAAGCAGTGCTCTTTCGAATTCCACAACAGTTCGAGGCACTCGCACCTGTGCATTCCCCCAGGAGCCTTAACCCCCAAGAAAGGGCCGAACTTGGCTTCCAATGAAGCGATGGCCTTAGTGGCGAAAAGACTAGAATTAGCAACGCCTTTGCTGAGCTCTTGTTCTTCCCTGTACTCATAGTCCTTTGACTTCATAAACTGCAGGCGTAAGATTGCGTCTCTCAGCTCTTTCTCTTCCTTGGTGTTTCTCTCATTCAGCCACTTAACCAGCTTTCCAATATCATCGTCAGACTCATATGACATCCACTGGTCAGAATTGGGGATAGTGGCAAACTCTTCGACACGTCTATCTTGAGGCGAAAAACATCCGTTGGCTACAATCCAAGGGCGACCGCCCGGACTACAAAAGGTCCAGTAAGCTCGACCATTGGAATCGCACCCCAAAAATTCCCTCCGAAGAGATACCCTTAGAAGTTCAGATTTTGCAGAGGCAATCGAACGGTGCAGATTAGAATTTTCAATTCTAGCCTCGAGTCTGTTTTCCTGTGAGAAAAACGCACTAGCCATGCCAGGGGAGTTCTGTCGAAGAGGTTCGCATGTCAAGCTTGAAGGTGCAGAAGGCACATCATGGGTGTTTGAGTTTCTGTCTTCGTTACTCTGTAGCTGACTTGTGATGGTGACCTCATTCTTATCACTTCGATAAGGATCCTTAGAACTGATCATATCACTACTTGAAGGAGTTACACTGCAATCGATCTGTTCGCTGGAGGACGGGGCGTCTTCCCTTCTCAATTGCATGGCTTCATCCTTATGATTAAGAATTCTCAGCTCATTGGCAAGGGAGCATATTTTCTGCTGCAATTCACCAGACTGAGTGACACATTTTTCCATATGGTCACGAACAGCAGCAGTGTTTAATGCCTCGTCAAATAGGAACTTCATGAAGAACACCCTCTGCAATGAAAAGTTAAAGAACATCATTGGGAAAGTTGTTGAAACGCTGCAGTTGACTAACTTCAATGAAATTTCATGCCCCATATTCTTTTTATGTTGATGGTTCTTTTAAGTTCAGAGGTGGGATTGAGCTTCTCTAGCACTTAGATCATCCATGCATGCAATGTCTATATATATAGTTCCTGTTTCGTGTAAAATCATAAAGACAAGAACGTACCTCTTCAAGTGAGAACTCCCAATATTCTTTTGTCTCCAAAATGTTTACCAGTCGAGCCAAGTCACTCAGAAAGTTGCTCAAGAATTCCCCTTGATTGCCAATTGATCCGTGATGCAAACTCTGGCTTGTAGAACCACCGATTTTACAAGAAGGGCAATACCAGTTTCCCTCTGGGATTTTCAGCAGAGGAGGATTCAGACAATACCGATGATACCCTGAGTTACATTTGTCACACAAGAGGACATTCTTGTCATCTTTGTCGACGAAGCACTCTTTGCAGATTCCTTCCCAAGGAGCCGTGGGAAGTGAGCCATTAATGATGCTAGCTGCCAATTCATCTCTCTCTTTCCGAGCATCAGTAGATGATGAATCAACGCTTTCAATCTCAGAGATTTTGTCGACAAGACTTAAGACCTGAGCAGAAACATAGATGACAATGAATACCCCCTACGCCTACACGGACCAGATGACAACAATCTTGTCGTAAGACCATGAAATGGAAAAACATAAACAAACCTCATTTGCGTATAGCTCTTCAAACTTCTGTGACAATTGCTCAGCCAAATCAATCAAATTAGTCTGATCTCCATAAGCAGTCCGTATATTATGCCATACCTAGACATGAGCACTCATTAAATTA
The DNA here is from genome assembly GCA_027422505.1 of Craterostigma plantagineum. Taxonomy (NCBI): domain Eukaryota; kingdom Viridiplantae; phylum Streptophyta; class Magnoliopsida; order Lamiales; family Linderniaceae; genus Craterostigma; species Craterostigma plantagineum. The sequence goes on along the minus strand of JAPQWV010000043.1, from coordinate 4,523,676 downwards.
GAGCTGTACAAACATTAAACCCGAAAGAAAGGAAACAACAGTGGAGTAAATGCATACCTCCCTGACATCTTCTGCAAAGGCCTCGTGGGCCCCGCCATAAGCTCCAGCCGACAATTTCAGATCGATTGTCCTAAAGTCTAAAGGCCGAGATACCATGGCAGGGTTAAGCACTTGGTCATAGTTAGCTTTAGGACTCAAAGCTATCCTTCCCAGGAGATTGCAGAACACCTTATCTTCATCTGTGGCGGCGGCACGGCGGATAACTACACGGCATTGCTTTGCGATCAAATCAGCCCAAGTGGTCTTCACCGTTGCCTTTTCTTCACTCATTGGCTTCGAACTGTTAACTATATCCAGCACAGAGATTACTTCACGCTGGAATCAAGAAACAAAATGGGATAAGTAATTTGGAAAAAGGGAACGAAATGGTGGCTGAAAATCCATACGTCGGTGAAATATATGCAAACTGAGATTAATTGAAGAGGATAAAGATTTACCTTGGTTGGCCCCGAAGCATTGCCTTTGTACATCTCCTTGCTGATAGATTTCAGCAATTTCTCTTTGGCCCATTGTGGAGGATGTTTCGCCAGGGAATCGTTGATGCAATTACGGATTTTCGATCCATTATTTGTGGGCATATTTCTTACAGGTTCCAGCACCTGCACCCACTCACGACTAGCATCGTCGTTGCCCTGAACGATATACGAACCATCGACATCGAACTCGATTTCGTGCACAGACTTCGATGGTCCAAATATCTCCCCCATGGCATCGGCCAGAATCTGCAGCCAATTATTACACCATAAGATCTCTTTCGAGCATCCAAGAATTTGCTTAAGAGAGAAAAAGGAAAGACAAGTTGTAAGAGAAACAGTCCTGAATACTGATCTCACTCATAGATAGAAAACTAAAGCAAAGTGAATTCCTACCAAGGCATCTCCTTCCAAAGCAGCAGCACCCGTGAGAGATCCACACAATACCCCACCATCGCCCGTCAAGCAGTGGAAAACATTGCCACTTTCTCGGCTGGCAATCTCCTCAGAATCAGTGATGCCCTCCATGCAAAGCACGGCAAGAATATATCGACGGGCGATTTCATGCCATGTCAGTGCATTAAGAGGCAATATGTCAAGCTTGGCTTTCTTTACAGCAGCGAAAAAGTCCACATCCTTTTTCCTTCTCCGTCTTGACTTAGATTCGCCTACATACGCCGATGCTTTTGACAGCAGCTCCCCAACGAGCAACTGTACAAGCGAACTAAACATCTTAGTCAAAAGACGACCATTGCTGCAGCCAAAAAAATCAGATCCAGCCTGACAAATATTCGCGCCACTCCAGAGAGTTTCACCATCAAACCAAGGGCCTATAAGTGCAGATTCGAATTCTCGAAAGGAAATGGGCCTGCCAAGCCCAAGAACCTCCGAGAATCTTGAGGCACTTTCCCAGACCTGAAAACGAAAGGAAGATTAAAAAAATATAGAAGTGAAGAGTAATTTCACATGAAGTTAAACAAACAAGATAGATTTATGGTACCTGAAGGGCATCTCCTAGCAGGTATGAAGGAAGCCGTACAGAGAGTTGCTTCCCTGAAGGACAGGGCTCACGCCTACTGGGATTCCCCTGTCGAACAGAGGGAGAACAGAGTATTGTATTCATAAAATGTCTAACGATATAAGTTCTTGGAAAAGCAGGATATAAGCACACTTACTGGGACGATGGCACTCGTGAAAGCAGAGGATTGCCCTGAGGTACTTGGAGGGTTATCGTCCTCTGTCACGGGAATTGGCCGCCTCGATGTGGGGCCAGAGCCAAAGGTGCAAGAAACTGGGATTCTGCAAAATCAAGAAAATTGATAAAATCGAATAACAATAAATGACAATATTCTTCTATACACCAATATAGCAGCTATAGCATAATGAGGGGTGCATAGGATCCAAGATATGCATATAAAACAGAATCAAGAAAATGTGGATGCTAAACGATATCGCCTTAAAGGAGAAAACGCTCACGATTAACCATATACGGCCCATAAAGAAAAATAAACACGAAAACCATGTGTGATCGATACGGCCCAACACGTTAGGTCATTGAGAACCCTAGGGCTCAAAGGCGGTGCAAAAAATCTATATAAGAGAGTGGGTGGATGCACAAGAGCTATCACAAAAACAATTGTGTGCCATCAAAATCCTTTTTTCTTCGTTTCTTTATTCAAGCAAGAGCAATGGCCGACGGGAGGAAGACAACCAAATGCAAGTAAGATAACTACAGTCCTTTCTCATTAGCATTCTAACAATTGATACAATATAATAGATCTGAGTCTGACTACTGATAGATCTCAACAAATGACTAAACAAGTGAAGGAGAATCAATGGCTGCAAAAGCAACAAACGAAAAAGAAATCAAACAAAGAAATATAAAAACTTCAGAACAAATTAATCGCAAACAATGAATTATCCAAAACAAAGCCACAAAATAATATAAACAAGGACAACGTGGTTTACAACACAAGAACTAAAAAAATCACAAATTAATACAACACAACAGAAAGAAGAAAAAAACGAATAAAAAGAATCCATACCCAAGCTCAGCATTGTCCTCTGCCGTGTTATCAGCAGGCAGAGCGTTGATGTCCAATCCCTTCCGTGTTTCTGCACCTTTCTTCAGCAGGCAGGAAAGGCATCTGAATTCCTTTCTCTGCTCTGCCGTAATAGTCTCTGTACGGCTGCCGGAAACTTCTTTCCGGCAAATAACACATACAGAAACACCGCCGGAAACGGCGGCTATAGTAGCTTCAAGAGGTGATGATACTGGCAATTCGTTCAGATCAAACTGAAACGCCATTTTCTTAGAATTAAGAGTTGGCTTGGGTTGAAGAAAGTGTGTTCCCTCTGTGTTCTTTAACAACGCTAGTTTAGCATTAGCGTTGTTGAGCTTGCTAGAGAGAGGCTGAGAATCACTGTTTGACAGACATTTGAGTTAGAGAAATATAAAGAGGTTGGTCGAGCGAGTGAGGCCAAATCGCTAGGTGCATTTAACACACAGCGCGTCGCCACGTGTAAGAAAGACGACGGCGTGTGTTAAATCTCAAATATGCCCCTGTCGTCGAATTAGAAGGGGAAATTCATTAAATTGTAACATATCCCAAGTGAATTCTTTAGGAAATTAATTCAAAAGGCTGATATCTCACATTTTATTTTTTGACTTTGGATAGGGATTAGCCACTCAATGAAAAGCTGGATTATTCCTTTTACGAGATTTAGAGATAAGAACGAAATAAATATGGCCTGAGTTTTTTAAAGGTTCTGTGATTTGTCATTTAAAGCATCACTATTTTAGTTTATTTGTATTTGGTAGAAAATCAGATTTCAAGAATTGAAACTTTAATGCAGTCATATATTAATTTAACTTCGTAATCCAGCAGTATTTGATTGCAAGATATGTTTTCGTATGTGACAAGTAACAATTCATATAATTTTGAATATATACCAGTCATGCGAAAAATATTGAGCAATCACCTTAGGAGTTATCATATTATTCTAAGAAAGTATGGCGTCCCAGATTTATCTTTATGTATTGCCAGTTTCCTCACCTCGTGAAGCTTCATTAATACAAAATTAAATTAACAATCTCATAATATGACGAAAAATTCCTTCATTATTACAAAAGAAATTAAATAAATAAGAACGAGGGGCAGTACGGTAAATGTAATCAAAATAAGTTTTCGCGTGTCTCCACTCGGCAGCTGACCGTGACACAAATTTTATCTTAATTCTTGCGAGAGTGCGACCCACGCGCGTCTTTGGAGAGTGGAAAGAAAATGTGTTGCTTGCTTAGGAGAAAAGCACGAAACTCTCGTTGAGAAGCTTTTGAAGTGGAGCTGAGGTACGTTACATTTTACGAGTCAATTCAATTACAGTCAAAAGTCAAACTCCTTACCAGTTGATTTTATTAAATAATATTATTCGGTAATGTTCTCATGTGATGTTCAATATTATTCGTCTTTTTCAGAATATGATTCAATGAGTGGGCTTAGAAAAAATGAGCTGGGCCAACAACTCCGACCCATTGGGAAATACCTTTCAAAATATTTAATTGAAAAAATCGACTTAGTATTGAGTATTTTTAATGAGGAAATGTCATTGTCATGTAGTAGATAGAAGTGAAGTGAAAGTCTCCAAAAGGCCAATGACCTATAGTAGGAAAATTATTGATTTGCCGTATTATCTTACTTTATCATAATTTCTCTCAAATCTCTCTCACATAACCACTCAATCTCCGACGATGGTGCAAGGGCAGATCGCCGCCGCCGCCGACCCAGAAACCACCACCCTCCTTCCCAAACCCAACCCGCCGAAGGACACATTCCACGTGGCGTACCTCATCTACTTCACCCTCGGCGCCGGCTACCTCCTCCCATGGAACGCATTCATCACGGCCGTTGACTACTTCGACTACCTATACCCCGACGCCTCCGTCGACCGCGTATTCGCCGTCGTTTACATGCTCGTGGGCCTGAGCTCGCTCTTGTTAATCTTGTGGTTCGCTCACAGATGGGATTGCACGGTGAGGATCAATCTCGGCTACGTGATGTTCTTGCTGGCGCTCGTGGCGGTTCCGGCGATGGATTACTGGTGGATTAAGGGGAGAGTTGGGGTTTACAGTGGGTATTATGTGACGATGGGCGTGGTGGGATTGTGTGGGTTGGGGGACGGATTGGTTCAGGGCGGCGTCGTGGGGAAGGCCGGCGAGCTCCCCGAGAGTTTCATGCAGGCAGTGGTCGCCGGCACGGCGGCGTCCGGTGAGTGGATGAGAAAAATTTTTGTTTCTTTGCTGGTTCTTTTAGCTTTGCTTCTCATGGATTTGACCAAAGATTCGATCTAATTTATATGCTTTTTCGTGGGGATTTATGCTGCTTTTTCGCTATTGGAATTTGGGAATTGCCTGCTATATTTGCATCTTATGATAGTATCCTAGTTTCTTGATCTTCAACTTCTTGCAAGCAATGGAAGCTCCACTGAGTTACCAGATTTCACATGTCAAGCTTGATTCTTGAATAAAGATACTAACAACACCTTCACTTTTTCCTTCAAATTTAGGCGTCCTCGTCTCAATTCTGCGAATCCTTACGAAATCAGTGTACCCGCAGAACGCCCACGGTCTGAGACAAAGCGCCAACCTCTACTTCATAGTCAGCATCATAGTCATGTTCCTAAACATCCTATTCTACAACCTCGCCCACAAACTCCCCATCATCAAATACTACGACGAAATCAAAAGCGAGGCCATCACCGAAGAAAAGGCCCAAAAAGGAGAGCTCACAGCAAAGCGATGGAGGTCAAGGCTGGTAGAAATCGTGGGAGCAGTCAAATGGTACGGCGCCGGGGTTGCAGTGATCTACGTAGTGACCCTAAGCATCTTCCCAGGCTCTGTCACTGAAGACGTACACTCTGACGCCCTAAAAGATTGGTACCCGATAATTCTAATCGCTGGCTACAACGTTTTCGACTTGTTAGGGAAAGCATTGACCTCGATTTACATGATGGAGAACGAGAAGGCTGCGATTGGCGCTTCGTTTGGGAGGTTGGTGTTCTTGCCTCTGTTCTACGGTTGTCTCCACGGGCCGGGCTTTTTCAGGACGGAGATTCCAGTCACTGTTCTGACGTGCCTTTTGGGACTTACGAATGGGTATTTTACGAGCATTTTGATGATCCTTGGCCCGAAGACTGTGTTGTTGCAGCACGCCGAGACTGCTGGGATTGTATTGGTTCTTTACTTGGCCGTTGGTTTGGTGATTGGCTCAGTTGTTTCGTGGTTTTGGGTGTTGTAGTGAAGTGTGTACACTGTCTGCCATGCTTTATTTGTGTATGTGTTTTTATGGTTGGTTTCTGCTTTTCTTTCAGTTTCTTTTCCATTGGTTTATTACCTGAGGCTGTGTAATGGATCATGGGATGTACTGTACATTGCAACAACTGTATAACTCATTTGTATTTCAAAGCCATGGAATGGGATTGGATGTGCTGTGCTTCACTTCGTGCCATCGAAATGTTGACTTATCTTTGATGGTATTGACTTTCATTTCATTCAATATTGTACCAGCCTAGATATGTATAGTATATGGGTCTTCTTTGGGTACATCGAACTAATACATAGTCCCATTCAGAGGAGTCGTTGACAAGTGACATATAGCGAATTTTCTCTGATAAATATTCCTTTCGTTTGTCCGTACGTGACATTCTTTGCCGAACCAGCGAAAGTGACAGAAAAACAAGATAGTCTGTGACTAACATGTTTATCTTTTTTTATTGAATTTTCCCCAATTCTGCGACCTGTAATCTCATCGAAAACGAAGCATTTGTATCATTTTAATGCAATTCCAAGAATCCCACCCAGCCTAGTTTACGCAATTTGTCATTTTGCCCGCAATAAAGAATTGAGATTGCTTGCAACATTTCTTACCCATCTGTGATTTACGACGACTCCCATTTGTCATTGAAATGCATTTTACATACAGTAAGAAAGTTAGAAAGAAAGAAAGAAAGAAAGAAAAAGAAGCAATATTCAACTTTTCTGAGTTCATTCGATCATATATATACTAACGCTTGAGATGAAGGAATCGTCTTAATTAACCTCACCAAAGACATGGATTTTCTTGCACTCATCATTCTTTGCTACGCAGTTTCTTCACACTCCAACTTGCTTTTAGCCAATCGATGTTCTTTAGACACAAACACTACCTCACTTTGGGACGACGAATCAAACGTTACTTCTCCTTCGTCGTCTTCTTCGAGCACTTGGGGCGGATTCTTGAACAGCAGCGCCTGCGCATTGCCGTTAGAACGATACTTATACGCCCTAAGCGTAAACGCCAACAACAAAACGGGGCGAATATTTCCCGACACCGCCGAGGAAAAAGACTGTTCGAGCGCCGATGATTTACGCTGCGGAATAATAGATAGGCTGACGAGCGGCAAAGGAGGATGTTCGGACTATTCCTTGGCTGACGTCATCGGCAAATTAGTAGGCGAGAATAAGCTAAAGGATTTAGACGAGCGCTGTGGGAATTTAAGCGGCGGCGGCGCAGATTCTTGCGCGGCGATGTGGCGCGACGTGATTGGACGTGCCGGCGACGGCGGCGTATGTGGATTTTCGGTGGTCGTCGCACTGACTAGTCGGATGGTTGAACGCGTGGATATGATCAAGAACGTCTATGCGCTCCTAAGGAACGGAATATCCGAAGGTGTTTTTTGGGCCGATAAGGCGTTTTTCGTGCTGAGCGTTTCTTCGACTTTTCGAAGTGCGCCTTATTTTTTTTCTTTTGTTACCGAGTTTTCATCGTTTCCTCGCAGGCGATAGGGCCGCAGAGGGAAAGACGAGCGGGTTGAGTAAAGGTAAAAGAAAAAATGGAATTGTGCGTTGCGCTTTTGTTCGACGCTATTTTTTTTTCTCTGAATTTAACCGTTTTAAACAGAAAAGCGGGAAAAAGTCCTCATCGGAGGCGGCTTCGTCTGCATCGCCGCCGCGGCGCTGTGTTTCGTCGTCGCCAAACGGAAAAAAACTCGAAAAGAGCCTCGAAAAATAGCCAACGAGGAGCCGCTGAACAAGTTCGACGGTACGCCTTCAAGCAGAAGGAAAGAACGCCTCGACGTTAGAACAGCAGCAATTTACGAGGAAAAAAACTAACTTCGCCGTGTTTTCTTTTCATATCAGTAAGGGACGTCTCGTTCGTCGAAGAATCGAGCAGCAGCGGCGTAAGCATTATTACTCTGAAAGAAATCTACGCCGCAACAAACGACTTCAGCTCGTCGAACTTCATCGGCCAGGGAGTCGCTGGGAAGGTCTACAGGGGAATTCTACGCAACGGCGAAAACGTGGCTGTGAAGCGCATATTAAACGACTGGCAAATGGAGACTTTCGTGAGAGAAGTCACGAGCTTATCGCACGTCAAGCACCCAAACCTCGTCAGGTTATTAGGACACTGGAACGGCGAAGACGAGAGTTTTCTCGTATACGAGCTTTGCGATAACGGAAACCTCTCGCAGTGGCTATTCGGCAAACTAAAGTCTCTAAATTGGATCGAAAGGCTCGAAATTGCGAGGGGCTGCGCTCGAGGCCTTCATTTTCTTCATTCGTTTCCCGAGGGCTGCATCGTCCACAGAGATATTAAGGTAAAGACATTGTGCGGTTCAGTCTAAAACCAATTGGCAGTAGAGAAAGTAGCTCACAAAGTCATGCTTGTTTCGATTATTCGACGTGGGATTGAGTTTATACCCCAACGATTATTGATCTTCGAATTTTAACAGCCGACGAATATACTCCTCGGGGCCAACATGGAAGCGAAACTATCTGACTTCGGATTATCGAAGGTAATGAACACGGGCGTGTCGTTCGTGAGCTCAGAGGTTAGGGGCACGTTTGGCTATGTCGATCCCGAGTACCAAAGGGATCGGCGGGTGAATTCTTCGACGGACGTTTATAGCTTTGGGATTGTGCTCTTGCAGCTTCTCTCGGGGCAGAGGGTTCTAAACCTCGACGTCAGCAAACCGATGCCTTTGAGTAGGATGGTAAGAAAGAAATCGAATCTTCTTTCTTTTTTTTGGATTTGTTTACGATGCTGAGACGAGTTTCGTATCGTTGGTCGAAAAAAGGCAAAAAACGTCGTGAAGGAAGGAGATGTAAGAGAATTTGCGGATCAGAAGCTCGACGGAGAGTTTTCGATGGAGGGTTTCGAGCTCGTGTTCAAGCTGGCTATGGAGTGCATTGGTGCGAAGAAGCTTAGGCCGTCCATGGAGAAGGTCGTCGGCGTGCTAGAAGAAGCTCGTCGACTTTCGGGGGACGATTTTTCGATCGAATCGGTGTGATAACTTTTGATTTTTGACAAATTTGCAGTGATTTTTTCCGTGTTTTGAATTTTAAATCGCCCATATTTCGTCGTTTCCTATCTTTTCATGCGATTACAACCTGCATATTTGTTATGTACGTAGAAAGCTCCTTTTCCTTTAGATTAGATCTTTGTCGGGTCACTCAAAATGAAATGGTCTAATTCTCAGTATTTTCCATTTTTCCCCTTCATCCACCAAATCGTATGTCTACGCTACACTAATCGTATGAACTTTTTTTTATATGGATATAATAGTTAGGTATGGAATTCGTCTGATCTTGTTCCAAATCTGCACATTCTACAGTGTCGATGAATCTAAGTGAATTCGACACCAGATTTTTTCACTAGAGATTATTGTTAACCATTGCTATGTATATCATTGATTTTACGTCATTTTCAATAAAATCTGTTGTGCTACAGATAAAGTAAAATATGCGACTAGGGGCTCACTTATGCATTCAGCCAAAATCACGTGTTTTAAATAGCGTTCAAGAAAACATATGAAGTGTGGGAAAGAATATGAAGTTATTTATTTTCAGTTAAAAAGAAAAGGCATGGCTAACGCGCGTGCGATGCACGTGACTCTGTCTGGTCGTTGTGCCCACGTACATGCCGATGAATGGTTACAGCCTACAGTACAGATTTGCCCGTCAACTTGCGCTTCACAGTCCACAGTTTTCGTAGTTTTAATTCGAAAATATATTTCTTCTGATAAATCGACGTGGGAGAAAAAAAAATTAAAAAAAAAAATGTTCAAGAAATCGAAGTGAAAGATCACTACTTTTTGGCGCATCTTATCGGCCATTTGTTGAGCTACATGTACGTACACGTATCTCGGCAGCCATCTCCTTCCTCAAAACAAGGGAAATATAAAATGTCAAGGAGCAAATGAGAAAAAGAAATGTTTTTTTTTTTATCTTCACATGAGTGCTGTATTATTTTATTGCAAACGAACCCCATGTGCTCACATTGCCGCTTTGTAGCTCAGGTTCAGTTGTCGACTTTTGAATCTTGACGATTTTAGGTTAATCACTGCTTTAATTGATTTCGGGTCTGCGTCGCTATTTCAGTTCTACAAACTGCATTGGACCAAGTTTGGATTGCAATTAGTAGTCTTTTCTTGTTGTTGCCCACCATTTGCTCTTTGCTTGAGATGGTTTAATCTTAGTGCTTTATGTGAAAGATTGATTGGCTGCTCGATCGGTACTCTACTTAATTACACGTGGTCTTCTTTAGATTGGGTAGTTAGTTGCATTGTCATTTTTGAGCTGCTACTTATCTGCTCAAGTTGTTTGCGCATTTGGATTTGCAGGTCAGTTGGGATTTTTGCATTCTTTAGTTTTTTGGAAGATTTCCTCATTCTATGTTGCATTTTTCATATTAGTCCATTTTTCTTACATTTTGATTTTTGTGCACTATTTAGGCTGACTGGTTTTCTGGGATGGCATGAGAGAATTTCACTCGAAGAGATTTATTGTGGAACATACCTAGTTTCTTCAACAAGGGAGAGATATTCCGGGATAATGCCTAAGGCTTACGGTTATTGATAGCAGTTCTTGATTGATAAAGGGACATCTTTTATTTTCTTTTTTCTTTGGTTCGTAACGCATCTAGGGATCACATAAGGTCAAGGAAAATACCCGAATATGAGGAAGTGTGACGAGGGCGACGTTGGAAAATGCTGAAGAACCAATTTGGAAAAAAAAAAATTGCTTATCTGTATAGCCAAAGTTCACACGAGAAAGGCGTTGGAGATAGCTCAATTCCTATCTGTCATTTGACATTTGTCTTCATTACTGAGCGACAACGTCTATTAATATCCTCGACGTTATTAGTATATTCGGTGTTGTATTAAATCCCAGAAGAGGGAAAAGAAAAGCTGCACTCTTTTTACTATATTTGGCTTTGAAGAATGGGGCATTCTGTAGCAGTTTGGGACAACAGAGCAGCGATTGAGTTGACGAAAGACTGGAATGGGATCGACCAGGTTGTGCTTCGGAACCCTCAAGGAGCTTCAGCACGAGTAAGATCTTCGGACGATTTATTTTGTCCCATTTTTCCTTTATACTTACGCCTAATTCAATAGCTCCAATTGATCAGTGAAAGTTCTATGTTTGTTTGGCGTTTCGAAGTATTCTTGATGAAGTTGTTGTGATTCTATTTTCCCAAAAATATTTCAGGTGAGTCTTTACGGAGGGCAAGTGATCTCTTGGAGGAACGGCAGAGGTGAAGAACTGCTCTTCACAAGTAGCAAGGTGCGATGATCTGTTCTGTTCTAAAATATCTTTACTCTATTTTTTTTTTTTTTGTGAGCAAGCTTCCATAACAAGAACTTTATACTTCAAACAACCGATCAGCGGAGGCACATAAGTTAATGGTTGGTCATTAAAATCAATTGAGGGCATCTTTGCAAGTTTTTGTTCCTTGTCCTTCATTGTATTTGCTCTCGCTTTTAGGGCATATTGAAAGCTCCAAAGGCAATGCGAGGAGGAATCTCTGTTTGCTTCCCTCAGGTCTGCCACTTAATTTTGGGCTACAGATGTGTGTCTGCTTGGGTGGTGTTTATTAGTTTGGTAACTTTTAGTATGTTGAAGTGTTCATCTTGGTTATGTTTCAGTTTGGAAGCTGTGGTTCACTCGACCAGCATGGATTTGCGAGGGACAGAATATGGACCATTGAGAATGATCCTCCTCCATTGCAGAAGAGTGATTCTCTCGGTAAATCTTTTGTGGACTTGCTGCTCATACCATCTGAAGAAGATCTGAAGTTATGGCCTCATGGGTAATACTTTTAGATCATTATGGTCTTATAACTTACCCCTTCTGAGCATGATGATTAAATACATTACCTCTGTTAGTATAATTGTACTTAAGACTCCTTACGTTCGTAGATTTTTCGGAACAGAAACTTCTTGTTCATAGATTGATTTAAAAGATATCTCATTACAGCATGGTTCTGTTCCTAATTGTCATACGCCTTTGTCCAACATTTTTTCCCAGCTTCGAGTTTCGCCTCCGCGTCTCTCTTGCTTCGGATGGGAACTTGATATTGATATCTCGCATCAGAAACTTAAATGGGAAGCCTTTCAGCTTCTCATTTGCCTACCATACACACTTTTCTGTCTCAGACATAAGGTTATCTCTCTCCCTTTCTCTCTTTCTCTCTGAAAATTTTCTGAAAGTGTAATGAATCTGCGTGGACAGTGAGGTGAGAGTGGAAGGCTTAGAAACTCTTGACTACTTGGACAACCTCTGCCAAAAAGAACGCTTCACAGAGCAAGGCGACGCCATAACATTCGAATCAGAGGTAACCAACCAATCTTCATCCTACATGGCAACTCAATAACTCAATATATATATATATATATATATATATATAAAAAGAACACGGCTCATTACATTCTTTCTCTAGATCGACCGTGTCTACCTTAGCTGTCCCATGTGCGTCGCTGTCCTCGATCACGAGAAGAAGCGAACATACGTGATGAGAAAGGAAGGTCTGCCGGACGTTGGTAAGAAAGAAAAAAGAACAATGCACAAAAAGCTTTCTCTTTTCATTACCCTACGATGCTCTGCTTTTTCTTAGTTCTTTCTGTAACTTCCTTCGATGGGCAGTGGTGTGGAATCCATGGGAGAAGAAGTCGAAAGCGATGGCTGATTTCGGTGACAATGAGTACAAGAAGATGCTGTGTGTGGACGGCGCGGCAATGGAGAGGAGCATAACACTCAAGCAAGGGGAGGAGTGGACGGGCCTAATCGAGCTTGCTTCTGTGCCGTCGACCTTTTGCGGGGACAAGCTTGATCCTAATCTCAGATTGTTCTGATATGATGCTCTCTCTCTTAATGTTTCTTAGTAGTTCTTTCTGGTATAAATCACAAACTAGTTTGGTGGAAAATGAAAAATAGGAGGAAAAAGCAAGCCTGTGGAATTTTTAATGGAGGCTGTTTGTTGGTTTGGCTTTAGACAATTGCTGTGTTGGTTTTCTCTGAGGGGTTTTTCTTGTTTCTGGGATGTTATTACCTTGTGCTGTGTTTTTTTCATTATAGTGTTTTCTTCATTACTATAGTGAATGGTTTTTCTTGTTTCTGGTTTAACTTTCAAGTTTTTAAAATTACATTAACATGTGTTTGTAAGAAAAAATCAGAAATTTTGGACCACAGGGGTCACGAAATTTTCAATACAATGCAGATTATGTAAGTACTTTTTGACAAGTTTATAATCAAATCACAGCATTTTTTTATGCCTAGGTACTTAATAGAATAAATATTAGGTTAAATTCCTTATCAGGCCCTGTCAGAAACTTAACTTCATGTTCAGTATCCCTACGAAAAAATCTTCCTGTTAAGTACCATCTGCAAAAAGCTATGTGTTTAATACCCCTAAACAGTGAACGGACGGAAATACCCTTTCCTGATATTAAATTGGGCATCATACCAACTATTCTGATTATTATACCAACTGTTATTCTCATTATACCAACAAAATAATGTTAAATTGGAAATTATACCAACTGTTATTGTTATTGTACCAGCAGAATTGAACCTAATAAACAGATGGTATAATTTACTCAGTTTCTGGTATAATAGCAAAATTAGTTGGTATAATCTCCAATTTTTGCTGTATAAAATTAAAATAACTTATTTATTGGTATAATAACTGAGATAGATGGTATAATAACGATAATGTATGGTATATTTTCCACAATTTATGGTATAATTGCAAACATTAGTTGGTATATAATTCAATTTCGCTTTGTAAAATTAAAATAACAATATTTATTGGTATAATAACGAAAATAGTATAATCTCCTCAATTTCTGGTATAATAGCAAAATCAGTTGGTATAATGCCTAATTTTTTTGTATAAATTTTAATACCTTTATTTATTGGTATATTTACGAAAACAAATGGTACAATTTTCATAATTTCTAGTATAATAGCATAATCAGTTGGTATAATGTCCAATTTCATTTTATAAAATTCGAATTATAATAACGTAGTATAATGTTCGAACATTTGGTATAATTTCTTTAAGTTTCTGGTATAATTTCAATTTTATTGGTATAATAACAAGTTTTGTTGGTATAATTCATGTGAAATAATTTATTCAACTTCAATGGAATATGTGAGACAGTGGTATTTTCGTCTTTTTAACGCTGAAAAGACCTTTTTAGGTACTGCAGAGGAATAAATTTTCAGATATGTACTTATAAGGAAGAAATAATTCGAGTGGTATTTAAGAGGAAGTTTAAACTTTGAGAGGAACTGATAAGGAATTAACCCTAAATATTATACGTAGGTATAAGTTTGGCTGAAAAACATATTAGAAATTTGGATACCATAGCAAAACGTATTTTGGTACATATTGAAAAAAGGCACGTTATACCTACAGTCACGCGATATATTTGGAATTAAGTACCATACACGTGATGTGATACCTAATATACATATAAAAAGTACCGGTGTTGAAATGGTACTAATATGAAGTATTCTACGGGTTGAGATCCTATATTCCACTTTCTGTATTCCACTCCGTATTCCAACGAATGAAAATCGTTACACCTCCCCCGACAAGTGTTAAAACTCACATAAACATCATTACACCTATGAATTTCATTACAACAAGTGTTTAAACAAAAAAGCAACCTCATTATTACGTATTTTTCTATTTTAATATATAATACTGATTTTTTCTACTCCATATTAGAAAAATACGTAATAATGAGGTTGTTTTTTTGTTTAAACACTTGTTGTAATGAAATTCATATGTATAATGATGTTTATGTGTGTTTTAACACTTGTCGAGGGAGGTGTAATGATTTTCGTTCGTTGGAATACAAAGTGGAATACAGAAAGTGGAACAGAGGATCCCAACCCGTATTCTACGAGATAGCTATTCTATATGTAGGATACTACTGAATTGATACTGTTCTATTTTTTTTTTTGGGTATTTATGCGTTTACATTTTACCATCCATGAAAACTAAATTTTAACTTGAGACCGAAATTATTATTTTATTACCTTGGTGAACGGATTTGCTTTTGCTTGGATAGCGTCAATAAACAGCAATATCAGCTCAACGGGGAACAGAAGGAAACAAGAAAAAAAGTGAAGAGAGAAGCAAAGTTCGTCTGCGATACGATTTACCGTCAATCTCTCTTTTCAGGTGCAATCAAATCTCAAAAAAATCTGATCTTTCTTCTATCCCCTTGAGTTCTTAGTATTTCTCTTGATCTGTTTGGGCTTAGCGTATTTTTTTTCTACAGATCTGATCTTTTTGTTGTTCGATGGCTTCAAAACGGATCTTGAAGGAGCTCAAGGATTTGCAGAAAGACCCTCCTACCTCCTGCAGTGCAGGTGTTAATTACTTCTTTATATTTTTGCCGTTTTAGTGTATTTTGGCGTGATTTGTATCTGATTCAACTGTGATGTTTTGGCGTCGTAAACTATCATCACTTGCCCTGTTCTGTTCATTTTTCGATTAACAACGGTGAGAACTCGATTGAAGTGTTTTTGGTGTGTTGTTGGTTGATATACATGATTTGATAACATTCATGTGCTGTTCGATAATTTGTCTGATTACCCTTTTGCATTGGAAAGTTGTAACAAGCATATGGATCCATGTCTAATTGTGTTTGGCGGGTGTGCTTGAGCTATTATACTCAAATTATCCATTGCTGCACTTTGATTTTGTGCCTTTTTTCCTTTCCCTCAATGAAATCCCATCACAGTAGAGGCCTCAGTTATGGCACAAATCATGCCTTTGTTTTCATTTGCTCTACTTTCTCCTCCCTTGTTGATGCATCACTAAATTTCTGATGTTCTTACAACCTTGTTAATTGCAGGACCTGTTGGTGAGGATATGTTTCACTGGCAAGCAACTCTTATGGGTCCACAAGATAGCCCTTATGCTGGGGGCGTGTTCTTAGTGACAATTCATTTTCCTCCCGATTACCCATTCAAGCCCCCCAAGGTTAGAAACTAAGTAAAATTACCCTTCACAAATCACAGTAATGTTTTACTGCAACGACCGACGAATTATGCTATAATAGCTCGTTCCATATTCAATTGATGCTTGAGTTTGTGTTATCACATGGCTGATTTTTATTACAGGTAGCTTTCAGGACGAAAGTGTTTCATCCCAACATCAACAGTAATGGAAGCATTTGCCTCGACATACTGAAGGAACAGTGGAGTCCCGCCTTGACAATTTCCAAGGTTCGTTTCTTCACAAACTCTTAGATTGAGTTCTATCTCGATTCACTTCCAACAACAACACATTCGACCTTAGTTCAATTCGTTTGTATTTATATTATATTCAGGTTTTACTCTCAATCTGTTCGCTTCTGACCGATCCAAATCCCGACGACCCGCTTGTGCCCGAGATTGCACACATGTACAAAACAGATCGGTCCAAGTACGAGCAAACTGCTAGGAGCTGGACTCAAAAGTATGCTATGGGTTGAATTCAATCAATGGGTGGAATGGAAGGGGAAATGCTAGATCTGCCTTATAATATATCTCTACTCTGTTCTTGCGTTTGCCCAGACCATGTTATTATATATGTCGGAATTAAAGAGAGGTTAAAACTCAGTTTGATGGTTCGTAATGATTGAATGAATGTCTCTCAGTGCTCTTCTCTAGCAAACTGCTCAAATTACTTGGGCCACTGAAATAATCTCTTACACCATACAAAGATGATGATATATTGATTGATCTGATATATCATTAACCCAATGGAACTTATTAGTTATATATGAAACGGAGCTCGAATATTAGTATTAAATCTACGACTTTCGTCTCTTCATTTTCTCCATCTTATTATTGTTATGGTTATTATTATTCATTTCCTTCAACCAAAATCTTTCAATATCCTCTGCTGACCTGCCTGGGACTCTTCCCGCTATCAAATCCCACCTGAGTCATCATCATAATATATCACACGACTCTAATTAGTTTAAGAATTAGAAACAGAAAAAGTATTTTTTTTGGAATGAATGATAATCATTGTTATAATTATTTTTGAATAATATCGATATTATGCTTACCTGTTCCCTACAAGATTGTGCATTCTGCGAATGATGTCTTGTTCCTGCTCACTCATTTCAATGAAGTCTCGTTCTAAACTGCTCACTTCTTTAAAAGACCACACAAATAATATATACAGTTTTAACGAAGCTGATTATAGCAATAATAATAACAAAAAAAGAATTTCACACAAAAATAAATGAGACACGCCACGGTAAGTAAAGAAAAAACGAGAAGGGAAGTAGAAAGGAAGAAGAAGATACCTTCAGATGAACCACACTTTTTTCTGTTTGGTTTCCCATGTTTATCCATTCGAATAGTGAACTATATGATATACAACACACAAAGGCTCTAGCTAGATGAGAGAACGAACATAAGCGTACAAAATATATTATTTTGTAGCTATATATATATAGGATTCTGGATGGGACCTAACCATCATTAGTTTTTTATTCTTGAAAATTGTTTAATTGTCGAATAGAAAAAATAACCAACGGTATACTCGCATCAACCTATAGACAGATAGATGGTTTGACTAATAGTTTTGAACGAACCTTACAAAACATATCAAATATGCATGTCTTCTGTATCATGCGGCAAGTGTAACCACCGATTTTTCCTACCTATATAATTATTCCGTACGACTATTACATTATTTTGATATCATTATTTGTACGAGAAAATTAATGATGATGAATCTGATTCACTACCAAACTACTTTTAATCGATATTTCGAGTGATAATCGACACTACGTAGAGATCTAATATTATCTTCTTCCTATAGACCGCTCATACAAAATGTGGAAAGCGAGTGACGTGGCGACATGAATAGGTTATCTAAGAAAATACGTTCCCATTTTGTGGCAAGTCCAAAAGAATGTCAACATAAATTGGGGTTCCATCCCATCGATGTTGAAGTAGGAGGCGTTAATCATATCCTTTCTGCACCAATAAGCATTTAATTAGATATAATATATATTTTTAGATAATACAGTAGAAACTCTATAATTTAATACGGTTGGGACCGGTCAAATTTATTAATTAAAAGAGTTATTAATTAATCGATAAATTAATAATTATAAATTTATCGATAAATTAATATTTTATTAATTTATAGGTATATTGCCTTTCAAACTTCCCAAACATCAGATAACCTTCAATCTCATATGTCATCAATAATAAATATATCTCTGTTCATGTAATATGAGAATGTTTCTACATATGGAACTATTAATTTATAATTTATACGGGACCTATAGAAAATATCAAAAGTCTATTATCTTATAATTTTAGAATTATTAATTTAGTACGTTATCCCCGAGTCGGGACCAGCCAGAAATATTATATTAAAGAGTTTATTAAATTATCGAGTTTTAATTTATAGAGTTTCAACTGTATGGAACTAAGTTATTTTGGTATAGCTATACACGGATTTTGTTGGTGTTGTGTTTTAACATGTTTGATATGTATATATTAATTATTTGTGTAATGATATAAATTATGTTTGATAGATGTGTTTGAGAGGTGTATAAGTGTGTATGGATTAGTGATACACACATAACTACCTTAGAGGTGGATATGAATATACAAGGCCTATAACTAAAAACCTTGTAATAGACGTGTATAGCTATACAAAGCATGCATAGCTATACACAGATATCATACACGACAACTTATTCATCCACATCTATACACATCCATACATGATACACGCCTAAGATATTCCTGTCGCGATTGATTGACATCCCATAAACTTTTTTTCGTTTTTCTTCTTTTCTGAATTATTGTCATCCTTATCTTGTAAGATTTTACAGCGAACGTACATGACGTGTTTCAGTATAAGTTAATTTTATATTAGGATATTATATGGTTAACAACAAATCAAACATAAATCTTGGGCACGCGAGTGCAACGCAACATCACAGTCCACACAAAATGACCTCAACGTGGCTCTGTCAATCAATAGATTCGAGTGCCTTTGCAATCTTTCTAATAAAATTTTTTTCTAGGAACTCGAAGTGACATTTGGATAAATTTAAGAAAACATGGACCAATTACCAATATATATTATATATTCATATATTCTCCCTATTAGTACTTGACAATTGAAATCACCAGCAAAAATCACGTCACCACAAATGATTCTATTATATGTAACGTCGTTCGTCGCCGTTTCGGTTTCAATTAATTATTAGGAATATTATTATTTTTATAGCCAAGGCTACAAAGAGCGAGCCGTGATATCCCGTCGTCCACGCGCCGCCGCCGTTCGCCATGTATCCACCTACAAAACGACAAAGATAACCTAATTAAAAAACGCCAAGTTATATATGTAGCGAGAAATCAACAAGGTAGGGCCCACTCACTCAATCCATCGTCTTCTTGGCAAGCATCGCAACTACTCAGTTTCCACGTCAGATAAAGATCATCGCCGACGTTAATCTCAAACTGAAACGGGTTCGTAACGGGCAAAAGCCAGCTTCCAATAATACTGCAGTTATAACCCAACATATAATCCGGCGAAACCCTCGAAGTAGCAGCAACTACTTCGGCAGTAATATTCGCCGCCGACGAAGAAGAGTAGTTGTCGAGGCAATCGATGGGAAGAAGAAAATCGCCTATGATTCCCCCGGCGTCGTTAGGGCAAGCATAGAACGTATAGTTGTAATACATTATGGCCTCGAAGGGAGAAGAAGAAGAAGAAGAGAGGTTCATCAGATTATTATCCATAAGCCTCTTCATCAAGCAGTTTCCAGGATCGTAGAGCTTTATGTAAGGACCACCTAAGTACGTATCTTCTTCAGCGCTGTAAGAACGAACGTAGAAACCTCCATCGTAGGGAAGATTTAGGACGGGCACGTTCTTGGCCGAGTCGCACAGAAGATTGATGTAAATGCAGTCGTTCTTCGGCTGAACGCTTGGCAGTTTGAAAGGGTAGTTTAGGGATAAATCTCCGCACGAAGAAGGTGGGCATAGACTGCTGCTGCTGCTATCTTCTTCTTCTTCTTCCGATGCACGAGCTACCGAGGAGATGGTAGAGAGAAGAACTAATACGAGAAATCGAAGCATTTTTCTTTCCTAATTTTTTTTCGCGTGAATTCAATGGATAGGGAAAAGAGGGGGCTATTTGTTGTATAAGTTTGTCGTCGGTTTAAACCTAGTTTACGTCGCTCGTCGCGACAGAACAAGACATTGTTGCGTAGGATATAACACGTCCTCAAGTTATTTGCATTGATTTTAACTTTTTTCTTTCTTGGTATTACAGGAAAATGGTTTTTCTTCGTCGTCATTACATTGGTTTTTACGGAACATACAAGAAGAAGATTACGAAAAAAACTCATGCCGACGTTATTATTAGGGTTTATCAGGCGCTTGTCGATGGTAATGGAACGCGGCTGCGATATTCGGCCAAAGCCCACAAAGGGTATATGTTTCTGTATGCAGCGTAATGCAGCATGCAGTTCTTCATAAACACGCCCGTTATCTCCTGCGTTTTCGAAAAATAATTGGATTAAATAAAAAGCGCGATAGTCGCCCGACGTATCTGTTGATCAAGAAAAGAAAAAAAAAACTCGCCTGCTGAGGAAAATCTCCGTCTTCGAGTTGAGAATTGATCAGAAGCTTCGCCGCTCGGTGAAGAGGGGCGGGATCTCTGTGCTCCTGGTAAGAACAATTAGACAGTAGCAGTAATAAATCAAGATTCTTGAATCTCATGTGTAACAAAAAGATAAAAAAATTTACAAACTACATTTCAAAAATCTATTCGTATAAAGGTCGCTCGCTAACCTGGCCGGAGTGGATCAACCCCATCATCGCCCACGCCGTATGCACCAAGTTCGATCGGTTTCCTTCCAAAGGAACGTACTCCTATTTTTTTTTTTTATTACGGAAAAAAAACTCGAAAAAATTAGCGCACGCTCGTGTGCTAACGAGGACACACCGATGATCGATGAACAAATTTTTTTGCTTTATTCTTACCTTCTTCGGACAAGAAAGATAGCTCTCTCCCCACCCGCCGTCCTCCCTCTGAGTCCTAAGCAAAAATTCGACGCCTTTTCTCACGGAGGCGCAGTTGTTGTAACTCTTGCCCGCCGCAGCTAAGCCTCCGAGGGCAAACCAGCAACCGTAAGTGAAGCAAACTCCCCAATTTCCATACCTATGGAAAAAGGGGCATTTACATAATCTTACGCTTTTTCCGTAATAATACGAATAAGGCGCAATGATGATCTGCGCGCTTGCTTACCACGAGCCATCGGGGCGCTGGACGTCTTCGAGGTATCCCACGGCTTTCGTGATGAAATTTTCGATCTCCTTTCTTCTGTGGTCGGGGTGGAGCTTCTTGAACAGAACGAGCGCTTGGATCGCCGAAGAAGTGCACTCGACGTACTCGTGCTCGACAACGATGTCGGCGAAAAATTCAGTCGGGTTTAGTAGCTGCCACCGTACGATAGAACATACGCTTTTATTTTTTATTTTATTATCGAGATTAAGAATTTTTTTTTTGGAAGTCGACGAACGATTGCTTACCTCTAGCCAATCGGAGGCTCCTGCGGGCTCCCATGCGGCTAAACCGCCGTTTTTGCTCTGCAATAACCGCGGATTTCGGTTATTTTACGTTTGAATTTATTGTACGAAACGTGAAATAAAAAAGACGTGCAAGTAACTAACCTGCAAAGAGAGCAGTATGTTGACGGCGTCGTAGAAGTTATCTGTTTTCATCCTTTCTCCGACGGTTTCGGGGTTCATCATGGAAAACATTAGGCAACACTGCAAAAATCGTTCATTTTCGTCGAATCTAGTCGTTCCACCGTCGAAATCGTTAGTACAAAACAGAGTATTTCTCTTTTTTTTTTGTCATTTCAGTACCTTTAATCCTTCTGCAGTACAATCGGATACCTGCCACCCATGATCTTGATCGGAAAACGTCCAAGAACCCTTCGATATATGTCGGTACATACTTTTGAAGTCGCCCGACGGGTTATCTTTCACCTGAAAAAACGCCATACAGAACACCACATTATCTTAAATATCTATCGAAATCGTTCTTCTAACACGAAATATTTTCGCAGCAGAGCTTCAAAAAAACCTGAGATTGCTTGACGAACTCGTGCCCTTTCCTCAACGTCTCTCCTATTTCGTCCGCCATATTGCTAGCAACCAAAGCCTGTATCGCAAAGCCCGTATCCCACTCTTGACTCCCAAAACTCTGCATTTATTTTTTTAAAAAACATTCAGTCGACTTTCTCACCCGATAACACACAGCAATTAACGCTCCACTCATTTCAAAAACATACCTGCATCTTCATACCGTCCTCGGCGACCCATAGATAGTCTGGTATACGGGCGAGGTGCTTCTTGAAATAATCACCATTAGGATCTTCGACCCAACAAGCAAGCATGCAAAGCACCTTCTCCACGCAACCTATGGTGATATACCTGCTATTCTCATCTTCGTAGTGAATATGATCCATTGCGACCCTAAGCGCCTTCTCCCTTAACTTGTTCAAGGGCCAACGTGTAAGAAAAGGCTCGGTTAGAACGTAGCAGCTGTCCCAAATCAAATCTTGGACGAATGGGTGGGGATAGTACAAGTCCTCCTTCGCGCATCGGTGCCTTACGCTTCGCCAGTTGACTTTTTCGTAGGGCTGATCGTATAATTCTTCTCTTAGTTGGGTGATTAGAGGAGTGATCGGCCCGACGAATCTTTTTCCGTATAAGTACGACATTGGAAGGTAGACCATTCGACAGTAGCACCACATTTTCGCTGATTTGTTTTTTTTTAGGAAAAAAATCATTCAGTATGTGACTGGCAGTAGTTTGAGTAACCCACAAGCTTATATACATAATACATCACATATTTGTGTTCATCTAAC
This sequence comes from Craterostigma plantagineum, assembly GCA_027422505.1. Lineage (NCBI taxonomy): Eukaryota > Viridiplantae > Streptophyta > Magnoliopsida > Lamiales > Linderniaceae > Craterostigma > Craterostigma plantagineum. The sequence goes on along the minus strand of JAPQWV010000043.1, from coordinate 4,500,898 downwards.
TGATGTGTGATTGAGTTTGATACCATGATAACTACACTAACACTAACCGGGATGCATCGGTAAGAAGGACGGGACTAGCCAGAACTCGGGCGGCATCGGGTTGCTCCCGCTCCAGTCAAATACTCCGAGAACCTTGTAATAATTAAAAAAACATATAATAAATATGCCGAGATAACGAAAAGTTGTTACATCACCATATGTATATATGTTTATCGTCGGACATACCGAGAGCCATGTTTTTCCCCAGGAAGGTATGGCGGTGACAGTGCCGTGGTCGAGTATCCATTTCCTTGCCCTTGCGCAGGCGTTGTCTTTGCCTCCTTCGGGCCCTTCGCCTAATAATCGCATGCATATGTAGTTTAGCGCAGTGCTGAACATCGTGCTGTGGCCTTCTATGTGAAGCCCCCACCCGCCGTCTTCGTTCTAAGTCGCCGTAGTCAAACAAAAAAAAAATCGTTAGTAAGGCGCAAAAAAATAAGTACATAATCCATTTTTATAGTCGCGATAAAGAGAAAATAAAAAAATTACCTGGTGGCAGTATATGTACCGTAAAATCTCCTTTCGATGCTCGGCGGGAAATACGGCATTGAGGTGGCCGGTGATATACAAAACCATGACCTGCAAAAAAGTTGACGTTTTCGATTCATGAATATCTGCGATTACGAATAAATATCTCAAATAAAAAAAGTGGGTTTTGCCCCACATCGAATAATTCAAATTCTTCAAAGTCACTATATATATAAGAAGCTATTTACTCCTATGACCAATTGATTTTAGGAAGGACCATCGATTTCTAATAGGACTGGCGTACCAAAGGAGGAAGGAAGAAAAGCGGGCCCGCATTTTCGGCGGGCCAATGGCCGTCGCTCGCCTGCAAAGCTGAGAAGAAATGGACGGCTCTTCTCAGCGTAATCGTGGCCTTTTCGTAGGTTATGTCTTCGCCTTCGGCGATATTTACTTGAGGGATCGTTTGCTTGAATTTCGCCTCATGCAAGAACTGCGCAGAGTATATGTAATAAGCGTAAATGTAATCGATTGTTATTCTTTCGGACATGTTTCGGACAAGTAAGAGATGGAAAATTCTTACCTGGATTCTCCATAGGAGATCGCTGCTAGGCTTTACACGGTATCGATTTTCCCAGAAATCTTGTCGGGCTTTTTCCACCTCGCTTCTCATCTCAGGCGTTCCATAGCTAGCGTCGAATTCCCAGGTTTGTCGGCCGACGTAGTTGTTTGTGCTGTAGAGGTAAGGGCTGTTTTCTCCTTCGGCGATCTTTAGTCTCCACATGTCTGTTTCTATATAGTTGCTTAACTAATTTGGTATATAGAGTTTGCGAAGAGAAGTAGTAATAAATGATCGAAGAAGATAAAACCCTCTCTTAGCTCGCTAGTTGTTCTTTCTTGTGGTTCATCTTCATTACATGTGAGACTAGTCACGGTTTATATATGCATATGTAAGAAATAGGAGAACACAATCTAAGTGGGATGTGAATGGGAAGAATACAACGGTAGGTATATTCAACTAAAGACCACGACGATTTTTGGTATTTTATCATATTGTCAAATAAAATTCCCTTCTCCGAAATTATCTGCGTGCATATATTTAGTATTGTGGGATGAATAGGAACGACGTGGAACCTTGGTCAAAGTTGGAGGAAGATTTCGTGTGTTGGAGTATTAGGTATATGTCCATATATAACGCAAGTCAAAATATGAGAATTTTGGATCTAATCGTTATAGCAAATGGGTAAGTATGAGAATAATGTTTTAATCAAGTGAACAATTCTTTTGTCAGTATTGAATGTTCGATAATAATAACGGGACAAAAGTAAGAGAATTATTCTACGATTTAAAAGTCTTGGCAGATGTTATCTTGTACTCACTCACATCTCTCTGTCATTGACATTGGCGTACTAGGTAGGAAAAATGACAAATAGTCGCATTGCCTTAAAAGTTAATTAATGAGATCCGTTGATGTTATTTCAAGTACAATTGCTTGTAATCAATTGCTTTTCTTATATCTCGTACGTATATTGTAGAATATGTAAAGATTTTATAATATCGAGAGTAAATTAAGTAAAAGGTTGAATATGGTTCTTTTCTTGCCACGTTTATTGGTTTCACAACCTAAATATATCATCTCTATAGAAGATGATATTAATAGGCAATTAGGCGTGAAAATAAGATGTATATTGACTGTCGGGTCCGTGTCCAATATTGGAATGACAACGCGTTTCATAATCTCAAGATTATTGTGACAATTATTATCATCCAAATTATAATTATTATTTTTTCTCAAATCCATTCAAAAAGCTCTACCAAACCGATAGATATTCTGGACTATTGAAAACATTAACAAACTTACAATATTAAGTGGAAAGTGATCCGATATAGTTGTGTTTCGCAATACTATTTTTACTAGTATTTTCCGGCCTCACAACAGCATTCGTTTCACACGAAAAACGTCGAACACCAAGGTTGTTTTTACTTGCACGAGTTACACGCCATTGGACTAAATCATATAATTTGAACCTCATTATTGGCTATAAAACTCAGTCAAAGTTAACCCTAATTTCAATATGAGAAACGTTACGCCTTTTAAGCTGCATATGTCATAACATAGAAATACCATTCATACTATTGATACAAATGATCATTCAACCTTGGCACCGCAAGGGCAACCAAGGGCTGAGCCCTAGGCATGGTCATCCCATAAACCTCTGTATTATCAACCTCTTCAGGCCTAAGCCCATTGCACGGAGCCCAATCGAACCCATGGAGGAGCCGCGCAAGAGCCATGAGCACCAACGTCACGCCGAGCGGTGCGCCCGGGCACTTCCTCTTCCCCGCGCTGAAGGGCAAAATCTTAAAATCAACACCGTGGCTTATCTCGACCCTACTCCCATCTACCGTCGCGTGCCTCTCGGGCCTAAAAACGTCCACGTCGTCCCAAATCTCGGAATTTCGGCCCAAACCGTGGGTGTTTATGAAGACGCGGGTCTTTTCCAGGATGCGGTAACCGTTTATCGCGGTGGGTCGGGTCGACTCGTGGGGGATGAGGAACGGGCCGGCCGGGTGCATTCGGAAGGTCTCGCGAACGATGCACCGTAGGTAGTTGAGGTGTGGTAGGTCCGACTCGTCGACCATACGGTCTCGGCCCACGACCGAGTCGAGCTCGTGCTGGACCTTTTTGAGGACGCGCGGGTGCCTGATGACTTCTGTCATGGCCCACTCGTTGGTCACCGCCGACGTGTCCGTGGCCGCGGCTATCATGTCCTGGCGGTCATATAGTTTACCAATAAAAATAATCGGATTTTATAATGCGTTGGAAATGCAATATATCAAGCGTTAGAAAATATGATATTCTCTTCGACCTTAAGCTTCTAGGTGAAGTAGTCGTTCAACATGATATCAGAACTCGGGCCAAGAGGTCATGGATACGAATGGTCACGTTCACTAATTTAAGAAACTGAACGTCTAGGGCTAAATAATTATGAAATCAGGCGTAAAATACCCAAATAAGGCTAGATAATAATGAAATAGGCATAAATAACGAGGGTTACTGTTGGAAATATGATATATAAAATTAAAAAATATAATGCGGTCAATTCTAAGTTTAAACTTTTACGTGAAGTTGTCATTCAACATGGTAATACAGATCAGGAGGCCCCTGTGCCCAATCTCACGACCACTAATTTAAGAAAATTGCTCGTAGACGTGAGGGGGGTCATGTTAGAAATTCAATATATAAAATTAAAATATGATACACTACACTAGTTTAATCTAACTTTCAGACAATTTTCATTTTAACAACGTTCGAAAAGATATAACATAAAGAAAATCAATTGATTTACTTGCATGAGCGCTTTGATCTCAACATGATCCATGTGTCCGTTCCCATCTTCGCCTGGCAAGCTGAGCAAGACGTCGACGAAATCCATCTCCTCGTCCCCCGACCCTCCATTCTCCTTTCTCCTTCGGTGCTCCTCGATGATCTTCGTGTGAAAATCGTCGACCCTCCTCTCGACTTCCTTCATCCTCCTCTCGCACCCGTACGGGTCGACCCACCTCCATACGGGCAAATAATCGCCCAAGTAAATCAACCCCAAGAGCCAGAAAAGCTCGTGGGTAATGTGCATGAACTCCAACGCCTCCTGCGGGCCCGCCGTGTCGGCCCCAAAGTACTGCTTCCCCAGCAGCATCCTCGTCACGTTGTTCATGGAAAACGCGCCCAATACTTCCCTAAGGTTGATGGGCCCGCCCTTTCGGGCTAAGGCCCGCACGTCCCTGACTAGATGTTGGGCCTCGCAGGCCCGTTGGCCTGCGAAGGAGTCGAGCCTCTTCGTCGTGAGCAAGTGCTCCATGCAGATCCTTCTGAGCCTTTTCCACTTTGGGCCTAGCGGGGCTAAGGCCACGTCGCCGCAGTTGTAGGCCAACCGCTCGGCGGCCGCCGTCCTTGGCCTAGAGGCGAATATTTCGTCTTGCTGGCGTAGGATTTCGCGAATTATATTCGGGTCGTTTGTTGTGATGGCGTCGACCCGGCCCAATTTGAGGTAGACCAAAGGCCCGTATTTGTCGCACAGGGCGGCTAAGTCTCTGTGGGGAAGCGGGCCCAATTGTAGGAGGTTGCCGAATATGGGCCATCTTCTTGGGCCAGGCGGAAGGGGTAATATGCTTTTGTTGCCTTTTCTGTTAGATAGTGAGTTTAGGAACTTTAGGATGAAAAAGGAACAAAATGGGATGATGCATATGCATGGTAATAATGCCCAGTCCGAGCTCATTGGAGGTGGGAAGTAAGGTATAGTTATGTATATAGGGAATAATATGTTTATCTTCAGCTTCAGAGTGAAATATGTATATAGATGTTAAGGAGAGTTTATAGCTTAAGGTTAAGTTTGATGGGAAAGAAGGTTAGCTATGGCATAATCTTGGCACACTTCCAAGTATGTATTTGGTTGGCAAGAAACATCATTTGCATGACTTGCATGTAATGGAATAGATTAATTTTTTTTATTTTTTTTATGATGACGAACAAGCACCTATGTGTGTATGTGTGTGTGTGTTCTTGAAAGGAAAACAAACACATTAAGAATGAACAACAAGAACATCAGGGGAAGTGTACTCTATCGTTTTAAATCTGTACGACAACTATTGAAACTGCTGGTAATTTGCTGTTTTTCATCTTAACATATACAGAATCCAATTCAACTATTTCAAATAGTTCTTATAAAATTCAGATAAAAGTTGTCCTTTTATATGTTGATACAAAATTCAATCCGATATGATGGCCGTTCTTGACTTTTAACCATAATAAAAGTCGTCCGTCCATCTCTTTCAAATAGTTCTTATAAAATTCAGACAAAAGTTGTCCTTTTACATGTTTTTTTCAAACTAATCACTTCTTTATTACGAAAACAAATGCATACTAAATCACAAGAAAAATGAAAGACGTGTTAAAAATACAATAAATATGATAGCGAATAACTACTAATATAGCATAGCCGTTGTGAATGTCAACAAGTCTTCCGTTAGCTGTCTCCACGAAATAAAGCAGATATGTTAAGTCTCTGGCTTCAAAGTCGCGCGTGTCATGTTTTTGTCTAATCACATTCCAACGTTTGTGTTCTCTAAGCATACCACTACGCACACTCAAAAGGCTTCTTCAACCTTATTTTACAAGGTTGTATAATTGCCAGTTAACTGCGTCGTCTCTCCTTAATCTATCAAGAAAATACCTAACCTTAGATTAATTTTTGGCATATGGGAGAAGACAGCAATGGCATTTCAGACCATAACCTCCCAAGACTTCAGTTTCCATTTATTTCTGACCCGATAAATCCATCGCCTGAACATCCCCTTCAGACCCGAGCCTCCATACCCTTTAAGTGGGAAGAACAGCCCGGGAAACCGCGGGCCTGCCCGGAGATCATTGCCCGGCCCGAGCCCGACAGGTTAAGTTTGGAGCTTCCACCATGCAGGAAAAACCACTCGTTCTCTGATGATCCAATTACGAAAACACCCTCGCCCACGACAGTTCTTGACAGGCCCCACAGGGTAGGCTCGTCCAAGTTTTCTTCACTGAGGATTTTCGCGAGCTGCGAGCGTGAACAGAGGAACGCTGCAAAGTCGAGGGAGATGAAGAGAAATAGCAGCTTTTCCGAAGGATTATCTTCAAATCTTTTGGTGAGTAGATTTATTTTTTGCAGCAATTTAATTCGGCTATTGATTTTGATTAATGAAAGATTTTTTTTTGTTTATTATGCTTAATCTGAATGAAGGCTTCTATATACAAGTGCCTAAAGCAAGCCGTAAAATGGAACATGAGCAGAAATCCAAGCAAAGAGACGGCCGACGTTTGACTATGGTCCTCCCCTCAAGCTTGAGAAAGGTCATATACTAACTTAACGATTAGAGTTCAATAGCATACTCCATATACCCTTTTATGTATTATGGATATATCATATATACTCAAGTTATCCAAATGTCGTAAGAACTCGTCGCAAGGCTAAGATTCAACACTGTAAAGGTTTGATGAGAATATGATTGGAGCTAATTTAACAGATAAAATCAACGGGTAAATTTGTATTAATAGCAGCATGAGTTCAAGAAACAAAAACTAACATGTTGCAGCTTCAGTTTTCCTTCCAAGTGTGTTTGCACTTCGTGCACGTGTAGAATTCTGTCATTGGTTCATCGGCGGATCTTATCTGCACTTGTGCGAAATAAGCTTCATTGTGGTTGCACTCGGGGCAAGAAGCGCCTGCACGGATATACAACATTAAACATACTAAAAAGCACCACTAAAAATAACATGAAGATGATAGTGTTTAAACTAGTCTTAAAGCTAGGAACTTTACAGAATTCGACAATGGGATCATTTTTGAGGCTCCGTAGAAGGGCCAAACCAAATAGCATATTTTAAAAAAACACACAAGAAGGCTTTCACCACGGGCATTAGAAGTCAAAGACAGGAAAAGGGCAACATTTTATATACAATCAGATCACTGTATAATAATCTCAAAGTGGAAGGAGAAACAAGATGGATGCAAACCTGTAGTAGTGCTGAAGTTCTTTTGGTCATCTTCAGAAAAAATCGGATCAATTGGCTTCTTGACCAAGGGAAGGTGCCTTTTAATCTTAACCTGTTACAAAATACTCATCTAATTCCAGAAAGAACAGAGACAAACCATTATAAAAATTACACAACACTGAGCTAATTGAGGTTACCTTATGCTCTATATGGCACGTATATGCGCACGTCGGGCAATAGAATCTGCCCGGCTTATCCATTTTTGGCAGTGCAAAGAGTAACATGTTCCCACAAGTTGGGCAGAAATCCATCTGCGTTGCAGGCTTTCGTGACGTTAGGCTTGAAACGGCCGATATCGAGATTTAACGGCGAAATCGAAGGTGAAATTCGGCCGGCGGTGATGAGGACAGTATGGAAGGAGATGAAACCCTAATAATTTCTCCAATTCAAGATTTATTAATGCTTAACGAGCTGTTTTCTATTTGGGCTTAGTATTAATTCTAAACATATTTGATTCATCCTAAATTGAAGGTCCCAACCATATCGTTTTATAAATTAGAATTTTTATAATTTATAAAAAAAAAAATATTTTCGAATATCGAAATATAAACATATCATTTTAATCGTCGTGAAAATCAATAAATTAGATGCATCTATTAATTTTTTATATAAATCACATGACATAATTTTATAATTGGTGGATTATATAATTAACAAATATAAAAGAAATTAAAATAAAAAAGGTGTCAGTGTGTCGCCCCTAAATCCTAATGGGGGCGACGTTAAGAAATAATACAATATAAAAAAAAAGAGCGTCGCGCCCAACAGGTGCGACATGGCGTTTATTAATTGCGAAATATTTTATTTTGTTAAATTTTTCAAAAACGACCAAATTCATTAAAAAAGCCCAAAATAATTACAGAATATCAAGATTTAGGCTTTCAAATCGTAGTCAACATTACATGATTCTTATATTGCAAAACATCGGCTGTGGTATTTTAATTGGATAAAAATACCTAAATTTTAGTACTATTTGAGACCCCCAAAGGTTAGGCAGCCAAGGATAGGAAGATTCACCTCACGTGGTCTTATATAGAAGTCATCATGGTCAAACTTCTTCGGCAGCAATAAATTATTGAAAAGATATCTTAATAAATTGTAGGTGAGATTGTCTGCTATTCTTTTCGGTTCATCTTCCTCGAAGGTTTGGAGAAAAATGGCTGCAAAAGTTTACACCTTTGAGGAGGTTAGGAAACACAATAAGCAAGATGATTGCTGGCTTATCATCTCTGGCAAGGTGGGTACTCTTTTTTTCCTTTCTATCGAAAGCTTCTGCTTTATTTTATGTTTAATTTTGTGGTTGTTCTATGAGAACAAGAAAAGATTAGCTGATTCATTGCAACTTAGAAAAGGGTGATTTCTTTTGTGCTGAATCTGAAATCTCATGGTAATTTCAGTTAGTTTCCTGCTGAAATCGATCAGCTCGTTGGTGTAAATAAAAAGTTTTATAGCATAGATCTGAGAAATCAGAACTCGTTACAAAGCTATATGCTTTTGATATTCCATTACAAGTGTTTGCTGGGTAAACAAATTTCGTATTGTGGGTTACTAATTTATTTGGGCAGCCAAAGTATGAAACTGAATATCAAATCGAAAGGTGTAATGAGCATAGCATATATATCTGGAATGATGATGTCAAGAAGCATAAAGCTTATCAGTTTTGTTTCTGAATTCCCCGACATCTGTTGTATCATATATCAACCTTGTAAGTGAATCATCATGAGTTATATACTCATTGGACTGTTTAAATTACAGGGCAGATGTTTTGTCATGTTGTGCATTTTTGTGTAATGAACTTTTTTGTTTCCCAACTCTTTATTGTTCTACCTATCAATCAGGTCTATGACGTTACTTCATTCATCGACGATCATCCTGGTGGCGACGAGCTCTTGCTTACATCGACGGGTAATTGAGTAAAAAGAACGACAAAGACACCATCTTTTATAGCAAAGGAGATAATTAATTACGCTTAGTTTATTATTGCCGTTTGATTAGGAAAGGATGCAACCATGGATTTCGAAGACGTTGGGCACAGCAACGTTGCCCACGATAAGATGAAGGAGCTCTTCGTCGGCGAAATCGACGCCTCAACAATACCAGAAAATACCCAAACTATCCCTTCGCTGAAGCCCATTGGATCTTCAGCTCCGAGCTCAGAACATTCGGGCGGCGACTCGTCATCCAAGGCATGGATTTTCTTGGTTGCCCTTTTGGTGCTAGGCATCGCATTTCTCCTCCGTCTCTACTCCGAGGGCAAAAAGGGCAACTGAAAATAAGAGAGACGATGATGGTGTCTTGATTTATATGCTGTTTTTCTTTTTCGAATAAGATGATGATGGCTTACTCTGTGCTTGGATAGATGCTATTGAATATTGTTATGATGATCATTGGATGCTTTGCTTTCTTCATCTTGGGTGTGTGTGTATTGGGTCGGGTTTGAGTTCTGACCCTGTTCTGATTCGGGTCTACTGATGGATAGCAAACTCAAGTCCCACATTGGATAATTAGATAAGTTTTGACCAGTTTATAAGCTTGCCGACTATTTACCTTATTGCCAATTGGTTTTAGAGCTGAATTTCATAGTTTTGGACTTATGGGATTGGGCTTTAAGGGGGTTTTTTATTCCTAACACTTGATAGAAATCAACGGGTCGGGTTAGAGACGCCCGATATCAGCCCAAATTGGAGCTGAATGCTTCTAACCTTTGGGAGTCGCTTTCTTGATTTAATCAAGCACTATTGATGGGGACGATTATCACCAATTTAAATCAAGCACACAGGTGGTCGATTAATTAAATGAATTTGGTACTTTTTTATTATAACGAAATTGCAACATCATACGTGGTCCAATGGAGTTGTTGGTTGCAAGCAACGAGCAGAGAGTGATGTCATACTGATGATTACTTACACTTAATGATTATTATGTAACATATACTATTATTTTATTAAAGATTTGGAGTGCGAGTGGACCACCAAATAATAATATTCTTGTGAATATTACAAGGATGAATAAATGGGCATGGATTAAGATAGATAGCTCAGGCTTGTTCATATACTTAAATATGGCCGTGAATGCGAAACATTGCAACGCGTTATTCACTAAGCAACAGTTTTCTTTCCACTCACAAATATAATAAGGTACAATTATATATATTGGGACATATTCTCAGTTTGAGTGGAGAATATTACGCTCATCCAAACGTGTACAAGCAGTGTGTGTGTGTATATATATATATATAAGATATGAAATAAACCTGTGAAATAAGCACTTGTGAAATAACAACATACTGATATTGTGAATTTATTCATTATGCAAAAACGTTGATTAAAATTTTTTAAAACCCTATACTACGAAATGCTCACCATGTGGTTGGCACGCTTCCATAAATATTTGTAGTCTAATATATGTATTAAATTTGTTCATTAGATAAACAAGCCCCATCATGTTATGGTTTTATCCAAATAGGGGAACTATAAAACAAAAAAAGATATGGTGTTATAGTTAAATAAATCTAGTGGTTGGGTTCGAGGGTCCAAAGACAATGCTTTTCTAGCTGCTCCATTGGATTACTTACTATCTCAAAACTGCATATTTTTTAACTGTCCTTTTCTTTCCATCACAGTTGAAAACGTCTCTTTCAAATCAACCGAGTTAATTACATATTAATATTAACTTTGGTCCTACAACAAATTCATTGATTGCCAAATAAACTACACAAACACAGTCATATGACATATATTTGTAATACGTTGTATAAATAATGTGATGGATTATTAGGCGTCCCTTGTCAGTTACTGTTTTCTAGTCCCCATAAGCTTGGAGCAATATATATTATATATATATAATTTCAACCCTTGTCTCGTTATATTATTTAGCAGGCGCATTTCCATCACCTCAATAATTTGTTGTAACCTTTTGGAAAAAAAAAATAATTTGTTGTAACCTTGAAAAAACAGATAATTTGAAGTAAGGAAATGCTAAAAACAAATTTTCAAAAGTATTTTTTTTATTTTTGGTTTTACTTAGCCGACACCACAAAGTGGAAAATCAAACCCAAGGAAATAAACACAAACAAGCTGTAGGAAACTAATATTATACAACGACGATATAGTTGAGATGAATAACGGTTGTTTGCAGTTTTATTTTTGTGTATTTAGTTGCAAATTACCAACGACTGCAATAATCAGGGTACCCGCCTGGGTCGGACCCTAACCATAAGCGGGTTAGCCATCTCACAAGACAACCTCAGCACCTCAGAAAGGTCCACACCAAACGACGACGTAAAGCAGAATTCCTGCAAAAGCGTGGCCGACCAAAAGAGGACGGTGGTCAGACCCAGCCCTTTCCCGGGGCAAGACCTCCGACCCGACCCGAAAGGAGCAATCCTCAAGTCCACGCCCATCACAGATATCTCAGCATCACGATTCCGACCCATGAACCTCTCGGGTTTGAAGCTAAATGGGTCGACCCACAAATTAGGGTCCCTCATGATGGCCCACATGTTGACCATGGCGGTGGTTCCCGCCGGCACGTGGTGGCCGTCCACCACCGAGTCCCTTATGGACAGGCGGGACCAAGATAGGAGTGGGCCCGGCGGATGGAGCCTCAGCACCTCCTTGACGACGGAGGTTAGGTAGGGCAACGCCGGCAGGTCTGACTCCTCCACCGCGCGCGACTTTCCGACGACTCTGTCGAGCTCGTCGTGGACCTTCGATTGGACATCTTGGTGGAGTATTAGCCTTGCGAATATCCACTCTATTAGGATTGCCACCGTGTCAGTTCCCCTAAATATCATCTCCTGCAATAAATTAAAAGGAAATTGTGTGTTCCGTTGACCTCAATAGAAAACTATGGATGACGAAACCCTAAAAGGGACACCGTCCTAGATTTATTATGTGTCAATTGGTGGTGAAAACGATGGGCGCACGCAAACACAAGTGTTTGTGCTGTGGTGTTTATACCGAATAATTAAAATTAGAAATTACGAAGGCGACGTTATATAGTGTGACATATGTAATATAAAAAACCATTTAAAATGGATATTAAAACGGATATCGTCACTGACCCAAAGAACGGCTATCATGTCGGAGTCTGAAAGGGGGCTGTCAAGGGACAGAAGAACATCCACGAAATCATCAGCTCCTTGTCGACGTCTCCTCCACTTCTCCTCCGCCGCCGCCCTGTGCTCGGAGATGATCCCTCCGACGAACTTATTGACACGTGGCACGATACTGGAGCATCTCAGCCTGACACTTTGAGGGTCGAGGTCGCCCAAGAACGAGATGTGATCGGACCAGTTTAGCTTTCCGAGCAGATCGTACCCTTGCTCCACCAGGTCTTTCAGCTCGTCCGCCGCCGCTTCGCCGGCGTCGCCGAACCTCCGTCCGAAAACGGACCACATCATGTTGTCCAGGGAAGCCCTTTTCAGGACATCCCTGACCCTGATATGGCGGCCGCCGCCGCTGAACCTTAGCTCTCTCACTTCCTCCACCGCCGACTTCGCTATCTCCAGCCGCCTGTGCTCCGACGCCGTGATCTGCTTCGGAGAGAAGAGGTGCGCGGCGGCGATTTTCCTCAGCGTGGTCCAGTAAACTCCGTAGGGAGCGAAGCCGATGGACCTATTGAACATCAGGCCATACGCAGATTCTTGGGCGGGACGGTCTGCAAAGTTGGATCCGTTGAGTATCTCCCCCGCCACGGTAGGGTTGCAGGTGACGACGGCGCGTGTCTCGCCGATGCTGAAGGCCATGAGTCGTTCAGCGTCGTGGGCCTTGGCTTGTACGGCGAGCTTGCGGTGGGCCAGGCCTGAGACGAGGTTCATGCTTCCTATTACAGGGAAGCCTTTCGGGCCTCGAATAATGGGCCTTCGCTGGTTCTTTTTCCAACTGTACTTTCCCCATGCTGGCCCTCCTTTGTGGGCCCAGCATACGAGGTTGAAGATTAACCATGGTAAGAGAAGCAAACATGCCATGAATATTATGATGTTTACGAAAGTGAGTGAGTTGCATTTTGAAGCGACGATCGCCAAGAGCCATAGGCTATCATCTGCGTTTGTTGTAATCATTTTCTTTTTTTTTTTCCTATTATGGGTTTGTTTAATTAGAGATATTGAGAAAGAATGTATTTTGAGGTCTTTGAAGACATGACGATGAGCTATGGAGGGTTTATATAGGCAGTGAGGCTGTAATAAATGCAGAGGGCATTTGCAAGTTGGAATTTTTACTGTGCGTTGGAATATATGAGAATATATATGTTCTTTGTATACGTATGTAGGGTGAGATTTGTAATTAGTGCACAAAGTTTGTAGGGCCTTGTAAAAATTTAGATGGTCTTATCCGAAACACTCTTGAGTAAGTTCTTGTGTGTATATATGTATTTTTATACCACTTGGGTCAATTCAAGTTACAGTTTAGCTTTATGACTTGTTTGGTTTTAGTGGTTTAGTTATTTTAAGCGTGTGGGTTTAACATATGTTCAAAGTGTTTGGTTTATAGGTATAAACAAACCATGGGTTTATGTTATCCTGCTTTAGCCAATGAGTTTAAATAAATAAACACACCCCTCACATGTAGTTTATTTAAACCTACTTAACTAAAAATACACGTTTTATTTTATACCCATTAATTAATTTTATACAAACCTTATACATTTAAACCCTCCTAAATATAAAACTCGAACCAAATTAGCACTTAGTTGAGGTAAAACGAGGAATAGTTTCTTTTCTTTTTTACCAAACGGATGGTGACCACGGATTACCTGCGCCGCCACCGCCACTGGTACAAAAATTTAGTAACAAAATATAAAAATAAAACTATTAATCAGCAAACTTTAGAGCGCAAACTTAGGTTTTGTCCAATGAGAGTCGATTGCGTGCTCTTCTTGATCTCAATATTAATTTATGTGACAGTAATCTATTGTCGGGGACCATACTTTTGATTATGACTCGCAAATATTTTTTAAGTATTACAACGTCACTTTACTGTCGGCACTGTTTGGCATTAGGTATTAAAATGGCATCTCCTCTCCGATCATGCATGAACGTTGATCATGTCAAACTTGTTCTATGAAATTAACTGTATTTTTTTTGTATGTCTATGTACAAAGTTTATATTCAAGAGGAATCTCAAGTCATTGCATGCCCCAATAGAGTTGACAGTGAGAGAACATGCGAATGCATCGTCTAAATCCGATCGAAAACAATACGTGAAGAAAAAACGAAAAGCAGTCAAATAATGAGAGATAAAGGTAGATACATGTCCTTTGACGTGAATGTAGCTTTGTCGGGGCAATGCACCAGAGATCTAAATAGCACAGCACCGACCTATATTTTTGTTATTGCAAGGGATTCAATTAAATATGTCACACATATGATCAGATTGACTTTTTATTCAAAAACTTTATATGCTTAGATTTTGTTGTTGATCTTCTTCTTATCCTTTTCTCGAACATGAAATACTTGAGAATAGTTCCCCTCTCCATATCTGTCGCAAACACGTATGCAGATTTCGAATTATTGTAATGAAAGAACAGTTTTTATATACACAATAAATGTTTGGGTTGGTACGTCATTATGAGAACGATGATAATGGATAATTTTTTTATATCCAAAAGCTCAAATGATGGAGCAATTAATAAAACATTTTTCTCATTATTAGAGCTCTCGCTACCTACACGACCTCAGCAGCAGTTGACTGAGTTATTCGACTGATTAGTAATTATAAATATAACATGGTTTAGGTAATATGCTGATATTTCGTACGCGTGCAATTACAATAAACTGCAGTTAATATATAGATAATAGCAGATATATCCCGTTGCAAAATATATAATAACGAAATAAAACAAGGAAATATATCAACTATATATATTCTTATATGGATGTCTACCAAGCATCGGGGAAGAAAACCCTAGTTTTGCAATAAGAATTTGTTGTAGTAATGACTTCATAATGACTCGTAATCACCATTAGGACGCTAACTAAAAACGATTGTGACCTAACCCACTTGTGTGTTCCAATCAATGCAATTAACTATAAAAAAATGAATTTATGCATGATGGCATCTGAAATGCCATAATCATGAAAAAGAGATGAAAGTAGATTGCATTATCTTTGATGATTCGTGAATCAATGATTTTCTAATAGTATTCAAAATTCGAATCTTTAAAGAGTTAGGGAATATATTCTTAGATTATTATAATGTCCTCTTATTAGCCACTAAGTCTTTGACTTGGAATATTTACAGTGTCGATCTCAAAGTTTGCGAAATCATAGGGTATAAGATTTGCATGAGATGAGATTTTATATATTAAGGTCCGAAATTATTTAATTGAAACTTACCCGTTTCGGAAAATTTCACAGCAAATCTATCTATATATATAGTACAAGTAAAATGTTACGTTCTTGTGGAAAGCTTAAAACATTATCGTCCAAACAAGTTGCATGAGGTCAGCTGTACTTCATGGATTCGATCATTCATCATAAGATGGCTTAAAGAGCGTATCTTTTAGTGAGTGGATTCGTTGCAGGTAAAAATCATAGATTGTATCTTTGCATAAATATAAATTTTAAGAGAGAGAGATCTATGTGGTAAGAACGAGTAATTTGTTGACCTAAATGAAATGGTTGCAACTCGCAAACAGAAATAATAAAATGATTGATATATTACTAAATAAAAGTCTACCCTAATTAGCCGCAATGTTACGTCTGTTGAGTATGCAATCATACTCAACCTTTCGAATTATAATTAAGAAATGTTTCAATCCACCTTTCAGAACTTCACTTTGCAACTGTAAATTTCATATCAAGGTGAAAAAGTGTTAAAAGATATGGTTTTTTTTCGACAAAGATTTGATAACGAGTAGAAGATACGGAAACACTTTTTCTTTCCAGTGAGTTTTATTTATTTGTATTATTATTATTATAATATTCGGAGTTTTGTTTGACCGACTTATTCCATTTAATTCATCTTTTTAATTTGGGCCCAACGGAATCCTTTCTAAGACGATGATTCTTTTCATGTCCACCAAGTTGAACGAATCTTTTCCTAGTCTGGTTGCTGAATGCTGTAATAATAATAAAACAAAAGTCGCGAATTTATTCAAGGATGATTATTTGACCATCTTCTTAATAATAAATCATTGCCATAATCCTATGGCTTCTTGGGCCTGATTTTGAGAACCCAACCCAATTTACCAAAAAGCAAGGCCCAACAAGCGACTGTACAAACAAAGCAACAATTTTTTAACCCACCAAGAATTTCTTTGCTTGTTATAGATAGAATAAATATTTGGAAAGATTCTTCAGTTCCTTAAACTGGAGTGGGAAGTCAAGGGTCACGTTGTATACTAAGGTTTGATTCCCTGAGTAGTGCTAGTGCCTAAGGAACTTCATTTGATTTATATTTTAATCACTATATTTACATATGTAGAAAAATATTAAATTCCTTTGAGAAGCAACAACTATCATTACAGTACTCAGCTCACGAGTCTATTTACCTATTCATGTTCATCATCTTGAATAGCTTTAATTCGAAGCCAAGCGATAGAATTTCTCGATCCATGCACACTTTTGCTTGTTAATGGGTGATTATAAATAGAAATAACTGTAAAGAACTTTATAATATATTGAATGGTCCGATGTTACTAATAGAATACAATGTGTGTCCTACTTGTCAATGGGGGTCGCTATGTAAAATATATAATATACATATATGTATATGTACAAGACAAGGGTTATGTTGATGGAGAAGTTGAACATATCACGTGGCTTCATGTGGACATACTCAAAAAGCTACTAAACAAACATTTTTTTCTTTTTTCCTTTCTTGTACGTATTATATTTCTTTTTATGTTTCATCGGCATCTTCAACTACTCGAAGCTTTGTACTTTACTTAACTATCTAAAATCATCAAGTACACAACTCCCATTAGTTTTTTCTTTTCATTTGCACAAGTAAATTGAATCTAAATTTCATGATCGGCTATGAAATCTAACCCTTGACTTTTACTACGAAAACTTCCATTACTCAGTGTGTCATTTCTCTATTCCTTGTAGCATTTAAATGCACCCATAAGCTATTTATTTTGGATTTTCTACCATAAGTTTATTTAGTCAATATGACTATAATTAATTGCTCATTAATACGAAACCTCAAATTTGAAAAAATGTTGAATAATGTCTACCCGTCGTCTTTTAAATAGGACCGGTGACAAAAATGTACTAATTAGTTATATTATAATGTGAGGTCATATTATATCACATTATATGCATATCATCTCATTCATGCTGACAGCGGAGACAACGAAGTGGTCCTTTTAAGACTTGATCTTACATTCAGAATTGATTTGATATTACATTTCACGCAATAGGATAAAATATGGTAAAAATGTGATATTTCATAGACTTGTACTCTTGGAAGAAGACGCTATACATATTATGTGACCCAACCCTTGTGTAACTATGACTAATAGGACAGTCTTCATTCAATCAATAATACTTTGCACCGCATAATAGTAATTATATCTTATACTATGCTACTAAATTAAACAAAAAAAAAACTGCAAATGTAAGAGACTATCGACCATCACTTTTTGTCCCCTTCTTCCCTCAGTCAGATGTGGTCCGATCACATGTTGGGAGTTCGTGAATAGTTCTTTTTATACAACATTGATGTAATTATAGATTTAGCCTGCACTATAGATTAATTATTAACCTTGTTATATTAGTTTTTTTATTTAAATATTATTAGTTTATCAGTCTGTCACATACAAACCTTAACTTTGCCGGCAACTCCCTGCATGTCTGTCGTTTGGATGTAATATAACGATGCTGGCTTACTTAGTAGGGAAAGTTAATATTATTAAGATCATACACAATTTTATTTATACTTCATCGTATTATAATACATTTTATGTAGTATGTTTATGCCAACTACAATGTAAAAAGGCGAAAGGTGCCTTTCATTGTATATGTATTGTCCATGTGTCAGTGACCCTCCGTGAACCTTCTGTGTGCGTGAGAGTGTGTAGCATCGTAATTTTATGAATATATGACATATTCATGTATCTTTTATGAATTACATTATAATATATATATATATATATATATATATATAATACTATATATCAGTATAGCCATCGGCCAGCTGGTTGATTTGATATCATCACCATACATATATCTTGAATTGGTAATATTGATAACTTGTCTACTTACTCTCTTTATTATCTATAAGACTATATCTATCTATATATTCATCCTCACTGTGATTTATTTATTCATCAATTAATAACAGTAGATGTGCATTTATTATTTATAATCAATATATTATATATGTTTCCCTATCAAAATTGGTTGTCCGCGTTATATATATGTTCAATATCTGTATTTTTCTGAAATTAGAAAAAAAAATTATAGAAGATGACTCGGCTTTTCCGATCCAAGTCATGTACTGATTATCCCGGCGGCTACGCCATGCCTCCGCCGCGATTAAGCTCTAGTGGCCTTACAATCTGCAAGCAAGACGAACAATTTGACGAAGTTGAAGAGGAAACTGAAGACGAAGAGGAGGAGGAAGATGACGAGTACGACGATGATGGATACGACGACGACGTTGAGTTCTGTCGGAATATGACTCCTTTTGGCACCTACAAAAGTGCTACCTCCTCCAACTTTATTAATGGGAGCTCGGGCGGCGGCGATTCGCAGTTCTCTGTGGTGGCGATGGTGGCTTCGGCTCTACGGAAGTCGATTGTCACATGCAGCGTGGCGGCGACCGACGACCAGGATGACGAGGACCACGTGGAGATAGGCTGGCCTACGGATGTCCGCCACGTGTCCCACGTGACCTTTGACCGCTTCCATGGCTTCTTAGGGCTTCCCATGGAGCTTCAGCCCCATGTCCCTCCCAAACCCCCAAGCGCCAGGTCCGTTTTCATCTCTCTCTCTCTCTCTCTCTCTCTCTCTCTCTCTCTCTCGTGAGTGTTTGTGTGGGGGTGGGTTGGTGGCGTAGCTCGCCATTTCAATCAGATTCATTTTATTGGGATAGCTTCATAATTGTGTAAGCTCTTGGAGTATCAACACACTCACTATTCCACATCCGTGTTGCAAATTGAAAACTTGATCAGTTAGTTCTATGGCGATTGAATATGCAATAGCTGAATACTCCGACTTTAAATTAGTTGGGTGGCTTGGCTCCATATGTTCTCCAAAAGATGGAAAAGAATTGTTCCAATTTTGATCATGGATTACTAAACATATCAGATTCTGACTTGTGGGGTGTTCAGACTTTTGGTGGGGGGCAACAGATTGTGTTTCCCACTTCTAAGTTATTAATTCTCAGTGTTTCACTTCTCTTCTATGTTAAGATGACAGTGCTGTAGCTTTTCTAATCATTTTCCCATTGATTTTGATATCTGCAGTGCAAGTGTTTTTGGAGTCTCAGCTCAGTCAATGCAGTGTTCTTATGATCAAAGAGGAAACAGTGTGCCCACAATTCTTCTCAGAATGCAGAGCCGTTTATATTCAGACGGTGGACTTCGAGTATGTATCCCCTTGCTTGCTTGCTGCTATAATTAATAACCAAGTCCATAGTTTTTGAGTTCTCATAAAAGTGTAACTTATTGCGGTGCTTCAAGGCAGAAGGAATTTTTCGAATAAATGCTGAGAACAGTCAAGAGAAACTTGTAAGAAACCAGCTAAACAGAGGGATCGTGCCACGTGGAATCGACGTCCACTGTTTAGCAGGATTGATAAAGGTATTGCTTTTATCTCCTTAGATTCAATGGCATTAATACAGTAAACCGTTGTTCGTTGCATTTGATGCATGCGCTATTGTTCACTGCGATTTTCTAAGGTCGTACAAATTGTTTATAGATACTTGTTAGTCCCTAGGAAGGAAACACCTTTTCATTTTATTACAATTTCTCAGACATTCGTTGTGTTCTCAGGCATGGTTTAGGGAGCTTCCCTCAGGCGTGCTCGACTCTCTTACGCCAGAGCAGGTGATGCACTGCAACACGGAAGAAGATTGCAGCAACCTCATATCCCTTCTTCCTCCCACCGAGAACGCATTGCTCGACTGGGCGATCAATCTCATGGCTGACGTGGCGCAGAACGAGCATCAAAACAAGATGAACGCAAGGAACATAGCCATGGTCTTCGCCCCCAACATGACTCAGGTATGTATTATGCGCCTCTGTTGTTTCCTCCAGCGATTTCTTTTGGATGCTTCTGGCAATTTGCTGAGATTAACGTACGTCCAATTTAATGCAGATGGCAGACCCTTTGACTGCACTAATCCATGCTGTCCAAGTCATGAACTTGCTCAAGACTCTCATCGTGAAAACCGTGCGCCAAAGGGAAGAATTTTTAGCAGGCAACAAAACACCACAGCCATTATCCACCAAATGCGCTGATTCTACGTACCAACCATCGTTTACTACAGAAATGTCCGCCAAGGAAGACTCGTTATCCGTAAACCTCTTGAGGAGCGCCACATTGGAGAGGTTAGAATGCGACAACAACAATTACAAGTCCTTAGGCTACAGCGAATTTGAAAGGAAGATGAAAATAGGCAACAGAGGAGGCTCTGCTTCTTCGCCTCCCATGAGGAAAAGGCCGTCTTTTGGACTGATGAGATTCAGAGGCGAGGTGGAGCAGGAAAACATGGAGAGCGAGGGGATATTGAATCGTCTGAGTCTGCGCAGAGGAATGCAGAGGCTTCGTCGGCATACCGTTTTCAGTTTCGCCAAGACGACGAAGAAAGGTGGTAGCTAGCGTTTGGAAACTGTAAATACTAGAAGCTAGGAGAGAAGCCTGAGAATGGTCGTCGAAGGAAGTGTGCTTAAGCTTTTTTTCTTTCTTTTTTCGTCGTTGGTTCTATTTCGAGTTAACCGTTCGTGCTAGTATCGATTTGTTTATTACTTGGGGATAAGCAACCATCTGGTTTTAACCAGTCTCGGTTACGGACTAGTTTTGCGTAAGGTATTAGAACAAAACTGATGGTTAAGTGCTATTACAGCATCTCTTGTAGTAGGATTAACTTTATCGGCATGGATTTTCGTTTTTCGTCGTTTCTTTCCTTTATAGCCATTACAGATACGATCCCGATAGATTTTCTTTGACGCACGTCGATCGATCGTGAGGCATAAAGAACGATTCTTGGAGATCTTCTGCTGCCTAAATGAATGCAAGAAATTTCGTTCGATTCAATCCTATTCATCCTTAGGGCAAGTCGAAAGAGAGAAAACTAAAAACTGATAGCATGACGACGGAACGAACCAACATTTCAGACAAATAACAAGAAATCACAGAGCTGTGAAAAGCCTCAATCAAGAATCTAATACAAAACCCAATGCTCACCATCGACTCTAACCCTAAAACCATGAATCCTAGCAAATGCATGAACAGCGTTCCTCACTCCAACCCAAACAATGTCGTGCCCGAAAAGAACCCCGCCGGGCTTCAAAAGCTTGTAGGCATTGTTGATGTCGACCCACGCCGAGTGGAAATCATGGGCAGCATCGACCTCAATCAGATCTCCGTAAATCCCCCAATCGCAGAGCCCGCCGAGGGCCGTCCCAGTGGAGAACGGAAGGAAGACGATTGACTCAGTTGCATTTGCCCTAACGACGTTCTGCATAAACTGATAGAGCAGCATACTGTCCCCATTGACGAGCTTGATTGTGCTCTTCTGATCTTGGTCGTAGTACCCTGGCCAACCCCTGAAATCGTCGATGCATATGATCTGTGTGTCTAGGCCGAGCTCCTTGACCACGCCGGCGATGTGGGTCGCCGACGCTCCGAGGAAGGTGCCGATCTCTATTATCGTCTTGGGTCGGACTTGTCTTATCAGGCGCTCGAAGACGGGCGCGTTGGAGCCCCACCCTTTGGTCCACTGCTCTTGGATTAGGCCGGCGGATTTTATGTGCTCGGGAGGAAAGTCTTCCCATGGAGAGCTTTCGTTGAAGACTTTCCTGAATATGGTCTCGCGGACGTCGGAGGGAGGGACCGGCGGACGGGCGCACCTCGACGGAGAGAAGGTGTGGTGGTATCGGAGTTCGGCGGCGGACTGGGAGAGGAAGGGGATCGAGTGGCAGATGTAGCCCAGGAGGAAGGTTGAGATGAACAGCACGGCGATGGTGGCCCGCGGTCGTTTTTGGTAGATCTTGTACGCCTCCGCCGAGAGCTTCTTGAGGGGATAGTACGGCGGTTGGCGGTGACGGTGGTGCGGCGAGGAGAGCGGAGAGTCTTCGCCGTCGTCGCGGGCGATTCCCGTTTCTAGCGAGGACGACGATGACTTCATAATCGGAAAGATGGGCGGAGAGCGAGCGACTGTTATTTCTCGGGAAAAACTACCAATCTGCTGCAATGGATATATAGTTCAATCAGTGGCGGCTTTCGTGTTTCGGTTTCCTTGTGTAAATTGCAGTGGAGATACGCCACATGTATTTTCTTTCTCGGGGAATTCCACTTGATGCCCTACGTTTTTTAGTTGGTGCGTAAAGTTATTTTTAATTTTCGATAGATAACCATGTATTTAATACTTTTGAATTGGTACTCAAATTATTTTTCAATTTTAGATGGTACCCATGTGTTAAGGTTTTCCAACATGTATTCAAATTGTTTTCAAGGTAGACATCCCTAACTTGTAACGTCGTGATTTTAAATAACCAAAAATGAGATTTTTTAGGTGTAAGCCTTGTTAATTGTTAATGAATTCTAGAAACGACTTCCGAAACCTAAAAATCACATTTGTAGCTTTTTAAAATCACGATGTTATATATTAGGGGTAACTAACTTGAAAACACATTGAACGCCAAGTGAAAAAGCTTAGACACAGGGGTATCAACTAGAATTGAAAAATAATTTGGATACCAGTTCCGGAAAAATCTTAAACACAATAGTACCTATCAAAATTGAAAATAACTCGGGGCACTAACTTACAAAAGCTTAAAAGACAGGATAGCGAGTGGAATTCCCCTTCTTTCTTTCTAAGACTTTTTCAAATAACTATAATATAGTAAGGAAATGAATAGGCACGGTCCAGGGGTCGTCGTGCACGTGCTTTAGAGTTTAGATCTTATCTTTGTTTGAATCTTCTGTAAAATTTATGGTTGGCCAGCGCAGGATAATGATAACATAATATCACACCACTAGTCTTGGTCGCACAAAAAAATAAATAAATAATAAGTATCATTTCATCGTAGTGAATTGAATGGGTCAATCAATTTTGTATGGAACACATTGAAACCAACGAAGCAAACGGTCAAAGCCCTCTCCAACTTGAAGAGATTCTCTCCAAGTAGATATTTTTCTTCTTTTATCATACATTTGTATCTTCTATTTTAGCTCCAATTAAACACACAATGAACAGACGTGGAAGTTCATTGCATAGCCTCTGAACAAGTAAGAGGACTGACTGCTTCTACTAAGAAAAACAACACAGAATTCATCACAAAAGAAAAACAAAAAAAAAAAACCCCATTGACGCTAAGTTTCATCTAATATAAACATCAACATCTCCATCGAACTTCCATCACTTTGCTGCTTCCTCTTCATCTCCAGCAACAGCAGACGATCCCTGGCCACCATCGTGAGGCTCTTGTTTCTTACTGCCATTGATATAATTGCCTGCTCCATGCATCAGCCCTCGATTCATACTATCATTAGCCGCGGTGGGCCTGGCGGGCACTAGCACATGAGGCTGGCTTTGGCCCGTAAGACGTTCTTGAATGGCCTGTGGCCTTGGAGGGAATGCTACGCTGGGCTGTTGAGCCATTGCCATAGAAGGAGGAAGATGATGCTGCTGCTGCTGCATCATGTAGAAGCTTCCTTGTTGTAATGAAGGATGGTGAGCCATTTGCTGCTGCTGCATTATTGGCTGATAACACACAGTAAAATGTGTTGTGTGAGAAGATTTTATTGCTCTGAGAATGATCCACAATGTAATAAGTGTTTGTTTACCTGGGGAGGAGGTGGGGCGGATGGTGTCTGTGGTTGGGCATCGGCTATTGCAGCCAAGTACATTAAGTTCTTTTGTAGCTGAGCTTGGTACCTTTTGAAAATTGCAGGAAAAGATGAGACAGAGAAAATAGTTGCTGGGCAGACACGCACGGAGAAGAGATTGACTTACTGGGCGCATTCGGCGAGTTTGCCGAGGTTTTGATTCTCCAAGATCGCCAGTATCAGTTTTTTGTTCTCATCTAGATACTGCAAAAAAGATGTACCAGAAATCTGATATCATATGACCAATTTCAGATGGTTGGCAAGTAAAGAACCGATAACCGAGCCTCAGAATTATTAATTGTTAAGCAGTGGGAAAAATAAACTTGGATTAAACCATTTCTAGATAAATTTTTGGAGAACCTAAAAGAAGTCATTACTCATTAACTTTGATTTCGGTCTTACTGATATACCAAAGTTGCAACTAGTTAGATTATGAACAGCCCCAGAAAACGAAACACACAAGTCAATCAATTCATCACTATGACCCGAGATCCTATGAGTACTAAACTCTAGCAACTAAGAGAACAGAAAAAAAAATTGAGAAAATTTTTCCAAATTGAAGGAGAAGGCAGAAGCAGATTATAACAACAAACCCTCTGAATCTGCTCGGTAGTGATGGTATTGGGTGGAAGCGAAGGCATGGCAGGAAACATAGGCCCAGCTTGCTGCTGCTGCTGCTGCATCTTTGCACCTTTTTTTCCCTGGTACCAGCAAAAAGCAAATCCACTGATCCACTTAGATGTTATTTGTTCATCAATCAATTAAAAGTACTCAAATTGCAACGGACAAACAACAACAACTACCTCTAGAGTCTAGAATACGGGGTTGTTCGGCGCCGGCGGCGAGCGTTTGTTGCAGACAAGAACTTTTGCAGACAAAAATTCAACCAAGTACGCCGATGATTACGACTCAACGACGACTGTAGTGTGAAGGTGATGCTATAATGGTCCAAGAGTCTCTTCTTCATCTGATGGGCCACAAAAAAAGTAGCCCAAATACTGTTGTGCCGAGCCGAGACATTCATTGTTTTTTTTTCCATCGACCCAATGAGATTAAAGTCCATTGGACACCATTGCCGCCGCTTGCTTGTGGACGAACATCATAACTAGTGGAGTCATCGACCTGTTAAAGATTTGATTTTTACCACTTGTTTGTTGTAACGCTAAAAAACTGAGTTGTTTGCAGTGGTGAAGTGGTGAAACGCCACGTGACGTGCGATTGATTACCTTATCTTGTCTGATGTTGAAACTAATGGCTGCTCAAATTCCATCGCATTATCTGGATAGATACTGAAACCTCCACCTTTCGATTTTCTTTTTCTCAGATGAAAAAAACAGAATCAAGAAAAAAAGATCTACAATCAGATATAAGCAACAACTGAGCATGAGCTTGTGAAGCGTATACCTTAGCTTAGTCAAAAAAGCGATGGCCTCGACAAGTGCGCCGACTGCCCCAGTTTCCTCCGTGTCGTCTTTCGACGCCAGCAAGGCATCGTCTCCGCCGCAATGCGCCGCCCTGCCGCCCACCCTCCCTCAGCCCGGCGCCGTACTCTCTCGCTTCTCTAGGACCACTGCGTATTGTCAGTACATCATCATCGTCAAGTCCTATCATTACACAACGCACACTGCATTGACGTTTGCTGACTCTGTCCCTTTTCTTTTCAGGTCGAAAGATCGCTCGCAGCGTCGCCGCAATGGCTACAACCGGCGAGGCCCCGCCCGCCGAAGTGGTGGGCAGCGATGCACCTGATACTTCTGAAATCGTCAGGGCAATTCAAGAAGCTGTAAGTGTATATACACATATAATATATACGATGATAGATTCATATACTACATGACATCAAAATGAATTCCTTGGCTGTATTCGTCTCAAAGTGGGACAAAGTTGAAGACAAGTACGCCGTGGCCTCTCTAGGCGTGGCTGGCTTCGTTGCTTTGTGGGGCTCGGCGGGAATGATCTCTGTAAGAGCGCTCATTCATTGAAAAACATTTCTTTCTCTACATTTATTATGAGCCACAATCAAGCTTGCCTGATATATGATCAAAGACAATTTTTGGTTCTACTTTGCTTGAACAACTATTTAGGCAGTTGACAGGCTACCGTTGATACCTGGTCTCCTTGAAGTGGTTGGAATTGGATACACAGGCGTAAGTTCTCAATGCATGCAAGCCCTCGCTAGCTATTTCTCAAAGCTATATTATTCCATTCTTTTTTTTCTATACACTGTTGTGATCGTTGTTTTCATGTGCAGTGGTTTGCATACAAAAACTTGGTCTTCAGACCAGACAGGTAATAAGCATTGTTTTCGCGTTATTACACGCTAATGTAATGCTTAATAATAATGCCACTTAGTAGTAGCATTATTGATGCTGAGAAACTTCAACTTGTTTGTGGAATTATTAGGGAAGCGTTGATTCAGAAGATCAAAGATCTCTACAAGGAGGTCACTGGGAGCAGCAGCAGCTGAAGATCAACCCTTTACATATAAATTTGCAGGAATAATAATGTAAATGCATCACGCCACACTTTCGTTGACATGATTATATAAAAAGTGCAGTTGAGTGATTTTTGTATCGCGGTAATGGAAATTGGCCTGCTAATGATTGCTGATCACATAATTCAAGACTAGATCAGCAAGCCATTCAAATGTATTTTGGTGTCTACCGATATTTAATTTTCTGTGGAAAATCGTACTCAACTTGCTAATCCATATCTTCGTGGGCACTACATGTAGATTTGATAATGTCTTGCATTTATGATTTATGCTATAGTTTTTTCTTTCATTTCAACCATGAAATAATACAATTCTTTACAGAGTGTCATTGAGAAGAAAACACCACAGTAATATGCAGCATTAACGAAAAAAAAAACATTTTATCATATGATCATGTAAGTCTATTTATCTAGGATTACCGAAAAAACTTAGCTTAGTAATTTCGAGAGTAACATAAAAATATTGTAGTGTAAAGAAGCGCCTACATCTATTATTAGTTTATAATTGGAGACCAACCCTTAGTAACTATCTTTAAATTAATTTGGTATGTTAATTATAATTATTTTTTACCCTTAGTTTTGAACTTATTCCAATTATATTATAAAAATAGGTGATTTTGGATATACTATTTAATAGTTGAACTATTATAATTTATAATTGAATGACCAAAACGTTAATTAATAATTTATAAATAAATATTTATGAATTATCAAGTACTAGTAATGGGCTCGGCCCAATTGTTGAGCTGAAAGCTCTTGAAATAGGGGAAAATGAAATGCTAGGGTTTTCTTTCAGATAGATCTCATCGGAGAGTCTCTCAAAGGTAAAGACGATTGAAATGAAAAAAAAAAAAAAGAAAATTTGTCAGATTACTCTATTACTCTCATCTCAGCTAGATATGCAAACATATCACACATACTTCTCGCTCATAAATCTCTAAGCATATACAAAACCATCCCTATCTTGCCTTCCTATTGATAAAACAACTCCAAAAGCTTACATGCATCAGATAAAGGCCTTAATTTTATTGCTTTCGATGTTGATGTTCTTTGTTGAGATTCTTTGTTGAGATTCTTTGCTATGCCTCTCTGTCGATCTCCAGATTCATTTCAGTGCGAGGACGGATTGGTGCGTTTGATTAAGTCTCAAAAACTTCTAATTTGTCTTGATTTTATTTTTTCATTTATGTATTTCTTTATCATTATCGTTGTTTTTGTGGTGAGGATCTATGATTTTCGATTGTGTTCATTTTCTTTTTATTTTTACTTTTTAATGTAGTTGATGTTTTGTGGTTGTTTGTCTAATTACCCTGTCCATCTTACGTAGGTATCTAGTGGGAAATGGTAGGGAGTTTTTTTATGGTATTCATCTACTAGGCTAAGCCGAACTGTAAAATTAAGTTTACATTTACTTCTGCCATCGAACAATTTAAGAATTTTTGTTCCATACCTTTCAAAATTCCTATTGGTTTTCAACATTTCCAATTATGAAGTATTTTGTGAAGAAATTTGCAATAACAGCATGGGAGACGATACAAGCTTCATTCTTTCTTATCAATTTGTCATCAAAACGTGATCCACAGCTTCATTATGTATGTTGTGTTATATGCATAGGTTTGAGCCTGAAAATACCTAGTGAAGAAGTTTACCCGGACACAAAAATAGTTTGCCCTTGCGATGTGGATGTTTTGTATTAAAATCCTTGTTCATTGGTGTTTTTTATGTATGTTTTCAGACTGTCTTGGTGAATCGTACAAAACGAGAGTCAAATTGAAACGTGAAAAAACAAGGACATCATGACTGAGAACAACGAAACTGATGACCGAGTGGATCTTGACGATGACAATTACTCCGAGGAAGATGATGATCCTGAAGAGCAAATGGAAGATGAAAGAGCTGGAGGAGAAAGTGAAGAAAATGGGGAAGAATTTCAAGACGATGGTGCAAGTATGGATGATATGAAAGACCGGTCTCCTGAAACTGGAGGAAATTCTCTCTATGTTGAGAATGACCAACATGATGAAAACACCCAGTCTCTTAATCAAGGTGAGATGGGGGAACATTCTGAACTTCTTGAACTTCCTCCTCGTGGTACTGAAGTTTTCATTGGAGGACTTCCTCGAGATATTTCTGAAGAAGATTTGAGGGAGCTATGTGAATCAATTGGTGAAATTTTTGAGGTTGGTCACAAGTCTCAGTAAAGAATTTTTTTTTCAAACTTCTGGGTTTTTTAACGTATCACAAGGGACTTTGAATTATTATTCAGTAATTTCAAATGGCAGATAAGAATGATGAAAAACAAGGATACTGGAGAGAGCAAGGGTTTTGCTTTTGTGGCCTTCCTAACCAAAGATGTGGCCCAGAAGGCAATTGAAGAGCTGCACAACAAAGAGTTCAAGGTATATATAAAACTGTGAAAAAACATTTATATTATTTGTTATGTTGTGTGCTAAGATAAGATTGACCCAGTCTTGTCTATTTCTGTTTACTTTTTTCTAAATATCTTGTTCACTCAATGCAGGGAAGGAAGTTGCGGTGTTCATTGTCTGAAACCAAATATAGATTGTTCATAGGGAATGTACCTAAGAGCTGGACGGATGAGGAGTTCAAGAAAATAATTGATGCAACGGGTCCCGGTGCTGAAACCGTTGAGCTCATAAAGGTCAGCTATGGCGTTTTATTAATCATACATAATAATCCATTGTTGTTCTAATGAAAAGTTGAACTCGGTTTCCATATCTGACCATTCTACTTTTCAAACTACAGGATCCTGCAAACCCAGGTCGTAACCGTGGATTTGCATTTGTGGAGTACTACAACAACGCCTGTGCAGATTATTCTCGCCAAAAGATGGCTGCTTCAAATTTTATGCTGGATGGCAACACACCAACTGTAACATGGGCTGATCCAAAAATATCACCAGATCATTCATCTGCTGCTTCTCAGGTATAGGCTGGTTGACCCTGCTTTTATGTTTTAAACGTCAAGCAAATTATATTGATTTATGCTCTGAGGCCTGATGTAGTAGTGAATGTATACATTCAAAAATATATTGGCTCGATATGCACCTCTTGTTAATGATTTGTTCAGGTGAAAGCTCTATATGTAAAGAACATACCGGAAAACACCTCCACTGATCAGTTGAAGGAACTATTCGTGCGCCATGGGGAGGTAACAAAGGTTGTCATGCCTCCTTCCAAAAGCGGTGGAAGAAGGGACTTCGGGTTCGTGCACTTTGCAGAAAGGTCAAGCGCGCTGAAGGCTGTCAAAGATACTGAAAAATATGAAATAAACGGTATGTCCATTTATCCCTTGTGCCCATGGGCCTGTTGGAGATGGTCAACTGCGATCATATTGATGTAAAACGCAGGCCAAGCGCTGGAAGTTGTTCTTGCAAAACCTCAAGCTGAGAAGAAGTTCGATGCAGTCAATCCTCATACTCCCTCCCCAGCCCCTAATTACATCCCTCATCCAGGATATACTGGCGTGCCTATAAATCCTTACGCTGCTCCTATAGCGGGTGGTTATGGCGCAGCTGCTGCTGGGCTACACCAGGTATTTGGCCTCTAGCTTGATAATAAGCTTCTTTTACCATTTCCTTCTTTTGAGTTAGGCCAAGAAAAATAAAAACTTTGGGTGCAGCCGATGGCTTATGGAAGGGGACAAATGACTTCTGGGATGCAGATGGTGCCTATGGTTTTGCCCGATGGCCGAATTGGCTATGTCCTGTAAGCTTGCCATCGGTCCTCCCCTCCATATTACATCGTGTGTGAAAGAAATTGATGATCTTTGGATAAGAGATTTTTATATACATTTTTTATGCTAAACACAGTCAGCAGCCCGGCGTACAGATGGCGCCACCTGTCAGGCCACGCAGGAATAATGATCGGAGCGGTGGAAGAGGCCAAGAACGAGGAGGAGACGATGCCAATCGCAGCAGACGTTACAGACCATACTAGGATAAGTTTGCGAGGATGCAATAACTGTTTTAGTTTATGTATGAAAAATTATGTGCGAGCTTATATTCATGTCGTTGTACTTGTTGGGTATATGACAAGTTAACTGTGATTTGGTATTTGCATAAAATAAAATGAGCAAGTAAAGGAATCATCGTCCATTCGAAAGCAATGAATAAAACATAGATGCATTCCTCCCCAAATTCTTCAACAGTAACGTAGTAAAATGCTGAACGAAGTAAATACAGTTGGCTTCTTCCACGTATTCAGTCGTGCTTCGAATTATTACTTGGATGTTATGCAATGAAAAAGACTGATGATTTGATGATCTCCTTTTCATTGGTGGCTGGCAGCTAATCAATCTGCAGCGTGAAGTTTGACAGGGTAATTATCGACGCAATCGAACCAAGGATTCGCCTTGCTCTCCTTGGCCGGAATCTCCCTGAGAGATCTCCACACGGCGCTGTTGCACTTAAATCCCGACCCAAAAGCAATCTGCCAAACTCTGTCTCCCTTGGACACCCTACCTTTCGCCTCCGTGTAAGCCAGCTCATACCACAGAGAACTGCTCGACGTATTCCCAAACCTATGGAGCGTCATCCTCGACGGCTCCATGTGCCATTCCGTGAGCTGCAGATTCTTGTCCATGGCGTCGAGCACCGCCCTGCCGCCGGCGTGTATGCAGAGGTGCTCGAACGCAAGCTTGAAGTCGGGTATGTACGGCCTCACCTTTGCGCCCAAAACCTTCCTCTTTAGAAGCGTCAGCAGAAACATCAGCTGCTCCGACCATGGTAGTACTAGTGGGCCCAGCGTGGTGATGTTGGTTTTAAGGGCGTCGCCGGCGACGGCCATGAGCTCGCGGGCTAAGGAAACCCCAACTACCCCTTTCTCGTCTTCTTTCTGGTAAACGCACCTGTAGCTGTTCTCGTCGGCGCCCTTGTGGGTTCGGACGGTGTGGACCAGGGCGTACTTTGACCTCCGACGGTCGTCTCGCTTGTTGGAGAGGAGGACGGCGGCGCCGCCCATTCGGAAGATGCAGTTGCATAAGAGCATGGAGCGGTCGTTTCCGAAGTACCAGTTTAGGGTTATGTTTTCCGTGCTGACGACGACGGCGTAGGTGTTTGGGTTGGCTTGGAGGAGGTGCCTGGCTAGGTCTATGGATATGAGCCCGGCGCTGCAGCCCATTCCGCCGAGGTTGAAGCTCTTGACGTCTGGTCGGAGCTTGTAGTGGTTGACGACCATGGAGGCGAGGGACGGCGTTGGGTTGAAGAGGCTGCAGTTGACGATTAGGATTCCGACGTCGTTAGGGTTCAGGCCGGTCTCGGCGAAGAGGGCGTCGAGTGCGCCGAACATGACGGACTCGGCCTCGAGTCGGGCTTCTCCGATCGAGAGGTTCGGCGGCCGGGAGGTGATTCCGCGGGGGAAGTATGTCTCGTCGCCGAGACCTGAACGGTGGGAGATTTTTTTCTGGAAATTGACTGACTCGGGCTCGAAGGCGCCGTTCTCCTCCGTCATCTTCAAGAACGAGTCGACGGAGAGCTTCATACCGTCGGCGTCCGCCGGCTTGTAGCAGGCGAAGTCGACGAGGTAGACCGGCCTGGGCTGCTTGGCCCAGTAAAGGGCTAGCAAGAGGATGACGGTGGTGGAACCGACGACGAGGGTGGCTGTGTCTACTAGCACGAGGGTGGGAGGTGGGTTCAGCCGCCATAAGGTGCGGGCGGCGCCGGCGATGAGCAGCGTTACGACTGCCAAGAGGAGGAAGACGAGGAGTGTCCCTGGGTTGAGGGAATAACCGAATCCTAGCTTGACGTACTTTAGCTTCACCGACTTGAGAAAGTCCGGCAACTTCCGCCGGATTCTGATGACCATCGACGACGAGTCTCTGTCGAATGCTACTTCCGCTAAAAGCCTTTCGCTGTCGTCCAATTCTATGCTGCTGCTACTATTGCTGTTCATGGCTTCTACTCCTTCCATGGAAGCTCCTTCTCAGATTGTAATTATAAAATAGAGAGAGAGATGAGAGAATGCAAGTTCCAAGATCGATGCTATACTTCAATCAAGGCAGGTATAAGTATTCTTGTTGAACTAATTAAAGCCCTTTATGAAAGAGAAATATATACCAACGCCTAAATAAATCCTTCGTCTAGACAGAGAGGAAGATGATTGGATGGAGAAGACACGAAAAGGGTTGAAAGCACATATATATATAAAGCTGCAAGAAAAAAAAAAGCTTTCTTTACACGCACAACACACACTGATCATCCACTGGCCTGTAGTTAATGCATGGGATGAGTTGTGTGCTGAACAAATGCTTCACTGAACGCTCAACTACCCCCAATGAAAGCGGAAAAGGAAAAAAAGAGAAGAAAAGAAAAGAAAAGTAGTAATTAGACACAACTGTCCACGTCTGACTAAGTTTTATTAGTCGCCCTTAAGCTTTAATGATCCAACCAAATTATAGGTAACGTTGTTGGCCAATGTTGTGTGTGGGGTTATTTGACCAAGTGGCCTCGTGAAGGGGGCTGGTAGCGAAGAGAGTTTTCGTCCAAGAATTAATAATCTTCTTCTCTTCGTGAATGAGTAGTCACCGCCCACCTCCTTTGCTTGAATTAATAACTTCCAATTTCTATTAATAATATGTGTACCTTGCATCAATATAATAGCAATCTTTCTTACCATGTGTGTGGTGGCTTGGCTGTGTTAGAGTAGAGCTGTGTTTACGTGTTTTTTTGGTAAAAGTTTGGTGGGCACCGTCGACTGTCCATCCACAAACAGACCTAAAAAAAGAATTTAATGTAATTTCTGTGGTGCAAGAAATGACAATTTTCCAGATTTCCTTAAGAACCCACGTGAGTTTTCGCATTTTCTTGTACGCATGTATGTTTGATTAAGCCTAATGGAATTTGTTGGGTTAGGCATGACTTCGAAAGACTAGTGGCTCTTCGCCTTCTCCTATTCATCTAAGAAATCATTTCCTTAACCTCTTTTCTTGCAACTCTGTTAGAGAAGCTGTAGTAAGCATTTAATTTCCAATCCAAGCAAACCTGTTGTGACACACGAAAGGTACCTATTTTGGTTATCTAAAAGAGAAATGAGCGTCAATTCGAAGGCAGCTTAACATAGCATTTAAAGCTCTTAACATCATGGTTATATATAAAGCTCATAAATTGGGATCAAATCAGACACGTATGCGTAGATAGATTAGCAAACATCATTAACTAATGGAATTGAGTCACCAACAGCTAACTGCGGCGAGCCTGCGTATTTATTTCACATAATATACCAACCTAATCCATTGCCGACGCTTTTCTCTGGTACGTAATCTTATAAGCGTTGGAAGTTTTCGAGTTCGTTTGCGCGTTTAGTATACATACTCATTCATCGCATTATATTTTACACCCTTTTTGTTCTTTCCTAATGCGATTGCGCGTGTGAAAAGATTGCTGCTTTGGTCCAATTTGAGCACAGCCCAGAAGCCCAAAGGTTTCACTTAAAATTCCGAGTGTGATTCTTGTGTACTTTTGGAATAAATACGCTCTTTGTAAGAATTATAATTATAATTATAATGCTCTTGTAATAATTCCTGTACATGAAAAAGGGTGGTTTTGATAAGGAAATAATGGAAACAAGTTTAAACATCATATACGAAGGAATATTTTTTCTTTTGTTATCTTCTTTCATGAACCAAGAACAATCCAACTCTCAACGATCTAATAAGAAGCTTACACGACTGCAGAAGATATTTGTAATAAATTATAAAAAGTTGTAATAAAGCAATCCACCATTCATCAAGGAACCGAAAAATTGCCACGTTAGGAGACTTCTACAAAGTTCGACACCTTAAAACAAAACCCCTTCATTCTCCACGTTGCTTAGCAGTAGCACAACTCCCCCGCCGATCAATAACGAAAAAGAAGAAAGAAATAATAATCTCAAATGTCTAACGCAAGTGGAAACGAAGAGTGGAGAAAGAACGCAGACACGCATAAGATGAGCTCTGAAACAGCGAAGAGGGTTACCGGCCAAGCAGGTGGCGGCGCCGGCGCTGAGATCCTTCACCAGAGAAGAAACCTTCCTTACAGCTACACCACCATGGCACTCGGCGGAGTCGCCGTGGTCGGAGCCTTGTGGTACTTCACCTTGTACTCCAAGAAGAAGCCTGAGGCCACCGCCGGCGACGTGGCAAAGGTGTCCGTCGGCGCAGCAAATCCCCAGGAGACGCGTCCATCCAAGTAAAGCTAGTAGTAATACTGTGTAACAAATAATGACCATGTCCAAGGTAGTATTAGCAGCATATATTGTAATGAAGAGTATCACTACTTTTTTTTTAATTTCGTGCTAAATAAAAGAGCTTAAATTTACAGTTCGTTTTGCATGATCTGCAAACCATACGCAGTGACCCTTCAATCCCAAATGTTTGATTGCCAACCAAATTTCTGGGTTTATTCCGAAATTTTTTGCCAACCTGCAACATTATATTGACCGAACAATTGCCCTGAAAATAGAATGAATCGCGTGAAAATCGTAAATTACTTCGTGGGTACGATCCATCAATCAAGTTCTCTATATGAGGGAAAAGTATTGCTTTTTTTTCTTCCCCAGAGAATTTAATCTGAGAAACTGGATCTACAGTGGCTAGTAATCTATATAGTTCAAGAAGAAAACTTGCTAAGAAACCAATCTTGGGTTCATCGAAAATTTATTACACGAAGAGCGTGACTAAGTAGTTGTTCTTGCATTTCGGGATCCTGCGATCCCCACCAACTGATTCTCATTCTCAAGCCACTGGGATTTTAGGTTCGCCTAGGTTGACGAAGGCTTGAGCACGCGCCAGGCGCGCTGCAGCAGCGTTCCAAGACACAAGATGATCCATATATGCGTTCACGTACTTGCTCTTATCGTTCTGTTCGACAGAATTCAAGTTCGATAGGAAAACATAAAGTCAACAGTTTTCTTATGGCATAGAGAGAGGAGAAGAAGAGTTGGATCTCAATCGCAACCAACCTGGTAATCCAAGTAATAAGCATGCTGCAAAACAAATTGAAAGAAGGATCATGAGAAAAAGGGACTAAATTTGCATATGAACGTGTCTCTATGTGTATGTATCAGCGAATGTATGAGAGAGAGAGAGAGAGACCTCCCACAAATCCAAGCTGATGATGGGCTGCAATGGTTTTTTACGAGTCATTGACATGTTAAGAGTGTTGCTATGCTACTGATCTCCAAATAAAAGTGAATAGGAGACGGAACAGAGGAGGCAACTGGGATTTCTTACTATGTCATTCCATACAAGAGGATTGATTGCATTGGAGGTTTTAACAATGGAAAGGCATTTCTTCTCCCTCTTCACTGCACACAAACCAATAAAAAAAGATAAAAACGGAAGGAAATCACAAACTGGAATTGCAGACAAAACCACTAGTTTCTTTGCACAAACCCATTCTTGCAGGTATGCTAAAAAAATTTAAAGTTCATCTTGAAAATGATTTGTTGATCGACAAAACTATCGTAAGGCAAAAAGACGACTTACAAACAAGCCAAACCCAAGCAGATCCAAAAGAAGCGAGGGAAGCTTCGATGAACTTCTCCCTAAAGCCACTAAACGAAGTGAAATCCTTCTCTATCTGTTGAAGTAAGCCCATCGTCGGCGCGTCTCCTCCTCCAGGCTGCATAGACTCCCAAAAGAAGTCATGATTCCAAACCTGAAAATACGACCGTAATATTAATTGTAGCGACTGTGTACAATCCATACATACCTAAGCCTTACAAGACTTGTACTATTGATTCTGCACATACTTGAGCTGCATTGTTGAATTCAGGCAAGGGATTTCCGTTATTATACGCCACTTTTATAAGCTCTTCCAAGGTATGACCGTAGAGCACATCGTTCTTCTCGAGCTGCTTGTTAAGAGCTTCCACATAACTACGGTGATGGCCGCCCCAATGCACTTCGAGCGTTTTTCGACTCATGTATGGCTCTAGCGCATCCTTGAAACATATTCGGTGAAGGTGTTTTTTTAGTGAATCTTATCGAGGGACAAAAAAATCTTCCTATACTATACCTTGGGGTATGGTTGCATTGCAGGCAAAAAAATATGCTCACAAGAAACTCGTAAAAGTAGTCGACTCTCCCATTCAAACGCAGCACATCACAGAGACCAAAGTTTCTTTCATCCTTTTCAGACATAATCTTTGCATGATACAAGAAAGAATCAAGATAAAGACATCAAACATCTCACTAGTTTGTAAGGCGGGGGTTTCAGGCCATAATAGGCTACAACTTTCGAAACTCCGCCAATGTTGAAGAATGCATCCCTTCTAAGTCTTCTTCCCTGCATCTATTATCAAATAATCTTTTTTTTTTGTGCCGCAAACAAACATCAAATTGTGACCCAAAATTTATCACTAGATATACACAAGCTAAAGTTGAATTCCTCGGACCATACCCAATGAGTAAAGCTTCGAGAACCCTTAAAATTCTTGAATGGCGGTTCAGCACTAGAAATAACACTGGTGCTCGAAGGACAAGAAAAACTGCTACTAGATAGCAGATTCATTTCTTCAGCCGCTTTATTCTACCGCGACCCACGTGTTGCAAAAACCAAGGCTTCAGTCAAGCGCCTGAAACCCATAATAAAACCGGACATTAAATGTGCGAATACACCATTTACGAACAAAAGAGCGCTCAGCTCAAGCATTCTATTGAACCCGCTTTGAAAGTACATATACCTTCAGGCGTTGGAGGCAACTCTTTGACGAGTTTCTTCTCAAAGATTCTCTTGTATCAGCGTTTTTATCTGTTTGTAACAGTTGCTCTAAATTCTTGTAACCGAGGAGAATGGAGATTAGTGGAGGCAGAGAGAGACAGACCATAGGTCGCGTTCGAGAGTATATTGGATCAGCAGCAAAGCAATTCTTGGTCTTAATAAATAGGAAGATCGAATGGGCTCAAAATAGCAAATTTTAGGTCCATATATTGAAAATGGCCCATTGGTTGCAGCGATAGCCGATATCTTTCTTAGTTGCTAGAAAATTATTAAGTATTTGTAATAAAGATAACAATGAAAACGATTTAATTTGAGTCACCTGCTGCCCTATGGTATGGTACCACAGTCCGCACAGCTACAGTGTAAAACGACAACTCTCGGAAGGTGAAGTCTCTTTAGTCTTTAGTTTACATCCATTCCATCATGATACATTTGTCTTTTCGTTCTATTGTTATCATTACACCATTTGAAAATCTCAGGCCACTCTAGCAAAGTCTGAGTGGAAGAAGAAGGTGGCTTTTTTACCTCCAAGAAAACAGCGCTTTGTTAGTAATGGGTTCTTCTTCACATTGATGGATTAGAGTTCTTCATCTTGCAATGCAGAGAACATTTTTGCCTCACTTGGAAGAATAAGGCTAATTCGAGTATTCTTGCTACTGTGATACATTAGACGTCATATCGTGTTTCTTTTGTCTTCATTTTCTTGGAACTAGTAAGTAGCATTTCAACCCGTTTTTGGGCTCTTCGCCATCCTCCTTGGTCGCTGTGAAGTGATTAAAAAGACGCAACCTTTTTATGCTTCTCTGAAGTGGGAGCAGCGGGAAAAATGGCAGATGCTTTTTTAATTTCATTTTCATCGAGTTCTTTCAAGTCTTTCAATGCTTCTTTAAGAATCTTGCCCAGTCCAGTTTTTGCTTCTATGCTCTATTTGGGTTTCCATCTGTGACTGACTGCTGCTTCATTGCCATCCTCGTCTTTCGTAGCTGAATGATATGCCATCTTAGTCTCAAGCAGAGAAAAAATAACAATAAAAAAATTCCCTTTCATCATAAATCTCGGCTTGATTGATGTGTAAATTACCCTGTCTATCGGGGCAATGTTATTGTTCTGTGTCCCCACTTGCCTCTGCCTTGCCGACCAGCATCATATGCCCATCTTTTCATGCGGCGCTGCTACCTTTAAATAACGTCCTTAAGTGTCTCCCTCGTGATATTCTTGATATGTTAAGTGCTGCTGCTGTTATGAGAGAAATATAGGCATCTATCTACTATCCTTTTGCTCGTCTTTTCTGAGTGGATGTATGCTTCTTGGCTGAGACTTGGCAGTAAATTGCAGGTCTTGTCCGGGCTAGAACCATTTTTAGTGGCTGTGTGATTCTTATCTTGCTGCTGTAATAAATTGTTTCTGTGATCATACATACAGCTGAGGAAAGATGCAGTCTCCTAAATCAAGGTATTCCAATTTCTGTGTGAATTCTCAAACTTTTCGCTTTACAAAAACTCCATACTTGCCTTCTTAATGTGTTGTGAATGTCTCGTTCACCTTCTTTATCTCACGCACTCTGTTCAGAAACAGCTCATCTACTACTGCACCACACAAGAATTGTCCTCGCTCTGTTTCATCGTCTACTGAAGCATCCCAGAAAGTTTCTCCTCGAGTAGTTAGCCACCTTAAGACCAGCCCGCGATATTTCGAACATACGGCGTCTTCATTAAAGTTCGCAAGTAAACCACTCAAGGAACAGAGCCCTAAAGCATCAGATCATCGATCTCCAAGAAGTTCAGCCTCTGAGGTACTTTTGACAAATAAAAACTGAAACTTTTCTTCTGCTTGTCAGGGTAGTTCGTTCGAGTCTCATCTTTGCTTTGGTTGGGTCTTTATTGTTTGCTTATGATGTGCTGACTACGTCAAGTTTGGATGAAAATTTTCCAGAAAAAGCGTCAGAGCAGAGTATCTGAGTTAGAGTCTCAAGTTACACAGCTAGAAAACAATCTCAATACCGTGAAAGATCAGTTATGTGCCACCGAGGCGTCGAAGAAACTAGCTGAGAAAGACGCCGAGGAGGCAAACCATCAAATTCTGGCCTTGTCTTCGAAGCTTGACGAGTTGCAGAAAAAACTTTCGAACAATTTGAGTTCGAATGATGCATTGTCCAATCAAGAATTAACCCAGGAATCGAAATCAGAAAAGTATTCGGGTGACTCAGCCGCGTTAGCTTCTGCAATGGAAGAGATCAAACGGCTCAAACTCAATCTTGAGGCGGCGACTGAATCTGAAGCTACGCATTCGAAGGACTCAGAAGCTGCCCAAGCAGAGGTTAATCAATTGAAACAGAGCTTGTCGGAGACTCAGTTGCTCGTCGAAGAAATGAAAAGTCAGCTAAAACAGAGCGAAGAATCTGAGGCCCGAGCCCAGGCCATTGTCAGAGAAACACTGATGCAGCTCGAAAAATCGAGGGCTCGTGCTAATTCCTTGGAAGAACTTGTGACTGAACTTAATCCAAACGCTAATAATGGTGGCAAGGACGTAGAATCTGCAGAAACAGAACATGGTTCGGTGAAAATGGAAGTTCAACAGTTGAGATATGCTGTAGAAGCTGCTGAGATACGATACAACGAAGAACAAGCTCGAAGCAAGGAGCAGATTGGAAATGCACTCGAAATGGCGGAGACAATAAAATCAGAATCAAGGAACAGAGAAACCAAGCTAGAGGCTGAGATTCAGACGCATAAAGACATGATCGAAGAACTAAAAGCTAAGCTTTTGGACAAAGAAAACGAATTACTAGGTATCTGCGAGGAGAAAGAGGGCCTAACCAAGAAACTCCAGACAACCCTCTCAACCCATGGAACAGAGTTCAAACAAGAGCTTGACCAAACAAGGGCAGAATTGGATAATCTCAAAGCCCTTTTAACAGACAAAGAGAACGAATGGCAAACCGTCATCCAAGAAAACGAAAGGCTTAAGTCTCTGGTCAACGAAAGGAGCCCAAGTACCGATGTTGAATCCATAAGGGCGTCGGAGAGAGAAGCTCTAACCAAAGTGGGTAACTTGAAGGAGGAAGTCGATAGAAGCAATCAAAAATTGGCGAGTATCACTGAGCAGTTAGACGCTGCTCAGTCTACCAACTCTGAGATGGCGGCGGAGCTAAGGAGGATCAAAGTCCAGTCCGATCAGTGGAGGAAAGCTGCTGAGGCCGCCGCCGCGATCCTGTCGGCCGGCGGTGGTAACAACGGGCAGCTGGCGGAGAGGACGAAAAGTGACGATCTTGATGAAGATTTGCTGAAGATGAAGAAGAACGCTAACATGCTGAGAAGGTTTTGGAAGAAACCACAGAAGTAATTCAAGGATTAAAAAAAGAA
This sequence comes from Craterostigma plantagineum, assembly GCA_027422505.1. Lineage (NCBI taxonomy): Eukaryota > Viridiplantae > Streptophyta > Magnoliopsida > Lamiales > Linderniaceae > Craterostigma > Craterostigma plantagineum. The sequence continues at coordinate 4,460,225 of JAPQWV010000043.1, read as the reverse complement.
CTATTCAACTGCTGCATTTTGGTCTCTTTCTTTCTTTTTCTTGGAAGCTTTTGTGTGATGAAAATTTGCTACTTATGCGGATCTTTCATGGTATTTATGCAAGTTAAAACATCAATATTACTTTATATTGTGTGGACGGAAACGGTCAATTTGTAATAATTGTTCAGGGGGAATTGGTTGGATCATCTTCATGCAATAAAATTAGGATCTGATAAATTTTCTGTTTCCAAAAAATAAAAGAAAAATGTTACATCTGTGCTTTACGGAAAACTGCCAGCGAGCAAGTACATTACTGCATGCATGCCACCTGTTTGGCCTCACCTCTCTACTTAAGCCAACCCTCCCCACTTCACACAAGCACAAAGTGTAAAACGAAAGTATTGTAGAAAAAAAGGAGAGAAAATTATGGGAAAGAAAGCTCTGTTCTTGGTGACCTTAGCGGCGGCGGCCTTGTTCATGGCCGCTTGCTGTTACAGCGAAGGCGAAGAAGGTTGGGACATGGGGGAAGGAGATCGAGGATGGTTCTTATTACACGACGCTAAACCAGTTGTAAAAACCGACGCCGGCAATATGAGGGTGGTGAGAGGCGTCGGCCGTAGGTTTACTCAGCACAGCCCTATGCACATTGGCTTCATTACCATGGAGCCAAAGAGCCTCTTCATACCTCAGTACCTCGATTCCAGCCTCATTCTCTTCATCCGCCGAGGTTTGTGTTTCAATTCTTTCTTTCCTGCAAATGCATATGGTTATCGATATGAAATAAAGAAAAAAAAAATGCAGGTGCGGCAAGGGTTGGGCACATATACAAGGATGAGTTTGTGGAGAAGGATCTAAAAGTGGGAGATATATACAGACTCGAGGCTGGCTCTGCTTTCTACATCGTCAACTCTGCTGAAGGTCAGAGGCTCCATGCCATCTGTAGTATCGATACATCTAATAGCTTGGGCTGGCATATGTATCAGGTGTCTCTTTCTCTCCGTCTCTATCTCTATCTCTATGCATAGCTTAAAACACAACTAAACTAAGACTGTAAGAAAATTGCAGCCTTTCTACATAGGCGGTGGAACGTATCCCAGGTCAGTGCTGTCTGGATTTGATCGGCTAACGTTGTCAACAGCTCTCAATGTAAGTGAACCCACTGATGCTTCTCTTCCATGGAGTCTAGAAAGTACATTTTATGTCGTTATGAAAACCATTCTTTTGCAGGTCTCAGAGGCAGAAGTATCTCAAATGCTCAACACGCAAAGACAAGGCCCGATCATACATCTATCAGACTCTCACGCACCGAGTTTGTGGTCTAAATTCTTGGACATGAACAGCCGCCAAAAGCTGGTTCATTTCAGGAAAATGGCTCAGATGGAGGAAGAAAAAGGATCGTCATCATCGTCACCATCAACATGGTCGTCTCTGAAGAAGGTGTGGGTCTACCTCTTCGCCGGAGGAGGCATCAACCGCAAAACAGAGACTAAGGGTCCAGGGTCTTACAACATATACGATGGGAAGAAGGGTTTCGAAAACAGCTATGGATGGAGCATTGCCTTGGACGAGTCCGATTACTCGCCCCTCAAGCACGACGATATCGGCGTTTACCTCGTCAATCTCACCGCTGTAATAATAACAGCAGCAGCCCTTCTTCTTCAGTAAAAATCGATTAAAAAAATTCTCTCCTCTCTGATTGTTCTTGTGATTAATAGGGATCTATGATGGCACCCCACGTCAATCCGCGCGCTATCGAGTACGGAATCGTCTTGAGCGGGTCGGGTTCGATCCAAATCGTGCATCCGAACGGGTCGCTGGCGATGAACGCCGAGGTCGCGGAGGGGGACGTATTTTGGGTCCCACGCTACTTCGCCTTCTGCCAAATCGCGTCGAGGACCGGCCCGTTTGAGTTCTTCGGGTTCACGACGTCGGCGCGAGACAACCGGCCGCAGTTCCTCGCCGGAGCCAACTCGCTCCTCCACGCGATGATGGGCCCTGAATTTGCGGCGGCGTTTGGGCTGAGCGAGGAGAGGATGAAGGAGATAGCTGATGCGCAGAGGGAATCGACTATTCTGCCGTCCGCCACCGTGGCGCCGCCGGACGAGGCGGTGGTCGGAAGAGTTGGTTGACTATTGATTATGGTGGGGGGTATGTCGATGGTGTGCTGATGCGATGGTCTCCTACTCTTTACTGTGAAGTTTGTTTCTTAATAATGCTCGGAGATCTCAAGTGTTTTTTGTGTTGAGTTTGCTGTTTGAACTTTTGGATTTGGTGATTATTAATAAATGCAAGCTAGTCTTTTATTACAATATGATCTTTACATCATTTTGAGAAAAAAATTTTTCTAGGACTACTACTAGACTACATTTGAAAATATTGAGGCCTTTTGTAACGACAAAATGAGTCACCTTTTTAAGTATGATTTTTTATGATATCGAAAAGCAATGGCCTAATATTAGTGCAAAAAATCTACTAAAAATTCTTTGCTATCAAAAATCTAATATTACTGTTCAGTTTAATATAAGCATGGGTCAAAATCGAGTCTCTTCCTAAATCTCCAAGCCTATCAAATACTATACACTGCATAGAATTTCCTAGCCTACCAATATCACTAGTAGAATACAATGCAAAGGATGGTATCTATACATTGTTATATTTCTTCTATTTTATTCAGGATTTTCTACTTGTTGGGAATATAAATAAGGTGGTATCAATTAGGGGTGTTCATTCGGTAATAATAACCGAACCGAACTTTCGGTTAACCAATTTCATAAACCGGAAACCGAACCGAAGTTTTTACCGAATTTTTTTCGGTTCAGTTCGGTTAACCTACCAAAAAAACGATTTTTTAATAAAAAAAAACAATAATATTAATATGATTTTATATATTTTTATTATCATATTTTGATTTGTATGAAATTTTCATTTATCCCATATTTTCCATATTTTAGTAAATATTAACTTTATTTATATTATAAATATATATTATCATATATATATATATTTGAATAAATTTATGATTTACCTAATATTTTCCATATTTATTAAATATGGTGGGTATATTATTAATTTATTAAATAAGACATATAAAAATATATCATTATATATTTTATATAATAATATATATGTATTAAAATAAAAAAGGGAATTCGGTTATTCGGTTCGGTTCGATTTACCGAGGTAAAAAACCGAAACCGAACCGAATTTTTTTCGGTTATCAAAATACAAACCGAAAACCGAACTGAAACTCTTCGGTTCGGTATTCGGTACGAACCGAAACTTCGGTTTCGGTTTGGTTCGGTTGGTTAACCGACATTTGAACACCCCTAGTATCAATTATCATATCAAAGATATTCCAATATAATTCCCCCTAATTATTTTATAAAACAATTCATGCTTGTATTGTAATGTAATAATATAATCACATGAACGAGGCCGAACTAATGGGCTTTAAAACAAGCCCAATTCGATTCTGTATCACTAGGGCAGAAGGCTCCACAAGTGAAGAAGCTCTGGCTCATAAAAGGCTTCGCCATCCGTCCGATCATTCAATCCAACGGTTCATCTAAGCCCTAGTCCACTTTCCTCCAATATATATAACTCAGCCTGCGTCGAAAACTAGGTAGCTCCTTCCCATTTTGCTGCGGTAAAGATCTGCTTGGCTTGTGTTCTCCTCTAGGTTTGCTTCACTCCCCCGATCTTTTCTCCGTCTCTACAGCTGCGTGCTTGTCATGTGAAGCTATTGTTTGTATATGTCTTTATTTGTTGTTTGTGCAAGCAGTTTGAATTGTTGTAGATCTTTCGTTTGTTGAATTTTCTAGATCCGACTAGATATGAATTGCCGGTGCTATAGGCTGCCTTAAGCGATCTATTTGAATATCGTTGTTGATACATACGTATGTCTTGGTGTACACTTCTTCATAGCGTGGTTGGATTTATTGATGGATTCTCGTTCAACTAGGTTATAAGAAAGACGTCCTCTTATGATTTTTCTTATTGAATTATGCAATTTTGACGGTCCGCTGGTTTTGATTCACGTTTTTGTGCAGTTTTTTGCTTTCATACCAAAGATGGGTAAGGAAAAGACTCACATCAACATCGTGGTCATCGGACACGTCGACTCAGGCAAGTCGACGACCACAGGCCACTTGATCTACAAGCTGGGCGGCATCGACAAGCGCGTAATCGAAAGGTTCGAAAAGGAGGCTGCGGAGATGAACAAGAGGTCGTTCAAGTACGCGTGGGTGCTCGACAAGCTCAAGGCAGAGCGCGAGCGTGGCATCACCATCGATATCGCCTTGTGGAAGTTCGAAACCACAAAGTACTACTGCACCGTCATCGACGCTCCTGGGCATCGCGACTTCATCAAGAACATGATCACTGGTACATCGCAGGCCGACTGCGCTGTGCTCATCATCGACTCCACCACTGGAGGTTTCGAAGCAGGTATTTCCAAGGACGGTCAGACCCGTGAGCATGCTCTCCTCGCCTTTACTCTTGGTGTCAAGCAGATGATCTGTTGTTGCAACAAGGTGAGACACCCATTCAATTCCATTCATCTGTGTGTGAACCTAATATAGAGAACATGATGTTGTGCTACAGATGGATGCCACCACACCCAAGTACTCCAAGGCTAGGTACGACGAAATCATCAAGGAAGTGTCCTCATACTTGAAGAAGGTTGGGTACAACCCCGACAAAATCCCATTCGTGCCCATCTCTGGCTTCGAGGGCGACAACATGATTGAGAGGTCCACGAACCTCGACTGGTACAAGGGTCCCACGCTCCTTGAGGCCCTCGACCAGATTCAGGAGCCAAAGAGGCCTTCGGACAAGCCCCTCCGTCTCCCGCTTCAGGACGTTTACAAGATCGGTGGAATTGGCACCGTCCCAGTCGGGCGTGTGGAGACTGGCGTCGTCAAGCCCGGAATGGTCGTCACCTTTGGCCCGACGGGCTTGACCACTGAAGTCAAGTCTGTCGAGATGCACCACGAAGCCCTCCAAGAGGCGCTCCCAGGCGACAACGTTGGCTTCAACGTGAAGAACGTTGCTGTGAAGGACCTCAAGCGTGGCTACGTCGCCTCGAATTCAAAGGACGACCCTGCCAAGGAAGCTGCAAACTTCACGTCTCAGGTCATCATCATGAACCACCCCGGGCAGATTGGCAATGGCTATGCGCCCGTCCTCGATTGCCACACGTCACACATTGCGGTGAAGTTTGCTGAGCTTTTGACCAAGATTGACAGGCGTTCGGGCAAGGAGTTAGAGAAGGAGCCCAAGTTCTTGAAGAATGGAGACGCGGGTATGGTCAAGATGATTCCGACCAAGCCCATGGTGGTTGAGACCTTCTCTGAGTACCCTCCGTTGGGTCGTTTTGCTGTGCGTGATATGAGGCAGACCGTTGCTGTTGGCGTGATTAAGAGTGTTGAGAAGAAGGACCCGAGCGGTGCTAAGGTTACCAAGGCTGCTGCTAAGAAGGGTGCTAAGTGAACGGTGGTGCTCCTATTTCGTGGTGGTGGTTATGTTTGGTCGGCTATGCTGCTTTTGGTCGAAGAATTTGTGAGTTGCTGTCTATTTATGTTACTGTGTCGTGAGTTTCTTCCCCAGAATTGGGTTCTTGACAGGCGGTGGCGAAACTTGGCTTGTCTTGAATTGCCTTTTGTCGTGTCTTGAAATGCTGGAGTCTTTCTTGAATATTTTGTAATTCCGTTTTTCCTGAACATTTAAGCCTGGGGATATAAGTTTTGTGTTGGTTTATATTTATGCATGTTTCGCTCTGGTCATAAAATGTATCGTCAATCATCAAACATTGGTTGATAATCTTACATTTCCATGTCGACAATGCAGACTTGTGAACACAAATAACAATGATACTGCAAACTGACTCAACGAAGTTTAGTACTAAGACGGAGTTCGCAAGCCATGAAACATCATATAAATTAGTTTGGTGACATTATTAGGCGCACGAAGTAGTATAATTTCAAAATTAAGTCCAAACACGAATTCAAGAAACAAAACCATACAGAATAGAGTCTTCCTTCATTCACGCATCGGCAGCCACGTTTAGCGCTTCCTCAAGACAGCTCTTAGCATCGTCGCTGTTAATCCCGACAGCGTTAAGCTTGTCCGCCTCTTCTTGCGTGTATATGTATATCTTCGTAACATCATCGACGAACTCGCTGCATATACAGCAGAGTGTTTTTACCGATATTCATTTTACAAGGAAGGAATTTGATTTGAAGCCAGTGAGAGGGGAGAGAAACTTTTACGTCCACGGAGAGTCGCCGACTACCATCACATCATCAGCAGTATCGGCGTACAAAAGACGCCATCCATGTTTACGATCGGACAAGAGGCCTTCCATGATGAACAGCCGTTCGAGTTCTGTAATGAGATCTTCGTAGCCGTGCATTCTCGAGAGGTCCACCGCTCTCCCCACCAAGCTACCTTGCTTGTGAACCTAAAATGAACATTACGAAAAATCAACTCGAGAGTTTTTTTACTATTTGATGCGCAGAAAGTTCTTTACCTTTGTACAGCTTCTTTTGCTAGAACCCTGAGGATTATTACGAGGCGTCGAGGGATCTTCTCCTCCCAATAATTTGCGCTTATGAACGTTTTCCTTTGCGTCACCCGTAGTCTTTTCTATTGCCTTCGGAGGTTCGATAAACATGTTTGGCGTAATAATCGAACAAGGAGTCGTTGTTAGCAACCTGTTTCCTGTCTGAATACTGGAGAAGCTAGACAGCACTGAAGAAGGGCTATGCCCCAATCCAAACACGCCCTTATGAAGAAAAGACACGTTTCGAGCCCCTTCAGAAGCCAGAGGATAATGGCTCGGCGGCGAAATGGCGGGCATTCGATGATATCTGCTGCTGCTGTAAACGCCCTCGTTTTTCGACCAATCGACGAGATTATTCATCGAACATACTTCTTGACCTTGCAAGACCTTTGGAAACCAACAACTAGGTTCCAAGAATTCTAAGTTGCCGCCGCAATAAGTGTGATTTTTTATCATCCCATTATTCCTAATAAGCAGATTCGATGCTAAGCCTAAATTTTCTTGACCTTGCAAGACCTTAGAGGAGGTGGACTTCACAGTCGTCTCCTTGAAGTCCCAAAAAGCAGCAGCTTGTCCTAGTTGAGCTGTAAACAAATGAGATCAGATATTCGAAATACGTTGGGAAGAGTGGATTTTGCTTATAAATTTATATCATAACACACCGTGGACATGGCTGCCATTATTATGTGGGGTTGGGTGAACGCTCGATCTCAGTTTCTTCATCTTGGGCGACGACTGCATATTCATGGATGCGTAATTTCCCGAGAGGTCGATATCCCATGGAGAAACTCGTTCTTGGATGTTACTCATTACGCCTTCGTCCCAACGAACCTTGTAAGGAAGATCAGTAAAAAAGAACGTTTGATCATTCTCAGATGGAGACCAAAAATGTTGTCTGATATGGGACAGAATTGTGAAACTAACAGTGAGGCATCGCCATTTCGAGTTGGGCCATCTGTAAGGGTCGACATCGCCGACGCCAGTCACCACACCACTGAGCCTGCAAATACATCAAAGATATATAACCTTTTTAAACTAAAAAAGAATGAAAAAGAAGGAAAAAAATAGAGAATACAAAACTGAGAAATGTTATTCAGACAACCTTTTCTCAGGAGAATCATCCAAGTCGAACCTCATTCCGAACCTCATACCGACGGATATTTGGCCCGTCAAACACTTGGCGTAATTTTTGTAGGGGACGATGAATTCGGCATGGTTTGCCCTGTCAGACATGCGTCTTATGCAATAAGCGATGAGGAAACATCAAACAAAAACATCCAACTGTATCTATCACACTACCTTGGGCTGTGGAAAACAGAGAACGTAGTTTTTCTTGACAAAGCGTTTGCCACCGAAGACAAAACGTTGGCATACGAATTCTGACTTTTGATAATCGAGTCGGGCAAATAGTTTCTCTGCCGAGCAGCTCTTCTGATTCCCAACCTAAGTTCCCCAGACTCGTCCCTGCAACGTTAACATGGCAAAGACTTGTATAACAAACAGAACATTTATATGTAATAAAAGGTCCAATTTTTTTGAAGTACTACCTAAGGAAGAGAACAGCATCCCCTGAAATGAGCTTTTTCTGGCCAACGAAAAGACTCCAACCCGTCGTAAGCAAATGTCGCCTTGGCTGACCTATAAAGATAAGAAAACAAAGAACCAATTTAGCTTTAGCAAGCCTTCATACGTGGCAAAATCAGAAAAAGACTTAACCATGATCTCTGTACCTCTGTAAATATGCCTGAATTTCCACTCCACGCCATGCAGATCTTTGGCTACGAGCTCTTGAGATGGCCTCTGTTCATTGTAATCCTGCAATGGATGTTAAAAAAAAGAAAAAAGAATTGTGGGTAATAATACTACACGGAATTAAAACACACTGCCATGTAGTATTCAGATCTTACCAAAGGTGGGAAACAATCTTCAGCAGCTCTACGAGGAACAGAGAATCCACCGTGCGTGCTCGTATCAGAAGCTGTAAGAGTCTTGCAGAACATGTGAGTCGTCGACTTTTTGGACACTACGACACCTTTAGCTTCTTCGTCATCTACGCCTGCGATTTCGCCCTCTAAATTCAAGCCTATCAGCTGCATAAGTAGTGATCACAGTTAAACACTAAAAAAAAAAAACCATTTTTTAATCGATCATCACCTCATCATACATACCTCAGGTAGAGGAAGAAGAGTAAGCTGAGTGTAGACCTCATCGTTTTCCTTATTCGCCTGTTTGTTCGAACATCATATTATGAAACGAAGAAAGGGAACAGTGGTAGGACATTCTTGAAATTTCAACAGAAGAAAAAGAACACACTAACCATAAGCTGAAAGTCGACAACCCTGCAAAAGATCTGTGGAGGAAGATTGAAACTAGGAATTTCCGACCGTGAAAAGGGAGAAGGAGAAGAAGAAGAAGAAGAAGCAGCTTGTTCAAGGTGGCCTTGAGGAAAGTAAACAACGATGCTTCCCTTCTTTGGCAGACTAATCAATGGCCCAGCGCAGGCATGCCATAGCTCCATGTAAATCGAGGAAGATGAAGATGATGGTTTCGATGGTTCAGGCTGAGAAGTACTCATTGTTGTCCCAGAGACAGCATTTGAAGACGAAGAAGATGAATTACAAGCGGACAGACAAGCGTTATTATTACAGTTACAACGTCCCAGTTTGTCGCATTCCAATTTACTACTACTGATAAATGCTGCTGCTGAGCTCTCCTCCTCCGCCTCGCTCGGAACATGGTTCAGATCAATCTCCATTTAATTTTCGTGACAGAAGAAAGCTAACTTTCTTTCAACTTTTTCTCATCCAAAGTGAGACAAACTACAACAGAGCATTGAAGATGGGTATGAACCAATCAAGGGCTCGAAGAGCTGTGTTATATTGTGTCAAGAAAGTCGAAATTTGGTTCCAAGAAATGCATCTTTAAAGCAAGAACAGTGAAGGGACCGTTTACTAATAAAGATCTTTATACCAGGGGAAAAAGCTTATTACAAAAAGTAGTATTTATCTTTTTCTTGTAAAAGGAAGAACAACACAGTAGGATTAAACCAAGTGATGGAGAGGAGAGTCGCATCAATCAAAGGATAAACATGGAATTTGAAGTATGGATGTTATCTCTCCCATATGAAGTTTATTGAGGAGCATTCAGAGGTAGGAACAGAAGACATGAACAAATTGCTCAGGAAGCTCAGAAAAAAAAAAATGGCAAAACAAATCAATGTGAGGTGGAAATGCCCATTTTGGGCTTTTGAGAGAGAGAGAGAGAGAGAGAGAGAGAGTTTTGTTTTAAGTGGAGGGGACAAGTTTAAGACTGTACAGAACCCACATACAAAGTTTTTTTATTATTATTTTATTTAAATGAATAATGTTACTTTGGGAATAAGTTTTTTAGCAATTTCAAGTGGGAATCAATATAAAATTTTTGTTTCTTGATTTATATGCATAAGTTACTTTTTTACATATATTAAGTAAAAGAATAAAGGAATTCGATTGAATTAGTTATTATTATTATTATTTTTTTTCTGAAAGTGATCATACATAATAAATATGAGAAGTGGTCATTTATGGCATTGAGGTGGAGGAAAATAAAAAAATTTAAGGCATTAGTTTATTACATGGCTTATTATGCTCGTAGTTTCAAGTAACATAAGATATCGCTTTAATTAATCAAAATCATCATTTTCACTGCTTCTTTGATGTTGATAAACCTTTATACGTTTGTCAAAGGTGGTCGTGTGAATGCTTGTAATCATTTAGCAAGTTAATGGCCTCCATAATTTACTGTTAGTGGGTAACAAAAGGTTGGGACGAGTAATTATTACAGTTTTAATAATACTATAAATTAAAATATCCACAATATTTATTTATTTCCTGTGACGTCTTTAACGTAGGGCATTAGTTTCTGCGTCTATGGTAGTAACGTCTCGTTACGATTTTTCCGAGTGTAGATATTAAATAGTAATTGACTATTTTATAGTTAATGATATATTAATTAGTCTATTTAGGTGACATTCCGATAAAAGTGGGGATGAAAATAAGGAATGATTGGTCTCCTCGGGGACAAAACCCATGGAGGAGGCAAATTGGATTTTGTCTACTTCGTAAAGAATGTTATCTCATCTTTTAAAATAATTTAATTGTTTCTTAAAAAATATCTACTAGGAAAAATCTAAATTATAGGTTTTTAACTTGTCACTCCCTTAATTAGATGTTATCTCGACAATAAGGTTTAAATTCAATTCAAACAAAAATTACAATGAGATCGCCCTATAGCGAAAATTAAGTTAAAATTCGACTCAAACTGAACTTATTGTAAGGACTAGGATGAAATTGAGATACCTTCTTATCAACAAAGGAAATAAGCCTCCATTATTATCTATTTATATAGAGGTGTGTATATAAAATGTAATAATAACCCTACTAATTAGAAAGCCAAGTCTTGTCTATTCCATCTAATGTCCCATTGCCTAAAGAAAATTGCCATGAATATGATGTGTCAAGACAATTACTTTGTCCATGCCTAATATACATGGTGCAAATTCAGGGACTTTATTAAAGTTGCAGTATTCTTTACATCCTTTATTATTAGAATAAGAATTTTCTTTTACGTATTACCAAGATTTAAATCTGCTATGTAATGTATATGCGCATTACAACATTGGCTTCTTGTGAATATATAATCTCTAGGTGCATTTCTTGCAATATTTTGGAAAGTGAGAGGTGATGAAAGTACAACTGATAAGTTTCTGACACATACAAATATAAAAAGAAGGCCCTCGAGAGTCATGCTGGTAAGAAAGGGACTTGTTAATTGTTATTACTCTTACCTTACTACTATTGTTATTACTTAATAATTTTTCCTTTACAACGTCTAAATTTTTGTCTTTACGGAAATAATTATTTTATTTTATTAATATATAATACTGTTTGGTGATTCTGTTCCTGTCACACAGTGCGTGTATTTTGTGTGTTTTTTTTATCATTATCTGCTTTAATCGAAACCATGTTTGTCGGGGGGAGATGTGGGGCCCATGTCCTGATATGATGCAAATTACTACTCATCGCTTTTGCATTCATCGTACCCCATCTTTATTTATCTCATGTCTCTTTCTGTCCCACAACCCACATAATGTTAATTATAAAATTAGTTCAATAATCTATATATCTATATGTAATTCAAGAATACTACCCTGATTTATTACGGGGGTGAAGTTGAGTTGGGCACTAAATTTTGGTCCACAGTTTCCTCTTTATAGTTTGTCGTAACATAATAAATAATCATGACCAATGAGTAAAACCATTAATGATAACTAACTGCTTCTTTTTTGTTCTTGTTTGATTGTTTCCCCCCTTTTTCGTTTCTGTTCTCAAATTTTTAAATTTTAAGTATAGTGGTCCGTGGATGTCTAGTCTATCAAGGTAAATATAATAGTTCGATGACTGAAATGAATGTTCGATATTGTATCTTAATCCATATTTTCTAATTTTGTGTTGAAGCACTGTATTGTGTTGGAGTGTCCATTTGATCTGAGAATAATTAAATAGTTATATATTGTGGGGCTTAGGGTTTTAATCAAGCAAAAAAGATAACGAACACGAGTCTTGTCAATGATTTGTTGTCTCGTACTAACTCGAACACATCATGTTTTATTGTCTCGAATCAATTTTCCATAACCATCAAGCCAAATTTCGGAAATTAATGTTAGTTAATATTTTAAATATCATATTTTTTCTTTTCCTAATCAACAAAATATCAGCTTGCAATAATATTTTTTCGTTTGCTATTCCTCGTCGAGGGAGCGAACCCATAATTCGCAGTCGACGATCTATTTGACAAACTTCTGAACTATATGCATTGGGCTGAGAAGCATAATATTGGCCTTTACTGATTAGGTTTGGTTCATATCGGGCTTGATAAGCCCAATGGGCCCATCTAGCAGGCAATAAGTCTTGGTGCGGCCCATTGACATTGGTCAAATATTTTCACTTATCCCCACAACTTAAGAGAGAGAGAGAGAGATAGAGAGAGAGAGAGAGAGAGAGAGAGAGAGAGAGAGAGAGAGAGAGAGAGAGAGAGAGAGAGAGAGAGAGAGAGAGAGAGAGAGAGAGAGAGAGAGAGAGAGAGGCATGTGGCTCGTGGGCTAGTCGATATCAGCAGCCATGTCGTGCTCAACTCTTATTCAGTGGCTTTGGGATTTATGCAACTTAACATTACTAATTTAATTGTTTTTTGACCTTTCCTTTTTTTTGTATTAATATTATTATTTTATATTGTTTCGGCGAGATGATGACATGATGAGCATCAACCCCACAAACGTCCACCTGCAAAAGAGTATATATTATTTATTTTATTTAAATATATAGGAATTTTTTTTTAAAAAAAGAAATCCATAAAGTAGAAGCAAAGCAGTCAGTTTGTCCTCTATAATTTCTTTACCAAGAAGAAGCGTCCAAAAACAATTATGGTATAATCATTTTCATTTCACCAGCGGATCTATCCTATCCTATGCCTGTAGGTAATAATCTGAGGTCTTTTTTACTTTTCTTAATTTTTTTTCTTGTAATGATTTGAGTTTGACCCTTTTTACTTAAGATTCTTTTCTCGCTGTGCAATAATATCTATCTCGTTATCAAACCGTCACGGTACTCAATTCTTGAATAATTAAATATAAAAAACTTCGATCGTGACATTTTTATTCGAATATACTTAGATGGAATTTTTACAGGATAATAAACTACACAGACATGACTTACTCAATTTTGCTCGTTATAAGCTGACATGATACGATAAGATTATTCCATGTCCTGGATATCCTTCTTAATTATATGGATCTTTGGTCACCATGTTCATTTACTTTTTATACGATTTTCAATGCGAAATTAAATTGAATTAGTTTTGTATGGTAATGAATATATAATAATAGATAGCTCATATATCAAAATCAGTACAGTAAGGATAAAGACAGTGGTCCAACCTAAGTCTGTGCCTGACCGCCTTTAGAGAAACAGCAGTCGTGTAAGATATGAGAGAAAGAGAGAGATGGCTAAAAATAAAGTAAAATAAAAATAATGTTATTATTATCTTCAATGTGCTAATATAGATAGGCTAGGTTTTTCCTGTAAGCATTTGAAGAGCGAGCAGCATTCAAGAAAAGGCTAAAATCTTCATCATCAGCAAAAAAAGTAAACACACACAGCTCCAAAATACTGCTGTTGTTGAAACCTTAGCATCTTCGTGTCTCCTCTCTTCCTTATTTGCTGGGAAAAACAAAACATCTAGAGAAAATTCAGATAATTTCTTCAGCTGAATCTTTTGTTGTCTTCTATATTCTTGTTCGCGAGTGAGCACACACACGCACAGACACATTAAACACAAGAGTTTTCCAGAAAATATTTATTCATTACAAAAAAGATGATGTCTGATCATGGGATTTCTTCCTTGAGTGGATTCATACAGGACCCTAATGATCCTAACTCTTCGAACCCTAATCCAAATCCATCCAACAAGAGGAAAAGAAATCTTCCTGGTACACCAGGCAAGCTTTATATATCTAATTTATATATAAATATATTCTTGTAAACATGGATAAAAACTATGACTTTTATTGCAGAATCTTATGTTGTTTACCTGATATAGTTTGTACGCTAATTCAGATCCAGAAGCAGAAGTGATAGCACTATCGCCAAGGTCTCTAATGGCTACAAACAGATTCGTATGCGAAATCTGCAACAAGGGTTTTCAGAGGGACCAGAACCTTCAGCTTCACAGAAGAGGGCACAACCTTCCATGGAAGCTCAAGCAAAGAAACAACAAGGAAGTTGTGAGGAAGAAGGTTTACATCTGCCCTGAAAAGACTTGCGTCCACCACGAGCCATCGAGGGCCCTCGGAGACTTGACTGGTATAAAGAAGCACTACAGCAGAAAACATGGCGAGAAGAAGTATAAGTGCGAGAAATGCTCCAAGAAATACGCAGTTCAATCTGATTGGAAAGCTCATAGTAAGATCTGCGGAACTAGGGAGTACAAGTGCGACTGTGGAACGATCTTCTCCAGGTAAAATATAAATAATGAATCATTAATTCTCTGTCAGAAAAGGAGTTACAGTTATTGCGGTTTTAGTAGAGCGTATATTTGTTGTCCTACGAATGATTAGTTAATACATAAATGCATATCTCTATTCTTCGTCTCAAACAAATGACAGAAAGGATAGCTTCATCACGCATAGAGCCTTCTGTGACTCATTAGCAGAAGAGAGAACAAGGTTCAGCTCACAAGCTCTTCCACCTGCAAATCTATCGTCTTTCAGAAGTGAGCTACTGAGTGCAGGGCTAATTAGCAGCAATAATAATAATAATAGTCTTCAGAACCCTGGAAACTCATCACAGTTCAGTGGGGCGACAACGATGATGTTTAGTAGGCCACAGCAGCTTAATCTTGAGAAGCCGAGGCTTCCATTATGGCTCGACAGCGCAAATAATCTTTCATCTAATGCTAACAATGATAATAATTTCTTGCATTCAAGTTCAATTACCAACAATATGCCGCTAGACATGTCGTCGTCCCAGCATCAGATGATGACGACGGCTTCACTGCACAATAATAATCAGCTGTGGTTCAGTGGTGCTGGTGCTAGAGGACAAGAGGGGTTACCCTTTGCTGAAATTAATGCATCATCATCATCACCTGAAGCATTATTACAGAGAGCGGTGGTGCTCAAAGAAGAAGAAGAAAACAACAAAGGAAATTTGTCTGATCATGCAATGAATTCACTGTACCAACAAACATTAAGCGCGCCAACTGCACAAGCTCCAATGTCAGCAACTGCTTTGCTTCAGAGGGCAGCTCAAATGGGCTCAACGAGGAGCAGTGAAAATATTAATTCTTCAATCTTTGGCGCGGGTTTTGGGCTAGTGAGCTCTTCATTTACGAATCTTGGAAGCTATGGTTCTTTATATCAGAGCAGAAGCAATGATCAGCTGCTTTATCATCAGAGCCGTCTTGGAGAAGGTGATCAGGGAAGTACGACTAACAATGCAAGTGGGATATTTATGAACTCCTCATCTGCTTCTTCTCATGGAGATCACAGTAGGGTTCTTATGAAAAACACGAGCAAGGATGATACTTTCATGGCGGCGATGATGCCAAAGCAAAGCCAAATCAAGGAGGCGGAAAATAGTATGACCAGAGATTTTCTCGGGGTTGGAGGCGGTAATGACGATGTTCATCAGAGCAGCCCATTGATATTGCAAGAAAACATTGAGATGGCGGCCAAGTTTGCCTCTGAAATGGACATGAGCAGCTACATGGGAAATAATTGAGCCCTTCCTTCCCCCCACTGTTGGTAAAAAGAAGTTATTTACAGCGTATAATATCATAATATGAGACGTAGTTTTCATATCCTAAAATCACATGACTTATGTATAATAATAAGAAAACAAATAAAGGGTTTGCAGTGCTGATAACAGTTGGCGTACAGGATCTGCGCAATGCAAGAACTGAGAACAGAATAGATTCATCTTGTGAATTGTCAGAAAAGGTGAAATAGGGTCCATTTGCATGTTGTAAAGAGACGTGACAAAAAACTTGTCTTGAGGAGTCACAAGGCCTGTTAAGAGTTCCGAATTATTAGTGCATGTCTATGAAGTTTTGAAGTTTTTTTATTATTCTACAATGCTAGATGCACTTATCTTTAATTTCTAGGGTTTTGCCTATCTATGCTGAACCACAGGACTTGGTGTGTGTTGTATTTCGTTTGCATTTCAAGTTTTATTATATTTAAGGGGGTTTTTTTTTCTTATATTTGAATCTTATGTCCATCACTAGGTGATAAGAAACCAGTAAGCACATCCATGTACCACTTTACCTTAACCCGACTCATAGTCATTGTAATATTAGGTCTTGTTTACAAAGAAATTAAGCTTTGCATAAGAATTAGTTTTCTCGACAGTATTAATGGGCCATACCCGATAGCATGACATGGATTCTTGAAATATATACATTAGAAGACAAAATCTGCAAAAATAATTGAGTTTTTTGTTCGAAGGAGAAGAATCTTCCTTTTGATTATTCCTTTCTACATTGTTTTAAATGACACGACATAATAAATCAGACGATATATTCCACAAACAATCAACACAAGCACTTTCATGACTACTTATTCTTACAACCAAACAAGCAAACACAACACACAAGATATAACGCATCCAAGCATAGACGCTATCAATAAAATACGGACGAGTTTATTCTATTAGGCCGTAGAAACAAGATTATTGTTATTACTAGGCCCCTTAAAGATGCAAACTTTACACATGGGCGAATAAAGCGACGTCGTCTTGTACTTATCCTCCCCACCCAAGACAGGCATAGGCACGCCCCTCTTCGCCGGACTAACATACCCCGGCCTATACGTTTTCCCCAAAATACCCTCCACCCCTTCGGACAAATTCAAGAACTTAAACTGCGTTTCCAAATGAGCAAAAGCATCGTCCTCAGGCAACTGATAATTATGAACCCTATTCTCCATTTCCCCAATCGGCCTAACCCTAACGTACAATTCCAAAATTCCCGATACCCAAACCCTAGCCGTGTTAACGTCGTCCGTCCTCTCCACCACCACCTCCCTTTCTCCGGCGCCGGCGGCCCTCCACTCCGGCGACGACGAGTCTTCTCCGGCGGGGAGGTGAATCGATTCGCCATCCTACTTCACTACGAGCGAATCCCTTTCGTCGTCCCAGTGGGTCGACTTTTTAGCAGCTAGGGTTAGTGTGTGGGTGTCGAACATGATGGATAGGGCTTGGACCCATGTGTAGTCTCGGGTTCGACCCGGGGGTCGGGTACCGATTAGGTGGGCGTTGACTTGTAGGGTTTCGTCTGAGACTATTGCGAAGTCTGCGTCTTTTTCGCCGTGGAAGTAGAACATCACGCCGTCCCCGCCCACGAAGCGAGGGTCGTAGCACAGCGCTCCGTAGTTATTACACTTTGCTTCCTCCCTATATCTATCTATATATATATTATATATATATATATATATATATATATATATATATATAATATATATATATATATAAATGTACCCATTTTAAGAAACATATAAAAGATTGCTATGCTGTTGTGAACTAGGCTCGAAAGAAAGTAGCTAAGAATTAGAAACCCTAATAAATTACATGTGTCTTATGCACATCGGATAATTGAGAATAGATTGAGTAGCTTGTAAGTTGATGGGCCACACCACCTATCACGAAATTGGTTTTAGAATGGAACTCCATCAGCTTATATGAGCCAACTCTTCTCTTAATGGGCCGACGTTAGGCCCAATGATGAAATTTCACAGAATGCTTACATTTGCAGCTGACTTCGCACTTGTTGCTGCAATCCACGAAGCATCCCTTCTTCTTCTTGTTGTGCTTGGGCTTTCTCTGAGGACACTCGGGCAAGTTAGGGTTTTTAAGTGGCAATGTCCTCTTGTGCGACAGAAGGCTCTTTCTCGGCCGCTGG
Organism: Craterostigma plantagineum; assembly: GCA_027422505.1. NCBI lineage: Eukaryota > Viridiplantae > Streptophyta > Magnoliopsida > Lamiales > Linderniaceae > Craterostigma > Craterostigma plantagineum. The sequence continues at coordinate 4,442,191 of JAPQWV010000043.1, read as the reverse complement.
GCAATGGTGTTAGATCGTAGTAATTGGTCGAAGCTGCGTCTGATGGAGCTTTCTTCTTGTTATTGTTACCGTTATTATTACCGTTACCATTATTCTGAGCTAGAGTGGAATCGAACTGAGTTGAGATAAGATGAAGAGGAGAACTAGTAACACGTCGAAGGAAACAATGGTGGTAATTTCTCACTGTTTTTATGTACACTTTCAAAGGTATATATATACAACCAAGAAGCACAAACCCTAACAAACCAAAGTAGGAAAGAATAAAATCTCGTAAGCTAGAATCAAGGAATAGAATAAGGGCTAGAATCAAGGAAAAGAATAAGTCACAATATATAGTTTCCGTAACAAGGCCGGGCTTCCCGCAACACCCCCCCTCAAGTTGGTGCGTGTAAGTCCCGAACGCCCAACTTGGCAAAGAAGACGTCAAATTCCTTGCGGCCGAGAGCTTTGGTGAAGATATCGGCGAGCTGTAATCGAGTAGAAACATGTTGAGTAGTGATATAACATCATCGAGAATAGCATCGCGGATGAAATGACAATCAACCTCGATGTGTTTCGTGCGTTCGTGGAACACCGCATTCGAACTGATGTATAAAGCAGCCATACTATCGCAATAGAGCCACATCGGTTGGGAATGCAAGACGCCGAGATCCTTGAGCAAAGCCTTAAGCCAAATCAATTCGCAAGTGGCCATGGCCATGGCCCGATATTCAGCTTCAGCGGACGAGCGAGAAACAATGTTCTGCTTTTTCGTTTTCCACGAGATCGGCGAGGAACCCAACTGAATAAACCAACCCGTCAAAGAGCGCCTACTCAAGGAGCATCCCGCCCAATCTGAATCACACCAGCCATATATTTGGAGATCAGAATCAGATCGAAGTAAGAGTCCTTGTCCGGGATTACCTTTGAGGTATCGAACCACACGTAGTGCCGCCTCCCAGTGAGCACATCGCGGAGACTGCATAAACTGAGTAAGGACCTGAACCGAGTAAGAGAGTTCCGGACGAGTAACCACCAAATAGAGAAGATGGCCAACCAACCGACGATAAGCCGCGGGGTCGTCGAACAGGTCTCCGTCTACTGACAAGAGATGATGATTCTGGTCCATGGGAATGGAGACAGGTTTCGCACCGAGGAGCCCTGTTTCGGAGATAACGTCTAACGCGTACTTGCGTTGACACAAATAAATACCAGATGAGTTCCGCGCTACTTCAATGCCCAAGAAATATTTGAGTGTTCCGAGATCCTTCATACGAAAGCAAGAGCTCAAGTACTTCTTGAAAGCATGTATAGCAACCGAAGAATTTCCCGAGATGATGAGATCATCAACATAAACCAGCACATGAAGTCGAATACCGCCAACGCAGAACATGAACAAAGAATGGTCCGATGGTGACTGACGAAATCCATAGGATTTTAGTGAAGAGCGCAGTTTCGCAAACCAACATCTTGGGGCTTGTTTAAGCCCATATAACGACTTTCGTAGTCGACAAACTAGTGAAGGATCATGAGGCGGAAAACCAGGAGGAGGCTTCATGTATACCTCCTCATCGAGATCACCATGTAAGAATGCGTTATGGACGTCCATTTGATGGACTTCCCAGTCACGAGCAGAGGCCACATCAAGAAATAGCCGGACAGTCACCATCTTAGCCACCGGAGCGAAAGTTTCTTCGTAATCAAGGCCTTCAATCTCGCTTTGTATCATTCAATCGTACCATCGGAGCACTATTTAATCTTGAAAACCCATTTACTCCCAATGGCTTTCTTTTCAGGCGGTAAAGCGACGAGATTCCAGGTTTCGTTGTCCTCGAGTGCTTTAATTTCAGCGTCCATGGCCTGTTTCCAATTCTCATCAGCCAGCGCTTCTTTATAAGATCGGGGTTCGTGACCAGCCGTAACAGAGGCGAGAAATGCACAATATTTCGGACTGAACTTGGCGCAGCCAACATACTGCTGAATCGGATAGGGAGACGAGGAGACCAGAGGCGTGTCGCGAGAAGTACGAACTGTATTGGTGACGAAATCTCGCAGTCGTGTAGAAGGCATCTTAACTCGTTGTCCCTTCCCAAGTTCAGTCAGAGGCTGATCAGAGACTGCAGTGTCTGCAGGTACAGATGGTTCTGCAGTCGGAGAAATGGAGACAGAGTCGGAGCTTGTCTGAGAAACAGATGACTGCGGGCCCCCTGACTTCTTCATTCAGATTGCCGAGAACAGAGCTAGTATCGACAGTCTCTGTTCGATCAGGGAAAACTGTGTTTGGCGGATTTGCGACAGATTCCGAGGGAAAATGTATCAGTTCGTCGTCTTGATCATGCCATGTCCAATCTGAAATGGAAGGCAGTTGGTATTCTACAGGGGAACATGTCGAAGCGGACGAGAAAGGGAACATATGCTCGCGGAAAATAACGTCACGAGACACCAGAAACTTCTGTCGATCAAGGTCATAGAGACGCCAACCCTTTTTACCGAGGATACCCAACAAAAATGCAGCGATGACTACGGCTACTGAACTTGTCGCCCTTCGTGTCTGTGAGCATAGCAAAGAGAGCTGAAAACTCGGAGATGTGAATAAACGGGTGTCGAGCCATGCAAAATCTCAAAAGGTGTGCGGTTCCCAATTACAGCCGACGGAGTACGGTTGATAAGATGCGCAGCGGTAAGGACACTATCACCCCAGAATTCAATTGGTAGGTTTGCTTGAAAAAGGAGCGATCGAGCAATATTCAAGATGTGTCGGTGTTTCCGTTCAACTCGGCCGTTTTGTTGGGGAGTCCCAACACAAGATGTTTGATGCAAAATTCCATGTTCAAGGAAGAGGGAAGTGAGACACATGAACTCAGTTCCATTATCCGAGCGAACCGTTTTAACCGTGTTATCAAATTGCCGATTGACCATAGCAAGAAATTGGCGAATATGTGTTGAAACCTCATCCTTAGTAGTCATCAAATAGATCCATATACCTCTTGAAAAATCATCCACAATGGTCAAGAAGTATTTTGCGCCCGAGAAAGATGGAGTCCGATATGGTCCCCATACGTCACAATGAATGAGTTCAAAAATCGATGATGTTTTATTCGAACTTTCTGGAAAACAATCACGTACGTGTTTAGCGCGGATACAAATTTCACACGCTTTATTCGAATATGCTCAGAACGAGAAGTAAAATTCAAAGCAGAAAACAAATCTAAAGCTTTCGAAGCCGGGTGACCAAGCCGCCGATGCCAAGTATCCATAGAGCATGAATCTCGTGTCCGAACAGCCGCAGTTGTCTCCAAACATTGAAAGAAATACAGCCCCTCACGAACTTCACCCGCTCCAATCAGCGTCTTGGTAATGCGGTCCTGAATGACGCATAACTTGTTAGTGAACTGAACCAAACAATCACGTTGTTCCAATAACTGATAAATGGAGATGAGATTGAAGCTGAGTCCCTCAACAAAGAACACATCTTGCAAAACCAGATTCTGCCCAAGACGTACATCCCCTTGTTTGAGAGCCGTGCTCTCTCATCCATCGGGTAAAAATATCGAGCAAGGAGCAATGTCGGAGACATTTGACAGTCGTGAGTAATCTCCTGTCATATGATGGGAACAACCAGAGTCGAGAATCAAGAGAACGTACCCGATTGTGTCTCGGTAGCACCAATTTTCGTCGCGTTGAGCAAAGTGACGAGAGTTTTCCACTGGTCATCACTCATTCCGCTAACTGTCGAGCGATCAGCGTCACTAATCCCGATTTGAGAAACCGAAACAGGAGCTGCAGGGACAACCTGCGCCATGTTAGCTCGAGCAGTTTGTGGCGAACCTCGTCCTCGGCCAATGACGGAAGGTGACGAGAAGGATCCTCTTCCTCGGCTGGAGCGAGTTCGAGGACGATCTCCCCACCATTCCGGATAGCCAAAGAGAGCGAAACAGCCGTCAGACGAATGCCCCGATCGGCCACAGTGAGAGCACAAAATCTTCTGTTTGTCTTCGGTGGGCACACGGGAAGACTGCCCTGTTTTGGCTGCAAAAGCCATTGCAGCCGGCTTGTCATCGAGAAGTTTCAGAGAAACTCGCGAGCTTTCATCCTGCAATACCACATTGTAAACAGTGTCGAGATCGGGAAGAGGATCTCGAGACAACAGATTAGAACGAATAATTCCATAGAGTGAGTCGTCAAGGCCCATTAGAAAATCGTGTACTCGGTCTTCGTTTCGATCCTTTTCAAGCTGAGCAGTGAGGTTGCAAGTGCATTTGCCACATTTGCAAGCTCGAAGAGGACGAGAGTGAAGCAGATCTCGCCAGATTCGACTAAGTTTGCCATAGTAAGCGTCAATGCTCGTCCCTTGTTGAGTGCAATGTGCCAAATCAGATCGGAGTCGATGAATTCGCGGTCCATTCTTCACCGCAAATCGAGTTTTCAAATGATCCCATAATTCACCCACATCTTCACGATGTGTCATCTGAGAGCGCAAACCTGGTTCGAGTGTGTTTTTGATCCAAGACACCAGGAGAGCATTGATTGTGTCCCAATCAACGAAATCGGACGAGTCGGGAGCAGGTCTGGGAATAGTTCCATCAAGAAACACAAACTTCTTCCGAGACTTCAAAGCAGTTCGCAGATTCGATGCCCATTCATCATAGTTTTCGCCGCGAAGCAGAGGTTGCGAGAGAATCAGACCTGGGTTATCACTTGATGTGATATCATACGGGTTAATCGTCCTTCGGGGATGTTCATGGCCGGTGTTCACGTTCAAGGAGAGGTTCGGGTTCGGAGTCGGTGTGTTGCTCGAGGATGGATTCGGGTTCGGTTGAGACATCGATGATGAAAAAAAACGAATCGAGGTTAGGAAAATTTGTGTGTTTTAGGCTCTGATACCATAACACGTCGAAGGAAACAATGGTGGTAATTTCTCACTGTTTTTTTTTGTACACTTTCAAAGGTATATATATACAACCAAGAAGCACAAACTCTAACAAACCAAAGTAGGAAAGAATACAATCTCGTAAGCTAGAATCAAGGAATAGAATAAGGGCTAGAATCAAGGAACAGAATAAGTCACAATATATAGTTTCCGTAACAAGGCCGGGCTTCCCGCAACAACTAGTAATGAGTTGAGTAGATTTCTCGACTCCATTTGTATTTTGGAGTAGATTTCTTCTCATGCAAGAACTTTTTTGATCTAAAGATCTTATAAAGGTGTAAACATGACATATAAATCGTGGGACGAGCATGGATTTCGCGATAATTCAAGAGGGGTTGCTTTTTAAGCTAGTGAAATAGGAAATGAGACAGCTCATATACGATTCGTTTGACTCGGATTTTAGAACATGATTTATTTCTTAATGGATGTAAGATTTTATTTAGAAGTGAACGTGTTCGTTCTGTTTTAACTTATGCATATGATGCTTTACGAGGTAACTATATAGCGAAGCGACGTCCTTGACTCTTATTTTTCTTTCTTATATATCTGCTACTATTATTTTCCTAAAAGTCAACTATAGTTTATGAAACTTTACGTCTTTCCTTTATGCACAAAAATCATGGGATGGCGAATTAAGCAACTATAGTCAACTATAATCTGGTTTCGCGTGTAAAGTTTTCAGTCAACCAACGCCGATCAACGTTGTACTTCGTGACTGAGACGTGATTTACTTTATAATTGAAAATTTTAGATGTAAAATATTTGCAATATTTGACGCTTTTATCTAATTTCCGCACGAGATAACTCTTGTTGGACGGATCCATAGCGATCTATTGGGCCCTCAACATTGGGCTGATGGCCCATTAACTTATTGGGCCACTCCCTAAATCGGTACGCAGATGAAAAAGTAATTAATAGCTACTCACTCACTCACAGAGAGAGAGAGAGAGGGGAAATGAAAAAGCATGGCACTCATCAAGATTCAAACTAAACCTCCATAGACTGCTTAGCACTGCAACGTCGTTTGTTCGCCGCATAAAAGACTCCAAACCCAACAACGCACACGAAGAACAAACCCAAGAAAATCCCAGAAACAGCAGTGCCTCGTAATCCCCTGTTCTTTTGGGCCTCATTATGAACTTGTGCTGCTAAAGGAATCGATTTGCAGTTCGAAGAACTATCGCACGAGCCAACGCTCGCAACTGATGATGGTTGGAAAAAGGCGTAAGCTTCGGGCGAAATCGCGCCTGGGATTTCGTTGGCTAGGCCGTGAGGCCTATCTTCGTGGGCTGTGATGAGTAGTAGCAGTGACAAGAGACAAATAAAGGCAGTAAACGTTAGATCAGAGGAGAACATCTTTTGTGCTTTTACTTTTTATTTACTTGTGATGGTTTCTCTTTGGGAGGTGTAAGTGCTATTTATAGAAAGAAATAATGTAGTACGAGTGAGAGAATTTTGACAAGTGTTAATTGAATTGGTAACTTACTGCTGAAAAGAATGTACTTGGAAGAGTGGATGGACACTAAACGCGAAAACATTTATGACTACTAGCGCATCTTTTTGAGACAACATAATTGTTATCATTTTTATCTCGTAGCATGAAAGACGAGTGAAGTGTGATGAAATAAATGCAAGCACGTATTTGCATATGACCGTAATAATGAAAGCGAGTGCATGCCTTGTGTATATACATATATGTTTGTGTGTTGAGTGTGTTGTGTGAGTAATCTATACTTTCCAGTTTTAAATGTTTCACCTCCAAAAGTCACATGACTATATGAGTAGTAGTTTTTGGTTCAATTAGTGTGAATTCAATGAAACATATCTTTCTATTCTCTTGCCCTCGTAGAAACCGCCACTAATATCAATTTCAATCAATCAAGTATATACAACTAATAATTGATAAAAATAAAACAAAATATTTATTAAGCCACGTTCATGTACGGTTGCCTATTCAATTTTATCTCTCTTTTATCTGCAATAAAAACTAATAAAAGATTAACCCCACGTAATAAAGAACCGCAACATGTCTGTTGAAATTCAACGTCTGATTAAAATCTACTACTCGAATTCGGTCTTGGAATTTGTACGAGGTTCTTCCTTGGTTTTTGTTATTTAGTTTTAAGGAATTTGATCTTCATTTTTGTGGATTTATTTCTAAGTTTGAGCTATTTATTATTGCACTCACATCATCGAGGGTGCACCGCCGGCGCCGACTAGTGTATGTAACTGGTCTTCATATATATATTTTTACAAGGATCAACAAATGAAATCATACTGGGCTAACACTTTGGGCCTGCAAGTATATATGCCATATGGGCCGTCTATTAATCAGCCCATTGGACCATAATGTAAACAAATATACACAAACATTTTTTCCTTTTTTTTTTTTTGAAATTGTTAGAATACAAGCAAGACGAGAACACACAAGAAGAACCTCAATCAAACAAGACAACAAAAGGAGGCAATACATACATTTTCCATGATCGAAATTTTGAAGAAAATAAAATAAAAATATACACAATTTCATACTCAATAATCGTTTCTTTACTTACTTGTGTGTTAAGCATGGCTTCGGAAAGATCCCAACGCTTTAATGGCCGACGCCCTTAAGATATATTGATGGTAGAATGCTGCTATGGCTGCTCCTACCATTGGCCCAACCCAGAAAATCCACTGCAAAATTTAAAAAAAAATAAAAAAAAAGTCAACCAAATTTAATATCTAAAAATGAACAAGTACGACGACGTACGTGGTCATCCCAAGCCTTGTCGTCGTTGTATATCACCGCCGCCCCAAAACTCCGAGCAGGGTTGATTCCGGTGCCGGTGATCGGAATCGTCGCCAAGTGAACCATAAACACCGCAAACCCAATCGGAAGAGGAGCCAAAACCTTTTACGAAACAAATTTATTGTTTAATTCTATTTATAAATTAAAAGATTAGCTAGTGATTTAACTAGCTTACAGGGACGTGTGAGTCTCTTGCGTTTCTCTTAGGATCAGTAGCTGAGAAAACAGTGTAGACGAGGACGAAGGTGCCGATGATCTCAGCGCCCAAGCCCACGCCTTCGGTGTAGCCATGGGCCATCTCATTGGCCCCGCCGCCGTACCTATTGTAGAACCCCCTATGGAACCCTTTCACCAGACCCACGCCGCATATCGCACCCAAGCACTGAGCCACCATGTACATCACTGCTCGGATCAACGAAACCTTCCGAGCCAGGAACAGACCATAGGTCACGGCTGGGTTTATGTGTCCTCCTGCAAATAATTAATTTCAGTTGATTGGGAATCAATTAATAAATTGAAATCGATCGATCGATCGTCAGTCAGTCACCTGAGATTCCGGCGGTGCAGTAAACGAGGATGAAAATCATGCCGCCGAAAGCCCATGCGATGCCGAGGATGCCGACGCCGCCGCAGATGTCGCCGCCGTTGAGAGTGTCGGACTGGTGGTTGTAGCCTATGACGGTCAAAACGGTGACGTATAGGAAGAGGAGAGTGGCGACGAACTCGGCGACCAGCGCTCTGTAGAATGACCATTTGGTAAGCTCGTCGAAGTCGAGTAAAGGGGCAGGTGGAGGGTCATGGTAGTCTTTTCCGCTGTACTCTCCCCTGCTTGGCTCCTCGAAAGCTTCGACGTCGTCCTTTGCCATTCAGATAAATTTTAATTAATTGTTTTTATTATATTGATTGCTTGTGTTTTAATTATGTGCGAGTGGAAAGGAGAGTGGTGGTATTTATATGGGGTGGGAATGTAGATTATGGTTTAATCACACGCTTATATTTTAAAATTTATATGGCAAATTAATTATGTTTTGCAGCCGCCCTAAGTACGATTAAATTTTAAGTATTATTACTGAAAGTCAGGCAGCCGAGCAATGCGATTTAGTTGTGTTCTTGGGTTTGCATGGGATGGGACCTACTTCATCGTCACTACGAATATGTTTTTGTAGTGAAATTAAATGTGAGAGTTACACTCGAAAATCATTTTATCAAATTTGGTTTATCTTATAGCTTAACTCGTAGATTATAGTACAACGTTGGAGAAAGCGTTACACAGCAAAGTAATTTACATTATCCTTGTGACTAAACTAATCATTATTTAGTGGTTAAATCAGTTAAGCAGACAAAGTGACGCTGGAGTTGTTATATAATTACGTAATTTAAAAAAAAAGGATTGTGCAAAAGTTCAATATGGCAAGCTATTTCGTAATATGATGGCAGCTCGCCAACTGAACTTATCTGTATTCTACCTAAAGAGTGCTCAGTTATAGAGGCCAAAGATTAAACTAGTGGCTATAATTGAACTTCAACTTTCTAAAATCTGAATTTATACTTCATAATTTTCAATTTTATTTTTAGATTAATATTACCAAACTACATATCTTATCTTTTTGGGGGGTTTTTTTTCCAGAAGGAAGAACTAAATATGGAAAAAAGCTAAAATTGTACATAGACTCTAGTTGCCACGTTGGCCAAGCCGACCATCAATTCACAAGTCCAGCTGAGCTGTTATGACTTAACATCCTTATCCATTAGAATCTTTACACGTCACTATTTGCAATCACCGTCATTATTTAAATCTAGTTAATCTACTAAATTCCAGGTCCAGCGAAGCACTGCATATATATCTATTACTATCATGAAAGAAAAACGATTATTTACACATATAACACCCATCAGTGTAACACGTAGTCAACGTTCACAGACAGATTTGGCGGAAACTCAAATGCGGCAATCGCTCCAAAGAAAACTCCATGTCGCTCATTGCCTCTGCCTCCGCCTCAACCAATAGAAATCATATCGTCGTCGCCGAGGCAGTCGCCCTCTCATACGTCACCTCAAAACCAAGGTGAACATGCGGTGAAGATGGTGAATAGGATGAGCCGTCAAAGGTGTTCGATGAAATGCTCGACAGAAAGATGGTCACCACTTTACAGGCTAGCACTCATTCAATCTGATCGAGATTTTCACGACACTCTTCTTTTAAGCTATCTTAGTACCTCTCCATCTTTAGTTTTTCTTCTTTTCGATGGAAGCCCAACAATAACTGTAAGATGGAACTCAATTTTGTGAATTTTGTGGCTTCTTTCCAGTCCCAGCGCCATTTCCATATCGCATTCGAGCAACCGGAGTGCAAGATAGTATACATCAGTCCGACCCAGTGATGGACGCAGGATGTTATAGTTGGGGGGCTCAAGCATGGTTCGCCCTCGAAGATGCGGACGTCGACGCGGACACGAGCGATATAGATACATTGCATTGTCGCGAAGCGGTCGCGGCGGTGCGTATTTTTTCCCAAAAAATTGTAAATTAATATAAATTTCTACCAACTATACTACACAATATTTGTGAAAAGGCCAAAGATACACAATAAGTCTATATAACAAAACTTTTCTACAAAACTGAATCAATACGTCTAATACTATGATCCTCTGTCTTGTCGTTAAAAGGTACAAGCAAATTACGATATCGTTTAGAAAAAAGTAGACACATGCATTAGTTAATTTGATTTTGAAATTACCAGACACAAAATGACAGTTATGTTGTTTTATTTTATCTTGTAGAGGATCGAGTGTTTTGGTGTGTATGGAGAGGAATAAATCTGCTCTTTTCTTTATGAGAGGAGAGGCGATTTTTATCAGAGGAACAAACCTTTTTTCTGCAATACATGCACACACGCACACGTTCAACTCTCCCTATTAGCTCTCTCCCTACTCACTACTTTCATATCTTATGCATGCATATTATATAGAGTACAATCAGACAGAGAAATAAATGCTACGACAGCTAAACTTCTTCTATTGTGTGCGCATCTCTAGTAAGAGATTTCCTTTGACTATGCCAACAGTAAATAACATCACGCTTGCTTCATATAATATTATTTTTCCTTATTTCCTTTTTTGTTTTTTCTTTGATATGATCTTCCTTGGAAGATTTGTTTCTTCATGCGCATAGAATTTTTCCGGCCTAGCAGACTTTTTGTCGTTTCTGTTTACTGCTTTGATTGAGCTTATCCAACAAATTCTCCCCTTAAGCTCAATCTTCTTTCGCTACTTTAATCTTCCTTAAACTTAACTCTCTTTCGTCTGTCGTACGTCGCAGCTCGCCATTTGGCATCTTTAATTGACTTCGTAATTATCTCCATATTTGTTGTCCAGCCGTATTTGCCAGTTACTAGATAGTTGGGTGAGTCGGCGACCACCTTACCGTAGACGACCATCTTTTCTACTTCCTCAGTTTCGTCGTCCAGCTTCATCCGCTCTTTAGTGATGAAAACCAACTTCCTGTTATCGTATTCTTTCAACTGCACGACTGCATATTCGTCGATCACTTCAACCACATGCAAAACTTCGTCGCACTTCTTCATCGGGCATAAGAAGTGTAGAGAGCTATCTTTAGCCTTTTGGCTTTCGTCGGTGCTGTAATAAATATAGGCATGTTTTTCTTCCATCTTCGTGACGTAGCCCGTCAGGCTCGTCGGCTCGTCGCCAGGATCTGGCTTGTCGAATCCTTCATACTCTTTCTCGTTATTCTCCTCCATGGTGGTGACCATGTACTGCTCCGTCTGGTTGTTCACGAGCGCATCGCTAGTGACCTCTTCTGCGATTTTTCTGCAGTTCCATCGATCTCTTTTTCTTTCAGATTTTGGTTATCGCCCATCAGCTTGGGGACCTCCTTGGTCGTCGCGATCTCGTCTTTCTCGTCCGCCTTTAATTTGCTGGCGAGCTTGGTTCGACTCCTCAAGATATTCATGTAGGTCTCGAGTTTGTTCCTCGCCTCAATCCATTCTTTTACCTCTTTTTCTTTCTGGCGCGCTTTTTCCGTGTTAACGCGCTCCGTCTCTTTAGGGCTGACCTCATTAGGTTCTACGATCTTCTGTCTACCGACTTCTTCGCCAGTTTTTCCATGGCCTCCGTCGTGGCTACGCCGATCGTCTCTTTCACGCCGCGCTTCTGGTTATCTCTCCGCATGGCTTCTTCATCATGCATGATTGTCTCTTCAACTGCCTCAACGCCTTTCTCGGATACTGTTTCATGTGTCTCTATGACTTTTTCGTTCGCCTCGTGGTTATAAGCTTCCTCCGACGACGTGTGCATGCGTCGTCAATCGTGTTTTTCATCTCATTGACATTCTCGGATGTCTTCACGTCGATCTCCTCGACTTTCTCAGGTGGTTGTCGTGGCGGCATTTCTTCGACCGCTTCCTCTTTCTCGAGCTCTCTTTCGTTTGGAACTCCTTTTTTCTTTTCTTCTTCCACGGGCTCCTCGGCCTTTGGATATATTTCCTCCTCTTCATCGCCATCGGCTTTCATCTTTGATGATTCGCCTTCTTCTTTTTCCATCTCGGGTTTTGGTGGTGGTTTACATTTTTCTTTTCCACCACTGGCTCAGCATGATCTTTATCACGCTCGCTCTCCACGTCACGAGCTACCTCTTCTCGTACGGGTTCGCCTTCAACGTTCTTCTCGTACTCCTTTGTCGTCTCAAGTTCGCCCTATTTTTGTGGCTGAACTTGGTTGATGCTATTAGTTCCTTTATACGCTTTCTCCAACAGTTCCCAGGCTTCCTTAACTTTTCTCATATCACCTATCTCTCTGCTACTACCGGTACCTTCTATCGCATAGTAGATGATGAGGATCGCGATATTATTTTGTGTGAAAGGAGCTCGCCAAGTCTTCTGTTGCGATCTTGTATACCCTGTCGTATCGGCTCGGGTATCTCCATCTTTGACGATTTTCCATAAGCCTTGCTCTACAAGCAAAGCCTTCATTTCTACGCTCCACCTTGCGTAGTTACTCTCGGTGAGTTGTGGGACTAACATGTGGACATCTGCTATCCACCTCGACTCCATTGACACCATCGGCTCTGGCGATATCATCGGCTCTGTTGGCTCCGTTAACACCTTCGGCTCTTTTGACACCATCGCCTCTGATACCATTCTGTTGTTTTATTTTATCTTGTAGAGGATCGAGTGTTTTGGTGTGTATGGAGAGGAATAAATCTGCTCTTTTCTTTATGAGAGGAGAGGCAATTTTTATCAGAGGAACAAACCTTTTTTCTGCAATACATGCACACACGCACACGTTCAACTCTCCCTATTAGCTCTCTCCCTACTCACTACTTTCATATCTTATGCATGCATATTATATAGAGTACAATCAGACAGAGAAATAAATGCTACGACAGCTAAACTTCTTCTATTGTGTGCGCATCTCTAGTAAGAGATTTCCTTTGACTATGCCAACAGTAAATAACATCACGCTTGCTTCATATAATATTATTTTTCCTTATTTCCTTTTTTGTTTTTTCTTTGATATGATCTTCCTTGGAAGATTTGTTTCTTCATGCGCATAGAATTTTTCCGGCCTAGCAGACTTTTTGTCGTTTCTGTTTACTGCTTTGATTGAGCTTATCCAACAAATTCTCCCCTTAAGCTCAATCTTCTTTCGCTACTTTAATCTTCCTTAAACTTAACTCTCTTTCGTCTGTCGTACGTCGCAGCTCGCCATTTGGCATCTTTAATTGACTTCGTAATTATCTCCATATTTGTTGTCCAGCCGTATTTGCCAGTTACTAGATAGTTGGGTGAGTCGGCGACCACCTTACCGTAGACGACCATCTTTTCTACTTCCTCAGTTTCGTCGTCCAGCTTCATCCGCTCTTTAGTGATGAAAACCAACTTCCTGTTATCGTATTCTTTCAACTGCACGACTGCATATTCGTCGATCGCTTCAACCACATGCAAAACTTCGTCGCACTTCTTCATCGGGCATAAGAAGTGTAGAGAGCTATCTTTAGCCTTTTGGCTTTCGTCGGTGCTGTAATAAATATAGGCATGTTTTTCTTCCATCTTCGTGACGTAGCCCGTCAGGCTCGTCGGCTCGTCGCCAGGATCTGGCTTGTCGAATCCTTCATACTCTTTCTCGTTATTCTCCTCCATGGTGGTGACCATGTACTGCTCCGTCTGGTTGTTCACGAGCGCATCGCTAGTGACCTCTTCTGCGATTTTTCTGCAGTTCCATCGATCTCTTTTTCTTTCAGATTTTGGTTATCGCCCATCAGCTTGGGGACCTCCTTGGTCGTCGCGATCTCGTCTTTCTCGTCCGCCTTTAATTTGCTGGCGAGCTTGGTTCGACTCCTCAAGATATTCATGTAGGTCTCGAGTTTGTTCCTCGCCTCAATCCATTCTTTTACCTCTTTTTCTTTCTGGCGCGCTTTTTCCGTGTTAACGCGCTCCGTCTCTTTAGGGCTGACCTCATTAGGTTCTACGATCTTCTGTCTACCGACTTCTTCGCCAGTTTTTCCATGGCCTCCGTCGTGGCTACGCCGATCGTCTCTTTCACGCCGCGCTTCTGGTTATCTCTCCGCATGGCTTCTTCATCATGCATGATTGTCTCTTCAACTGCCTCAACGCCTTTCTCGGATACTGTTTCATGTGTCTCTATGACTTTTTCGTTCGCCTCGTGGTTATAAGCTTCCTCCGACGACGTGTGCATGCGTCGTCAATCGTGTTTTTCATCTCATTGACATTCTCGGATGTCTTCACGTCGATCTCCTCGACTTTCTCAGGTGGTTGTCGTGGCGGCATTTCTTCGACCGCTTCCTCTTTCTCGAGCTCTCTTTCGTTTGGAACTCCTTTTTTCTTTTCTTCTTCCACGGGCTCCTCGGCCTTTGGATATATTTCCTCCTCTTCATCGCCATCGGCTTTCATCTTTGATGATTCGCCTTCTTCTTTTTCCATCTCGGGTTTTGGTGGTGGTTTACATTTTTCTTTTCCACCACTGGCTCAGCATGATCTTTATCACGCTCGCTCTCCACGTCACGAGCTACCTCTTCTCGTACGGGTTCGCCTTCAACGTTCTTCTCGTACTCCTTTGTCGTCTCAAGTTCGCCCTATTTTTGTGGCTGAACTTGGTTGATGCTATTAGTTCCTTTATACGCTTTCTCCAACAGTTCCCAGGCTTCCTTAGCTTTTCTCATATCACCTATCTCTCTGCTACTACCGGTACCTTCTATCGCATAGTAGATGATGAGGATCGCGATATTATTTTGTGTGAAAGGAGCTCGCCAAGTCTTCTGTTGCGATCTTGTATACCCTGTCGTATCGGCTCGGGTATCTCCATCTTTGACGATTTTCCATAAGCCTTGCTCTACAAGCAAAGCCTTCATTTCTACGCTCCACCTTGCGTAGTTACTCTCGGTGAGTTGTGGGACTAACATGTGGACATCTGCTATCCACCTCGACTCCATTGACACCATCGGCTCTGGCGATATCATCGGCTCTGTTGGCTCCGTTAACACCTTCGGCTCTTTTGACACCATCGCCTCTGATACCATTCTGTTGTTTTATTTTATCTTGTAGAGGATCGAGTGTTTTGGTGTGTATGGAGAGGAATAAATCTGCTCTTTTCTTTATGAGAGGAGAGGCAATTTTTATCAGAGGAACAAACCTTTTTTCTGCAATACATGCACACACGCACACGTTCAACTCTCCCTATTAGCTCTCTCCCTACTCACTACTTTCATATCTTATGCATGCATATTATATAGAGTACAATCAGACAGAGAAATAAATGCTACGACAGCTAAACTTCTTGTATTGTGTGCGCATCTCTAGTAAGAGATTTCCTTTGACTTTGCCAATAGTAAATAACATCACGCTTGCTTCATATAATATTATTTTTCCTTATTTCCTTTTTGTTTTTTCTTTGATATGATCTTCCTTGGAAGATTTGTTTCTTCATGCGCATAGAATTTTTCCGGCCTAGCAGACTTTTTGTCGTTTCTGTTTACTGCTTTGATTGAGCTTATCCAACAGTTATACAATTCAACTCATCCCATTAATGAAATAACTAATACTCCCCTCCGTCCCGCTAATTTTATCACACTTTTCCATTTCGGGAAAGTCCCAATAATTTTATCACCTTTCCTTATTTAGCAAAAAAACTATCACAAACAATCAACAAAATAATATTAAATATTCTTAAAAGACTGTCAAAATATACACTTTTCTACATTTTCATTGTACTCTATTATTATTATAATAATACCATCTCAATTTGCATGCCCAATAACTTATGTGATAAAGTTGTTAGGACGGAGGGAGTATAAAAATTCACTTTCCAAAATTTTTATTAGCCCAAAGTAGAAATAAACCCATAACAAAAAATAGGATTGTCTCCACGAGCTTCTTCTTCCCTGGCCGTATACAACGAAACTGTAGACCTCAACCTACCACCTCTCCCCAGACCTCAACACGCCGTCACATGAGCCGTTAAGCCAAAAAATCGGCCGATCCGTATGGGGGGTCAATCGAAACCCTCTATGGCTATTATAGTCGGGGGCTCAACCATTGTGAAACCAAGCAAAATCCGCAGTTTGGAGCTCAACCATGGCAAAATCCGGCAGCTCGGGGGGTCAATCCCCCCCCCCACCCCCGCCCCCATGCGTCCATCCCTAGTCCGACATGTTTTTTTTATAAGAATCGATGTTTCTATAATGTTTGAATCAAATTTTTTATTTGTACTGAACCCGGAAATCCTAATTGATCTGTTGGCCTTTGCTGGTAGTCGACCTTGCTTCCCATGATAGAGTGTTGCAATACACACCGCGAACTCGGCTCTGTTTGTAGAATATATGATCGCATATTACCATGTTGCCTTGGTAATGGGAATTCTTAGTCGCTTTTCATACATTCTATTAGATGGTTAAGGAACCTCCGTCGTTGCAGAAATTACTACTTAATCCATCAGGGTTTCAGTTGAGGGCCAAATGTATTCCATTTCTAAGTAGGCTAGATCAGAGGTAAAATTACACAACTCTTCCAAGTTCCAACTCACTTGCCACCGTCCTCGGGAGAGACAACAAGATGTACTCCGGGTTAGGTTCACTAACACTCTATCGTGTTGCTAAATTGGGAGTTCCTCGTGGTAATTCCTCTTACAGAACTAAAATGCAGATGTCTTTTGTTTCTCTTGTTGAGTTTTGCTTCTCCGTGTAACTTTTTTCTCCTCTGTTAATTTGTTCGTTTTCGGTTGAGTTGAAGGATCAACGGCTGTTTTGCAACGTTTTCTAGGCAATCGAATGTAATTAAGTGATCAGGTACGGAATGCAGCTGCTGCAACTCTTATTGAAGGTGCGGCCCTCTTTAGGAGTGTAACAGTTAAATACATTGAATTCGATGCTTACCACCTTCAGAGCACCGCACATAGTTGTCCAATTTAGACCCATGCAGTTCTTAGTGCTAGCCATGCATACTATTCCACTAATTCAGAGTGACCATCGTTCGACATAGACAATTTAGATTAAGGGTAAAGTTCTCAAGGAGAAACTACTAGCCGAACTCTACAAATTCAGATTAACTGTAGTTCGTGGAAGGGATTTTTTTCATGATAATAACCAATCATTCGAAGGCCATGAAAGAGACAATTTTTCTATCTTTGAAAATTTAATTTGTCATTTGAATGGTGATCTTGGTGAGATACCCATATAGCATAGCTAAAAGACAAATGATGCACAATTTGCGTATAACTATGAAAGAAAAATAAAGGTGCAACTAGATTCGATTGCAGTCGATTGGAAATGCATGCGAAATATGTCTTTATAAAAGTTTGGATATATGTACATTTGACTCAATTTTAAAGTCGAATTTCATTCTGTTTAGTTCCAGTATGGTTTTTAGGTATTTCTCCCTTTTTTTTATGAAGGGGAGTAAGGTAAATAGGCGTTTTTTGTCTAAGTGGGTGGGAGTAGCAGTTTGGAAGTTAGTTTGTGTTTAGGGAAGTTCTTGAAACCCTAGTTAAATGCAAAAGAATTAGAATAAACCAAATCAAAATAATATAATACACTTACCTTACGTCTTGTATGATTTATTATCAACATTACGAAACATTTCTTGTGGTATTTAACAGATAACAATATAAATAATCTGATACATCTTTTTCTACAAAATATTCCCAACCAATGTCCACAATAAGACTGTTATACTGAGGATGATGGATATTTTGATAGTCTGATAAGATTACCGATGCTTAAACTGCCAGCAACAGAGAAACTTCCCAACTAAATAACTTCATAGAGTTCAAACACGAAACCTATAATTATACACCACTGGATCCTACAAATTCATCGTCCGCTGCCTTATAAGCAGACTCGAGCCCATTTCTTCTCAAATACATTTACCAAAAGAGTTTCGCTTCCTTCACGTGTTCGAAAAGCAACAAACTTCCCTCTTCAATGTCGTGGGCATTATAGAATATGGGTCAGTCTGTCGTAAAGGTCAGACAGTCTTTGACGCGAGATAGTATCACCGATCATTGACCGCCGCTAGGATCCTTGAGGTGGAAGAGATAGAAAGCCTTGTTATCTAGAATGGGGCCGAAACAAGGAGGCAGTTCTTGGAAGAGGAACATGAAGAGAGTTTATTAGTTCCAGATGTAAATGAAAATCAATCCACTAAAATACACTTTCAACTCGCATGTACCATACTGGTCCATTCCATGATCTTTTCGTGGTCCTTTCCAAATATAGCTTTGACGAATCGAGTTATTTTTAGAGGTGGATTTAGGTTTGTTTGCCCAGCACAATCGACTTGAGCTGTAACATCCCGCCCCATACGGGGACCCATTTGTAACATATGTCCCTACCGGGACCTGTGGGGTTAGGCCCACCGCACCCGGCTGATAGTCTGACCTAATATATCACCACTTAACCGCGTGCTTTATCCTCACACGCACCCAGGACAAACTTCCCAGGGAGTCACCGATTCGAAGATTGTCGCACGTCACGCACGCTTACTTGAAGTTATAATAAATGGATACCCGAAAAGGTATGTCGACCTTGGTGATATGAGTAGTTCTATCAACTCTCTTATACGATTTTTAGCCTAACATGCCCATACATTGTCAGTCTTACGATCCATCTCATTCTGTGTGTGATCGGTCCATTCACGTACCTCTTCGCCTAGAAGTCTGCAAGGAGCCGCTCCTTATCCATGCACCTCTGATCGCCCCACCCTCATCGGTCCCGAGCGTCACATGAGGCATGGAAACAACAGAGAGAGAGAAAGGGGGAAGTACTGCGGGGGACTATTTTTTATTTTTCGATTTCTATTGTGTGTGGGACTTTTTGACCAAATGAAATATGGTAATGACGAATTTATAAAATATGTGAATGAAAAAAATTCGATAAAAAGGCTACACGAGTGAGAGAGACAGAGATAGTGTGTGAAAGAAAAATTTGTTTCCATGGCTTTTTGAGCCATCGACTTGATGATTATTTAGTAAAATTTATATTTCACTCACACACTGTCTGTCTCTGTCAAGCGTGTAGTCTTTTTTTCAATTTCTTTTCGTTCACATGTCCATTTTATAAATACCATATTCCATTTGGTCAATCGTGCTGGTCAAACAAACCCAAATACTCCAAAAATTACTTGATTCGTCAAAGTTATGTTTTAAAATGATCACGACAAGATCATGGTATGGACCAATATGGTACATGCGAGTTTAAAGTGTATTTGAATGGAACGATTTCATTTAATTCTTGAACTAATAAACTCTCTTCATCTTCCTCTTCCAGGAACTGCCTCCTTGTTTCGGCCCCAATCTAGATAACACGGCTTGCTATCTCTTCCACCTCAAGGACCCTAGCGGCGGTCAATGGTCGGTGATGCTGTCTCGCATCAAAGGTTGTCTGGCCTTTACGACAAGTTGGACCATATTCTATAATGCCCACCACATTGAAGAGGGGAGTTTATTGCTTTTCGAACACGTAAAGGAAGCAAAACTCTTTTGGTAAATGTATTTGAGAAAAATGGACCCGAGTTCGCTTAAAGGAAGCGGACGATGAATCTGTAGAACCCAGTGGTGTTTAGTTATAGGTTGTGCTTTATGAAGTTATGATGTAGTTGAGAAGTTTCTCTGCAACAGGCAGTTTAAGCATCGATAATCTTATCAGTTTATCAAAATATCTATCGTCAAATAACAGTCTTATTATGGGCATTGGTTGCGAATATTTTATAGAAAAAGATATATCATATTATTTATATTGCTATCTGTTTAATACGACAAGAAGTGTTTCTTAATGTTGCTAATATATCATACAAGACATAAGGTAAGTGTATTATATTATTATTTTTATGTGATTTATTCTAATTCTTTTGCATTACATTTTTAGTTTGAATTATGAAAAAAAGGTGCGCACGAGCACAACAAATACTTTCAATTGTTACTATTCTATTTAGTAGTTTGTTTTCAATCATCAGAGCATAATATTACGCATCACAGTATAAGAGCATCGCAGATATATCAGAAAGAACAAATATCCAAACTTTTATACATATTATGCATTCATTTCCAACCGACTGCAATTGAATCTAGTTGCATCTTTATTTTTCTTTCATACTTATACTCAAACTGTGCTTCATTTATCTTTAGCTATGCAATATGGGTATCTTACAAAGATCACCATTAAAAGCACAAATTGAATTTTCAAAAATAGAAAGATTATCTCTTTCATGGCCTTCGAATGATTGGTTATTATCATGAAAAACACCCCTTCGACGAGCGACAGTTACTTCATCACCTTCTAGTGAATGGAATATTTAGGTTTATGACATTAGTAGAGTTTGGCTAGCAGTTTCTCCTTGAGAACTTTACCCTTAATCTGAATTATCTATGTCGCACGATGACCACCCTGATATTAGTGGAATAGAATGCGTCCACTATGATATTAGTGGAATAGAATACGTGGCTAGCACTAAGAACTGCATGAGCCTAAATTGGACAACTATGCGCGGTGCTCTCAAGATGTTAAGAACCGAATTCAATATATTTTAACTGTTAGACGCCTAAAGTGGACCACACTTTCAATAGGAGTTGCAGCAACTGCATACCGTCTAATCACTTAATTACATTCGATTGCCCAGGAAGTTTTGCAAAACAGCCATTGATTTTTCAAAGATCAAGGCATCTGTAACATTTAGTTCGATTTGTTCATGGGTTGCTTATATGGTGTGATTCTAAGGCACCTTAGTATATGTTGCGCGGAAGCTCAACGATTAATAGAAAAAGTATCAACACAACAAAATGAACCCAGTAATGGCGACTGATCTAAAGCCAGATGCCAAATTCTTTTCCAAACTCGTACCAAGACCTCACGCCAATGTTCAATCCCTCGTTCAAACTTGCCTCATCACTCAATAAACTAACAAGAAATTCGTATCTATTAGTAATTATGCCTGGTGCTTGACTCTGTTGGGCTTCCTAACCTAAGCCCCAAAATAATTAGGCTTTATAATTGGGCCTGCTAATACCCACTGGCCCTCGCTCAGACTTGCCTCATCACTCAATAAACTAAGGCTGCGTTCACCTTTACACATTGGAAATCGTATGATGAAATTGTCTTTGGATTATTTATGGTAAGGGTTATCCAAATCAGTTGTTCACTTTGCAGTGTAGTTTCTGAGTTAACTTCAGTATTATTTATAAAATTACAAAATTAACCTTTAATTCTACAATACATAGTTTACAAATATTTTTGTTTTTATTAATATCGAAAAGTATAACATATGCATATCAATTTAATCGTCATGAAACAAAGAATAAATTGGTGTTGTTTATTTAATTTTATCATATAAATCACATGAAATAACAATGATTTTATGATATGGTGGAATGAGGGTATTTAAGTCTTTTCGTAATTATAATTGGATTAAATATCTTGCCTCATCCCACTGGACCAATTTTAACGGGCCTGTTGTATAATAATACCGGACCGATGTCTTGTCTCGGGCTTTAATAATTGTATTTTATTTGTACTGAACAGTATAACATAGGATAACTTTACATTATCTTGCCTAATCCATAGAAGTAAACGGACCCTAACAAGAAATTCGTATCTATTAGTAATTATGCCTGGTGCCTGGTGCTTGAATCTGTTGGGCTTCCTAACCTTAGCCCCAAAATAATTAGGCTTTATAATTGGGCCTGCTAATACCCACTGGATAACAGAGCCCACAATTCGGAATGGATGATTTCCTTCCCATTTACTATAGATCACCATTCTAAGAAATTCGAGCAAGAATATGGTCACATCATAAGAATGATGCTAAACTTACTCTACAGTATCACTACACAAAGCAGTTTGGTTGGCCAGTAACAATAGCAATCGATAATAGTAAACTGAATAAAAGAATCGTAACATTACAAGGCATCTCGGCCTTACAATGATTTTCTCGTCATTCAATCGCGCCGTTCACAGCTCATCGAAACCGTAATCGGTAACCCTAAAGGGGTTCATGAAATTACCTGAGTTTAGGGTTTTACGACTACGGCTTTTGCAACATCCAAGTGGTTGAGACGACATGTCCCGATAAGGTGCTCGGGCAGCTCATCTGGTGTATTCGCCTGCACCATATATTTATATTTTTTTCTCTTGCTAAGATTTATAACATGGGATAAATTGTCTTTTAGTTTTTCCTGAAAGAAAATTGATTGTGTAGTGTACCTGGACTAGAAACGCCATCTCAATAACTAGATTGTTCAGATAGCCAAGAACAAGGCTGACCACACCCCTCGCAACAGTTGACGAGCCAATATCAATTCCAAGCTGTGGAACAATCGGTCGAATCGCCATGTCGAGGCAAAATTAGATTAGACGAAAAACGGACTTGACATTGTATTTTAAGAATATCTATTTCGGTCCTTCAGCCAAATGAACTCCAAGGAACTTTTGTTCAACTACACAAATGCTATGTTAGACACCGAACATTAATCACATAACATGATAATTCCATAGATGCCTAAAAATATTATTTGCATGTTGGATTACTATTATTGGTATACAGGGCACGGAAAAGAAAAGAAAAGCATATACCTCTAAGTAATTCTTTCCACGAAAATAATTAATTTCCAATGCCTGACCAATAAGGCATGCCTTCTTACCAACACTCTGTTTGACAATCCATGACCCCTGCAGAACAGTGACATCAGCGAGATCAACGTAAGAGTTAATACCCCAAGGTATATTTAGTAATTACACTGCGTGTAAGCGTAATATAAAAAAGCTACTACAGAAGGGTATTAATTGATGACTGACACCATAATCATACCTTAGATATATATGGTATGAGTTTGAACCTTGAGTTTCTATATGCATCATCTCCTTTGACGAAACTCTCGAGCAAAGGAGCACTTTCTAGTGGAGTTCTCATCATATAGTACAGAGCAAGGTTGTAAGTTGTGGAACCTGGCACCTACTTCGACAAAAAAATTGAATCAAATAATGCCAAATCCAGGAAATAAATTGCTTGCGAAAAATTCACCTGTATGTTCACGATAAAGAAAAATTCTGGGCCGCCTTTTGCAGCATATTTCTGCATGGAGAACAAAGAAAGCTTTTCTTGTATTACTTGCAAACAAACAATATCGGGAAGTTTGATGTCTACGAGCAAAAACAGAGTATGCATTTGTATGCATGTATGTTAAATTAATTCCTACACGAAACACAAAACAAACCTGAACTAGGCCTCCATAACGACCACCGAGGTCATCTTCTCTCTTGTCAGATTTTAACCAGTCAGCACCTACCATTTCCATTAATGTATCCTTCGCCTTAATCTGCAAGAATGTTCAAAAGTTTGAATAAACATTGAGAAAAATTACTTAGAATGCACAAAGCATCACCAAAACTGAAAAAATCACAACTACAACATTCACTACTATATAGTGTTTTTATATGTACAGTTTGTTAAATAGCTTCATTGAATGCACTCATATACCAATGTCCCGTATTACGCTCAGCGTTCTCTATTAAAACCCATGCAGCCAATCAATATGCAAATGCAGCAGCTCTTTTAACATTCAAGTTGAAGAAGCCACCTTTTTCCTATCATCCAAATACGTCTTTCCGCGAATCAGAAACACGGATGGATCAGTTTCGGTCCAACTGCAGAGAACATTACAGTTTGGATCCTTTGGCAGAGTGGACCCATAGTTGCACGACAAACTATCCTCTCTAGCCATCTCATGTAAGTCCACATAACCCTTCTTCTGAACTGCAACACCAACATCACAACCCATACAATTCAGGTCAGTATCCAACACAAATGACCATACTCATCAGCAACAAATGAATAATGCACATAAGTCCAAGGTTATATACCTGCAAGATCGTGTATTTTCTTCACAAAAACAGCAGCAGTTGAGAGTTTGGGTTGACGTGTATCCTGAAAAATTTGGAGATGAGATGATGTTCTTCCGGCACATAATTCTGAAAGCAACATAACTACTATGCCAAATTGAAGATGGCCTTTAGGAATTGCAAGAACAAATTTCGGGTAACAACATCAGAAAATGGTACCTGAGAGTAAGCATCGTCAGAACCAAAATCAGAAGGCCAACCATTTTCCAAAGGATCATAATCCAGAGGTTCCGAGACATCGAAGAATTCATCAGCTGCGTCATTGAATCCAACAAGGCTCGAATGTTCGGAAGGAGTCTTAACCATATCTCCCTCCATATCCTCCCTGTCATGCCCGTTTTCCAATCTAGTTTTGGCCTCAAGCTTTAGGTGCTTGAGCTTCTTTGCTCGCTCTACATCAGCATTTGTCCTTAGATCACTTGATGAGCAATCAGATGATGGGCCATCCAGTTTCGCTCTAAACAGCTCCCGCAAGGCTACAACAAAGAACAAACAGAAGTAAAAAATACGTTGATCCCAAATAATGGTCACCTCATCAAAGTTGCCCAATAGGCTCATAAACCTTTTTCTAGGAATTTTAGCAAAGCCTCTTAATGTTCAAGGAGAATCATTCATTGCAAACAAACAAGCACATGGAAGTATTCGAATAAACATACCGGCAAGTCTCCCCAGCATCCGTATTGTTATCGATCTAGCTGATGACGAGTGTAAGTAGGATTTCCAGGACTTCCAGTCAATGGCTAGCATATGTTTCACTACTGACCGTTTCCCTTGATTAACGGGAGATATAACATAACCACCACCTGTAACATATCATAAATCAGTCGCACTCAGTTATCAAGCACATAAAGCATATTAGATGATTGTGAGTAGTAAACAAGTGTAAGGTGAGATACTTGGAGAGATGTTGCAGATAAAGAACAGTACAAAAACACACAAAAGCAGCAGAATGTCATAATAACGCAGCATCAGGCAGCATATGCATACTCAAAGATGCTTAAACTATCCCAAATCATAGGTACAAATGAAAAAGTGTTCAGAAATAGGTCTAACATATTTTCAAATGTCAATATACACTTTCCATCTAAGATCTATCTCTAGCATAATCAGATAACCAATAGTGACAAATGCAATAGCGTACTTTTGAGGCAGGCGCGGATATAACCCTTCTTAGATGGACACTCGTTATGAAAAACTGAATGGTATAAAATCACTGCAAAAGTAATGACCAAACAGAAGTTATTTTCAAAATTACTATGGTGCCACGATAACGCTTCTCTAATCTAATGTCCAACCAACGACCATATTACCGTAGGTACCATCATCCTCCCTTCTCCAATAGCGACGTAACAAGAGATCCCTTTGCCTCATACCCCTGTAGCAAGTTCATCTCATATTAACTACTAAGGAAAATTTAAACCACCAATCCCACAATCAAGATAATATGTGCTGTGAATGAATGCGTGCGAGTCTGACAGAGGGAGAGGGGAAATCGGACCAGGGTAGCCAGTGACGGTATAGAAGCTTGTGAATTATATCTGTATGACCATCAAGATGTTCAATACAGAACCCTTATAGAAGCAGAAGTCCCATCTGCATATTAAATTAGAAAAAGTGTATCTTCTGCTTCATAGATTATATAGAGACATCAAAAGCAAGTCGATCTAGAAATTAAGCTTAAAATGCTGTCCGACATAGGTTACAGACTTACTCTGATCTTGAAGGACCCAGAGACATAAGAGTTTGAAAAATGGCCTCCGAAGTTGCATCGACAACGCCAACAGCCATAATTGCAGGATGATCATCCCACTGCAAAAATTAAAAACGATATGTATAACGCGCTCGGAGACCAAATATCAACAGTAAACACACTGACCTACCTTTCCATGAAATTCCTGATCTTTCGCTTCCTTAAACAGCCGCAGACCTGCATTTTGCTGTTTCACATTAGAATGTCAATGAGCCATTCTTAAGAGAAATAAGAACTAAGTCGTACCATCACGGCAACCAAATATTTTCCAAGGGGACGGGGCGACAACATCAGATGTCATTGCATCACTGATTAAGGATGAGTACGTAGTCCAGTCAGTCGACTGTGAGTGCTTACTGGGACAGTTTAGTCTAGAGAAGATGCAAAGTCTTCAGAATAAGAATACATTTAAACCAACCATCTCAGGCCATTGACAACAACAACAACATAAGTTGCTGAATTTTACCTCAGTGACTGTGAATCATGCTTAGTGAATCCAATGTCTGTTTGATTGTGGACTGGCTGCATTATCAAACAGCATCAGTCTCAAACATGGTAACAAGAGACGATAAAGTGAGAAGCTCCAACCTTCAATGCAGATTCTTGGAATGATTGAATCCATCTGGCAGCTTCTTCAGGACTGTTTGCCCCCAACTACAAAGACAATGTTAACATTGACTTCCAAAAATACACGAACATGAAAACCAGAAAATTTGCAATAGAAAAAGCTGTTGCACCTTCAGTTGATCGTTGTGATTAGAAGTGTTGTAAAGAGTGAAGATAAAAAAGACCTACAAATTGCGCAGAAGAAATTATTGTTCTTCAAACACAATCTTACTAGTCTCGCAGTAAACATTGTAAACAGGTAAACATACCTTCCTATGAATGCTCTCTCTCCCATTATCAGTCACCCTAATGCAAGAATCAATAATCGCACTTTTTACAGGAACCTGGCAGGAGAAAGGACTCTTAAATAACCATAACGGCATATACTAAGCACTAATATATAGATTCTCTGATTTGCAGACAAACCACTAGAGCGTGCATAGTCTAGTCATTGTCCATATAAACCTCTGATATGCCGAGCGACACAGACACACAAACACAAAACACGCACAGTTGTATTCTAACTCGCAGACGAATGACACAAGTGCCGTGCCAGACAAAGTAAACAACTAAATAAACAATAAGACAATTCAATTTCCTCAAAGGCTCATACCGCGGTACAATATCAGACAGGAAATCAAACAGAACACCCATTCTCACGTAATTCCAAGTTCATACGAATACAAAACCAAATGAACATGCGAATATACACGCCAAGCCAGCTAAACGTAACAGCTGCGCAGGAACATAGAAAAAGAAAAACCTCTTCGGGTGATTGTGGTACAGATTTGTAGCTCTTAAGTAGATTAGCTTGCAGAACAAAGTAACGTTTCCTCGAAAACTGAAGCCCGAGCCGATTCGAGCGGATCAAATACAACCAGCCTTCCATCCTACCACCATCGCTCTGCGATACCCCCATTACCACCGAATTCTTCACAACAAAAATAAATCAACAAAGCGAGCTAGATTTGGTCGATGTTTTCTCACCAACCGTTAGAATCGATCAATCAATCACACACGCATTCTTGCTACATACGCCAGTTGTATTGTAGCATGCGCGTGTGTGGTCTCGTTAATGCCTGGGGTAGTACCGTCTGAGGAATAATAATATATCGAGATGTATTTGAAATTAACTTTTATTTACTCCTCACCTCACCTGGACCCTTTAATCATTATTTTGTTTCTTAATTAATTTATTTATTATATTACTTTGGCTTTTCACTGTGTTCTTGAGATTCTTTTTGCCTTTTTTCACGGACTCTGTTTTGTTTTTTTGCCTTTAATTTTTTTACTTTCGACTTTCTGAGAGCTAAAGCGACAGAAACGACGTGACAACTGCTAGCTCGCTCTTGGTAAATGAGCCTAATCATAGTTTATGTGGATTGACGGATGTACCCCCGATCATTGATTCCCTTCTATTATAGAAACGGTAATCTAAATAAAATGTTTTCAGATAAATACTATATGGATGCGAAACTACAACTACAATACTTGGTTTGGGTTACGAACACGAACGCAAAACGTATTTGCCCAAAAGAAGTTACAAAATAAATAATTGAATTGCGAAATAAGAAACTTACAGAACAAGAATCAAAGGATCTTCACGTCCAGGCTCGGCAAGATCGCCGTGGCCTCGCCGTCGATCACGACTGTTCCGGCGCCTTTCAGGCAGGTGGTTATGAATTTCACCCTGATTGGCGCAGACAATATATGATGAATACGAGAAATTTAATTGTCTACGAACGCCATCCAAAGAAATAGAGAGGTTGAAATATACATACATATAATTTCCTTTCATTTTCCGAATGGTGAGTGCTTCCACTTGACCGGTGATCTCTTCCCCGATGAAAACTGGCGATCTGAAGTCCAAAGTCTGCTTCACGTAAACTGATCCTGGCTAGATATTAGGCAATTTCAAATTACATTAATGCACTACTTTAGCGAATTGCTGGATTATGAAGCTGAGTAAGCGATCGCTTACGAAATGAGAAGCGATTATTCTGGGGAACAAGGAAGCAACGAGGATTCCTGGGACAGGTATGTCTTCAAGCCCTGCATTTTTTGCGAATTTCGAATCGAAATGGATGGGATTGAAATCATGGGTCAGCTTTGCATAATCGTCGATGTCTTGAATTGAGAAGGAACGGGCTTGCTTCAGTATATTTCCAGGCTTGAGAGTTTTTGACGACAAAGAACAGTAGTGCTTTAGGGAAGATAGCGAATAGAACAAACCACGATTCATTAGTAGCAAAAGGTGTTGGAAAAAATATACGGGGTGCAGAGCGATGTTTCTCTCTGAGGAATTTCGTCGAACAATGTGAATGCAATTGCAGGAGAAGGGAAGTAATTTTGGAGCTCCACTACGATACTATTGGGCCATATAGTGGTTCTTCAGTTCACGGGCTTTCAGCTGCTTACTAATTCTTAGAGACTCTTGATTTTTTTTTTTTAAGTTTATTTTTTATTTGGGAAAGCAAAGCTATTAATTAACAAGCAAATTGTACCTAGCTCTCTTAATAAATTACTGTACGTCATTGAAATATTCCGCTCATTGTTTTATTAAATATAAAACTGGTAACGCGTTATTCTTTGGAACAAAGGACGCTTCAAACTTCATCTGTAATAGGTGAATTTTTCTCTATTACGTCACGTCTTCATTATGCATTCACTTTCACACATAGACTAACTCATAATAATAATTTAGAATACACATGACGCGTTAGCGTTTCAGATTCGGAATAGGTTCGATTCTCTTTTAAGTTTTTTTCTATTTGTTAAAGAATTTCCTCATCGCATAAGAAAAGAAATGCTAGAAGCAAGAGTAAATCAAATAGTTGAATATGGCTTTCTACAAAGAAAATCACGAAGTTCCTTTCACATGACAGATCTCGTACGTTGGATCACCTTGTTACTAGGCAAAAATATATAAAAATTGTTAAAAGGGAATATATTCTTCTCTAAATTTATAGCCCTCCAAATTTACATTCCAATTTTTTTAAAAAAAGAATATATAGCTCTCCAAATTAGAAAAGGTACAGCCTATTGGTTGAAAATAGACCCAAAAAAAAATGCATAATTTGTCCGCTTCGAACTAAGAAAAAAGAAAGTTACACTAGTTTTTTCATTCCCACGAGGCTTGATGTCTACACTTCTTTTAAATAAAGTCGCAAGTAAATTTGAATATCATTATCGTGAATGAAGATCACACTATTCAAAGGCGACATTTATGAATACTATATTTGTTAAAAAAATGCAACTAAAATCTACCAGAGATATTTTCCTATTGCAATTATAGCCCTACAAAACTGTTTTATTTCAAGTGAAAAGTCTTTTTCTATTGTATCTCATCTCAGCGTCCTTTTCAATGCCTTCCCGGAGATTCCGTTCCGTTCATACTAAACCACCCCTCATCTGGAGGGAAATTACAAATATGCCACTCCATTTATAATTAAATATGCCCCCCTGCAATAAAGCGCATGGTTCCAAGGCCCAAATCAGTCATTGCAGAACCTCTGTGTCGTTGGCAGACTCGTGGAGGAACAGAAGAAGCGATTCGTGGAAACAGCTGACTTATGAAAAAACCACCTCCTTCGCCTCCCAAACGACGCTGATTTCGATCTTTCGCTCGCTGTCTCAGATTCGCAGTATTGAGCAACCCTAGCCTGAACTTGGAAGGTTTCTACCTTAGGTTTCGCGTTTCATTTTCTTTGACTGCATTGTTGTTCTGATCGTAATTGTTGGATTTTTTATTTATCTGTTTGAATGTTGCTTTGTTTGACTTCTTGAGCTGATTTGTTGTTTTCGTGCATGTCATTTTTGGAAGTAGTGATCGGCGATGACGGCAGCTGGTGAGGCGGCGGCTAAGCTGTTGTACATAGCGGTGGTGGAGGACGACGATGGTGATTTGGCGGCGAAGGAAACGACGTCGTTCCGGTACACGCGTTCTGTACTTCAGAGTACTCTGCAATTCATGGGTTGCAAGCCTCGTCATGCGTTTAAGGTAGCTGGTTTGTTATCTGAGAAGGAAATTAACTAGTCTTGCGTTTTATTGTTAATTATCTTGTTTCAATTTAATTGTGACATTGCATGCAGTATTTTGACTAGAATCATCTTTGGATGGTGTTGATTATTTTGTGTATCAGTGATTTATCCGACTGAAAGATGAAAAAACGATAGTAAAACAGAGTTGATAGCCTTCCACTTGTTTGGTGGGATAGAATAATTGATGATGAATTGACTTATCTATCAGTACTTGGTTTCAGTTTAGGAAGCTGATCTGTTGTTATAACGCAACCTAGAAATGCCTGTTTTGTCGATTTGAAAATTTTTTCCAGTTACAATACATAATTCTGATTTCTGATCTGTTCCAAAGTGTTGACACTTGACACTCTTAAGCTGTAAATTTGGTTGGATTTTTCTTGTCTGAATTGAAATTGAAATCCTGAGTGGTTTCAGTTATCAGATATAAGCGTGTCAGTGTTATCCTTGGCGAATCATTGCGTCATTTAAGATTCTACAATAGAGTTTAAGTTGAACTGTTTCAACATCAGTTCTTCACCTATTCCTATGTTATTTCTCGTGGTTGATTGAATTTCTTTCAATTCAGATAAGCCAAGGGGTCTTTGAAAAAATGAAGTGTGAGTTCATGGCAGAAAAGATTGATCCAGAGGTTTCTGAAGTATCAAAAAATGATACTATGACTGTTTCTCAGAAGTTAAATGAAGCCAATTTGCATGCCCGAGTGGATGAAGCAGGAGTTGATCCTGTAACGATAGATGATGATATGAGTAGAAAACAACCCTTCGAATTGTACAAAAGAAGAACAACCGTGTTTGTCGGAAGAAAACATTTCTTAGATGTTGTTTGTGAATCTCTCTCTGCGTACAAGTATATTGGACCAAATCAGAGGGCTGACCTTGCCTTAGCTTGCAGGTAAACATGCATACGATTTATTCTAAGGTTTTTGGAGATATCTGCAGTTGTAGTTCTCTTCTGATGGACATGCTTCATGTGTTGAGGATAGCTACATGATGAAATGAATTCCATCTTTACGATTATGGACTCATGCTCTTGTCTGTGTGTACTCCCTAAGCCTCTTCATGTTGCTTCAGAATTCGAGAAAGAAAGGAATCTTTGACCGTGTTGTTATGTGGCACAAGTGGTTGCGGAAAGTCTACTCTGTCTGCCTTGCTGGTATGTTTCTCATCCCGAGTTTCTATATCTAAGATTAGCATCATGTTCTCTTTTACATTACATTATAGTT
The DNA here is from genome assembly GCA_027422505.1 of Craterostigma plantagineum. Lineage (NCBI taxonomy): Eukaryota > Viridiplantae > Streptophyta > Magnoliopsida > Lamiales > Linderniaceae > Craterostigma > Craterostigma plantagineum. Next base: position 4,410,454 of record JAPQWV010000043.1, on the reverse strand, counting down.
ACAATACTGCATTGCTTTGAGTCGTTGCAGTTACTTGGTGGTATGCTTCATCGGAACTGATATATATAATCATCTTCATGACTCCCAACATATTCATGGTACATTCTTATTTACATCTTCGTTTGATTTTGCAGGGTGGCAGGTTAGGTATTACAACTGTTATTTCGACCGACTCTATTCGTCATATGATGCGTAGCTTTGTTGACGAAGAACATAATCCCTTACTCTGGGCTTCGACTTACCATGCTGGGGAGCATTTAGATCCTGTTGCTGTTGCAGAAGCCAAAGCGAAAAGGAAAGCTAAGAAAACAGGTGGTGTTTCTGCTGCAGCACAACCTAAAGACCCAGGAGCTAGTAGTACTTCACTGACTGAGAAATCTGGGGGTGACAAATTCACGAACAATATGATTAGTACGAAACAGATGGCAATAGAAGGATTTAAAGCTCAAAGTGAAATGATAATTGAGAGCCTCGATAGATTAATAACCTCATGGGAAGAGCGGAAAGAATCAGCTGTGGTAGAGGGAGTCCATTTAAGTCTGAACTTTGTGGTAATAACTTATACTGTTGATAGGTTGCTCGGATGCACCATGCATTTCTTACATCTGCTGTTCCAATTTAGTTAATGATTTTTGTCCTTTTTTTGTGGCAGATGGGACTAATGAAGAAACATCCTTCTATCATACCATTCATGGTTTATATCTCAAATGAGGAGAAACACCTGGAAAGATTTGCTGTTCGTGCCAAGTACATGACATTGGACCCAGCCAGAAATAAGTACGTCAAATACATAAGGAACATAAGAAAGATCCAGGAATATCTATGCAATCGAGCTGATAAACATTTGGTGCCAAAAATAAACAACACAAATGTTGATAGAAGTGTAGCAGCCATTCACGCAACAGTCTTCAGCTGCCTGAGAAGGCGAGCAGCTGGAGAACATCTTTACGATCCTATCACAAACACGATTCCCCTTGTCAATGAGGAGTACAAAAATCAGTGTGCTGCTACCTCGTTGAGCTCCAAGGGAATGTTTCAGTTGATCCAAAGACAAGGCTCTTCCAGGCGTTTGATGGCACTTTTGAACAACGATGGTTCGGTGGCAAAGGCATGGCCAGTTGATGTAGTAGATGATAAGGGCAAGCCCATTGTGGGGCCTTTGAACGAGAGTGAACTAGGAAATCCTGTATATGGGCCACTGAAGATAGGTAGGTCAGAGACCGTTAACTTGCAGTTCGGTCACTTTGGGATCAGTGCATGGCAGAGTGATACTGGTGGCACGAGCCATGCCAGCAGTGTGGATGAGTCGAGAGGTGAGCAAACTGACAATGGAAGTAGATATTACTCATCGTGCGGCAGCACACCTAAGTTTTCTGATGGGCCTTTTAAAGAGGTATGGCTGAACCAATAAACTTACGATGCGAAGTTTTGGGAACTTTCAATTTTTAACTGTAGCATGCGTTTTACAAAAAACATAGGATTTTAACCACTTGTGAATCCCGAAACACGTGTTTGTTATCAACTTTTCCAGCATATGGAAGAAGAGTCGGTGCATGGTAGCGATGAAGAAGACATTGATGAGCCTCTTGAGGTAGACAGCGATGAGGATGTCAGTGATGGACAGAAGTCACACGGGGAAGAAGAGGTATGCATTTATAGATTTCGTTACCGTAGCATAATCACTTCTCTCATTTTTCACGCATGTGTATCATCAATGGAGCCACAGTAAGATACAGTGCAATAGCAACCCAATAGCCTCCCAAAGTGCATTTAATTTCTTGGAGAAGGAACAAATTTTCTTTTTTCGTCTTTGTAAACATATACGTCGTCCTTAAGTTCTTTTGGGATCTTATTTCAGTTGGAAGGCTCTGTTGACGAGGGATCCACGAAATCAGACGAAGAGTACGATGATTTAGCCATGCAAGATGATAACCAAGGCAGCGGTTACCTTTCAGATAACGAGGATGAGTTCAAAGCCAAAACGAGCTCCCAGCATCACTTCACCTCTACAAACGATGGTATCGACAAAAACGACTTGCAACGAAATTTCGATCTCTTACCAAATCGAAAAGGCGAACCTTTCTCAGAATCGCTTATGCATGCTTTTGGATCGCCCAAAGACAAGAACGAGAAGAAGCTGCCATCTTTTGCGAACCGAAGGTTAAAGAAACGATCTCAAAGCATACCTGCTTCTAAAGGGCGTGAATCACTAATTAAGGCTCTAGCGAGCAATGAAGCTCCTCCGTGGTAACAGCTTCTGCTTTTTTCTTCTTTGGGAGGTTCTTGACCAACAAAGTCCCGCTTGACCCTTTAGCAGTAATTTTCATTTCAGTTTCATTCTACAGAATTAGGAACTAATACAGTTTGAGCTTTGCCTCTTGTGGCGTTGGCTTGCAAGTGCAGTAGGCTTAAAGAGTTTACTTTCGACTTGTAAATGTATTATTGGGTAATGAGAGACCCTCAATTTAATTGGGAAAGATTCATGAAATAAAATTGAATATTCGCAGGGCCAACCCTTTTGTGATACTCAAGGGTGCTTTTGACGAAACGTAATATGCGTTTAAAAATCCGAGATTAGATAAGCGTACACACAATGTCAATTGCCAACTGCATGCCTTAAATCTAAAAGCGCAGTTCTTTATACCAATAAATGTTGAAAAAGTGAAGTAATATTTGTAAAGTGGACAAATGCTCCAAAAATATAAATGACTACTTGCATGATAGATAATCTGATATTTTTTGGGTGGATCATCGCCATGTGGGACTTTTACACATAAATACCTATTTGAAAAAAAATTGTAAATCAGTACCCTGTCGGCTTTTTTTATATATAGGTACCTAACAGAATAAATTTTTTGCAGATAGGTACCCGATCCGCAGTAGGTACGTCATACAACACATTTAGGTACCATATATCAACGTATTTTGGTACATCAATACAGGTAGAATTGGTACCCCGCTACAGCTTGCCGCAAGGTACCGTATGTAACGTATATAGGTACCATATACGGGTACCATATAGATGCGTAACGCGGTACGCAATACACATATGAAAATGTACGTTAACACCAGGAAAATGGTACCCCCAATCGAACGGGTACTTAACTAAAAAAATTTCTGACATGGGTACCTATGTGTAAAAATTTTATTCAATTAGGTATTTAGATTTCACTCGCGCTGTTATAAATATAACATCCAAATAATATATTCGGGAAAATGTCAAACACAACAAATATTATAGATGTGTTTTAAAATTCATTTAGACTCTCCAGAATTCGGAAAGGTACGGAAAGGGTAAGACGTGTGTATTTATTATATGTTGTCGTTATCATCCGCCTTTAAAGCAGATATTAACAACGAGGAGGCGAGAAGACCTAATACCTCTGACCTCAGATTTGGGACGACATTAAACAACTTACTCGGAATTTTTATCCTTTCTGCCTCATGTTTCTGCATGCAAGAATTGGATAAATAATCAAAAATCAAACTTTAATTAACCAAACGAAGACCCACTAGTAGAGAATAAGCAATAGGCGACGGCACTATGAGCGACGGTTGTGCAAACTCCGTCGCCCATAATAAAAGCGGTGGCATTATGGTAATTTTTTTAAGTGTCGCTGTTCATAGGCGCCGCTCGTTGTGGAGAAACTGTCGCCTATGGCTTTAGTAACTCTTCGGCGACATTTAGTAACAAAAAACGCGTCGCCCAACTATTTTACTTGTTTAAAAAACATTTCTTTTCTTATCATGCACAAATTTAAATATTTTTTTTATTTGTTTATGGGCGACTCATTTTACGAAACATGAGTCGCCCAATGTTTATATCACATAGGCGACTTATGTTTACGCAACATGCGTCACCCAAGCTTTGCCACGTTCTATATTTTTCGGTATAGGCGACACATGATAACTTTACATGAGTCGCCCATAAACGAATTTTAAATTTTTTATATTTCGGTATGGACGACTCATTGAAATGAGTCGCCCAAGGGTGAAAACATAGGCGACTCATGTTTACGAAACATGAGTCGCCCATAACTAGCGTGCATGCACATTTCAATTTTTTTTTTATTTGGGCATGGGCGACTCATGTTAACTACACATGAGTCGCCCATGAACGAAAACTAAATTTTTTTTTTATTTGGGTATGGGCGACTCATGTTTAGTAACATGAGTCGCCGAAGGTTTATATTACATAGGCGACTCATGTTAACAAAACATGAGTCGTCCATGAACGACAACTAATTTTTTTTATTTGGGTGGGCGACTCATTGTTACCGGAAATGAGTCGCCCAAGGGTATCATTATAGGCGACTCATGTATACGAAACATGAGTTATGCACTATAATTTTTTTTATTTCGTTATGCGCGACGCATGTTACCGGAATGAGTCGCCCAAGGTTAATCAGATAGGCGACCCAAGTTTGGGCGAGCGTTACGTGTTTTTTCCTAACAACCGTCGCCTATAGCTTTTGTTAACCCTGCCCCCTCACGAGCAGCTCATATGAAGTCGCCGCCGGCACGTCTCTCCATCTAAGGCGATTTCTCTCAAGGAGAACACGGTAAGACCCTCACAACTCATTTTCTTCTACTAAACTATATATTTACTGCTTTAAAGTTACGAAATTTTGAAAACTTGGAAATATTATTTTTAGCTTTTTAGGCGATGGGTTTAATTTCAGCGATTTGATGTTACGTTTAGGTTTAGGCTTGTGTTATATTCGATTTTAGGTTGATATGGAGCTTGATTAATGCGAAAAAAAGTGGCGAAATTTCGGTTTGGGCTTATATTGAGTTCGAATTTTTCGAAGTTGGAGGTATTTTGCGATTTCGTGGCCTTTTCAGCATCGCTTAAAGCTGTATAAAATCAACTTGACAGATTTATTTTCTTCGTGCAATAACCATCTAGTATGTAAAGAAAATCTTTAACTTTTCGAGGGTTTTTCGTTGCAATGGGATTTATTGTGACAGGGATCATGAAAAAAAATTAGAGAGCTATGATAAAGGAATCTTCAGTCAAATACATATAAGCACTAGAATTGAGTTATTTGGAAATTTTGGTTTTCAGTATCAGTTTTGTCCATAAAAAAGTCAACTTTCTTGGCTTTATAATATGTAGTCACATCAGGTATTATTGCTACGATAGTATTATCAAAAGCCATTACAAATATTGTCGTTGAATCTGAGCGAGATATTAAAAAGAATAATAAGTATACTAATCAGTTTGTGATCCTTTGGGATATACGATAAGGCCAACCCTATTCAAAGTCAGATGCGGCAAACAGATTCTTCTCACAACTTAATCAAATAATTACATTAAACAAATCTAAACAATCTACACATAACCTACTCAGCTATCGAGAGGAAGCCCACTTGCTCATTAAATCCCCAACAAAGAAAAAAAAAGAAAAAAACCCAAAATGTCAACTCTCTAAACAGTATATAAACTCCACAGAGACTCATCTTCATCCCTCACAAGTCACAACACAACAAAAGAAATCCTTAACCAAAACTCAGAAAGAAAAAAAAAACAACCACAAAAGAAAAAAAAACAATGGCCGGCAACATTGAAGGGTCGCCGGGAAGCTCCATGCACGGAGTGACCGGCCGCGAGCCCGTCCTCTCCTTTGCCGTCCAATCGCCGATGGTCCCAACGGACAAAACTGCCCACTTTGCACTGCCCGTAGATTCCGAGCACAAGGCGAAAGTCTTCAAGATATTCTCCTTAGCAAAACCACACATGAGAACTTTCCACCTCTCATGGATCTCCTTCTTCACGTGCTTCGTCTCCACCTTCGCAGCAGCCCCGCTCGTACCCATCATAAGGGACAACCTCAACCTCACAAAATCAGACATAGGAAACGCCGGCGTAGCCTCTGTCTCGGGCAGCATATTCTCAAGGCTTGTGATGGGCGCCGTGTGCGATATGCTCGGCCCAAGGTATGGCTGCGCCTTCCTCATAATGCTCGCTGCGCCTACCGTTTTCTGCATGTCCTTCGTCTCCTCGGCCAGCGGATACATAGCAGTTAGGTTCATGATAGGGTTTTCCCTGGCGACGTTCGTCTCTTGCCAGTTTGGATGAGTACTATGTTCAACAGTAAGATCATTGGGCTCGTCAATGGAACCGCCGCCGGCTGGGGAAACATGGGCGGCGGTGCGACTCAGCTTATCATGCCTTTGCTCTACGATGTGATCCAAAAGGCCGGCGCCACTCCTTTCACTGCTTGGAGGATCGCCTTCTTCATCCCTGGCTGGCTCCACGTAATCATGGGCATTTTGGTCATGACGTTGGGCCAAGATTTGCCCGATGGAAATCTAAGTGCTCTACAGAAGAAGGGAGATGTGGCCAAAGACCAATTCAGAAAGGTGTGTAACCCTTTTTATCATTACATTTTTTTGTCTTATTATACGTTGTCTTGATATTATTCAATGTCTTATTACGTTGCACTCATTCTTGATTAATTATTTTGATAAAATCTAGGTATTGTGGTATGCTGTGACGAATTATAGAACTTGGATCTTCGTGCTACTCTACGGCTACTCCATGGGAGTTGAGCTGACGACGGACAACGTCATAGCAGAATACTTCTACGATAGGTTCGACCTAAATCTTCGAACGGCTGGAATCATAGCAGCTTCCTTCGGCATGGCTAACCTCCTCGCTCGGCCCTTTGGTGGGTTCTCTTCTGACTTCATGGCTAAGCGGTTCGGTATGAGGGGAAGGCTATGGACCCTTTGGATCCTTCAAACCCTAGGCGGTGCTTTCTGCCTTTTGCTGGGAAGATCGAATTCTCTACCCATAGCCATCGCCTTCATGATCGTCTTCTCCGTGGGTGCCCAGGCTGCTTGTGGGGCCATGTTTGGTATCATACCTTTCGTTTCGCGGCGGTCCCTCGGAGTCATCTCGGGCATGACGGGCGCGGGCGGGAATTTCGGGTCGGGTCTGACCCAACTGCTGTTCTTTACGAGCTCCAAGTACTCTACTGCCACGGGGTTGACTTACATGGGTATTATGATCATGTGCTGCACTTTGCCAGTGACTTTGGTGTACTTTCCTCAGTGGGGTGGAATGTTCTTTCCGCCGTCGAAGGATGTGGTTAGGTCTACCGAGGAGCATTATTACATGTCTGAGTATACCGATGATGAGAAGCAAAAGGGTATGCATCAGAATAGCCTGAAATTCGCCGAGAATAGCCGTTCTGAGCGTGGGAATAGGGTGGCTTCCATGGCTACGCCAGACGTGACGCCGAGCAGGGTTTGAGGATATGGATAATAATTTTATATTGCATCGGTTATTCATGATGAAAATGTCGTGGCTCTAAGATATGTGTGAAGAGGATAATAGTAGATGATGATTTTAATTGGATTAGAATGATGAAGTGTATTCTTCTTTTCTTTCTAATGAACAAGATATATGCAACTTGTTTCAAAAGTCAAATGAATGTTAGCTGTGACATATCTCTCTATGATTTAGTTAAATTTCAAATAATCGAGATAAGATATCCCTAGTTCGTGGGATTAGATATCTTAGCTACTAATATGATATTCTTCGTATTATTTTATTAGATCCAGACCAACCACACTTCATATGTTTAAGAAATTGAAGGTTGAATATACCATAATAGATATGCATATATGTAGTGTAGGGTTTTCGACGACGTAGTATGCATGCCCCATTCTCTAATCTAACGTATATTCAAATACATTCTAAATCAGAAAATTAAGAAGCTAGTAATTCCCCGCTTCGTCTGATGGTTAAGTATGTTATTGATGTTCGATCTTACTCGAGTGTTGTGTTTGAAGAACACAAGAATTTCATGCCCAATATTCATGAATTTCTCCAATTTAATACGCTTTCAAATATTTTATGAATATTTCCACCATCAAAATAGTATTGTTTATTAAATTATTCTGAAATCTTTGCTGCAATTACTTACTCTCTTCTGCTCCCATCTCTCCAAAGTCATCCGAGGATAAGGCCTGTTCTTGAGAGTTGAGGGAGCATAAGGATTTTTCTGCATATGCTTCTATTCTATATAACCTAAACAGCAGTTTTTTCAAATTCGTTGGATTTTATTTGTTTTTATTCGAATAATTGAAAAAGAGGATCTTTTAATCATATTCTTCATGATGGTGGAACTACAAAATACCCCCTAATCAAATGAGTACGCGCATGTAATTTGAAACTTAGGTCTAAATTAACATTCCGAATCAAACTAATATTCCCCAACTCTTCCCTAACACGAAAGACCGTAATATCAAGGTTTAATTATACCCAAAAATAATGTCTGAATCATCGCACTATCGTAAGCAAAGGAAGATGTCAAACACAACTGTCGAGTACGTTCTCGTACAGTTTGTAATCCGAACAAATATTATATTATATAACTATAGACTCTCCATCTTTCTAAAAGGGTAACGTGTTTTCTTTTTTATAATGATTGTCATTGTCATCCTATAAAGAAGAGAGTCGGTCATTAACAGCGTGTTGATGAGAAGACACCAAGTAAGTACCACCATTGACCTCAGATTTAGGACGACATTAAACAACCTCCTTTGAATTTCTATCCCTTTTTACTGTCTCGACTTGCAAGTTGCCCTAAGTACGACGTCAAAACATCAAAGGTTAATAAATATACCAATATTTCGACACCAAACGAAGACCTTTGTTAAGTTTATTTATTTACTGGGTTTTATTAGTAGTCTTTTCAGCATCACGTAAAGCTGTGTAGATTCTGGATATTTATATTATGCATGCAAAACCATAATTGTCGTTTCTTTTTTCTTTTCGGAGGTATAATTTTCGTTTCTTTAACATTCGAGGGTGGGTTGCAATATGGGATTTATGGCGTGACTTAAACTTAAAAATTTAAATATCATGAGAAGTGCAAAACAATCATAAAAAACTTAACCAACTAAATGAAATTAACTGGAAAATTAGGTTCAATTTTGTCAACAAAAAAGACTACTTTTTCAAAGTATATTAAGGCAACACAACAACATCAAGGTTTGTCACTATTATTGTAAAAAGCCATTATTGTTTATTATTAATTTTATTGTCGTTGAATCTTAAGGTATCATCTCTCTGTCAATTTGTGAACCTTTGGGATATTCGATAAGGCCACCCTTTTACAGTCAGATGCGGCGAAGCTTCGATTCTCATACAATAAATTAATCGAATCATTACATCAAACAAATATCATTCAGACACAGATAAGCAACAATTCAGGAAAGATGACTCCACTTGCTCATGAAATCCCAATTACAAAATGTCAACTCTCTCCTCACTATATAAACACTTCCAAACTACTCCATTTATCAACATCCCCTCAAAATCCATTCATCAAAACAAACATAAAAGAAATCAACGGTTCACAGCAAAGAAAAAAAAACAATGGCCGGAAACATCGAAGGGTCGCCGGGCAGCTCCATGCACGGAGTGACCAGCCGCGAGCCCGTCCTCTCCTTTGCCGTCAAATCGCCGATGGTCCCAACGGACAAAACTGCCCACTTTGCACTGCCCGTAGATTCCGAGCACAAGGCGAAAGTCTTCAAGATATTCTCCTTAGCAAAACCACACATGAGAACTTTCCACCTCTCATGGATCTCCTTCTTCACGTGCTTCGTCTCCACCTTCGCAGCAGCCCCGCTCGTACCCATCATAAGGGACAACCTTAACCTCACAAAATCAGACATAGGAAACGCCGGCGTAGCCTCTGTCTCGGGCAGCATATTCTCAAGGCTTGTGATGGGCGCCGTGTGCGATATGCTCGGCCCAAGGTATGGCTGCGCCTTCCTCATAATGCTCGCTGCGCCTACCGTTTTCTGCATGTCCTTCGTCTCCTCGGCCAGCGGATACATAGCAGTTAGGTTCATGATAGGGTTTTCCCTGGCGACGTTCGTCTCTTGCCAGTTTTGGATGAGTACTATGTTCAACAGTAAGATCATTGGGCTCGTCAATGGAACCGCCGCCGGCTGGGGAAACATGGGCGGCGGTGCGACTCAGCTTATCATGCCTTTGCTCTACGATGTGATCCAAAAGGCCGGCGCCACTCCTTTCACTGCTTGGAGGATCGCCTTCTTCATCCCTGGCTGGCTCCACGTAATCATGGGCATTTTGGTCATGACGTTGGGCCAAGATTTGCCCGATGGAAATCTAAGTGCTCTACAGAAGAAGGGAGATGTGGCCAAAGACCAATTCAGAAAGGTGTGTAACCCTTTTTATCATTACATTTTTTTGTCTTATTATACGTTGTCTTGATATTATTCAATGTCTTATTACGTTGCACTCATTCTTGATTAATTATTTTGATAAAATCTAGGTATTGTGGTATGCTGTGACGAATTATAGAACTTGGATCTTCGTGCTACTCTACGGCTACTCCATGGGAGTTGAGCTGACGACGGACAACGTCATAGCAGAATACTTCTACGATAGGTTCGACCTAAATCTTCGAACGGCTGGAATCATAGCAGCTTCCTTCGGCATGGCTAACCTCCTCGCTCGGCCCTTTGGTGGGTTCTCTTCTGACTTCATGGCTAAGCGGTTCGGTATGAGGGGAAGGCTATGGACCCTTTGGATCCTTCAAACCCTAGGCGGTGCTTTCTGCCTTTTGCTGGGAAGATCGAATTCTCTACCCATAGCCATCGCCTTCATGATCGTCTTCTCCGTGGGTGCCCAGGCTGCTTGTGGGGCCATGTTTGGTATCATACCTTTCGTTTCGCGGCGGTCCCTCGGAGTCATCTCGGGCATGACGGGCGCGGGCGGGAATTTCGGGTCGGGTCTGACCCAACTGCTGTTCTTTACGAGCTCCAAGTACTCTACTGCCACGGGGTTGACTTACATGGGTATTATGATCATGTGCTGCACTTTGCCAGTGACTTTGGTGTACTTTCCTCAGTGGGGTGGAATGTTCTTTCCGCCGTCGAAGGATGTGGTTAGGTCTACCGAGGAGCATTATTACATGTCTGAGTATACCGATGATGAGAAGCAAAAGGGTATGCATCAGAATAGCCTGAAATTCGCCGAGAATAGCCGTTCTGAGCGTGGGAATAGGGTGGCTTCCATGGCTACGCCAGACGTGACGCCGAGCAGGGTTTGATATGGTGAAGACGGTCGTCGATGATCTTATATATCGTGTGTGTGTGTGTGTTGAAGGATGGTTAAGATATTATTATAAGTTTCATCGTCATGAAATTTGTGCCAGTGAGACAATGTTTGCAGAGGATACAACCATGGATCTTATGCTATGGCTAAATATATGGTGTAATAAACTATCGGATGTTTTCAACATGTTAGCCATTCCATAATTCTTGCTCTACCCTTTTATTACTTCGTCAGAATGATTCTTTCTTCGATATTATTTTCCCTCACAATATGCAACGTGTTGGTGGTCAACTCAATGGTAGAGTTGTCGTTCATCTACGATTTTATTGAATCCTAACAAATAAGAGATGGGATCACCCCCAGTTCTAGGAGGTTTATTTACGCCTAGGTTTATATTATTATATAGGCCCGCGTCACACGTTATAGAATATATATTTATATATAGATAATATCAAGCTTGATCGAAAGTCAAAAGTCGTTTTGGCCCTTCCTCTATCTAACGGTTATACTTTTTGATTAAATCTATAATTCTGATCTCTTCCCTCTTTCGAAAGAGACGCATAAGGGCCTGCAAAAAAGTACTTATTACTCACGAGAATTAATTAAGAAAGTTCGTGTCCATTTGATCTGCAAAGTGTAATGATATTTGGTTAACGACAAAACTCAATCACGAAAAGTTCCATGAAATATATCTGTTGGAGAGCGGTTGGACTTGGACCTAACTGATCCGTACTAAACGGGTCGGATTATGGTACCCGCTTTGATGGCATGAAGCACATTACCATACATCTTATTCTCATTGCTATTTGCCTTTTCTCTTTCTCTTCGCCTTCTTTCTTAGCTTATTGAACTCTATCTTCAATGAGTCACTAAATGGTACATTATCGAGTAATTGAATTGGTTTTGATAAGAGATAAATATATATCCATACAAAAACAACCTCCGTTACGTCTGTCTAACGTATGAAATTATCAATCATGCGAAAGCTTTTCCTATTATGTGTTTATCTTTACTTACTTTATTATTTTTTAGCTTTACATGCGTTTCGAAAGGATATTAGTATGTTATGGGAATTCAATTGTCATTAATTAGCATCTCTGAAAACATGAAAAGTAAATAAGACAAAGCGAGTATTGGACCAGAAATAAACTGAATGTTTGGAACCAAAATTAATAATTGGGTCATTGGGCCCATGTGTTTCGACTCTGAGTATTTAGTATTTACTATGCAGAAATAACAGAATACCCGAATTTATGGATTCGTCCGTAATGGGCTTTGTGTCAATTTGGGCCTGAAACAACTAGGCTGTTAATATTTAGACGATTTCAATTCACAGAAAACATAAGAAAAAGATCCTTTCTGTTGGGTGTACAAACCCAATGTCCCTGTGGGTTTTGCTAATTGGTGTGGGACATTGGGTTTGTACACCCAACAGAAATTTCAATGCAGGGATTGTTGGGTGTACAGACCCAATGTCCCACACGATTAGCAAAAAGAAAATAAGTGGCTTTATAAGCTTGTGAGTTCACTCCTCTATTGTCAATTGGTTTTAGAGAGGAACCCCACAAGCTTATAACGAGCTTGGGTTTGGGTTGGAATTGGGCCTGAAAAATCCCTACACTTTCCTTCATGGGATTATTGTCAAAATTCTTGCTCAATCATATAACGTTTGTCCTTCCTTATCTTTGCCTTTGATTCTATAGGATAAGATTTTGCATTAATCGTATACATAGATATAATATATTTTGGCAACTTTAGACCTAACAAAGGTCAAATGTAACATTTTACTACCAAGTTGGGAAATGTGGATTACAAAGATTGGCATTATTTCCAGGAAAATTCACAAAGTCGCCTTACCTAACCAGTTATTAGAGTTTGCTATATATTATGTCGTAGTGAACGGACATCATCTTAGTTACTGCATTCAAACGTATGAAAGTCAACTTATAGTTTGGAACAAGACAAAGCCTAACTTTGAGCTTTTGTCTTTATAACATAATCATCAGACTTGATCGCCAATTATGAGTTGGGCGCTTTAACCATTCAGCCATGGATGCTTAGCGGGGATCCTCGTAGATGGTGAATAACCAAATTCCAATTGAAATGAAATCTTTAGGATAAATCAATGCAATTAGGAGAAATCAATGAAAGGACATCAATTCAATTCAATATTCTAGAAGATCTATAATAGTGACAACTGTTCAGTCTATCCGATAGATTCGAAAACCACTCTCTATTTTTTTTTTCGTAATAAGATGATAAAGAATAAAGATTCAAAATATTCACTTACATCATTTTTTTATCCACTTGATTTCAAGTTCAAACACCAATAGCTGTAGCGGTAAATTGTAAGTAATATAGAATAAAAGATCAAGTCTCCCAAGTGTGGATTAAATCAAAGTTACTTCATAGCATATATGTGACTTGTTCTCGTTGACATAATATCTTTCGGTGACTTGGTAAATATTCATTTTCCACCTTTTTTGGCATATTTGAAGTCTTATTTGCATTCTATTATTGGATCAGAAACAAGATATTGAGATATTTTTTGCATTTCAACAAATTATGCATTTTCTTACAACCCATGTGATGTAAACGTTTAACGAAGTTTGACAAACTCTTTATCCGTACACTGGGAAAATTGAAAGAAATTTGCAATAAAGGTTGCTTGTGGTATCAAGAAACCCCAGATTCAATTTTATGGATATAACTCACTATAAGAAAATTGAAATACTGCGATCATAGTGGGAAAAGCAAGAGTCAACTCTAGTTGGGCTCCTATATAGATTCCAACACAAATCATATGACAATGGTCAATGATTACTTCAATTAAATATTATTTCTAATAAAAACTGAGCTTGGGTGTACACATGCAACGTACAGTAGTTGCTTATATCTTATTGGTGAATATGGTTATATTATTATTTAATGATAATTGAAAGCAGACTAAGATTATGATTCGATCTGTCGTTTTCTGGATCTAATTTTCGCCATGCAAATTTCAAATATTCATGCATTAGTATATTATTTTCCTGCGCTGCAAGTTTGTATTTCTTACTCATTCAATGAAAAGGAAATAATGTTAATGAAAGTCTCATTTCATTTATTTAATTCGCAGCCAGCTAAAAGGAGTTATTGTAACATTTTTCTTGTAACTTAAAAAATAACAAGTCAATGATAAGAAATATATTAGCATTTAACCTTGGCGGACTTGGTGTGGGTTGTTTTCTTCTGTCAATTTTTTTTTCTTTTTCTGTCTTGATTCTACTGGTGTAAAAGAAAGGACAACCTCGCATGGATGTTAATAATCAAAAGCTACAAAATCATGTAAATCCTGCCAATGAAGTTCAAAATGGGAAAACTAATAATACAGTATTATTCTTGCAGTGGATAGTGTACGACATTAATACATTAAAAAAAAAAACATCAACTTTCATGAACATTGATATGCAACTAATGATGTACAAGGAAAGAAAATTAATATGTACTGTCGACAATATCAAGTTTCTTCCCCTTCATTGCACTTTCTCGCACTCTCTCTGATAAAAATCTATCGAATGTCTGAATCTTTCCTGAAAAATCTTTTCTGATGGAATGTAATAATACTCATACTTTTCTGTGATGAGTTCCGTCTTTAATAGTACATACCATGACTCTTGCTTTCATCATTCAAGAAACTGCTGTGACTAAAGCTTCCATTGTTATCATTCCCACTTGTAATAAGCTGCTTCACTTCCTCAAGATCACACTGTAACTGACTGTTGTCCAAAACCCCTTTTGGCTTCATATCAAGAAATCCATTAAGTGGAACTTCGTTCTGGTTAATATCGTACCCATTCATCTTCCCATATTGTAGCACAAACTTTTGGTCGTTGCTGCTAACATTTTCTTCAATGGATGCGAAATTCGAGAGAAAACCCTGAAATACATTTCCCATTATTTCTTGTTTCACACCAACTTTTATTCCATCTGAAGATGAGCAACTCGTCTGATCGTTATTACCTCCGAACACAAGCATGTTACTAGCTGAATCTTTCGCAGGTTTGTCATAAAACTGCAGATCAAACAAACCTTCATGGTTTTGCTGCAGATAATAAGAATACTGATCGTCGGCTTCGGATAAGGGGAAATTGTTGCTGTTAATAGGGTAAAGAAAGTTTTTCGGGGCATTAACAGAATCGATTCCTGCGGAGAGAGACTTGGAAGCTTGTGTGTAAAGTGAGGTGTAGAGCTTTGACAAGTTTGAGAGAGGTTGAGAAGATTGCCGTTGGAAGATTGTGTTTCCATATGGTGATAAAGCCGTCATTTGATTCGATTGAAGCATATTTAATCCCATGAGCTTCTTCTTCAGCTTTGTGTTCCAGTAGTTTTTTATATCATTATCAGTTCTTCCTGGCAATTGAGAAGCTATGATAGACCACCTGCAATATTTAGTTTGAGGGTTTCTTCTGTAAGAGAGATTTATGGGAAAAAAATAACAATCTGTTTCCCCTTTAGGAAGAAAGTTGTAGATTATCTTGCAATCATCATATGTGACTTCAGTAGTAATAACTGATTGAAAATCCAAACCATGACATGCATAGCATGCAGAACTCATTCCCTAGAATGGCAGAAACGTTTTCTAACAGTGCTTTATATACGTTAGTTCTCATTCGTCTAACTGATAGATTTCTTACCATTTCGAGTAACGTTAGGTTTTTCTTCGCATGATTTGGTGAGAATAGTTGAAAAGAGATTAAAGAAAAGAAAGAGAAAATAACCTGCTCCCTATGCTTGCGTAAAGAGTACATATGATTCTGTCTTCCTCATCAGAAAATTCGCCATGTTTTATGTTCGGCCTCAGATAGTTAAGCCATCTCAATCTGCAGCTTTTTCCGCATCTTTTTAAACCTTAATTTAAGACAACAGAAACCCTCAACATCATCAGACCATACCCTTAATATAACACACACCACACAGAGAGATATAGAGCAGGTATATCTTCGAAAATATGTGTACTTTAATTGAAATTTTACTACTATATACATACCAACTTTTTGAGGTAGAGCAATCCAATTACCACCAGTACCATACTTGTCTATGAACTCCTTTAGTTTCGCATCTTCTTCAGGCGACCATGGTCCTTTCTTTACATTTGCTTTGTCACAGCATGGTGCTCTACCCATCTCTCTCTGTGCGCTTTTTTTTTTAGTATATGTGAGTATTAAACGATTATATCATGTGCATATGAGTTGGCTGCTTCCTCTCCCTCTCTCTCTCTCTCTCTCTCGCTAAACTAGCTTGACTTTGCTGAGTTGTGTTGATGAGCTTTTAATGTATACAGGGAAAGCTATTTATTATAAACCTCGCGAGAGACAAGACAAACACAACGTACTCTAGTCTCCTAATTTGCATATACTACATAGAATAATAGTTTTTTAATAAGTCTCTTACACGTAATTCTGGTAATAAAGATCAAGAAAAAGTGGAGAAGGTTGGTAGAAAAAACAACACATTTCATGTACTTGTATCTTTTTATCTTTGGATGAATAATAGTGTGAAATTGTGAGTAAAGCCCACCAAGCAAGAAATCATACCCAGATAAGCATAATAACAATGCTTTAATTAGACAAGTATTTTCTGTTGTTCCCCATCCTATTATAATGAGTGACCAAGAATAATCATTTCAGATTTGACTATGGTAGATATCGATCGATCGGGTTCTGACTTATCAATCGATCTGCTGCAAATTTGCCTTTTCCTTTTCTTCGAATTGTCATAGCTACACTGGTAATATTGTACAGTGTAATAATATCATTATCGGTTAATGATATTGCACAGTGTACAATTACTTTATAACAACTAATATCGTCTTTAGTTTTTTCACGGCTAATAAAATGGTATTTTATTTTTTTTGCCTGAGCAAGTCATTTATTAGTTCGATTGTGTCAATGAACCGTCTTAAGAAACGTAGAGTGAAGCTACTATACTAACCTCATTCAAGGACTATTATATACTGTTATTGAACAGTAGTAGTACTATTATAAAGCGAAAAGGATGTTATTATATGTTTTTTTGTATACGGTATCTAATTTACGATTCGCTAAGGTCAACTAAGATTTGATTTTGTATTATATTTTCTGGTGACAACATATATGTTGGTGATATATCCCTGTCATGGAAGGGCGGTGACTGGTGAATTCAATAATTAAAGACTAATAAACCGTGTTAATTTATGTGCGTACGACTCCTTTATATAATTGCATATAATAATATGTTGGCATTTTTTGAACACGTAGAGTGAAGAAAGTTTTTCCAATATTATTGAAGAGTACGGCGACGTCGAATCTCTTGTTAAGAAACGCTATTATTGAAGAGTACCGCGAGTATCTATTTTTAATTGGTATGAAAGAAATTATATAGCAAAAGAAGACAAGTGTCCTCCTTTGTGTTGACTTTGGCTTAGCAAAGATGATGACTTGTGTTTTGCTTAACTCAACGGTTGGCGAACAAGGTTGAATTTTGCTTTGAGCTGTTTGAAAATATTTCATTTAGCTTCTGGTAATTAACGAACTAACTCGATCAAGAACTTCTATAACACAGAAGATTTTCACTTAACCCATCTCCAACCATTTCCTCCGTATATAACTTGTTGCAGTTAAATTCCTCTACACATACAGTTTAAACAATACTGACAACTTCAACCATCACCTCTATATTTTCTGTTGGGTGCAATCTCAAGAGTCCCACATCAGTTAAGAATTAAGATAAAGAAAATTGAGTGGCTTATAAGCTTGTGGGCTCACTCTCTCTATTGTCAATTGATTTTAGAGAGTAACCCCACAAGTTTATATGAGCCTGGGTTTGGGTTGCAATTGGGCTGATAAAATCCCTACATGGTGCGGTGAGCGTGGATCGAACACGTGAGGGTGCCTTTAGATGGAGAAATTCTAGCCCGGATACGGTGTGGGCGGTGTGTCCCCGGCCCTTGTAAGATGATTGGTGAATCTACGGTGGAAGAAAGCGCTTGGTGCAGTGATTGCGGGGAAGAGCTTGGCACAAATAATCGCTGAAGGAGAGGCCCGTTGGGTGGTCTTGAGTTTGAGGGAGATTGTTGGGTGCAATCTCAAGAGTCCCACATCGGTTAAGATAAAGAAAATTGAGTGGCTTATAAGCTTGTGGGCTCACTCCCTCTATTGCCAATTGGTTTTTGAGAGGAACCCCTCAAGCTACGGGCCTGGGTTTGGGTTGGAATTGGGCTGATAAAAATCCCTGCATTTTCCTCTAAACCTAATAATATCATTATTTTATTTGTTGTATGTTATATTTGTATTTAGTTAATGATTTATCAATGATACTTCCTTGGCTTACTTATCAGAATAATTAATCATTAAAGTTCCAAACATTTAATATTGACTTATTATTTAATTAATTAAATTCTTGAAAATTGAAATCACAATATAGTGTATGGGTATTTTGGTAATTTTGCCAATCATTTCCCCCAATCGTCTTCTTCATCGAGCACGAGCACCAGCGTTCCCATCTTCCTAAATTCAGAAGAAATGAAAACAAAAAAAGAAAAAAAGGATAGCGGGTGACAATGCCCCGCTACAGATCGCGGGGCACTGTAGCACCCGCTGTAAATAGAGTGGCGTTTGGCGGAGGGTTGAAGTTCCTCCACCGCCAAATCTCCAGTGGAACGTCAGCTTTGGCGTCCCGTTGGAGATGCTCTTAGGCGTTCATGAATACCTTTAAAAGTAACAAATTGGATAATAACTAATCTCTCGAGATTTCAATTTTCAAATGCATTTATAAATTTTGGAGTTTGATTTACATTACTTCCCCTTTCATTTGTTAAGTATAAGTTAAACTTGTTAAAATAAGGGATTTTTACACAATAGATACGCAATACAACACATTTAGGTACCATATATCAACGTATTTTGGTACATCAATACAGGTAGAATTGGTACCCCGCTACAGCTTGCCGCAAGGTACCGTATGTAACGTATATAGGTACCATATACGGGTACCATATAGATGCGTAACGCGGTACGCAATACACATATGAAAAGGTACGTTAACACCAGGAAAATGGTAGCTATCGAACAGGTACTTAACTAAAAAATTTTCTGACGGGTACCTATGTGTAAAAATTTTATTCAATTAGGTATTTTTCTATCGGTTACACTTAAAATAATATCATTGATCGGGAAAAAATATGACAGTTTTTTAAGATTCCATGGAACATAGATTTTGATGTCAGTTTGCGTGTATTAGTGTTCAAACTACGTCCGCGCGTGGCACCGCGTGCCATACGAGAGCGTGGGTTTTATAAATGTCGAACGTGTAGCTTCGCTGTTCTGTCGGTAAATGTCTAGAGAAGGACAGCCAATCTGTTTTAATAGTTAGCAAAAATTGATTAATGATATTCAAATTCGAATTAAAAAAGTCTGTTTGATAGTCGTGAAGTTAAGTTTCCTTGAACTAACCTAACTTAGGGCAGTAGAAAATTAAATTGACGGTAATCCGAAATTAGCCAATGATGTAAAATGAGCGGATGGAGATGTGTTTTCTCAATCATATCATTCATTCTTGTTTGGTCAGATTTAGTTGGGGATTCTTATTTGTTTGTTGCTTTTTACATATAATACATATAATATGGTTCAAAACAATTTTTCTTTAATAATAACTACATAATACACAAGAAAATACCAAGAACCACAGAAAATGGCTTGCAATAGTTAACACCATTATTATATACTCCACAGAAGGAAAAACAATCCCCTTAAGATCGAACTCTGGCAAGTCGAGCCCTTATTTCTTCTAACTCTTCTTCATCGTCAACATTCTCCTGTATATCAGAAAAGAAACATTCATAAAAACAATGAGATACAATTATAAGGTGAATGTGGTCATCGTTTTTTTGTTCTAAAAAAATTGATTGAGTAGAAGAAGGCATATAGATATCTCTACCTCTGCTTCTTCTTCTCCATTAGTGGAAGGTTGCTTCAATTTCTGTCTCCTCACTGCTTCAGGCAATTGTGCAGCAGTTTCACCAGCAATGGCTGTTAATACCTTTTCAATCTCTTCCTCTGTTTCTTCTTCGATGTCCTCTGAATCCAATGCATTGTCCACCGCATCGTTCATCATCTCTTCGATCACACCAGCCTTCACATAATTAACGAAAATCGATTAGAAAGGCAACTCACTGACTCATGGATTAGCAAGTGCACTCGAAAAAATTCACGAAGATCAATTGATGTGTTAAATACAGAGGGTTCTAACTAAAACTCGAACCTATAAATCAAGAAAAATATTGTTTGCAACCAAAAAAAATGGAGCTTTAAGACACCCCTTTCAGAAGCATACGTTAAAGCCACACACAAGAATAACGAATGGACGACCAACATGCTAGATTGAAAATGATCTCTCTTTTTTTTTTTTTCTAGAAAACGTTCAATTCGAGGGCCGTATCCTAAAAATAATTGAAAATTGGAAAATATATTTCATCGCTTGATGAAAAAAAATGTTGCTACCTTTGTCATTTCTTTACTAAATTCTTGCATAGTAACGGCTACTTCTGGGGCCTTCATCAGATTATTAACGAGTTTCATGACTTCGGCACTTTTAGACAGATGTCCCACAGTTCTGGCGATAGCTGAAGATAAGATGGAAAACAAAAGTACCATTCAGAAACAGGCATTGCATATCGCTTAAATCTCAGTAATATCATCAACAAAAACCAAATCATCTCTAAAATAATCTTACCAACACTTTCTCCAAGATGCATTGAGATTGAGTTCAACTGCGCCTTGTTTTCGTAGAGTCGGTTCACGGTTCTCCTTGATCTCACAAGTTCCTTAGCTAGTGCCTGAAAACACACATTGGACAAATGCCTCTTAAAATAAGCTTACTATATTACATGAGGACCTTTGTTCTACAGAAAAGAAACCAAATCAAGGTACTTTAAATCACAAATTCAAACATCGATTATCACACGACTTCAAGCTGAAAACATATACTAGAGAAAGAAACGTAATCAAATATCCAAATAAAGAAAGCAGAATCACGAGCTGTACCTTAGCCGAACCCATGTCATTTCTTTTAGCAGCATCTTTAATAGCTTTCTGCACATTTTTTTCTTCCCTCTGTATATCTAACCATGAATTTCAGGCAGGGATTTCGATCGCATCAAATGCCAAAACCATAACAAGCTTAAAAAGAGGAGACATCGAGAAAAAAAAATATGATACCACGTGTTTGGCGTTCGATGTTGCGACACTCCTGACGAAGGCGACGCTGCCAATCTCTCAACAACTGCTGCGGGTTAGGTTTTGGTTTCAATATATTCATCATCTTTTCCATTTTATTTGGGGATTGTTTTCGGCAATCGATGAATAAATTCTGGGAAACTAGGATAAAGATTCCTCTTTGCAGCTGCGATAGCTTTATGCGTAGTATTAAAATAAAAATCAAGACAACCTTTTTTGTTGAAGGTCAAGACGACTACCGCGTGGGGAAATTTAACCAAAGGTTTTGCCTTTGGGAGCCAAAAGAGGTTCTTGTAACTTGAAATTACTTAGTTAATTAATTCCAAAACCATAACTATGAGATGACGAAATTAAGAATTTGTGAAGAATTGTAAATTTATAATAGACTTTGGTAAGGGATCCCATTAAAGTGAAATACAAATACATACGTCCCTCCATTAAGTTCAATAGTCTCATCATCTCATAAATAAAAAAAGAATTTAATTTTTGATTCTTTTCTTTCCTCGAATCGTCAACCAAAACCACGATTATAAAAGCATCCATGCATTCAATAAGACCTCGTGTACTTCAACGGGCGGGCGAAGAATGAATAGGTACCACTTTATATAAACTGCTTGTATTGAAGTGGAGATAAACCAACACTTCTCTTCCTATTCCTTCATCGCAGAAAAATGGCAGAAAAACCCACAATCAGTTTACGGCTCTACATCAACACGCGATACCAAAAAGTCTTATTCGCTGGAGTGAGCAAAGACTTTGTGGATTTTCTCCTTCACATGCTTTCATTGCCGTTAGCAACTGCAACTAGGTTGCTCAAAGAACAAGGGATGGACAGCTCCATGTCTAATCTCTGTTCAAGCATACAAAGCTTGGACGATTTCTATATTCAGCCAAGGCAAACTAAGGACTCTATTCTTAACCCACAGTTGTTCCATGCAAACAATTACAATTCCTACGACCCACTTCTGTTGCCCAAGAACTGGGTTTCACTCAATCAAAGGACATTGTTTAAATGCCCATCTTGCTATTTTGCAAGTATTGATCCATCAAAACAGTATTGTAACAATCATGGAAAATATATCAGTCAACGCTGGGTTATATATGAGCCTCGGCCTACCCTTAGTTCTAACGACAGTAGCACCTCAGTGGTGAAACCATCTGACGATGGTGGATTTGTGAAGGGATTTGTTTCTTACATAGTGATGGATAATCTTGAGCTTAAGCCAATGTGTGATATCTCCGTCGTCATCAAGCATCTCCTTGAGGAGCCACACCTCAAAAACATATCTTTCTTGCAGGAAAAGGCGGTGCATCTGGGCATTGACGAGGTTATTATAATCATTTCTAATTTTCAACTATTTATTTCTTACTGTTGCATCTATATAGATTCATTCAGTATGGTTTGCTTGTCTTGGAAAAGGCTATGATGCTATTGAAGGCTTCCATGCAATCCCAGAACGTACTTACAGATGTTTTCTTTTAGAGCGGAGGAGAAGCCAATCAGGGCCTGATTGCTAGTTTCGCAAACGCATTAAGATCCAAGATTCCAACTTTCTTCTCTAGGGGTCTTTTCTATGTTTAAAATCGAATTATTTTCTCTGATTCGTTCGAACGTCCTTAATAAATTGAAACGAGGATAAAAAAAAAAACCCATTTCAAATATCCATCCAATTCACCTTTAAGGAAAAATGCGAAATGGATGTAATGACTTCTGGCAGTTACATAGCTCCAACTAAAAAGTACTAATAATTTACTCCTAGCATCTTGGACTGTACACTTGATATCATAATAATCCTCCACAACTTCACAAAAGATGCTGCAGATTTCATTGCAGAGGAAAGGCAAACACAGTTCTTGAAATTCTCAGACAAACTCAAGAGACAGTTAGTGACTTGTGAAGAACAGTCGTTCCACTGAAAACGAACAGATGGTACCTTCGCCTGATTTCCAACAGCTAAACAATCGGAAAAAAAAAAGGATTTGATTATGAGGTATTGCACGGTAAAGGGGTGATAAAGCTTAAAAAAAGAAGGCGACTGACCTTTTCTTCATCAAATTTGGCGAAACCAAACTTTTCGGTCCAGAGAGATTCGGCTTCCTCAGCAGCGGGAAGCACCAAGGTTTTTACATGAACGGACGATAAAAGATTTTCGATAGCATAGTACAGTGCTTGAAAATACCCCTGCAATAATCATTACAGTAATATTGTAACAAGTTGGAGTTCATGCACACTTGTTTATGTTTCGATTTGTTAAGTTGCGGTACCTTTCCTTGATACTCAGTCTTAGTTGCAACCAAGGGAAGCTCTGCAATTTCCTCCCCGAAAATTCGAAATATCCCAGCGCATACTACCACCGAGCTGTTGATACATAATTATAGAAGTTTTCTATGATTGAGAAATAACTAGATACCAAAAATTTACAAATAGTTGAGTTAAAGTTCTTACTCAACCATCAAGACAGCACAATACATGCCAAAGAAATTTCCATTTCTGGTCTGCCTCCTGAAAATCAGTTTCCAATAGCTGATAAACTTGTCCAATGATGAAGTAAAGTAATCAAATGAAAAACCGTAATAGCATGATATGCTTCTCCCTACCCGTAAACCAAGTGGGGAATCACATCGACATGACCAGTGCTTGAATCTGATATGGGATCGAATCGGTCCTGAAGTGTACAATTAACATATTTAGGTATAATGAGTAATGCCACGAACGAAACCACGAATTTGTTATCTATAAAACATTTCTTTGCAACTCCCAATATCACAAAGCAACATATTAACTACAACAAACGACAGGAAAAGACAAACCATCAAACTGATGCTCACATGAAAAATGCTGACAGCACCACATAACCACGCCCTGCTGTCTTCTAAAGCTGTTTCACCCCTCAACAGTCTCCAACTCACGTTAGGGCTAACACTCTGCTGCAACTCAAGTTGCTCGAATTTCTTACTAATAATATCTGAAAGTTCTTGTGGAAGCTTCTGTTCGCCTTCTTCGACACGCTTTTGAAGATGAACATTGATATCGGCACAGATGGTGCAGCAGAACCAATCACCCTCAGGGATTTTCTACAGATGAACAGAATATTTTAGTTTTTAGGATAGGAACTGAAGTCATACTATCAATGCGAATAGGTATTTGAGTGATACTGTCAAATTAACGGTGCGAACCTTTAAATCGATGTCGAGGTGCTCCCTTAGGCAACCGATGTGGTATTCCCTCTCACACTGCCCGTTAAAAGGAAAGTTAGCGCACTGATCTGTATATGCTTGTGATTGAGAATTGGCATGGACTTAAACTACAAACTCAATTAGGATTTCGATGTTTGAGTTGAAGAGCATCGTATTACCTGATCGCAAATAAGTACAGTCTCATCACTGAATTCGCCTTTGTCAAACTCATGGCGCCTGAAAGTATTGAAGGTCAGAAGCTATTAGGTAGAGAAGCGGGAAACTAATTTAGATACAAAATAAGGCAATAGAGAGAAGTGTTACAATATGTAGTGAAAAAAACCTGCAAATTGCACATCGACTAAACTCGACTTTTCCAACGATACGAGTGCACCGTTTGGTTATTTCCTCGATAAGATTAACACCAGGAGCTAATGCGGCAATCTCATTACTGTCACTCTTCGGTAACTTGGCCTTTTCGTGGAGATTTCGGCAATATTTGCATTGCCACTCTCCTTCGGGAGGGTTACCAATACCAATACATTCTGCACAACAAAACCAAGATAATTGAGCAAATCATATGCAAAACGAGAAGAAATATGTGATAACGGAAAACAGATATTGCAGATTGGTGGGAACAAAATAAAATAGTACAGGCGTAGACAAAAAGAAGAGAATTGCAATTCTGACGATCTAAATAATACTAACAAACGAAAACTCATAATAGCACGCTAGTAATAAATTACATTCTTACCATTATGAAAGGCTCGCGGACAGGTTCCACACTCCAACAGGACGCCCCCGTCTGCACATATAGAGCAAAGATCGTCCCTTTCATCTGCATTTGGTCTACGGATTTTGGACAGTTCAAGAGATAGCTGGTGTAGAGAAACCCCGTCCGATGTGAATATATTCGTGTATCTGCAAAACAGACTTACGCTATTAATGTATCCAGAAAAATAATTAAAGAAAAAAGATTGGTATAACAAAGAAACACTAACGGCTTTCGTCGAGAAGCATGACCAGCATGAATCTCAAAGGCTGAGGGGCTCATCTGTTAAGAAATGAGAGTGGCTAAAACATCACATTCAAATAGATTTCAGGTATGCATAGAATGTCATTTCATATTATGTATCACACAAACAGACAGAGAGAATCATACCACACGGTCGCAGCATTTACAGAGGATTCCGCCACCTTTCTTGACGCCTTTGAGCAAAATCTGCTACATGTCAGGGAAACGATAATAACAATAGAGTTCGTCATCTACTTCAGGAAACTAGATCTAGCATAATTACAGTGCCTTAGCAATTTTGATCAGCTATTCAAGTACCAGAACAGAAAGAAAGTTTCGCATTTACCTTTCCACGGATACAGTACTCCAAAGGTTCCCCCTCAGGTATCTCATCTAAAATTGATTTGTGCATTCTCAAATCCCTAAGAATGCCCCAATAAGAACCAGAAGCATGATATAGGTAGGAAAAATGCTCCATTCAATTCTAAGTCAATGCTTATGAAATTAGAAAGGGAAGAGTTACTATTTACTTCTTTGTCAGCTTCCCTTGGCGTTTCCTGTTAGGCTGAGT
Organism: Craterostigma plantagineum; assembly: GCA_027422505.1. Lineage (NCBI taxonomy): Eukaryota > Viridiplantae > Streptophyta > Magnoliopsida > Lamiales > Linderniaceae > Craterostigma > Craterostigma plantagineum. The sequence goes on along the minus strand of JAPQWV010000043.1, from coordinate 4,384,331 downwards.
ATCTGAAACATTTGCCCTTCTATTTGAAACTTCCGACACAGATACTGGGGGACATTGAGCAGACGAACCAGCTGCTGAAGACCTAAAACATTCAACAACATAAACCACTTCTATTCTTACATAAGATCCAACTAAACTTGTCAGAACTACAGACATCAACTGGAATAAAATTAATGACAAATAGTTTACTAATCTGGCATTTAGCGCCTGAGACATCCTATTCATTGCAGAAGCTGAATCGATGAAAAGTGGAATGCGCATGTTTGTCATTTGGAACTCTTAATATTATTTATTATTATCTATTAGATTAGCCAGATAAGTAAAGGGGTTGCTTAGTAAATGTTATGAGCAACAAGCATCCCATAAACAAATGCAAGTATCCTATCAGATGGGCGAAAAAGGCAAAACACATTGAAGTACGAACTCCAAAATGCCAATGAGCAAAATAATATGCTCTGGCCACATACCATATAGGAAATCTATATACAGTCCAGGAAAAACTATGTTAAACTTTTTTGTCTCTCATTACTAGTTGTTTCAATTCATTCCCGTATGTTATGATATCTCCTACTAAAATGGCTTAATATGAGAAAGTATATATTCACAAAAATTACAGCTATTCATTTGACGTTCTAATTAGCAGTAAAATTTCCCTTTTTTTCTTTTCACTAAGATTTGCAAAATGATCGATAAGCAACAAGTAGCTGATTGCTTCGACCTATAGTTGAGTTACTTACGGTTGAGACGAACTAGTGGTCGGCGAAGAGATAGGACCAGGCAGCCCAAAGCATGAATTACAAGAGGTTGATATATTATCACCTGCTTCAGGCATCAATGCTAATAAAAAAACCGAAAAAAAAAGTGTAAATGTTTCATATAAGAAAACAATTGCTATATAAACAAAATAAGCACAAAGTATCACCGTTGCAATTGACACACAATGCCGCTCTACCATTTGGACAACCTATAGACTTTTGTATCACAGATTTCAATGAACCCAACTTAACATTTTTGCAAGCATTCAGTATATCTCTTAAACACTTTCCATTCTTCAAATATATGTACTCCGGCGGACGTTTGTTGCCACTTCCAGCATGTAACTCAAATTGATTAGGTGTTACAACCTACATCACAGCAAGAAACATGCAATAAATCCAGAGAAACCAAATTATTACTAATAGATTGGTCCGTAGAGGATTGTTGTTCGGGTTCTACCTTTGTCCCCCTGCATTCCATGCATGAACACAATATTCCAGTTCCCTGAATTATCCCCTCAAGTTTAGATTCATGCGTCAGCTTTCCCTAAACAAGTCCAGATTCGAAAAATTAAAGAAAAGTAAACTCAGTTAACACAAGATAAAAATTTGAAACCGAGTCACCAAAAAACTCTAACCTTCGATCCTTGAATGTAACGAACAGTTAAACCTTCCAACATCCCAGTTCCAAGAAGATCCTTTACCCTCGTAGGGACCTTATTTAACTTATTCCTTTTTGAAGGGCTCATTTCCATCGCGGAAGAATCGTCGATCAAATTCTTGAAATTGACATCATTTACAACTACATTATCAGATTGCGAATTCAATACTGAATTTGCAACCTCTCCATTTTCCTCTGGGCCTGCTCCTACATCAGGTGATACTGCAACAAACAAACCATCTTACTCTGAGATTCTATTATGGTAAGAATCCACAACAAAAGTCGACGGGATAATTGTTTACTTTCTCCACTTCCTCCGCCTCACCTATAAGAACCTCCTCGGCTTTTGTTTCATCACCCTCAACCTTTGTCCCTGTCATCACAACATCATCCCCTTCCAAGACATCAGTACTCTGCAATTGCACCCCATTGCACTGTACCAGATTGCTCTCGAATTTTCCCATCTTCTTCGTGCTAGATCCTGTTTTCCTCCTACCACTATCACTCAGGCTTTGGAGCTTGCTCATCCTTTTACGAGAAGGAGGAAGCACACCAAGTTCCAATTGAGTCTTCAACATCCAACTGAACTCCCTTTTCAAGCCAACACGAATATGGGGCACCACGCTTTCACCAGAACCCATGTCCTTCTGTGTGTGTGTGTGTTGAATCAGTGCAACAAACATATCAAGAGTCAGCAGAGCATTATAAATGAATAGTAAAATTAAACAAAAGAGAAAATTATCAATACTCTTACCCCAGTGGGGCTGCCCTGCGCATCTGCAAGGTCCATCACCTCCTCAGCAATAGAATAATGGACGGCAAATTCTGTTTAAAAATGCTCGCATAACAATCCTCCTAAATGAGCAATAACTTGTACCACGACGGCAAATAACTAGCAAGAACTCAACCCAGAAAGTCACGAGCGAAAAGGGTTACTCTCGATCTTTGATTGAAATCGACGAAAAAAGAAGCGAAGAAAATAAAACCTAAATACGCAGTACATTGCAAAATGGTTCACTAATTCCATACCAGCCCCAAAAACAAATAAACAACGCGCTCCACCCACACCCACAAACAAAATATCGGTGAAACAAAATCAAAACAAGAAAATCAAACCCGAAAAAATCAAAGGAAGGGAAATCTGTTGACGAATCATACCTCAAAGTCGCAATCTTCAAGATAAGGCGAAGAAAGGGTTCGATTCGCCTATAACCGAAGAGATTTTCGGAGAGAAAAGAAACAAATAAACGTAAGAATAGCAAAAGGCATGTTCCAGAAGCGTTGATGATAATAAGCTCTACCATCTTTAAATCTTCGACAATATATATGTATGTTTTTCCTTTATTTTCCTGTTAAACATTTTACAGATTTGGATTCAAAACTTAGGGATTTGGTGAAGGTTTAGGTCAAAAAGATACCAAAAGAAATTTCCACTTGTCAGTAAATTTACATTGGAAAAAAAACAAAAACAACCTCCGTTACGTCTGTAACGTATGAAATTGTCAATCATGCGAAAGCTTTTCCTATAATGTTTTTATCTTCACTTACTTTATTATTTTTTAGCTTTTACATGCGTTTCGAAAGTATATTAGTATGTTATGGGAATTCAATTGTCATTAATTAGCATCTCTGAAAAACTTGAAAAGTAAATAAGACAAAGCGATTATTAGACCAGAAATAAACTGAATGTTTGGAACCAAATTAATAATTGGATCAGTTTTGGGCCCATGTGTTCCGACTCGAGTATTCAGTATTTACTATGCAGAATACCCAAATTTATGGAATATAATTAAATATTACGATATTCGACATTACAATTCTAACTCCCAATTCCCATACCAATTAACAAAAAGGAAAAAAACAGTACAAAACTAAAAAAAAAAAAAAAGAAAGAAAGAAACCTTACGGAGAAGGAGAACAATGGCCAAGCAACAAGCATAAATATAATAACATTATATTACAAAGTCCAACAAATTTAAAACAAAAAACAAAAATCAAACTCTACGAAACTATCCAATCGAAGGTTGTCACGTGACGTCATCCATGGTCGGCGATGCTTCTTCGTCTCCGCCCTTCAACGACTGAGGAGACCGACGGCAAAGGGGGCAGGTCACGTGCGCCGATAGCCACGTGTCCACACACCTCGGATGGAACACGTGACCACAGTTTGGTATCAGCTTAACACTCTCTCCTTCCCTAAACTCACTCAGACATATTGAGCAACCTTCCACTTTAGCAGTTTCAGCTGCAAGAATCAAAACCATAATTAACCACTAACATGATTGTCACAATAATTGCGAGAATCGTCTAGCGAGGCGACGTTTTACCGCTGAAGGCCGCGAGTGGCAAAGAGCCGAGAACAGATGGGTGGATGCCACGGCGGTCGGAGGTCGTGGATGGGGCAGATGGGTGGTGGGCGGCGGCGGCGGCTGTTGAGCGGCTGATGAAGAGAGAGAAGAAACACATGAAGAATATCGCTGTGAGGAGCACCAAAATCGTCAGGGTCAGAGACGAATCTAGACTGAACGGAGGAATTCCTGACGCGGCGGCTTCCGCCGCCGATGCTTTGACGGAGGCTGAGGGGGTGGTCGCCGGCGAGATGGAGCTTCGTAGAATTGCGGCGGCTGTGCTCGGCTGTTGAAGGAATCTTCGACTGTGTATCGTCAATACTGCGGTAACATTCATTATCTTCTAAAGAAAAACCTGGATTCTTACAAAAGATCGGAAAATGCAAATTCAAGAATTGTTGTAAAGGATTTTGGGAGTCGACTATTTGGAGTTTTTATCTGGTTTAGTTTTTAAGCTAGCTGTGTAATTAATAAATGGAAGCAAAGTGTGACATATGTACTTGAGTATTTCGGGGTTATTTTAACAAAAGGGAATGTTACCCATTTTTATTAAACAAAAGGGAACGGATCGAAAGTTACCGAAATACCCCAACTTAAGTAGTATTTATTCGAATAATTAAAAAATTCGAATTAATTCGAATAATTTTTTTTAATTCGAATTTGTTCGAATTAATCAATTCGAGTAACAAAAAACTCGAATTGAAAAATATTAATTCGAATTTTTTATTCGAATTTTTTTTTACTCGAATAAGTGTTATTTTTCTATTCGAATGCACTCGAATAGTTCGAATAAAATATTCGAATAAATCGTTTTTTACTCGAAAACGTCGATTTCAAGCTCAAAAACACGAAAATTCACCCAGATTTGGGGTTAATACATGTAAGAATCACGAACCCATCGATTAAAATCTCATTTCGACATGAAATTTCAGTCGAGCAGATCAAAATGATAATCAAACACTTCGATTTTTTTTTTCAAACACCCAATCCCTTTTTTTAATTAGAAAACCTAGAATCCTTTTTTTTTTAATTTCACACAAAAGTAATCCTATTTAACAAACAAAGCCAGTATTTCGCCCAACAATAATAATTTAGCATATCCCATATCTATGCTGAGAAGTCGATATCATGTGGGGTTTAGTGAGTAATATATATTATATATATGTAGCAACACTACGCCAATCAACGACATGATATTATTGTGGACTTTCGTATGTGATAAAATGTGTGTCTAGATATTGTATGTGTAAATAAAACAAAATGAAGGGAAGGTATTATAATCTATTTCATCCGCAGGTGTCCTGATCGCCTACTATAGATATATAATACTGTAGTAACATTCACAAAAAGAAACATATATTGTATTACAAGCGATTTTTTGATATCGTTTCTTTTCCAAGTACAAACATTTCTTGTGAGCCTCGCTCTATCCATATTGTCGTTATAAGCTTGAGAGTTTGTCGTGTGGGGACCACGATGTGTGTCCGTGAGCACTATTTAATGAAATCCAAACTTTGTCGCCATCCTTTATATAAGTATATATCGTTTTGGTGATTATGCATTTTTAACACAATCTCATCATATGTTGTAATAATCTTAAATAAATTTTGGACAAAATCCTTTGTCAATGTCAAGGGACCCTAGTAATTGAGCGACTGTCCTCGTCTCTTTAGTTTTTGTTTTCACAATGAGATACTAACATTCTTGATGTTATTTAAGTAGATATTATCAATATGTAAAGAATACGACATAAGTATGATATTGACATTACCCGACCTCATCTGTGCTATGACAACACGGTTAAATAAGTAAAAATAATATTACTTTTCCTATTTCATATTGATTTTATTGCCAACAAGATCGCCAAACTTAAAACTGGTGAAATCGTGTCTCATTCTTTTCGAACATTACGTTCTGCCTATTTAGGCTATATACATGAACAGAACTCATTTTCGTTACCCTAAATACTCAGCTTATTATATCATAACAAGAAGGTTTGAGCATTAAAATAGATCAAATTTCCATATTAGATCCACGACTTAATTTCTTTGTAAGTCATAAAAAAAAAACCTAAAAAAAGGTGTACTGTATTTTTATACTTTAATATATTCAAATAAATCAGAACGAGATGTTGATAGTTACAAATAGAAGATTAATCAACTAGAGAGAAGCAAACAACGACACAACATGGTTCTTTATCACACCAATATATATCATAACTTCAACTAATGAACCAAAATGTATGCAATAGATAACAAGAAAGATTATGACCCAAAGCTATTCAATCCAATCTAAACCTTAGAACGAAAGTCGATTGCAAGTCGATTGAGTTGAGTAAAAGCTCAACGTTTGCACATCTAATTTCAATCATTTGATCGCTTTCGCTAGCAGCGCTTACTTCCTCAACCCTTCTTATCTTCCTCATAATATTTCCCGAGGAAATACGTTTTCGTTTCTTCAATGGAGGTGGGCTTGTTCTTACTGGGATTTTGCTCTCTTCACTCGTTGGAGTTTCATAGCCTTCATCGATGTTATTACAGAAGCCTTCTAAGCCTAGGGTTTTCTTACCGTCATGCTTGGCTTCACCTGCCATGACTTGATCAACGGAAAATAATAGTAAGAAAAATGTGATTAGTTTTCCTTTTTGTGGTTAATTGATAAGGTGAGGGTTTTTCTATTTATAGGTAAAGAGATTTAAAAAAATCTGAGTACTTTTGGCAGACAATCCGTGAATATTGAATGAGGATAATTAAGCATCTCATTACTTACATGGTAAGCTGCAGAAAGATTGGAATTAATACATGTTTCTCAAGACACTTTTATTATATCTTATATTAAGAAAGATTGTAAAGCTATCGTACGTTACCTTGTATTGATAGATTTTCTTATTTTGCATCTTTTGTTGTGTTTCCAAATATTATTACAGCCCATATTCTGGTAATATTACCCAAGTCCATATTGGACAGAGGATCCAAACAAAGCCATGTCCAATAATTCTTCGGCTACAGGTTGGACTTTGGAGCTTTAAATATTTATTTAGAAGTAATGCCAATGTTTTATTTTGTTTTGTACCATTTATAGATTGATTTTGTTTTCAACGGTAGAACTATTTTATTTACTATAATTCGATTTTATGACGCTTATGCAAAATTAATTTAATCTCGAAAGTTGATGCATGTACCAAAAATATATATAACATATGGGTTCGTGGGATGGCACTAACACACAAGACCAATCGAAAAGTCAAACATAACCTTTATACATCGTATTTGTAATTATTATCATAAGCTCATAATATAAGAAAACTTAAAAGAGAAAAGTTAGCATCTTATTCGTGGCCGTAATAAACGATGAGCACGGACTATATAATTGGCGTCACGGCTAAAATCTTGATCATGCATATAGAAATATATATTTAATTGTGTTAGTTACGTAAAATTAGTATCTCTGTGTGTGATTGTTATATTTATGCAAAAAACGATTCACAAGAAATTAGCTTTAATTTATTTTGTAAATAATAAGGTTCCCATTACGGATCTTAATATTGAGATAATCAACATCAACAACCTCGTCCAATATTTCACAATCAGACAATCACAAATATTAAATAATTTAATTAAATCAAATTTCTTGGCGCACCTAACCCAAAAACACGTCCCAGTTGATAGCCACGAAGTCCATCTCCCTCGCCCGTGTTGCTACAGCCGTGATAGATAGAACCTCGATACATTTTTCCATTGATCGATACATATATAGGATAAAGTTAAAATAGCATACCAAACACAAGAACAGCCTGTTCTGAAAAAAAAAAAAACGTAACCATATAATTTTTAAAAATAATGCGACTAAGGCTTATGACTTTTGCAGTGACAACAAAATAATTTAAAAAAAGAAAGTGGTTACACCTTCTGTTGCTTTGATGTTGTATATATATTCCCCATTGCTATGAAACGCCATGAACCAAAACAAACAAAAATCTCACGCCAACTATAAACATTGAATATATCTCACCCTTCGTCTGATTTTCCAAAGATAACCGTTATTAGCCCATTCCCCAAAGCCAAAACCATGAAAGTGAAAATCTCAAGCTCAAAGCTCATCAAACCCTATCACGACGAAAAACCCGACCCGCCCGCAAACCCGACCCACATTCCCTTATCGGTGTTCGACAAGGTGACCTATGACCAACACGTAGCCGTAATCTATGCCTACCGCCCACCGACCCCATCGAACACAGCCATCGAACTAGGGCTTCGAAGGGCCCTCTCCATGTACCGACCGTGGGCCGGGCGGCTCGGCAAGGACCCAACCACCGACGAGCCCATAATCGTCCTCAACGACGAGGGAGTAAGGTTCGTAGAGGCCACGGTGAACCGAGCCCTCGACCATGCAGTGCCCCTCGTCAAACCCTCGGCTAGCATGCTGGCCCTTCACCCGGCACTAGAAGGAATCCAAGAGCTGGTCCAGGTCCAATTGACCAGGTTTTCCTGCGGCTCGATGGTCGTAGGGTTCACGGCCCACCACTTGGTGGCCGACGGGCACGCCACGAGCAACTTCTTGGTCGCGTGGGGCCAAGCGTGTCGCGGGGCCCAAATCCGCCCCCGACCCTTCTGCGACCGCACAATCTTCAGCCCGAGAGATCCTCCGAAGTGGGACTTCGAGCACAGAGGAGCAGAGTACGTGGCGCCGAATGCGAAGAAGGCGTACCCTTTAATCGACAGTAGCGTCGAGGACATAGTCGTACACAACGTTCGCTTCACCGCCGATTTCCTCTGCACGCTCAAAGCTAGGGCTTCTTCTTCTTCGCCAAAACCCTATAGCACGTTCGAGAGCCTAGTGGCACATCTATGGCGGGCCATCACTAGGGCCCGTGGACTCGACGGGCCCGAGACGACCCAGATAAAGATCTCGGTCGATGGGCGGGCAAGGCTAGACCCTAAGGCGCCGGAAGGGTATTTTGGTAATTTGGTGCTTTGGGCTTTTGCGAGGTCGAGGGCCGATACGCTCTTGCGAGAACCCGTTTCTTACGCTGCGAAGACGCTGCACGACGCGATAATTAAAGTGAACGACGATTACTTCAAATCTTTTGTCGATTTTGCCAGCGTTAGGGTTGGAGAGGAAGGGCTCGTCCCTAACGCGGTGGCCGATACGAACGAGTCGATCCTTTGGCCGAACTTGGAAGTGGACAGCTGGCTTAGGTTTCCGTTCTACGACTTGGATTTCGGGTTTGGCGGGCCCTACGTTTTCTTGCCCTCGTTCTCGCCGACCGAAGGAATGATCTTTCTTCTGCCGCCCTTCGCTCGGGACGGAAGCGTCGACGTGTTTGTTCCTCTTTTTCGGCAGAATTTGGATGCTTTCAAGAAAATATGCCACGTTATTGATTGAAGTGGCGCGTGAATGGATCATGTATGAATATGATTATATCGATTAGCTATATACGGTAAGTTGTTATAATATAGTAATTTTTAGAACGAACCTATTTCAAAAATTGTGATGTGATTACGGCTACGGTTGGCAAGAAAAGTTTGCGAACTATGTACCTTTTGTTTCCGTTCACCATGTTTGTGCTATATTATAATTGTTATATATGTTCTGATGAAAGAGATTAAATTATTATCTCTGTGTTTGTTTCTTATCTCTCTTCTTTATCTACCGGTAATTTGCGATAACTACACGCATGTCGAAGAAATCTGAAAATGTGTTACATTGGGGTTATATAAAGAAGTTAAACGTAGAGAATGTATTGCATTATAATTTTACATATTTTATTCTAACAGTTCCCCTCTTATTTATGCCAATTTCTTTCATGTAGGCAATAGACACATGCTTGCTTTTCTTCTTAAGGCACTAGTGATGCACCTAGACCTGTGATATTACTATATGAATGACCAATCACCTAAAATTTATAGATTTCGTATTGAATTTTAAATTTATAGATGATTAATAGAAAACATATGCTTTCAACATCCTTGGGACCCAAACGTATTATTGATCTCAAGCTATGTTTACAGAGATGATTGCGATATTCTGCCCCTCTAAGTACTACTAATTTTATTGGGGTTCGTATAATCCAACAAATATTGAGAGAGAGGAAGAGAGGTAGGGAGATAGTTGGAATTGCTAGATCTCGTACTATAACATACATGATTTACGTCACCAATTACATCACATCCGAGCAATAATGCAATAAATAAAATCATTCTCGCGATGGTTTTGTGTATATCTGCAGAAGCCAGAAGTCTACCACAACGGTCATGGTATAACTTTTAGTTCACTTGCTTCTCAAGTAATACCTCAGCCTCAGTTCAGTTAGAAATGTAATGCTTCATTAAAAGGCTTTATCTGCACCATCTACAAATTATAATAACGTGAATACTAAAAAAAGCATAGTAAATTCTTACATTATTTCTAACCTAACAAATGGTGCAACAATTGTTGAACGTAGTCGTTGAAGCAATAACCTCATGGATAGAAATCTAACTTCCTAACAAGATAATGATAGGTTCATGAAATTGAATATTTTTAAATATCTTACCTGTTTGGATATATCTAATACAATAAAAATAAAAATGATAATTCAACTGATTATTAACCTCTAGGGTTTGGTTTGGGGGTTGTAACTTGGGAGAATGCCAACTTATTCGGACTAGCTCGGTTTTGACTAAAAAAATTGCCTATTAAATTTCTTACAACCGATGTAGGCGATTCTCTTAGACCAAGCGCCTAGCGCTGCGCCAAAGCTATAAACAGCACATCAGCCAACGCAACAATTCGATTGCTCTCAGCAGGGACATTATTAATTTCTTTATAATATATATAACGTATGCAATATATAATAAATATATCTATAGTTGTATGCAACTTCGCTTCGTATTATTTTGTTTTTAATTATTTCGTGTCTAAATATATTACTAATAATTAAGCTGAAAATAATGTTCAAAGTTAACCAACCACACTTTTATCATGTTTTTCAAACTTCTAGCGAACGATAGGTTTTCCCTATCTTGTCCTTCATGAATCATATTCCAAAACGGATAAAACGTTTCAATCAGTCTGAGTGAATCTTTTCAGGGTTGTTATACAATCTTTGTTTTGTTGAAGCGATAATATATTATGGTTACAAAAGAAAAATAAAATAAACGGACATCTTTTTCAACTTCTTACGGACAAAATGATCAAATCAGTCAAAACAAATCAATTCTTGATGGTTTACAACAAAAGCAACTCATCTTATCTTTTGTTAAATATTGGTTGCAAAAACAAAAGTCACGTTAAAACTATTTTAAATCACATCTTTTCAACTTGACGTCAGTGGTAAGAAAAATCTTTATTTATTTTTTATTTATTAACATAACTACATGTGAACAAATGGATCGTTATTTCCCTGCTTTTTTGCACCTAAAAAATAATATTTTCTAATATTACTTATGGGCCTTATTACGTAGGCAAAATCAAATAAACAATGCATATGTGCATTGGCAATACTGGGCTTAGGAATGGCAATTAGACGGATCTAGATCCGGACCCGTCAGGACCCGCCCATAATGAAGCGGTTTTTTTTTAATTATTTGGGTACTGGGGGAGTATGGGTCTTAAAAGTTTCAACCCGACCGTGTTGCTCAGGTCTTGCTATCTTAGACCCGAAACCCACCCGTATAATACATATTTATATATAAATTATTTTTATTTGTACTTTGGATAAATATAAAAACATAGTAATATTTTTTACAAAAAAGGCTTGTGGCCCAATGATCAAGTTGGTGGTCTGGTAACTTAAAAATTTTTAAAAAATTAAAAATACAACGATTTACCGGGTCTGCGAACCCGGTTCATCCGGGTTCGGGCCGGGCCGGGCGGGTCCAATTCTGAGCTGGTGCAGGGTGGGTTTGGGTCCAAATAAAATTAATCGGGGCGGGTACCGGGTCCGGGCAAACCGTTTCAGACCCGCCCCGTTGCCATTCTTAACTGGGCCAAGGGATCAAATAGCTAACTAAGCGTTGCATATTACAAGTAATTTGCAATTGAATTGAAGGGAAAAGAAATGCAGATTACAACTATAGAAGCAAGTGAAAAGAAAGACGCAACAAATTTACTCTGGTGAAATTTTTTGTTTCATTACCGTTGCAGTGCAGTTGTATTGGTTTCCACGGGATTAACAATGGTAATTTTTCCGAAATCAATGAATATCCAACATAGATTTGGACATTGTGTAATTTCTTTTTTTTAATTGGGCCATTCGGCTATTTCAACTTCATCATCATCGCCTTCTATCCTATCCATATTTCCAAATATCCGTACATATCAGAACAAAAAAGATAATTTCTAGTGTCATGGGCTTCAATTTTATATACAAAATCACATAATCAAGCACTGCATCTGTGCAACGGCAATAAGTAGGCTTTAACACATTTTGGCATCGCATTATCGGCCTACATTTTAGCTCTACGTCTATTTCCTACAGTTTGCATATTACAAGTATTGAATTGAAGGAAAAACAGAATGCAGATAACAAATAGAAGAAAATGAAAACAAAAACCTAAGCATTAAATTTATTTATATATATATATATATTAATTATATATTTTTTAATTTTGATTTATTTTTAATATTTTATTTAGTAATTTTTCATTTTTTTCTAATATTTAATGCCCCTAATGGCCGATTTCATTAGTTCTGACGGTCAACATGGTCAAACTTGACGGAAGGGACTAAAATTGATTAACAAAAAAAAAAACTGAGGGACGTATATTAATTAACGGAAAAATTAACAATCAGCTACTTTCACAATCAACCCTCTCTCTCTCTCTCTAAAAAATCAATTTAATTTTACTTTCTTTTGTAAATTTTATTTTAATTGAATTAATTTCTTTTAATTTATTATTAATTATATTTTAATTTTAATTTGTTTTTAGTTACGTTTTTAATTTCAATTTCTGTGTATTTTTATTTTAAATATATTTTTACTTTGAAATTTTGAAATTTTAAATTTATTTTTATATATATTTTAATTATATATTTTAAAATTTTTGAATTTTGATTTATTTTATATTTATTTAAGCAATTTTTTTTCATTTTTTTCTAATATTTAATGCCACAAATAGACGTGTTCATCCGGTTACGGTTACGGTTCACGGTTATAAACCGCCGGTTTACAGTTAGTAAAATCTCCGAACCGTGGTAATCACGGTAACGGTTACGGTTTTGAACCGCCCGAGCCGGTTACCATTACGGTTTGAAACTGCCGGTTTACCGTTCAACATTTTGTTTTATATATAATTTGTTTCGTATAAAATTTGGAATAAATTGGATTTTTAGTAACACTAAAAAAAATTATTGAAGCTTAAAAATTTATAAAAAAAATACAACTTCACTATTTGAAAAAAAATACACCTTGAAATAATAGAACTATATGATCATCGTCTAATAATCTTTGCTTCTATAATATTCGAAGAACACTCGTCGTAAGGATCTCCTTCTAATGCTTAATTTTGCCGCTCGATCATTAAGTCCTATAATACAAGGGTCAATGTTGTTATCATAATATCATTGAATAAAACAAAAAAGAAACTTCGAAAAAACTAATGGTTAGTAAATTAATATTGGTTAATGGATACCTTAATAAGCAAATTAAACTTAAAATATTAATCCCGGTTAAACCGACGGTTTACGGTTATAGAACTGGATAAACGTAACCGAACTGTTGTAAATGACGGTTCGGTTACGGTTCAATCGTAACCGTTGACCACGGTTAACCGACCGTTGACCGCCGGTTCGGTTACGGTTTTTCAAACTGTTGAACACCTCTAGCCACAAACGGCCGATTCCGTTAGTTTTGAAGGTCAACCGGTCATCTTTTTATTTTGATTAAATTTTTATATTTTTTATTTTAATTTAATTATTACTGTAGTACAGTTGTACTGATTTCCACTTCCAGGGTTAACTATGTTAATGTTCCGAAATGAATTAATATCCAATTTAGACTTTCGATTGTATAAATTACTTTAGTTGGGCCATTCGGTTCCTATCCATATATCCGTACATGTCAGAACAGAATAACACAATCGACGAGGGGCAATACCGTAATTCTGCACTACAATAGATATACTTGTAAGTAGCGTACGGCCACAAATCGGCCTTTTTCTTGATTCCTCCCCCAAATCTTTGCCATGGAAATCATAATGAAAAATAATAAATAAAGCCACATATTATATTACGCCTAAAAGAAAAAAATAGATAAAATAAACCCTTTTATCACTCCTTCCTCAGCAATCGAAACATTTCAATTTTCGCCGCTGGGTTGACAGGCGCCTACGATCACTGAGGCACATACATTTGTGATCTTCCATCTCAATTCGCGTTTATGTGTGTATGTGATTCTTGCATGCATGAAGCGCATATGGTTTTTCCCCCTTTTTACCGTTCGCCGATGAATGAAAAAAATCCAATCTTGATTCTGTTTTGTAGGGCCAATCAATCTGCGATGGACATCAACCAAGATCTCTCCCTCCGCCCTGTTTCTGAGCTCGGTTTAGAGGATCAGAAACCGAGCAACGGCGGCGACATTGACGACGACGGTGGTGGCGATCAATCGTCGCCTGGGGTAGCCGCACAGAGTGGCAGCGGTGAGGTGAAGAGAAAGAGAGGCCGGCCGAGAAAAGATAGCTCGGCGGCGCCGGAATCTACCAGTCCGGCCAAGAGGGGACGTGGGAGGCCAAAGGGCTCGGGAAAGTGGCAGGGTTTCGGTACTTTCCTTTCAATCATTTGCAATATTTAATATACTAATTCTCAGTCTTTCTATAAGATATGGCTGCCAATCAATAATATTATGTGCTTGTGATGCAAAATCTCTGTTTTTCTTGTGTGGCTGAGCTGAATAACTAGTTTGAGGTTGGAACTTTGGTTAGCAATGCTCATTGTGCTTAAGAACGTATGTTCGACGAGTGTAATCTGGGTTCTGTTCGGTTTGTAGAATTCCCGCCAAAAAAGTGCCCGAAAAAAGCAATACTAGCGCGTCAAATAACCGTATATCGGGCTTAAATTCTTTGTTCCGTTACACCTCTCTTTGTATCCGAATAGAGCCTTAACTGCACTACAAATCATGTCAAGATCTTTCCTTTCCGATTCATTTACTCGATATTGTATCTTTAATTTGCAGCACACTCAGATGCAAGCAGCTTCACTCCACGAGTCGTTACTATTCAAGCTGGAGAGGTAACTATCATTAGTACGAAAAACGAATCTATTACAGTTCGCGGCATAGGAGTTCTCCATATAAGCTTCTCCACTCTTCCCTTTCCCTTTTCAGAATATAGTCGACCGACTAACTTCGCTTGCCCGAAGACCCTCCGAAACCGTCTGCATGCTCTCATATTCAGGCGCATTATCCGCCGTAGAATTATTCAAATCTTGTTCTTCAGATGTCCAAAGATACGAGGCACGCAACAAACATCTTCCCTTCATCTAAAGAAGAGGCACACTTTTCCTCAACTTAAACTGACTTTTACTCTTATCTTTGTTTTAATAACCGTCGCAGGGCCTTTTCGAGGTCGTATCCTTACAAGGGTCGGTTTCGAACGACGGGGCAAAGGAATGCAGACTAAACGTCCAACTTACCAAAACAGATGGCTCCTTCTTCGGCGGGCGAGTCGCTGGTTCTTTAATCGCTGCTGTGCCAAGTCAAGTAAGCCTCTGAATTTTTGCCCTTTTGTTCTTCAAGAATTCCCATTTTGAAGTGTTTTGAGATTATATTACAGCTTATCGTTGCTACGTATAAGCAAAAGGCAAAGCGATCTGCTTCTGAAGTGTCGAAGGCTAAGAACGGCGATTCGCCAGCTGCTAATGCTGCTGATGGTTATGAAGGCGAATTGCGTGAGAATGAGGCGAACGGTGTTGAAAATGTCTATCGAGTTTCGCCTTTGGGGGCCGACGATGCTGTGCCCTCTTATCGGCCTGAACTGAACAACAATGATCTTTCTAGTGCTTTTGATTGGGATGATGGTTAGCAGCTATGGAAGAAGAAAAGCTTGTTTTCTGTTGTTTGAGATTCTTACAGATGATACTCTCTAGCTTTTCTTGTTTTTGAATTTACAAAGAGTAATAATGCGAGGATATATGTTCACAGCAGATCAGCGTTTTATCATCATGCATGTCTTTTGGATAGTTTTGCATTTTTTTACAACAGTTGAAACTGAAAATCGCTATTGGTTACCTGGCGACTCTATTCATTTACTAGAAAAACAAAAACGAAAGTAAAGACAAAACGGCGTCGTATGTCTTCAGAACAATCGAGAAACTGAAGTTCTCCTTTTATTTAATGAATGAAAGCATCCTCCTCGTCGTGCCGAGCTTGGCAACTTTGGGGTAATATAAACGGAAGAAAAAGCAGCTAAATCCTTCGTTTGGAGTTTGATTCTCTTGAAAGGGGGAAAGCGAGAGAAAATGGCGGAGCACTTGGCGTCGATTTTTGGTACGGAGAAAGACCGCGTGAACTGCCCGTTCTACTTCAAGATCGGCGCGTGCAGGCACGGAGACCGATGCTCGCGTCTCCACACGAAGCCGAGCATAAGTCCGACGCTTCTGCTCACCAACATGTACCAAAGACCTGACATGATTACCCCCGGCGTCGACGCTCAGGGCCAGCCCCTTGATCCCAAGAAAATGCAGGAACACTTTGAGGTAGTCACCCTCCCTGTTTTATTCTTTTTGATAGATCACTTGAGTTCGTATATCTGAGAATTGGTAGTTGAAGCTGATTTGTTTGATGTTTGACTGACGAGTATAGAGGAACTATTTTTTTTTTACTGTTTAGGTTGTGATGACTCCTTTTGCTTGGGCTCTTATACCTCATGTATGTATGTTCTTTACTACGTTGATACCTTTCCTTTGCTTCCGTAGGATTTTTATGAAGATCTGTTTGAGGAGCTGAGCAAGTACGGAGAGATTGAGAGCTTGAACATCTGTGACAATCTGGCCGACCACATGGTATGTTCTCTCCCCTTCGTTGGATTCTGCATATTTTCGTACCAGTTCCATTTCGTGCCGTGCTTCAATTCTTGCTCTGTTTCAGGTTGGAAATGTATACGTCCAATTCAGGGAGGAAGAGCACGCCGCAAATGCTTTGAAAAATCTCACTGGGAGATACTATGCAGGTTTTCCAAGCTACTCTCTTTCCCCTCCGTATACATATGCCTCATTGGGATAACATTCGAAAGAACACTCATCTTCAGGGCGCCCCATTATTGTGGATTTCTCCCCCGTGACTGATTTTCGTGAAGCCACTTGTAGGCAGTACGAAGAGGATTCATGTAATCGCGGTGGTTACTGCAACTTCATGCATCTGAAAAGAATCAGCAGGTACGTTTGAATAATATAGTATGAATGTAAGCCCAGTTAAATTATGCAATAAAACATAACTGAGTCTACGATTCGCAGAGAGCTGAGGCGCCAGTTATTTGGGAGGAGCAGAAGAAGGCATAGCAGCAGAAGTCGAAGTCCTTATAGGCACAGAAGCTACGATGATCGCTCCCATGGAAGTCGTGGCCACAGTAGTAGCAGAAAAAGGCACAGAAGTAGCAGCCCAAGCCACAGAAGGCGTAGAAGTCGAAGCCCAGGCCGACGAAGAGATAGAAGTCCTTTAAGGGAAGGCAGCGAAGAAAGGAGAGCCAAGATTGAGCAGTGGAATAGGGAGAAAGAAGAGGCTGAACGTGCCAGCAATGGTGATTACCATTGATGTTAGGTCTGGTCATGAAATTGAGAAGTGGTTTGTTCTTTAGGCTTTTTTTTATCTTATTTCGTAGTTTGTTCCTTTTCTTTCCCCATATTTGCATGCTTTTTTTTGTTCCATTTCCTAGGACGAGTGAGTTGATACGGTACGTACCATGCTAACATGTTATTACATGCCTCAAACAATATGCTGCTGTATTTTAGGAGCTAGCTGTGTGATGACGTGGTATATTTATTCCCATTATAAGATAGTAGTATTTTATTTTACAAAATAAATGAATTGCAAGTGTATACTATATTACACCTGCCATGGAATGTATTGAAGGACAAAAAAAACTTGGCATGACATAAATAACACGTGGTTGCACTTCACCGCACGCACAGTTTCTAGGCCACCTAAAGAAACAAAAATAATTTGCGTACGGATTTTAGCCTTTCCTTCCTTCGAAGCCGCCGTAGCACCGCCATAGCACCGCCGCTTTACGCCGTGGGAAAACCGCCGGCATCCACCTTCTTTGGACAGAGAAAGAAGTTCCTCGAGCCCAAGTCCACTAGCTTCTCTTTCCTATCCAAACCTATTTAGATAACAACGATGTAAATCGTCAAGGCAATTATTGCAACTTCGATTTAGATTAAAAAAGAAGAAAGAAGAAAGCAATTACTTTCGAGACAAAACTGGGAGAAATGGAGGTCAAACTGGGTAGGATCCTTTGAGCCTAGCGCAGGCCGCCGACACTCATTAGCATACTGCTTGACCGCCGCCGCAATTAAATCCTCCACCGTCGATTCCAAGGGCATAACCACGTTCACCGCACGGATACTCCTCAGCACGTTAACCTTCATCAGAATTTTAGTTAGCTTCTTCACCGCCGGCGGCGGTGATGCAGCTGACTCCGTCGACGGCGAGCTTCCGCCCATCCATATCAAGTCGGGCACCGTCCTCGGCCTGGAAAGCATCATCTCCGCCGCCCTAGATACTCCTCCACATCCGCCGTGAAATGATAGAGATTTCTCGGCCAACCTACCTTTTCTGTTCTTCTGTTTGCAGCGTTCAATTGAAGCACAACTCTTCGGCGACGGCATGTAATAATTCAACTATGTACGTACGAAGTGCATATATTATTTACGAAGTGCTGTTATGAACATCTTATCATATATACACACGCGCACAGAACAGATGAGTTAGTGGTGAAGAACGTTTCTCGATATATCACGAATGTGTCTATCAATTATTAGAAAGCCATTTGGACTTTATCTCCTTATGTATATGATAAAATTATGAAGTAACACATGGGATGCAATGTAGGGTTTGTTTCTTGATTAGTAAAGTCTCGTCACTGTTGCAGAATAAGTAACCCAAAAGAAACGTAAAACGTGGGAAATCAGTTCACGTCTCTAGCGTAATGGTATTTATGTTGATTACAACTTATAAATTACTCTAAAAATAGAATTATTAAAAAATGTTGAGATGGCCGAGTTGGTCTAAGGCGCCAGATTAAGGTTCTGGTCCGAAAGGGCGTGGGTTCAAATCCCACTCTCAACATAATTTTAATTTTATTTTTATTTTTAAAAAAAAAGACCTTTTACCTATTTGCTTTTAAAAGGTTCATATTTTAAGTTTTTTTTAACCTACGTCACGGCACCAACCTAGCAACATAGATATTTACTGCACGTCATCATAAAACAAAATTTTAATATTATATTAAGGTGCTTTATATAATTTCTGAAGATGCTTGTTTGTTTACATGTGAATTATATAATAAATCGGTGGGGCTCATAAGTCATAACAATCTTCAACTACCAAAGTAACACCCACCACCCATTTCACCAACCACACAAACAACACTTTGCCAAGCCCTCCCTCCGTTCCTCTGTTAAAGCTATTTGCTTACCAACCCCAAACTTTTCAATTAATAAATAAATAAATGGCATATGGCATCGATTAACCATCATCTCCTTTTATATATACTCAAATATTAAAAAGAAAAAACATACAAAACATAATGCATACACAAGCAATGGAATGAATGTTCATTGTACACCAACCAAAAGAAAACATGAGATTTCTTCCACCAAAACGTCAAACTTTCCATGCCGTCCGTGTAGTAGGTGGTCAACAAATCAACACGTTTGAGTTTGACGGACTCTACTGTAATTTCCACCGATTTCAGGGGGGCAATTACAAATAACCATCAGAATTAAATTAAATAAAATTAAAGAAGAAAAGAGAAATTCATCAGCTGCTACTCTCCGCCCTTATTCGTCGCCGACGGCGTATTCCACGGCGTCATGTCCATCGGATAACTGCCTAACACCCTCAAGAAGCTCGTAAACTCTTGGACTTCGGCCAACGCATTCTGAGCCCTCTCCTCCGCCATGGAAGCTTCGAAGTCGATGTAGAACATGTACTCGAAATGCTTCGCCGTTCCGACGTTGGCGTCGTCGACCAATCTGATCGGACGGTTGCGGTGCGGCCTCGACTCGATCTTCGTCAGGCTTATGTTTCTGAAAGCGAACGCCGACAGGACTTTGAAGAGGACGCTCGTACCTTCCTCGTGTGCGAAGACGATGCTCGTCTTGAACGGCCTATCCGTGCGCGGAATGATGGGCTCACGCGCCCAGCATCACGAAGCGCGTGACGTTGCCGGAGTCGTCTTGGATTCCGTCGGCGAGGATGTTCAGTCCGTAGAGCTCCGCGGCGCGGGAGGATGCGATTGCCGCCGTGTCTCGTAGGTTGTTCGTCGCGATGTACTCCGCGGCGCCGGCGGTGTCGTCGACGGCCTCGCGGGTGACGCCGGGGTTCAGCTTGGTGAGCGTGTGCTCGCACTGAGAGAGCGCCTGCGGGTGGCTGATTACGCGGTTGAGGTACTCGATTCTGACGCCGGGCAGCGCCAGGAGGCAGTGGTGGACGGGGAGCTGAACCTCGCCGACGATGTGTAGGCGGTGGCGGAGGAGGAGGTCGTAGTTGCGGTGGATCGAGCCTCCGAGGGAGTTCTCCACGGGGAGAACCGCCCTATCGGCGATCCAAAGCTCCACCGCCTGAAAGGCCACCTCGAACTGGTCGCAGGGAATGGCCTCGCAGTTGGGATAGGCTTTGCCCGCGGCGGCCTCGCTGTACGCGCCGGGGACGCCTTGGTAGGCCACGCGCAGCTTAGATCCGTGCATTGGGGCAGGGGACAGATCTGTAATCGTCAGCGCCTTCGGCGGCGATTGGACGACGGGGACGATGTCGAGGGAAGGGTGGGCGTTGGCCGCCACCGACGCGTGGCCGTTTACGCCCTTTATATCATCCTCTGGATTTTGCTGCTGCTGCTGCTGCTGGACTTTGCTGGCGAGTATGGCGCACGCGCTCTGCCAATCGTGGCGGGCCCGTCCGGCGTGGCCGACGCACTTGACGATGGTTCGGTTCGGGTTCCTCCGCCGGTCCGAACCCGGAAGGTTTCGGGCGGGTAGGAGCTGGTTTAGGTTGGACTTGTGAGGCGCTAAGGATTGCATTTTTGTTGCCCTCCTTTTTCTTTTTTGTTGAGGATGATGATAGAAGATTGTCTTTGCTTGCGTGCTATTTGTGAACGCAAAGCTAAGAGATAAATGGGGGTGTGATAAAAGGGGTTTTATAGTTGGTGTTAGTAGCAGTGGTAGTTGGGCTTCCATTTCCATCTAAATAAATTGGGAAATTACTCATTTTTTAGGGGAAAATTTCCAACAATTCTTTGCGAAGAGTCGTCCTAGCTAGAATATGACCGGCGTGGTTGACTATTAACTAACTACCCAGGAAAACGTCATCTAAGAATTTGTTCTAAGTGGCTATGTAATTCGTCATAGATTTCAATGTTGAGACTAATCAAAGATTAGATATTAACGTCCCAATTTGAAACTCAAAATGATAATTAAGGTGAATTCGAATTTGAGACCTTCAATTTTAACTATCAAAAACCTAATAACTGGCTCATGGAATAGCTCTAGTTCCCGGGGTAATTTTTTTATGAAGCTCATTTTACCCTTACAAAAGACACGTGATGTTTAGCTTCGACTCTTGCAGCATGTTGTCTCAGTGCCTACCGTGTATTTGAAAATGAAGTACTCGCTGTCTGGTCAATTTTGATGCACCAGCAAGGAATATTTCAACGGTCAAAAATAATTCGTAGGAAATAAAAAAGGAAGTTGCATTTCAATAGCTAGCCATGCCATGTGCCCCATCTCAAATATACATATAAACAAAAATTACGACTCAATTGAGAGAGCTTAAAAAATCCTGCATTTACAGAAAACCAAAAAAAAATATCTCGTCCGCAAATTTTTTCCCAAGTCTCATACATACCTGGGTAGTAGGTAGGTAATCTCATCATCCGTCCAATGAATTTAGTAAAGTTATGTCTCTCAAAGCCCGACCCACTTGACCCATCTGAACAGTTTGCCAACTCTAAACGGTAAACCATAGTCTTTGGACACGGCGGGTTCTCTTCTTGCAGCCTCCGTTTCAGACCATACATAAACCCCTCGTTCCTGCTTGCTCCCGGGAACCGTGTTGTCGAGTATAATCGCCACCACAAACGCCACGACCATGTGAAGCGAGAACAGCGTATTTAGGAAATAATTTAGCTGACCAAGGTTGTGTGATGACATTAGGACAACAATCTTAGGTTGCAAGAGACGAGAACACACCAATAAATACATACATACCTCTTTAGATTTGGTGTGAATAGGACCATGAGAAGCAACGATGTAGGGTTGGAAGTAACTCGGGACTGAAGAGTTGGTCTTCGACGAAGTTCCGTACTGCTGAAAGTAAGAAGGAACAGACAGGGCAAAGAACAAAGACAATCCTACGATGATAATGTTCCTCGAACTCCCAGCTTCACTGTAACGTAAATTCGACAGTCCTAAAGCTGTAAGCATGGCCCACATGAAGCATAGAAGTGCCGCCACAATGACTTGAGGTATCGATGCAATAAAGCCCCCAACTTTACCTGTTACAGAACAATACAGTAAACAATATATACGATGCGAATGGCTATGGCTGTAATAAAAATTAACCTATGAGAGAAAGGACGATCAAAACGCAGGCGCCGAGTTCAACTGCTCTACGGCTTCCCATTTTAGTGACGGCAATCGTGTGGACATTCTCGGTCAAAGAGGTTGACCCAGTTCCTGTGCCCCATACAGCGGCTAAGATGCTCGAAAGTCCCTCAAGACCGATCCCTCGGCTTACAACGCCAGGTGTCGGAGGTCTCGAAGCAGCTAGTAATGACGATGCGTGGTAAGAACCAACCTAGAGAGATAGCAGATACATACAAGTAATAATGTAACTGAAGGGCATCGAACAGTATGTCGAGTTCTTTAAGGGTGCGTTTGCTCCGCGGAATTCGATGCGGAAAAGAAAAGAAAAGTGTGGTCATGCGCATTGACTCATTGTGCATTACGCTTCACGTGTCGTACCATTCTACTTTTTCTTTTCTTTTCCATGTCAAAATCCGTAAACCAAACGTAGCCTAAAGAATTGGAAAGGGATTGAAAAACCCACCGAATCTACTGACGAGATTATAGATACGACGCACATTACGAGGGCAACTTTCCAGTGAAAGATGGGTATGCCCCATTGTAATGGATAGGGAAATCTAAACCACGGGGAAGATCTCAATGCGTGAGAAGTGTCGACTCTGCAACCTTGCATCCTCGTAATGTGTCTTCTGCAATGTTCGGATAGCTTAGAGGATGGTAAGCTGGGATTACAACCTTTATAGCTGTAAGCTCCTGCTTCTGTTAGAAGAAAGGCTGTGGCCCATGTAATAACAAGACCAAGTGGAACCTATATGTTTCTCGGGAAAAGGAAACTTGAATCAATCATAAATATATTAAAAGGGAAGGAGGAAAAAAGAAAAGAAATTACCGCATAGATCAGAAACAAGCGATGGCCCATAATTGATACTTTACGAAGGTACTGAAGCAGAAGAAGTTCAAACACGTAAGAATGATATCTGTATCACATACCATAATAGGTATGGCTAACAAGTAACAAAGTGCAGAAAAAATCTATCGATTTTACAAATATATTTAACCAGATTAAGACTGTGTAACTTACGAGGGAAAATATAACAACTAACAATATCTGCAGTGCTCCGATTTCAACACAAGCACCGACTCTTGGGAAGCCATAGCTGTAGAAAGACAGCCCGACAGCAGCAACAGTAGGAGCCACAACTACCGGGTTTATTATCCTTAAAACAGAATCATTACCATATACATAAATGTCACAATAAGTTCAATTTAGCAATAAAAAAATGATTTTTCTTTCTTTTTTCATCCATGTCGATTTCAAGAAACGGGAGAAGGTTTAGTCATGGTTTGTTGGATAGGAACAGATGTTTCTCAGCAAGTGGTTGTGGCGAGAATAGACAAGTTACCTCAATATTACAGACATCAAACCACTGTATCCCAGGAGGGTTTGAAACGCCGCACCGATAATTATAGCCCCCTGCAACTCTTTCATTGCATGCTTGAAGTTCTGTCATAAAAACGTCATGTAAGAGAAAATACTGTAGAAAAACTAAATAGCATACCATGAAAACATGTAAAGAAAAACTCGACGAAACCATGTGATGCTGTCTGAGTACTTACATCTTTGTGTAGCCCCAAAAATTCAGGAGAGTTTATAATTGCAAGAGCAGGCGCCAGGTAAACAAAGGAAGGACCTTGTATTAAGGGCAGTCTAGACCCCAACGAAGTGTGTAGCAGAGTAGTTACGCCGGAGATAAATAGCACAGTGCAAACCACTTTGCCCGTTTCTTCCTAGAATATGATATCATCTTATATTGCTTAATTATTCAAGGAAAGTAGTTTACACTTTACAGCACAATAAAAAATGACGATTTTGTGAGATTAAATTAGAGATTGGATTACAAGTGCTCACTTGGGTTCCACCCATTGCCGGAACTATGACGAGCGGGATTAGTACTAACGATCCCATTATCGAAAGGTAGTGTTGGATTCCATAGAGACCGATCGGAACTGAGATCATAAGGTGTAATCATTGACAGTAAATCAAATAGGTCCAAAGCTTTCGAACAACAATCAGAAAACGAAAATTCCTTAATTAATAACAAGATTGTAACTTCAAGCTTCCATTTGCGATCGGCATTGAAAACCTTCTACAACTAGATCATGCAGAAAAGTAGACACATTAAATGAACTATCTCTTTATGTACGCTGTGTAAGGAAAACACGGAGTTTATATAATTTCAAGAAAATTAAGACATACCACGCCTCCAAATAGGAAATCCACGATCATAAAATGAAACGGAATAAGTTATTGTAATATTCTTACCGAGTCCTGGAGTATCTCTAAGCTCGTAGTTCATATGTGCATGCCTCGTCATCAAATCATCATCTGCATCGATGGCACCTAAACCATTTTCCACAACCCTCGTTCCTCTCCCACTCTCCTCACCGCTATTGTTATCAATCGTATTGTTGTTACTATTATTATTACCATTCCTTCCAACATCGGACTCTCTTCTCTTTCTAACCTGCTCTCTTTCCTTGACACCGCTAACATGATTATTATCCCTCACCACCTCGCCGTTCGCTGACGGCGCCGGCCGACCGGCTTCAATGTCCAAATTAGCTGTATTAGTAGCATTATCGGGCCTTTTAGGCTTGGGAGGAGCTTGAGTCTGAGCCCTGGGCTGCGATTGAGATGGAGGCGGGGGTAAATTGGTAATTAATCCCGAGTCGGATGAAGCAGTAGTCTCGCCGGAAAACTTGGGCCGGAATCCGGTGCGCTTGGCCCAAGAGGATGGCGGCATTGCGGCGGACTCCGGCGCCGGAGGCCATGGACCGGGTCGGGGCTTGTTATTCGGGTCGGAGCTGGGCATTATCAGCTAATAAATCGTTAATAAAAAGAAAGATGCTGTGCTATTAATCAGGCTAGAATGTGGATAAGGTTTGAGCAGAATCAAAACGAAACATGATTAGATCTGAGGGGAGTGTTAGGGTTTTAGAACAGATTGAAGAAAGATCTGAAGGTTTAGCCCTCTCTCTCTCTCTCTCTCTTGAGTGTGTGTTTGTGAGTGTCCGAGTGAGAAAGTACAGAAGGGAGACAACTAAGAAGGGGATGGATGGTCTCTCTCTCTCTGTGAATTCGATGGTTGTACGAATGTACCGTCTCTGTGCGTGTAATCTTGTAATAAATTAATATCTAAGTAATTATTACTCGGTCCGTCCCAGTAATTTATCAACATTTGGAATGTGGTCTTGTTAAATTAAATATTTTTATATAATAATACAATTAAAAGGTAAAAAAATATATATTTTGATGCATCTTTTAAGATATTGATTGTTTATGATTGTTTTTACTAAATAAGGAAATGTACAAAAGACAGTGGACGCCCGATTGAGTAAAATGTACAAGTTAGTGGGACGGAGGTCGTATATTTTTTCTAATTTCTTTAGAAATTATTCATTTATTTCTGTTATGGGCTTTTAGAATTCAGACCCCTTCATAGTTTTAGGTTTGAGACCCCTGTCACAAAATTCATAGTTTAAGGACCTGATTTCTGCAGTACTACTTCATTGATCTATAGTATCACTTCATTGTTCTTCTGTACCACTTTATTTTCTGTATCCCTTTATTGTTCAGCAGTACAACTTCATTTTTTCCTCCACTTCATTGTTATGCGGTACCACTTCATTGTTTTGAAATAACACAAAACGATCATCCGATACCAGTCCTTATCTCTAAATTTTATAAAAATTGAGTCCTTTAAACAATAATTTTTTTTGTTACATGGTTTGAAAACTATTTTAAAACTTTTTTTTGCGTGAGACGTAATGACACCTTTCTTTTATCCACTTTGCAGAGTAAATGTTAACATTTGTTGTACATGCATTAATAAGTGTCATGACAATATAAATCTCTAGGATCATACAACTTTCATTGAATGCTCTAAATGCATTCATTAACTAACGGGCAGCAATAGCAAGACTTTGCCTTCCTTTACTTTACTAGTCTTAAAAACAATATATTAATGTAATAAAAGCCATTTATAACTTATGAATATAGTGGCCACATTACAGATGAACAAATCCATGGGTCTGCATTTTATTAATTATGAACACCACAAACCACATACATATATGTATATGGAATTATAAAAATATAAAATATCAAATATTGGTGCTAGCTGTATATGGATTTGCAAAAGGCAGGGGGTCCCTCAAAGAAAGCAACGGTCTTTTTAGATTTCATTATAAATAGATGCCCATCAAATAATTACATACTATTTTCTACATGTCTTCAAGTACAAAGATAGCCGTTGATGATGGAAAATGATGTTATGTTCGCGTGCGTTTGTCATTTCTCGTCTATAAAGATATAATAGGAAGGTATATCATTTGGGAATATAGTCAAAGAAGCATGTATACATATAAATGCACACATATTATTTATCATTTTATAATGTCTATAATGATATATGAAAAAAAGTATTGGAAGTTTTGTTGGGTAAGTTGACACCTAGATTTGATGTTACATCTAGGACACAGCACACGGATAGACACTAATCCAAGGATGTGCTTGTTATATATGTTTTGAGATGTTAATGTCTTCACCTTAAATTCGACTACGATTTTTCTCGTTTGCTTGTGTTTTTTAATTGTTTATTAATTTAGCTGTATATTAGTTGTATCTTTTAATAATAATAGTAGTAATAATATCTAATTCCAGTAACTTCTGGAAAGTTGGGCCTTGATACTTACTAGCCCAGTATTTAATACGGGCCTCAAATAAACCTGTACTAAGAAAGCCCGAAGTTTCGATTAGCAATATCGTAAGAAGGTTCAGACCCAAACTATATTTAATACGAATGGTAATTGCGTGATATAACTTGATCTTCAGTGATAATAATATAAATGCAAACGTATAGTACTCGTCTTATGCTATTTGAGTAGGTGAAAAGAGTAATAATTGCCATCGTAACGAAGCAATGACATGGGATTCCGTACTAAATCCAAGTATTGGATTAAGAAACTACATACATATTCAATAGTTGATAAAATTGAACAAAATGCATCCGCAGAAATAGATATCACAATAATTGTAGACCAACATATATGGCAGGGTTGAGCAATAATGTCCCAACATTGTAGTTCAGGTAGTAATGTCAAAATGACAATTATAATCATTCATTTATTCAGAAATTTGAATTATGAACTGTCAAAGGTTAAGCGATAGTCATTTTCTTGAAATTTAAAAAAAAAAGAAAAATCAACTTTACGTACAGGTCTCTCTCTCTCTGTCTCTCTATATATCATATAACACTAATATACATATATCAATTATTCCATTTACAGCAAAAAGATCATTGAATCAATCACTTATCTTTTCCAAATTCTCGAAGGAACAAAAGCTGCGCACAAACAAAAACACTCACAAAAGATGAGAGATTTCGTTTCTTGTTTTAGCCAATACGCCGTCCAAATCTCAGACAACGCCTCATGTTCGAGCCAATCAACCACTTCGTGCGTTCCGCCGGCGACGACCACCACCACCTCGGCGACCGCCGCCGCCGCCCCTTCAGTTCAAATCGCCGCCACATCTCTGTACAAATCAATCCTCTCCGATCACAGACAGCTCTTAATCTCAGTCACGTGGTCAAAATCCACGTCATCATCATCTCATACTCTAACCATAGCCTTCAACGACGAACCAACCCCATCTTTCAGGCTCGCAATTAACGCATCTTCACGCCTCTTTAAGAAGCTCAAGGGCGCAAAATCTTTCAACCTCCGTAGCTCAAAGGTCGAAGTTTTATGGGATCTTTCCTCCGCCCAGTACGGCCAAGGGCCCGAGCCCATCGACGGCGACTACTACCTCGCCGTCTCTGTCGATTCCGAACCCGTTTTGACCCTCGGAGGCCTGACCCAAGAACCGCCGGAGAACAGCAATCTGAAGCCGAAATTCGCTCTAGTTTCACGGCAAGAACACTTTTTGGGAAGCGCCCACTATTCGACTAGGGCTCGATTTCGAGGCGAAGGGGAAGAGCACCAAATCTCTATAGGCTGCCACGGTGGATCGGCGATGACTGTGTCCATTGATGAGAAGGTGGTGATTTTCGTGAAGAGGCTTCAGTGGAATTTTAGGGGGAATCAGACTATTTTCTTGGATGGTTTGCTCGTGGATATGATGTGGGATTTGCATGATTGGTTTGGTTTTGGTAAGAATAGTGGTGATGGTTTGGGATCTTATGGAGTGTTCATGTTTAAAACGAGGAGTGGATTAGATAGCAGATTGTGGCTCGATGAAGAAGATAAGAACGATAGAGATTGTCTTGGTAATTCTAAAGTTGAGTTTTCATTGATGATCTACGCTTGTAAGAATTCATGACTGGTGTAACTATTGATGATCTTTGCTTTTTTGGCGTTCATTACACTGTTTGAAAGGGCAAGCTAATAGACATGTCCATTTAAGTGGAGAATATTCAGAAAATTCCAATTTTTTTCGAGTAACCGTATTAGATGATCTGATCTTCACCAAAGAAATTGAAGCCTCGAACTAGCCAAAGGCAAAAATTCAGTATGTTTCTTTGTTTAGTCTATAGTAGATATAAACTCTTGACCCATTTCACAAACCAATAAAATAAAAATTGAGGATTCACTTTTTTTCTTTGGATGGGTCCAACGAAATAATAAAGTCCCAACTACAAGTGCAGGTGAAATAATAGCATCACATGGAATAGATGAGATGACGAACCAAGAACCATGTTGAACGTACCACACAGAAAAATGAATCAATGCAATGCATATCCAAATTTCGAAGGATTTCATAACAAGGGCTTTCGGACAAATATCTATTTCATGGGACCCTATTGTCAAACTTTCGATCCTGGGTTTCGTTCTTTTATGTCTTTGGCTATCTCCGTGCAAGTGGTATGGGTCTCACTCACCCTCACTTGTCGGTTGTCACGCATTTATATTCATATCAAGAAGCATAAATTATATTGACATATAGAGATAAGACATATATACCTAAAGATTTCAGGTCTGATAATTGGGCCTATTTTTATCCAATGGGCCATAACTCCAATTTATTCACTTGAACAACAATCAACAGTACTAGTGCGACACATAACACAAACAACACAAACACAAACATCATTAGCAGCAAATCACTTGAGAAAACAAATCGTGCAATGCCACTCACTCATCAATTCAGTCAATCTTCTTTCTTCTCAACTTCTTGCAGTTTTTCAGCAGATTTCACCGTAATCGCCGGAAAATCAAGGAGAATAGCCTTTTCGATCGCATTTGCGAGAATCCCAGAAAGCTCGACGTGTTTGGGATGGCCGACGAATTCTTTGTAATCTTCTTTGCCGTTGAATGTCATCAAAAAGGCATGAGTAAACCCTTGCCTCAACATTTCATGGCTTTCCACGTCATGCCCCCTTCACAAAAAATTAAAAAAATACCTTCATTAGATAGATAACCATCGTATTTTTTAAGATTATAAAACGGTACAAAGATGTATCTATCCCCTTTATTACCAAACAAAGGACTTGACGGTGTCAATTTCGGACACGAGCTTCTCCATTGTCTTCAAGACTTCGTCGACGTTGACGCCGTCTTCTTCTTTGAACTTGACAAGCACTAAGTGTTTGAACTCTGAAATAGATGAAGCTGCCATTTAGCACCACCATGGAAAAGAAAGTAGGGTTTGGCTGCGAGCCATCTTTATATAGACGAATTAATAATTGGGGTGGTTTGTTCGATTTTTTTCTTAAATTATTATCAATGGTCACACATTTTCCTATGCGTACCGTAAAACTGGTCGACCCTTTACAGGACAGAACATTTTATTCTTTGAAATGGTGCAATAGGAGGGGTCCTTATATTATTTATCTACTGTTTGAAAAGATTAGGGTATATTAACATTCAGGTCCAAAAGTGACCATAATAGTTTTCAGGACCTTTAAGAAAAAAATTTAGTTTAAAGGATTATTTTTCGTAAAATTTAACGATAAGGACCTAAATTCTGTTATAAAAATATATAAACAATTATCGATGATCGTTTTCTGTTATTTTCAGAACAAATGAACTGTTACTGAAAAATTGTTACTACAGACCAATAAATTGTTACTGAATAATCAAGTTCTTATAACTAATTTTTTTTTCTAACAGAGCCTAAACTAAAATTTCATACCCGACAGGAGACTCAAACGTAAATTTCCCCTTGAAATTATGGCTCAGTCATACCTACTTTAACGCCACGATTTTAATACTTTTGACTGCCGTAATAAAATCCGTACGTTGTCAGCAGTTTTCATTTCACTATTCTGCCAAGTCAATAGTCAAATATACATGCACACATACACATATATATATGTATATTGATTGCCGACAGTAATTACAGAAGCCCCTACGTGCACATGAAGGTGAAAGCGTGAAGAAATGTATGTATGCCCGAAAGTACTCTGCAAATAGAGATAAGAAGAACCATATTTGCGAAGAAATAGTAAGAAGAGCCAAAGCGTGTAAATGCAAGCCTTCTTTTCATTTTTCTTCAATCAGTGTTGTAACGTCACATGTTAAATGGGCACCACCCACACACACACACACACACGATAAAAGACGATTTGAATTATTGAGAAAGATCTCATTACAAGGATTTGCTAGATTTTTCTGCAACGTGTTGAAAGTGATGGCTTTTTATCATTATTGAAGAACAGTTCAACTTTTGATAATGATGGGCTTTATCAGTCCCAGCCCAAATTGTCAAGACTATCCCTTTAAGACACTACAAATTATCCATTTGTTAAAAGCTGAGCTATATTATTCGTTTTGATATATTCGACATGCGATTCGACACCCGATTTTACATTTTGTTTTACCACTCTTTGCAAGTTAGACGTTTCGTGAAATTAAGTTTGCTCCGAAATCTGTAACACTATTTGCGAAGTTCAGCAAATAAAACAACGCATTT
Organism: Craterostigma plantagineum; assembly: GCA_027422505.1. NCBI lineage: Eukaryota > Viridiplantae > Streptophyta > Magnoliopsida > Lamiales > Linderniaceae > Craterostigma > Craterostigma plantagineum. The sequence goes on along the minus strand of JAPQWV010000043.1, from coordinate 4,352,873 downwards.
AAAAGTTTAACTATGATATTAGTATAAGCACCAAGTTTTGTCGTTTTTACTCACATTTCTTCGTTGTGCATATGGACTAGCTATACGTTTAGAAATACAGCCCAATTCTAGAGGCCCAAATAAAAGAATTTTAGGTAATCAATAATAATAAATAACAATAATATCCAAACCATACAAATCCATTTATTATATATTATTGATCACATAACAATGGAATATCCAGACGATACAAATCCAAATATTACATATATAATAGTCAATATAAATATCAATCAAATATCCAATATCTTGAATCCTTCAACCCGCCTTCAGAAAACGTTCAATAATATCATCAAATAACATTTTCAGAAATTCCATATTTCGTCAAACCGTCATCATCAGTTGAATACATGTTGTACAATTCCTGGAAAATGAGTCTTATAAAAGTATTCGTCCCAGTCGATGACTTTCGGGTCGAAGTAGAACAGATCTTTCTCCACTTCATCGCTTTGTTTCACAGCATTTCTTAACTTTTCCGTGTTCATATCATCGAAACTGCATTGGGGAGGAAGAAGAGTAAACTGTAATTAATTATTTATGTTGCTGTAATAAATAACTTGGACTTTGATTTGAGAAAATCATTACCATCCTTTGAAGAACAAGTAAGGCCCGTAAAGCTCTATCAAGCGCATCACCATCGTAATCTTTCGATAAAAGTCGAGATACACGCCTCGAAAGTACTGGCAAGAAAGGGTGTTCAATACTTGCAAACCCTAGTTAGAAAAAAAAAACATAATTAGAAGGATCCCATTGTTTCTTTGGAAAGAATAAGAAGAAACAATGGAGTGTGAATGGCTTCAATGAAACACAACAAACCTTTAATGGGAGTAAGCAGTGAATGGCAAAGTATGCTTGAAAGCTCTCCATTGTAGGCAGAATCTTGACCTTCCCAACTTTGACTGCTTTTCCTTGCTTGTTTATCCAAGGGTTGTTCATGAAGTACTTCGTACCGAAATCTTGAATTTGCGATATATTTATTGGGTTCGACACAGATGATCCAATGTGGTATATGGTTAATTCCTCGGCCTGATTTGCGTGGGCCACCATTGATACTATCATTGCATTCACCACCATATCTGCTGGGATCTGTATATAACAAACATATGCGACTGTTTTAGAAGATGATTGAGTAGTCGGTTGGTCTCGGGTCGGCCCGACCCGACCCGAATGATGAATATTTGGCCCACCAGGTCAACTATGGTGGATGGGTTGCCGAGGAAACATGGAAGCCTTCCTTTGCCATATCCAACGGCCAAGCTATCGATCGTTCTGTCAATTTCAAGATCGAGTTTTTAGTACATATTTATGTTGCAATGGAAATGTTGGTTATTGTAAGAAAAAATTCGGTTAATTAACTGATTTATTTACCTGACGCCTTCGGCCCAACCTGGGAAGGGCTCGTTGAAAGTGCTGGTAATAATCGTAGGACGAATTACTACAAGTGGCACGCTTTCTTTTAATTCACCCAACAACATTTCTCCCATGGCTTTCGTGAAAACGTACGTGTTGGGCCATCCGTATTTTCTTGCCCTGTGATATATTTAAAAATTTAATTACTTAATAAAATCCTATATATGTTGCTATTAGTTGTTCTTACGTCATTAATACAAGTGTTGGTAACCTAATCAAACATGAAAATCACGAAATGATGTCATCTTTCCTCATTTGCCCATGCAAATCTACGTACGTGTATTATTATATAAGGTTTTGGTGAACTTATATCTACATAAGGAAAGGGTGGTTAAGCTAACATTACGCATCGTATTATTTTAAAATATGAATCTGCTATAGAAGCTGACCTTTGAATTCCTAAGTCCTTCATTGTTGACTTTATAGCATCTTCTGAATAGTTTTCAGCCTTCATATGCTTCAATGTGTCCTCAATGAGCTTCTTCTCAGACTCTATATCGAGGCCACGTGTCCCATTTAACGTTTCGCCCATTGCGTATGGAGTTTCTAATATCAAACCCTCCTTCTCTCCGGCCACGTAAGCTACATGCGTGTAATAATATTTAAATTAACATATCATATGTTTTTTCGTAAGTAAGAAATATATAGAAGTAACCGCGTTCATTTATCAGTTGCAAGTTATTTCAAGCAAATCGATGTTTATGTCAATTAGCGATAATTAATTGTTTGTGGGCAATGCACATGGGTAATAGATATTGCATTCATAGGACGTTAGAAAAACACTAATATTCGCCAAAGTAATTTTATTCTACGTATTCATTTATCCCTAGTTAAGGTAGTTGACGGTTGCAACAAGCACACAAATTGATCCTCCAATCTTAGAAAAAGAAAAAGAAATAAGAAAAATATTTATCTGACGAGTGAATGAAGTACATGTGCAATGGGATCCTTTTGCCTGGCTCGATTTAGTTATTACCATACTGTAACAATATCATGCTTTCGTAAGAAAATATCCCAACAGATTTGAATTTTTTTCGACAAAAGACAAACTCGTTTCTTACCATGAACAAGGAAAAAAAAGGCAAACTTGTAATATTCTTTGTGGACCATGAATATATAGCCTTCTAAGTATTCACATAAATAGTGTAAAACCAAAGCAAGCGAAGTTCAAGAACGCTAGTGATTTATCCTAATATAGGTTTTTGTTTGAAAGAAGAAACAAATGCCAATAAAGTTTTCTTATCATGGTAAAGAAGGACCACAGTTTACCTGTAGAGACATGGACAAGCACCTTCAGTTTGGCACATTTCTTGGCAAAATTCAATACATGCTTAGCTCCCATGGTATTAATTCCAAGCGATACATCGTACCTTCATGTTCGTTAAAGAATATGATATGATTTATGTAATAACAAAACATGTGTAAATAAATAACAAACTATAAATTGGCCAAACCTCTCATCGAACTTGGTAGTTGCTGCTAAGTTTATCACAACATCGAGTTCATTCCACATTTCTTCCAACAATCCTAAATCATTCACACCCAAATTATCGTACGCAATATCTCCCGACACAACTGTAACTTTCTCCGAGATGAAGGAACTAAAATTATCCCCATATTTATCTTTGAGAACCCTAAACAAGTCTTTGGATATGACCTGCAATCATTTGAAATAAAAATGTAAGCTTTTACTGCTAAATTGATATTAGGTCTTACTAGTGCAAAATTATAGTACTATTACTTCAATTACCTCATTATCAAAGCGTTGCATGGCTGATTTTGTGTCCGAAGCCCTAAGGAGAAGATAGAGTTTCTTCACATTGGGTTGTATCCTAAGTATCTTCTCAACATAAACTGCAAATTAAGCAGAACATGATCAAAGTGTATAAGCATGTAAATATATGTCTGAAATATAGCCGTTAACGATCGGAAATTGATATAAACGATCGGAAATTGATATAATTATTATTACTCTTTGCCAGAAAACCAGTGGCCCCAGTAACAAGAACTGATCTTCTATCCAAGAACTTGACGATGCTGCCCAACTCCATATTCTCAAGATATAATTTTTTTTTTCTGTTATGCAACGTGAAAATATAAGAGAGAGAGAGAAGAGAATATGGTGATGAATAATGAAGTGTATAGTACTTAATTAGCTGGGTTGTGTTTTGCTCCCTATATATAATCTTGAGTTTGGGATAATTTTATATTTGAGTGCACGCAAGTCATACCTCATACATACATACATATACGTGACAAAACCTTCTGCTGTAGATCATTATACGTATCTAGATACAAAGTGTCCACAAATTAGTATTACCACAATAGCTGAGAAATAAAAATAAAAAATTACGCTAGTTAGGTTTATTAGTAGTACCTAAATATCGGTGTTATGGGCACACTTATGAACGCTACCTGTTTCCTTTTTTATCGTTTAATTAATAGTTGCTAACTGTTGCTACCCATTTAATGAACAGTTGTGCGATTAAGGTATAAGCCCGACCTTATAGAATGAAATCGTAGATGAATGGGAATATGGTGCTTTTCTTGACTCAACATCGGCGTTAATTAACATGGGCTCACAACACAACACCTAATCGGCTACCGATTCAACAATTATTACATAATATCATTTTTGTAATAATGTGTATACATGATTACATTGTATTAGTGGCGAATGAGAAGGGAATGATAACATTGAGCACGTGAAAATCTCCATGTTAGGAGGTTACTGTTAACCTACCTAATATATATTGGTGAACGGACTGTAATGTAGTTGTACAGTTTGTAGCTCCATTGCATTTCATTTCATATAATTGAAGACTAATTAGTAGAATTTTTCCAACTGTCCTAAAAAAGAATAGTCAAATCCAACCACATTCATACATGTGCTATGTCAATAATTGAGAGAGAAAATTAATTATACTTCAACTGCCATATATTTTTTTGATAAGAACATTCCGAGATCTTTGAAGGACTATTTCATTCGAATTGATCAGATCAAAGAGAAAATACTAAACATATTTAATAGAAAATAATATATAAGAGCATGGGAAAACACAACAACGTTTTCGCAATACATGGGGTTTTTGTACACGGAAAATATGTTCATGCAAACCATAAAACATTCGGCACATTTTCTTGCGCAGTAGGCTTATGTAATGAACTCCAATCGAAACGCAAATACACGAATCTTACCAGTCGACGAGGCACAGTAACTGTTCAAATTTGTTTTGTGTTGCGATCAACCCTCTTCACCGAACTCTTTTGTGAATCTCTCGTGCACTTCAAGATCAGATTTGCTCACGGTTGGTCTCTGTCTCGCAAGTACCTTGTCGAAGTCGGTTCTTGATATGGGAGGCGGGATTATCTACACAACAATGGAGTAGAAAAACAAGTAGGTTTTCACAGGTTACAGCCCAACAATTTAACACTTCTACAAATGATTCGTAAAGCTTGTGTAAGTCAATATCCAAGGTTGAATGAAAAGACAAAATCTTTAAATGAGGAAATCAATACCTTGGATGCAAGGCCTTGGGCAGCAAGCTCTTGCATGGTTATCTGAACGGCACCAGGTTGCTTGGGCCCACATGGCATCCACGTTCCATTGGAAGTCTTAATGAAGAACATGGCATCTTGCGTTTTACGTACGGGTTCAAACAAGACATCCTTGACCTATTTAAAGTTATATATACGAATCATAAAATACTAACAGAGTCATCTGCTTGTTATCTTTAAGTTGTTAGCATACTCTTTATCAAAATGTCTCGAACTTACACAAACAGATATATCTGAACCAGAAAAGCCTTCAGTTTTACGAGCTAGGGCTTCGAAATCGCTTTCGGTCAAGTTATTAGGGGTATCTCCTAAATGCACCTGCAGAAGAGTGGCAATGATTTAGTGCATTTCGTTTCTGTCAAAAAAATTAATACTTGGTTCATCTACTGTACATAAGAGGCAAGGACGTTTCCATACTTTAAACATGTGCTGGCGTGCCTTCAGATCGGGTAGAGGGATGTAAATACGCTTATCGAAACGTCTTCTAATAGCCTACGCCGTGTACATTTTGAATGAGATGTTATCTTATCATGCCCCACTTTCGAAATAATAAAGCTAGATGTTACCTGGTCTAGAGCATATGGAGTATTTGTAGCAGCAAGAACGAGGACCTTATCATCATTGTGACCCACCCCCTGGCAATTGACATTGACAAGCAACGAAGCTAAGAAAATGGCATTATGGACATTATAATCTAAAAGAAAAGATCCATCAATTCTAAAAAAGAGCGCAACCACTAGCTTCTAGCCATTAAGTCTTATAGCTTACTTAAAACTACCTGCATTTGAACAAGCAACTCGGTTTTTATTCGTCTGGAGGCTTCACTCTCATTCCCTTCTCCACGCTGACCACACAGCGAATCTATTTCATCGACAAATATTATCGCAGGGGAGCTTTCGCGAGCCATTTGGAAGAGATTTGAGACGAGCTTCTCACTTTCACCCATCCACTTTGAAACCAAGTCTGATGACGAAACACTGAAAAAACAAAGCAGTTGGCACTTGCCAACTTAATGGTCTAAGTACTCTATTATCCCAACAGCGAGAACAATGAGGCCGCAGGAAAAAAGCAATAACGAAACGAGATATCAATGGTATCCAATTCAACCCATTAAGTCAAGACATGCCACAGTAGAACATAGAATCTTGCACTACTAGAAGCACTTATGCTCAAATTGTCAAAATCGTGCAACCCATAATGGGTGATCAAGCTAGAATGGAAAATAAAGGGAACTCAAAATTATGATCACAGAGAATTTAAATAAGCTACCTGAAAAACGTGGAGTCGGCTTCGGTAGCGACCGCCTTTGCTAAATATGACTTTCCTGTTCCAGGAGGTCCATACAAAAGGAATGCCCTCCACGGGCGCCTTTTTCCTAAAAGCGTAAGTAGAAAACTAAGAAAATCCACCCAATGAATAACAAAGCACTTATCTTCCATATGATGCTTTCATTGAATATAAAAGCAGAAGCAGTAAACATCCAACCTCGAGCTAAAGCTTATATGTCCATGTGCAAAATAGACCATGATATCTATAGGCATCACTTCACAATCACATACATTCACAGTACGCGGTTCACATCCATGTCATGACTAACATTTATCTTATACTATATCCAGGATTCGTAGGCAGCAAGAATTGAAACACAAGACAAATACATTATTTCCATAAGCACACGCAAACAGAACGGTGCATCCATGGAATGTCCAAAACAATCAGTGGCCTTCAAATCCAGCTCAGAACCCAAACAACATATAATCCAACCACATACCAGATAATGTTTGCATTGCGTCCAACAGCTGACAATTAATGAAACGAGCTACAATTTGGAGGCAAACAATCTACCAAAACATCAGCCTCACCAGTAAAGAACTGTGGGAACTTCACGGGCAAGATCACCGCTTCTTGAAGTGCCTGTTTGGCGCTCTCCAAACCAGCAACGTCATTCCACTTCACGTTCGGCTTCTCCCTGACGATCGCTGAGTTCAGACCCGCCCTAAGCTTCTCCTTATCCGCGTCGTCACCATCGTTGCCGCCCCCATCCTTGGGCTTCGTCTTGGGCCGCGTCGCCACGGCCGAATCGCCGTTCTGGGCCGGCCCCGAACCACCCTCGTCCAAAACCGCACGGATCTCCTCAGCACGGCGGAGATACTCGGTGAATTTATGCGTGATGGCTTCCTTGATTTTAGGGTTCTTCTCGTACTTCAAATGGGTCTTGAAGTACTCGAGTGCATTCATGTAAAGGGGAAACGCCTTTGCGTAATTGCCTGCGTTGTCTTCCGCGACGGCCTGCCGCACATATTCGATCGCTTGTTCCTTGAAATTGCTATACATGTTTGATTCGCAACAGACTCACTCAGATCATTCCAAGCTTCGATTCCAATTAGGATTTTTCTCTTTTCTTAGGTTAGGGATTTGGGAGGCGTGTTGAATAATTGAAAGCGCGTGACTCCACTACGACTTAAGGATCGAAAGAGAGAACGCTGTAGATATAATATTACGAAGTTGCCTCGTATATTAATTCTTACGTAAATTAAATAGTCGTCTTTGTTAAAAAATGAATACCTTATGCTGCTAATCTGCAACATTAGCCAAAAAATTAGAGAAAAAAAAAAAAAACAGTTCTTATTACAGCATTCCAAGATTGTGTCTTTATTGGGGACCAAACGCAAGTGAGGCAAGAACTTCTTAAGGAGGCACAACAAATGGAGATTGAGATAATACATAAACACGTTTATGTCATGAATATGAGGTTTCTTGTGATCATCACTACACAAGTCTTTTTGTTGATCAGTGGTGAGAAGGGTCCTTATTTCTCTCAATACTATTTATAAACATATGATTCTCTCAGCATACAGAGTACAGACAAAGAAGAACAGATGTCAAATTTGATCCTACGTTTACGTGTCATAATTAGGTTTGCTATAGGACAACTAACATAAATGTGCAGCTTATATTTTACAAGAACATCAAATGGTTAAAAGCACACAACACTTCCAAATCAGGTTCGTCTATGTTCTCTACTCTGCTAAAATTCGTGAGATATCTCTATCTATGAGTAGCTCTTCGATAAAAAAAAAAGTGGGAATTGTCGCTTTCATATGATATGTTTCGTATCACCTGTTTGACAATTTGCGCGTGTGAGCTGCAATCATCTCAGTAGTAGCTAAAGTCCTGCTATTCTGCTTCTGGGTTCTTCTTACTGACTTAAAATTCGTTATCAACGCTAATACTTTAGTTCTAAAAGAAAGTTCTCTTTTTTTCTATGAATACGACAGAATATGATCAGCTACCTAACATTTAGTTTTGTGGCTTGTTCCCTGTGCTATGCGTATATATCCTTAAGATCACCTCCTCCAAGAAGATGTTCCATACCATCAACTTCACAGAGAATAAAGCTTTCTGATGGAAGACACATAGCATATAAAACGAGGGGTCTGCCCAAGAACGATGCCAAGCACAAGATCACCGTAGCTAATGCTTACGGGGACACGAAAGAGTTCAGATTCCCAGTATCTGATGTAAGAATGATGTTAATTCAAGAAGTAAAACACAATTATGATGATTACTCTGTTAGATTTTTATTTTTCCGAATTCGTTTGCAAGGAATTCTTGAAAACGTTGGGCATATGCATCGTATCGTTCGATCGGGCGGGTTACGGAGAGAGCGATCCAAACCCGACCCGATCCGTGAAGAGCGAAGCATTCGACATTCAAGAAATCGTAGACAAACTGCAGCTCGGGCCCAAGTTTTATGTCCTCGGCATGTCCATAGGAGCTTACTCGGTTTACAGCTGCCTCAGATACATCCCTCAAAGGTATATGCATGACTCTGCTTAAAAGGCGTAGCTTTATTCAAATTTTTTTTCTTAGTTGATTCGATAAACCCCAGACTATCAGGCGCTGCACTAGTGGTTCCACTCACTAATTTCTGGTGGGATTGCTTTCCCGAGAACTTGTCGAACGAAGTGTTTAAGAAGCTAGTCATCGAACAAAAGATCACTTTTTGCATCGCCCGTTACGCCCCTTGGTCATTGCACTGGTGGATGAGTCGAAAGTTCTTGCCTCATATAAACAACCTTCGACCCAACGCCGATGTGCTGTCTGTATCAGACAAAGAATTCCTGAAATCTTACGTTGGCGCTTCCAAAGAAGAAGACAAGGTGGTGCCTACATTTGGTCAATCCTTCTATCAAAATGCCATTTTAGGCCAAGTTTTTGTTTGCATCAATCGAAGTCTTTTTTCTTTCCTTCGTATTTCAGGCGAATGTAAGGCAACAAGGGGATTACGAGTCTTTGCACCAAGACTTGTTGATCAGTTTTGGAAAGTGGGAATTCGATCCTACGGTGATCGATAATCCTTTTCTGGGCAATGAAGGGGCGGTTCACCTTTGGCAAGGCTACCAAGACAAGCTGTTTAGGATAGAACTGAATCGTTTTATTTCCCAGAAACTTCCGTGGATTCGATATCACGAGGTTTGTGACGCTGGGCATATGTTGATTTACAATCCAAGTCATTGCGAATCTGTTTTTAGAGAACTTGTGTCCTCATGAAGTTCATCATCTAGACAAGACTGTAATAAAAAGGATGATCCTTTCTTTGCCTGGATGGTGTTATATTCTGGTATAGATTTGGTGGGGAAGTGATGTAAAATGAAAAAGTTCAATTTTTACAACTTGTCAATAGATATGATTAATCATAATGCAATGGTAATATGATACGGATGAGATGCTTCATGGGCCCAAAAGTAAATCGGGCCCAGGCCCGGGGAATAAGAATAAAGCTTCATTGTCCGAAAAGTTGTCCTTATTTGATATATTAGAAAGTTACAAAATAAATAGTTTCATTTTAGGGGCAATTTCGTTTAGGCCCCGTCAGAAAAAAAAAATAGGACCCGATTTGTTCAGTAACGCTTCATTCTTACGGAGTAATACTCTTCTGAAATGACACAAAACGATCATCCGATAACAGTTAATATACACTTTATAACAGTTGTAGTTTAGGTTTTTATCTCTAAAAATTGAGTCCTTTAACCTAAAATTTTTTGTGACAGGCCCTGAATCTATTTTAAAATATTTTTGGTTCCTGATTTGTAATATACCCTTCATTTTATCGTGTAGATATTGAAATACGAGGACATAAGACGTCCGTTTGATTGTGAAAGTAACGTATCATGTTAAGGTGCTTCGCCGACCTTTTTCTACAAGTTACGAGGCTGATTCAATTCTAATTATTAACACGTTTTTATATGTACTCGGAATTTGAGTCAGCTCTATATTGCTTTTTTATATTTGGAGTTCCACTTTATTACATTATATTCAAGTGGTCGATTCTTATGTAATTATGGGATTGAGACGTCGAAATAAGGTGCGTATGAACTCGGTTGTTGTGGGGGAGAATCACGAGGGTATGTCGGTAATTCATTTCAAGAAAGAAAAAGAAAAGAAGACAACGGAATAAGAACCAGTGAAGACGATATCTTTCTTTATTTCAATTATATTCAACTCCCACCAACATACGATAATAATGACACCAGAAAATGTCAAAAAAGGGCGAAAGGTATCATTTTTATATAATTGGATACGCAGTCGTAACCAAAGAGGAGAAAAACAAACGCTGTCATTACGTCGGATAAAAATCTCGGCTACTGCTGTCCTTTTACTACCAGCAAAAAATTAATTAAATAAATAAAAATCAAACTCCGTTTCACATTTTCTTGCACCTCGAAATCCAACTACATTAGAAAAAAAAAGATAATCCCTCGATCCCAGTATCTTTTGGACATTTGGAATTGGGTTCGATTTTAAGAAATATAATATTTTAATAGTATAGGGGAAGAAAAGTGTATGAGTGTGACACGTCTTTTAAGAATATTTAATGTTATTATATTGATTGTGTGTGATAGTTTTTTACTAAATATGGAAATGTATAAAAGATAGTGGGACGCCCGATTTGGTAAAATGTACAAAAATTACCGGGACGGAGTGAGTATTTTAGAGGCTTTACGCGTTTCTCATAAATGCTCGTTGTCATAATATAAATTCTGTGGTGGCTGAGATTTGCCGTAGTTGTCATAAATGGCCACCTCCTTTTATCTGTCTTTTCTTTCTATGTTCATCTTTGCAGGTAAGTTCCTTCTTTTATCTTTTTTCGATTTCTGTTTCTTTCTTGGGTTCACTTTCTTGATTGCCATATTCACTTGAATCACTTGGCTGATTGAATCTTTAGAGAAAAAGATTGCTTTTTTTTTTTTACTCCAACAGTTGAGAGAAGAATCATGCTTTTCCTTGTTCATAAGCTCGTCTTCGACCTCTGAAACTTCTCAGCTAACACCTTTTGCATATGCCCTGCTTAAGCAGATTCATTCGCCGGACTTTACTGCCTCGGCTTCGGAATCAACTACGGCCAAATCGCCGACAACCTCCCAACGCCGGCGCGTGCGTCTTACCTCGTTCAGTCCCTCAACGTAACGCGCGTGAAGCTCTACGACGCCGACCCCAACGTCCTCAGAGCCTTCGCTAACTCTCGGGTCGAATTCGTAATCGGGTTGGGAAACGAATACCTCCCGCAAATGACCGACCCGGCCCAAGCCCAGGCCTGGGTCCAAACCCACGTCCAACCCTACGTCGCCTCCACGAAGATAAAGTGCATCACGGTGGGCAACGAGCTCCTCACCGGCGGCGACGCCAACCTCATCTCCCACCTCTTGCCGGCGATGCAGACCCTCCACGACGCCCTCTCCAACCTCGGCCTCGCCGACGATATCTACGTCACCACCGCCCATCAGTTCGGAATCTTGAGCAGCTCATACCCACCATCTTCAGGCGCTTTCAGGCCAGACCTAGCCGAGTACATCCATGGAATACTGAGCTTCCATTCTCAGACGAAGTCTCCCTTTCTCATCAACGCATACCCCTTCTTCGCTTACAAGGACGATCCTCAGCACGTTTCTCTGCCCTACGTTCTCTTTCAGCCCAACCAAGGGATGATCGACGCCGGCAACAACTTGCGCTACGATAACATGCTGTACGCACAGATCGACGCTGTTTATCACGCGATCAAAGCGATGGGCTTTGGGAATATTGAGGTCAAGGTTTCTGAAACTGGGTGGCCGTCGAAGGGAGATGCTGCCGAGGTCGGCGCCTCGCCGGAGAATGCTCAGCTTTACAACGGTAACTTGCTGAGTAGGATACAGCAGAATGAAGGGACGCCATTGAAGCCATCGACGCCTGTGGATATATTCGTGTTTGCTCTGTTCAATGAGAATCAGAAGCCCGGCCCGACTTCTGAGAGGAATTACGGGCTTTTTTATCCTGATGGGTCGCCTGTGTATAACATTGGCTTGCAGGGTTATCTTCCTCGCATGGATTATTCGGGCTCGATGAAACACGTAAGGATTATTCGCAAGTTTTTCGATTGTTTTGTGAGTCGAACTGTGCTAAATTCGTATCTCATGCGATGATTTCTATTGCATTATTACAGGCCGTGTGCTTGCTCGAACTGCTCCTCGTTTTCTTGGTACTATCATCGTATGCATTGTAGCTGAGGTTTTATCTTCATGGTTTGGACAATGGAGATATGCTTAACAATGTTTTACAAAAGATCCTAACCAGTTCTTACAGAGCAAGATTTCAAAGGGTAAGCAGTAAATTTTTTTTAAAAGTTTGTTCTGTTCATATTTGAACCATCTTGCATCAGATATGATCGATCTACCTTTGATTGATTGGTTTATTTATTCTTTTGCATGAATTGTTTAGAGTAATTCAGACATGGAAAGTGGCTTGTCGTTAACAGCAGCAGCTTATTCAGACTATTCTTAGGATTCTCACTGTTGTTATTATCTTCTATTTAAATATAAAAAGGGGTCTTTATCTGCCTACTATATCTTCACACTATCAATAATGCATGCATGAGAATCCAATTGTGATATGATTCCTCCCATCTTGTTCATCACAAAAGTCAGTTAATGGACCAAAATTCACTTATTGGTTTTATGAAAACTCTTCATAAGCTGTTTGTAGCTGTCGAAGTTAAATCTATGTGATGTTCGAACCACTTATATTATACAGACTGTTTTCTTGCACCCTTTCAACATCAATGGAGCCCATATTGTTTTCTCTTCTGTTTCATTTTCTTAACATCATTTGATCATATAGGATATGGTAGTAGAGAGACAGATGAACTAATCTTAGTTAAACCTAATTATTCGACCACCTAAGCTGTTCGAAAGTAGCTAATTTTATTGATTTCTTTTTTTCTTTTCTAACTGATGCGATGATTTTCTTGGATAGATAAGTTTTCAACCAAACCCATGATTAAACTAATAGCTTCATACCTGACATGGTATTGATAGTAGTATGGTTAAACATTGACTAACCTAAGTTCCTATAACGTCCTCGGATAATGTTTTATAGTATAATTTCATTATTTTAATGTCACTGTTGCCAAGTTCCGACTTTGACTCGTTTTCATGCTCATATGACCAGGTGAATTATTCGAGATGGAATAGAAGAGAGGCTTTCACATTCAAGAAAATCGGAAATTTGATATTTGTATTCGTATTTTACATCATATATATGGATAGTACATGTAGTAATTCTTCTATTGAGTGAATATAAATAGGCTTTTATCGCCTAAACAACCAAAGTAACAAACAAGCAAAACGTAACCAAAACGGATATATTGCACAGAAAGAAATGATTTACCAAACTTGGATAGCTCAGCAAGTAGGCCTCAGAAGTATGGGCTTTTATAATTGGGTCGATCGGCCCATACAAATTTTTTGTTATCTTTATTTATTTATTTATTTATTATTATTAAACTCGGTTCAGCGAACTGAGAGGTCTCCTCTTTGTTTCTCTAAATCTGTAGTGCTTGGGTGAACCTGATCGATATTTGTTGAGGTTTACATCGCCGTCGGCGTTTGTTGTTATAGTGAGAAAATCTGTAGATTTAATGCTTGCATTTCCGTCGACTTGTTTTTTTTTTCGTTGTTGATTGCATTTATTTCTTAATCGAAGCCTGGCAGCTGACGAGAGAAGGGGTTTCTGAGTTTACTGTTTGTTTTATAGAAAAATTCGTGGTCCGATGGCTCTGAGATTCTCACATTTCAGCTCGATCGTGAATCATTTGACTGTATTTTGTTCGATTTGATCGTTTTCGCTGCTGTCTACTAAGGTTATAGTTTAACCCTTTGCTGGTTCTTTTTGGCAGAAACATAAGCTATTCCTATGGCGACTAGAGTTGCTGCTAGGTATATCTTTCGCAGGCTTTCAAGCAGTGGCAAAGTTCTCAGCGAGGAGGAAAAGGCTGCCGAGAATGTGTTTATCAAGGTGATATTGCTAACCATGGTATATGTTTAGCTTAGCTATCCTAGCCAGGCAGTAGTATCTTCGAAATGCATGGTATTGATTTGTGTGAATATCTAGATTAGTTTGTGATGCTGATCATGGATGGCTCTTCTCCGTTTGAATTAATACCAGCACTATCATTAATTCTTAGCTTGGTATAATTAAACGAATGCATGGGCATGATTTGGGTTGAATCTGTTGGTCGAATCCTTATTTCCAAGATCGATACTTGTCAAGAAGAGAGCTTCTTCCGATTTTTAAAATGCGTATTCTCCTGCCACCAGTTTGGCAGGATTTCTATCCTTCATTAGCATTTTCTCAACTGATGGTTATAATCTTTTGCACATTTTGCAGAAAATGGAGCAAGAGAAGCTGGAGAAACTCGCTCGCAAGGTATTCATGTGTTTGATTTTTGTATTTATACCCTTCATTGTGCCCATTTCCATTTTGTTTCTTGATTGATTGCCTTGGACATGACTCAACTCATCCCATACTTGCATATTACCTTATACAAAGGGCCCCAAAGGCGAAGAAACACCTGCAACAAGTTCTGGAGGCTCGGGATCCATAACTGACGCTAAACCGAGCGCTCAAACTTCTTCGACGACCAAAGTTTCAACTGATAATTACAAAAACTATGCTGTTGTCGCTGGTATTGCTACCATTGCTGCTGCTAGTGGGTGGTATTTGGGTTCGAGGAAGACGAAGTCTGAAGAAGTTCAGGACTGAGAGGCGGACATTCTGAAATCACATTTGGCTCAATAATTCCTGAAAGGTCTCATGTTGTTAGGCATGAATTCATTTTCTGTATCCATTCTGCGTTAGAGAACATCGTTTGTTTTCGCAAATTTCACATATATCTTGCCCAGTCTTTTTTGTCAAATTAATATTCTTTCACGGTTGTCTTTAGTTCTTTCTTAATCAGTACGTCGTTCTCGCTATCTTCGACGTGTTTGCATCAATCTTTTTGTCGTTTCTTTTACTCAAGTAAAGAAAGCTGACTCTTTAAAATTTTACGAAGAGAAAATATATATTAAATCAAAGGGCCCGAAGACATCGTCGTTTATGGATCGGTGAAGTGCAATTTCATTCTGTAATAGAAAAGAACAAAAAAACCTTGGTGTCTAATGTCGGTTGGTTTTGTCTATTCGTGAGCGTTCGGTTGGAAATAAGACTCACATTGATTACATTATTGTTAACCTTTATTAGGGCACATTTATTCCCAGAATGTTAAAGTAAATTGCACGCTACTTTTGCTAGTGGCATTATTAAAATACAAAACAACAAAACGAAGAAGATTGAAAAAGAAAAGAGACAATAGGAAAACTCCACTTAAAAAAATCATATTTATTATGTAGATAACACAAAAGTTACACACACCTTCCTCTCTGTGAAATCTGAAGCATCAAAAACCAGCGCAACATCAAAGAATCCGAAAAAGTACCCTCGGAGAGAAATAAATTAATATCAGCACAATATACTTCATGATTCTCACGTCTTCCATGTCTCTTTTACCACTCCTTCAATCCAACTCCACTCTTCAAGACCAACTCCACCACATTCGTCGCCTAAACAATTAATATCCCTCTTTGAATTTTTCCTTGATATCGAATCCCATCTCAGCATTTTGGTTTGATTCTATCGGAAACACAAGAACCCACTTGTTTTCTTGGATTAAAAAACCAGTTCTCGACGCCAAAAATATTCCTTTTTTTTTTAATTTCTGTTTAAATCGAGGTGTATACAGCTCGTGGGTGACAATGACAGAAGTTTTGCAGTCCCCTTCTTCTTCTTCATCTCCATCAATATCCACTCCCACACACAGTTCCACATTGTTTATTCACCAAAGCGAGCCTTATTTGGGAGTTGACGAAGGGTTCGCTAACGTCACGAGCGGCGACACGGTGGTTGCGCTGGAAGAAGGAGAAGAGGAAAGTGGGGTGAGGGAGAAGAGAGAGAGTGAGAGGAGAGAACAGTTGTCGCTTTTGGCACTTTTGGTCGCACTCTTTAGGAAGAGCTTTTGGGTCACTTGTAAGGCTGATAGGGCTGATTTTGCCAATAGTAGTGGTGGAGGTATGGAGATTAGTTGGCCCAGCGATGTGCAGCATGTGAATCATGTCACTTTTGATAGGTTTGATGGGTTCTTGGGATTGCCTGTGGAGTTTGAGCCTGAAGTTCCCAGGAGGGCTCCTAGTGCTAGGTTTGTGTGTGTGTGTGTATTTGTGGGCATGATTGTGGGTGCTTGGTTAGGGAAGAAAATCTTGAGCCTTTCTATCTTGTTATATGCTGTTGGATAATGTTTTCTGTTACATTCTTGCATAGTTGTTGTGTGTTTGCTGAATTGCCATGATTTCTGTTTATATCCATGTTGGGATAGTGGTTTAGACATGTTCTGATGTGATGTTAGTGAAGATATAAGGACAATCTAGGCATGGAGAGATATGGATGGTGGATTTAACGAGTTTTATTCGCTAGTTTTCTGAATTGGGATTTCATTTCATGAACATTTTAGTTGTTTTCCTGCGTTTTCTTTATTGTATCTTTAGTTCGCCGATTCTGAACCCGACGTTCCTCTATCTAAATCAAAATCTTATATAGCCACTAGAGTTTGATCTTCGATCTGTTTAATGTTGCCAATTGGGTGGCGTTTAGAAGTAATTTTATGGTAAGATCTGATCGAATCCAAGATTACATTCGTTCCTAATTCGATAAGATGCTGCAGTAATATGATCTTTCAATAATTACGGTGCCTAATTGTCAGAAATGATCTTGATACTTCTTTTTCAATGTTTACTTATCAGATGGGATGATTTGTAAATCTATTCTTTCCGAGCATAACATTTAGTATTCTCTTTGCGACTGACATTCCTTAAAAGCCTCGTATTATCTGTATAGTGCCACCGTCTTTGGAGTTTCTACAGAATCAATGCAGCTATCGTACGATTCCCGAGGCAACAGCATTCCAACGATCCTCTTGCTCATGCAAAGGCACTTGTATTCCCAGGGAGGCCTCGAGGTTCATAATTTGCTTGTCGTGTTTATACATAACTATTGCTCAAGTCAACACTATGCGTTCATCTGTCTCGAATACGCAATAATCATTATCGCAGGCTGAAGGCATCTTTCGAATAACTGCTGGAAACAGCCAAGAAGAGTTTGTCAGAAATCAACTGAACAGCGGCGTTATTCCCCAGGGAATCGAAGTCCATTGTTTGGCGGGCCTGATAAAGGTCGGTTTTTTTAAATGAATATTCTGCCCAAGTAAAGGAAGATTGTGCTAAATCAAGAAAAACATGCTCTTTACTTCTTTCGTTATTGTTCTGTATCTTCAGGCTTGGTTCAGAGAGCTTCCTAGAGGTGTACTCGACTCTCTTTCTCCCGAGCAAGTAATGCAATGCCAAACCGAAGAAGACTGCGATGCTTTGGTCAGGCTCTTACCTCCCACCGAAGCTTCCCTATTAGATTGGGCGACCAATTTGATGGCCGACGTTGTTCAGAACGAACACCGTAATAAAATGAACGCTCGCAACATAGCTATGGTGTTCGCTCCAAATATGACTAAGGTGGTGAAACTTTCTGTTGCTTTTTTACCCTCTTATCGTAAAATCGAACGCTAATTCTAGGTTTTGGGGCATCCGACGATAGATGGCCGATCCATTGACAGCTCTGATGTACGCCGTACAAGTGATGAATTTCCTCAAGACTCTGATAGAGAAGACCGTTCGTGGAAGAGAAGATTCTGCTGCTGTAGAACCAAATCCCGCCCCCAGCATGGATTCGAACGACGAAGGTGGTGGAAATCAGAGCTCTTCTCTTGTGCATAGAGATGATGACAACAGAGGATCGGACGAAGATCTTGGCTCCGACAGTGGCTTGGAAACGAGCCAAGTTGAGAACAACACTGACGACGATTTCGTTAGCTACTCGACTTTCACCGAAGAAGAATCTGACGAAAGCGTGTTTTGCGATACGCCTGCTGTTAATAGGCAAGGCCTTGAGGAGTTTGAAGGTAATAATGATAGGGGCAAAACAGGTCAGTCAAGCGATGATGTCCCAGCCCAGATCATGTCTGAAGCGAAGAACGATTGTCAGAACGACGACAGCAAAGGCATCACCAACCTCAGCCGTATAAACTCGACGACAGAAAGATTCGAAGCTTGGCGGTGAACCATGTGGAAATTCGACGTTTTATTGACCCTCTGTTATTTCGTGTTGTTTTTAAATCGTTCTCTATTCTGCAGTTTGCTTGTTTGTGTGTTTTGGGTGGTTGAAAAATCCTTTTAAGACCTTGTGTGTTTTGACAGTCGAAAACTGTGGTATGTTATGCAATAACTCGAGCTTCGTACATTATCACAGTCATCATAGGATCATAAATATGAGTTGAGATGAGAGACTTCTAACAAGCCGAACATATCTTGGAAGAACACAGAATCTTTTTTTGGGATCACTAATCGATCAAAGGGAAACGTTGCTTCCATCCAATGTGAGAATCACCTTGTAAAGATCAGGGCGTCGATCGCGGAATACACCCCAACTGTGTCTCTTGGACTTGATCTTGTCTAAGTCGAACTCTGCAATAAGCACAGCCTCTTCTTTATCGTTGGCCTCTGAGATCAGTTCGCCCGTGGGACCTATTCTAACGAACCCATGTTCAAGATCCAAAGCCAAGTACAATAGTACGTAGTACAACGAAGCCAATCTATCATTTACCTGCTATAAACGAATTTCCATAGAATGTGATCTCACTTTTGCCATGCTCTGTCTCAATCACCTCCTTACCTATGCGGTTAGACGCCACTAGAGGAACCTGTAATAAAAATTGACACTGAACAATTCATGCCTCGTACAATTTGAGTTTGTTTTGTTATCTTGGCGATAGAAAAAAAAACCCACCAAGTTGGCCCCAGCATGGCCTTGCATCACTCTTTTCCAGTGATCCCTAGAATCTAAGCCGTCGTCTTGAGGTTCAGAACCTATAGCAGTTGGGTAGAACAATATCTCTGCACCTTGTAGAGCCATGGCTCGAGCTGCTTCTGGGAACCACTGGTCCCAGCAGATCCCTAGGAGGAGAGACAAGGAACTTATATAATTCGAAACTTCGTAAGACTATTGTCTGAGACAATTAGTCAAAACAAAATTAGCAACGAAGCTAAGCATAAATGGGAAGTGCATTATCTTACCAACACCGATTTTGGCGAATTTCGTTTGGAACACCTGATTGATAGCCGTAGTGTTTGGACAAGTCATAGATAAGGAGATGACAGAAAAAAGAGATGTGATAAAATATTCGCGTGAATTGATCTAAACTTTGCGTTTTACTTACCTTAAAGCCAGTGTCGCCTGGATTGAAGTAAAATTTCTCCTGGTAACCTATCGAGAAACATATTCAACGTTTATTAGTACGAATGTCAGAACACACACACACAAAATGATCAAGAAGCCTTACCTGGGCCATCTGGTATGTGGGATTTTCTGTAGAGTCCAAGATCTGTCCCATCAGCATCGATTACGACTATCGAGTTGTAATGGGCATTGTTCGATTCCTCGAAGAAGCTAACTGGTATTACAACACGGAGTTCTTTGGCCAGCATCTGCATCCTGAAATTCGCACCATGAATATAACTTGACTTCATTAGTCAGGGCTTGGAAGAAGTATATAACGCCAATATCTTTGGTAAAAGAATATATTTTCACCTCGCAATGGTGGGGTGTTCCTTACGAGGCTTAGCCCGATGGAAGAAGTCTTCTCTTTGAGCTTGGCAGAAGTAATATCCCTCGAATAATTCCTTTGATAATGGTTTCAGAGCAAAATATTACAAAACTCAATTCCACGGCAAGGAAAGTCGCAAATGCAGAGGCGAAGAATACAAAAGTTCACGAGTTTATTTAAATCTTCCATCAGAAAGCAGAGTCTCAATAAGGGAAGATTTGCAGATACACTAAAGAGCACATACATACCTGAATGAGAATGATGTTTGCTCCTTTCTGGTGAGCATCTCTGACCAATCTGCGCTTGAAACTCAACACAATTGGTAGGGATTCCACATATTACTGATGCAACAAAATTCAAGTGAAAGCAGTAACAGCGCAAAGGCCCAAATCTTCACTCCACATAATTGACATGGTTAAAGATTAAGGGCAATACAACTATCTTCTGAGAGCTACCTCACTTTTTCTTTCTCAAATTAAAAGCAGGGTAGGTAGGTAGGTAGGGTATGCGATGGTAACTCGAAAAAAAAAAAAGATCAAACAAGCTATAGATTAAGGTTACAACAAAGTCGATGAGCTCTTCACTTTTTCAACAACAACAACGAAAAACAAAATCTTTAAATTCCACTGAATTAACCATAAAGACGCAAACACACGACTAAAAAAAGAACATCAACGACGGATCGTTTATGTACCTTTCTGCTGTTTGTACATTGGTGGAGACATCATCGGCGCAAGCAAATTGCAGAGCTGAGACCGTCACCACTCTGCTTTTCGCCATTTTCGCTTCAGCTCTTGTGGAGGAGGTAGCTTTTCTGTTGCTGATTAGCAAGTACCGACTTAAATTAGCTAATTATTTATTATAAATATAACTGACTAAATATATAATAAAATACATAATTACAACACAAGGATTAGGGTTTGTCTTACTTTCAATTTATAAAATAGAATCTCGATGGTTTTAAATCGAAATTATATGATAATAAAGTGTAATTATACAAACTAGTATCTCAATGTGCGGTCATATATATCAAGTTATTTTATATTTTGAAATTATAAAGTAAGTTATTTAACAAAAAAATTATTTAAATAAAAATTTACAATGACTTAAAATATTAAGGGTAAAATTATAATTAAGGGTATATTATAAATAATCATGACGGCAGTTTGTATCCGTTCTTTATATAAGAGTATAAATTAAATAAAAGAGTACTAAATTGCAAAGTCTTGCACATTAGTTCGCGTTTCTACAATAGTTAATAGAGGGAGATTACCAGAATACGGACAGATAACACAGCAGTGGGCCCCATTAGATTACAGTATTATATCTAGTCCGATATTATTACAGCAATCTCACAAGATTACGAGAATCCGAGCTTAATGCTCAACTCAATCGCAGCACTTCACTCACACTATAAATGCACCATCAAAACCCACAGAAGAAAAAAGGCAAGAAAACACAGTCTATAACAGTCAGTTTTAGAAACAAACAATTCTCCAGCATATCAATGGAAGAATGCTAACCATCAACAACAATGCATCGTCGTCATTGCCATGCATCTTATTGCTCGTAATCCTCCTATGTGCGCGAGTTTCCATGGTATATTCTTAATCTCATATTATTATTACACTTCTTGTCCGTAAATATATGTTCTGATCTCTTTCGTAGGTCTTTTAATTGGCGTGTGTTATATTATTAGGGAGATTGGTGCGTGGCGAAGTTCACGCTCAGTGACCAACAGCTGCAGAAGTGCATTGAATCGACGTGTAAAAGAGTCGACTGCAGTGGTATAAGGAAAGGCGGGACTTGCTACGAGCCCAACACTTTGCAGAACCACTGCTCTTTCGTGCTTGCACTCAACTACAGAAAGAACAACGTATGTCCATCGGACATTGGAGCCATTGCCGTAACTGATCCTTGTAAGCTCACTTATTACATTATATATTTGTAGTAAGATTTCTTGGGATCCCATTTAATTTAGCAATGCGAATATGTGATGTGTTTATTATTCTTGTTGGCTTATGCAGCTTATGGAAAATGCCACTACCCATGAACGGATCGGACGTTGGTGATGGTAATAATTTTTTTTTTCGGAGGAAGGTGATGGTAATAATTGATGATGAAGAAAGAAGACGTCAGTAGTTGAATTCAATATGCGCCATGAAATGAAAAAAAAAAATGGGCATTTTTTTTTCTTTTTAGATTATTGTAGGCGTCGTCTCTGGTTACGATATGAATTGAAGAAAAGTCTTGCGAGCAGAAAAAGAAGACACTCTAAAACTCTACTAACTGAAATTAAATGGAAATCTATCAAACGCTCGCCAATTACAAGCAAAACGCCAAGCCTTCCCCTTTACTGCAAACAAAAAATTGACTTGCCGATAATTTTATTACAAAATCTACTCTCTACTCTACATAACGATCCCGCAAATATTATTCACGGGGTGTTGTTTTTCTCTATTTCTTTTTTTTCTTCAAGACCGTTCTTTTGGTGAATTGTTAAATTTCGTTATTGAGCCTAACATCGACCACTTAAAAGTTGATGTGGTTCTATCCTAAAATCAATTGGTAATAAGTGAAATAGTCCATCAGCTTATAAGCTATTCAATCTCTCCTTAAATACGATGTGGGGCACATGTGCTTAAAAATGTTATCTATTTTAACAGTGAACGTACATACAAGATTTAGGGTTTAGGCAATTTTTTTAGGAATCATGGCGCGTGGCGGATGCCATTCCATTAGCTAAGATAACATAGTAAAGAGTGGCGACTTTTTATTTTCATTTATCTCTCCTCATTCTCTCTCACACACAAAGAAAGCCAAAAACTCGCTCAACTTGTAAACTACTCAAGCTTTTTGTATGAAACCTTCCGCAACGAAGTAAGTGATGCGCCAGAACCCAGCCGGGACGGTCTTTACGAACCTCAAGCCCGAGACAAGTCCGGTCGAAGGTAGCGTCGGACCACAGGTCGAGAGAGGCGTCAGCACGAAAAGCTCGCAATAAGAAGCTATCGCCCCAACCGTCGCGTTTGGTCGTGGAATCATAGCCAATAGGTAACCGCCGTTCGAATCGGTCGTGCCGTTGATCGGCGCAAGCGCTATTACGTCCTGTGTGCATGCGACCTGTAGATTCGCGTCTGTCGATCGACATGTTGTTAATTTTTCAACAGAAGGACCCGTTGGGTTATAAGAGTTGTGCCAAGTATTATTTTTTTAGAACTAGCTCAAGATAATTTATCTTTAGCCTGATAAAAGAGTTTATTTATTTCGGGCCTCTAATCTACTATAGGTCTGAAAGACTAATCGATGACTGCAACTACAATACAAAACCAAACAATAAGTAAGATAATATTATAGATATTATGTGGGCTTATGGGCAACAAACGTACCCAAAATGTTTAGATTGAAATGTGATACAATTTTTCTCAAGTTATGCTAAGAGGTCATAGATACGAATACTCATAGCCAGCCTCTCATTAAAAAGAAAAATTTAAAAATTAAAAGCCTAATATGTTGGTGAGTGATTTGAAGTATAAAACATATAAAAATATGAAACCAAAGTTTAAACTTTGAGGTGTTGTGAGTATTTATTGAACAAATATATTGTGATTAGAAGTGAGGAGAACTTCCTAGGGAAAGTTGGGGTTGAGTTTGAGTTTGAACCGCCGTTTGCGGTGCAGTATAGGGTTCCGTTGAGGTGGATAATGCCTATTAGGTTGCTTTGTGCTTCTGTGGAGGAGATTGCTAATGCTGCGATGAAGAAGACGATGTAGAAATATAATTTCGAGGCCATGGCTTTTATTTTTTTCCTTTGATATGCAATTGAATGGTGTTTAGTGGGGCTGCCAATTTATAGATGACAATGTGTTAATTTTTTATTATTATCTCATTTTGTGGGCGTAGCTGTGAATTGTTGAATTCAACAAATAGTGTATAGGATGGCATAATTGAGACGTGAAATCATGGAAATGTAGAATCTCAAAAGTCAAAGTCAACTGTTTGAATTATGTTTTGGCGAATGGCTCAAAGAGATACTGTATGTATCTCTCTTACGATTAACTCGAATAATGCGATATAATATATTTTTTTCATCCTATCCTTTAAAATGTTTTTCGCTTAAATCTCTTACAATATTTAAAAAGAATGAAATCTACAGAATATCACGTCTATTATCATACGTGAACTTTGTAATACATTAACATATCATATACCAGAAGGAAAGATGAAAACGCCTACAAAATAATCAAAAGTAGTTTTTATATTAATTCTAACTAAAGAAAGCATAAATTTTATTAATATTATATATATGCACTTTATACGTCGTAATCTAATATTATACATGGCGGATTTCAAATGTTGAATTGTGGCTTGTGGGTCAAAACTCCAAACTCAAAAGCGTAATCTCACTCACTCACTGTAATAACTACACTAGCAAAATGTTCCCGTAATATATTATCACCTAACAAAATACAATCTCAAAAAAGTTAAATGAAGAAAATCCGATTACAAATTTTAACACCAACTTTCGTTGGATTATCGCAATTAATTCACCTTTCCATGAAACGTTGTAAATGAATAGCTAGCAGCAATCACCTTTTCCCACCATTATAAACCCCTTCACTCAAATGCCACACACAGTCACACACAAACCTCTTCTTCTAACATCTCTTGAAACAAAACCATTTATTGTATTCAGCGTCGACTAAAATGGCCGCTCGCCAACAATCGTGCGAACAACCTTCGCCAGGGCCCGAGAGTAATCAGAGCGAGCCACCCATCGACTGGTCTAGGGTTATCAATGCGACCCCTATTAACCAGTGCATGAGTGGGTCCACCGAGGTGAAGCCCTTCGTTGAGCAGAGGGCTCACCCAAGCTCTTCGGGCGGGCCGACCCGACCCAAGTGGCTGCCCCTGGGCTGGACCATGGAATGCTACGAGCGCTCGTCTGGTAAAAGCAAGGGGCAAATCGACCGCGTATGTGATTCTTATTTGGGACGATTTTAGCGCTTCATTCGAATGCCGTTTTTTGGCGCGTTTAAAATTATTCAATATGTGCTTATGGGTTATATTAGACGCGCGTAAAAATGATCGCTGATAATGTATATAAGATTGTGCCGTGCAGTCTTACGTTTCGCCGACGGGGAGGAAGCTGAGGTCGCAGATGGAGGTTCTGCGATACATCGAGCAACTGAGAGAGGCCGACTCGAAGCCTAAAGCGGAAGATGTATATTTTCGAGAAGCTATATTATATATATATGTTGATGAGCCTTCTCATAGTTTTATCAATATGTTTTCTTTTTTCGCTGAATTTGTATCTATTTTTTGTTTTGTTTTGTAGGCGGCCGAAAGTAGCGGGACGAAGAAGCGAAGGGGCAGGCCGAGGGTGAATAAGCCTTATAATGGCCCGAGTCCTGGGCCGTCGAAGGGTGGGGATCCTCGTCCTGCCTGAGATAGCTTTATGTGTATTTTTTCTTAAGTATATTCTGGGAATTTTGTATTTTTATATTTCTAAATGGTCGTTTTTTGTCTCTATTTTATTTTTTTCTAGAAAATAAAAAGCTTCGGGAGCCGAATAGGCGAGCGTAACGAAGAGTACGTTACAAGACCATACGTCTCACCATTTAAATCTATAATCTTATATAAAGAGCGTATGGTGGATAGGATAAAAACCTGACAATTAGGCATGCCACACTTATTTACAATTTTACGCTTAGTTGATTACTTACAATTTTACTCTAAATATATTTGAACTTATTACAAGTTTATACTTTTAAAGTAAAACTTTGTTTGTCAATTATCTTCATAACATAAAATATTCAAAATATAAAATAAGTTGATATATTTGCACCAACATTGAGCGTGCTATAGATACTATTAATAGATAATAGTGCAACGATATATTATATCCAAATGGCGCGGTCCAAAAATTGCGCATTACATTGTGTCGTATTAGTATTAATAATTTTTATACGTGAAATATTCGCATTTGGTAAAATTTTCGCAATTTGCTCACTCACTAAGTGGTTCTCCGGTGTAACTTTATTCTTGTCACATTGTGCCGTGGGGCGACCATGGTAGGCTGAGCTTGTTATCTTTAACCCGACTCCAAATGAGGTCGACGTGCATCCCGAGATTATTCGTTCCCCATTGGAAATTACTTTCATTAACTCAATATATATTATTGATGAGATATATGCTCTAAATCATATGTTGATTTTAGAATCTCAAGTTTAACGTTCGAGTCACACTTGGCCCAGAAGAGGTCATTGATGCTAACCGTTTGTCAACACAAAAAGCGCATATAGCTAACAGAGCCATAGCAACGTACGATAGCCCATCGCTAGCGCGCCTGGGATCCCCCAGAGACCCTATTGATTTAAATTTTTATTTTTGGTAAGAAGTTATTTTGAGTTGTAATTCGTCGTAAGAATTAAACCGTAAAAATTTCATTTGAATTTGTTTCTTCTATCAACTATATAGAAGATATGTGCACATTTGAGTTCTTCTGTGCCTCCAATTTATTTATTTTTAGCTTTTGTTGTCTTTCTACTAGTACCTCCGATTTGTTTTTCAATACAAGTCATTTTACCGTTTTTAAGATAAATTAAATGAGATAATATAATTAATTAAAGGTAATGGATATTTCACTTTATTTCTAAATATGTGTGTAGCATCCTTAAACGACTTCTTTTAAAATCGGAAGCAGTATAATTTTATACATGCGGGATTCATATTTTAATTGGTGGGACAAAACTGAAAAGATTGTGTCTTTCCCTCGCAATATTTGTAATAATAAGCAAAATGTCCCTGCATTTACTGCCAAAATATCTACACATATTAACTGAGAAAATCTCATTACACGCACCAAATAATGTTGGATTGTCGCAATTAATCAATTTTACCTTTCTGACAAAATTCAAAAGATTGTGTCTTTCCCTCGTAATCTCACTGTAATAATCAGCATAATGCCGGTGCAGTTGCTACCAAACAAAATGTCCGAAGAAATTAAATGAGAGAATCCCATTACACACACCAAATACTGTTGGGATTATTACAATTAATTAATTTCACCTTTCTGACAAAACTCAAAAGATTGTGTCTTTCCCTCGTAATCTCACTGTAATAATTTGCAAAATGTCCCTGAAGTTACTGCCAAACAAAATATATGATGCAATTAAATGAGAAAATCCCATTACACACACCAAATTCTGTTTTGAGATTATTGCATTTAATTAATTTCAACTTTCTTAACAAAATCCAAAGGCAAGTATGAGAGTAATTATTACACCTTCATCTCAGATGTCACAAACATATTCTCTACCACCAATATATATAAACCCCTCGAATACCACCCACAAACACACTCTTGTAATAAAAAGACATAATATATATGCAGCGATAGAAAAGAAAATGGCTGCCAACCAAGAATCATCGACCACCAACCCTCTCTCTGGCGAAGAAGAACCATCGCCAAGGCCCGCGAATAATCAGCGCAAGCCACCCATCGACTGGTCTAGGGTTATCAATGCGACCCCTATTAACCAGTGCATGCCTGGGACCACGGAGGTGAAGCCCTTCGTTGAGCCGAGGGATAGCTCGGGCGGGGCGAACCGATACAAATGGCTGCCCCAGGGATGGACCGTGGAGTACTCGTTGCGCACCTACGGTCAGTCCAAAGGGCAGACCGACCGCGTATGTGATCTTTATTAGCCATTCATGTTATGCACTTTTTTTTTATTTGTCGAGATTTAGCGCATCGAACGCTTTTTTGGAGTTTTATATGCTTCATGCTAACGCTTTTTCAAATGCGCAGTATTTTGTTGCGCCGACGGGGAGGAGGGTGAGGTCGGAGATGGAGGCGCTGCGATACATCGAAGAACTGAGAGCCGCCGACTCAATGCCTAAATTCGAAAAGGTATATATAATAATACATCAAAGCTATCGCATATATTGGATGCTTATGATTGTTAGTGTGAAGAATTTCATACCAGATTTGCGCGGGAGAACCAATCGCTGCTGAAGGAGAAATAAATCATTTTATTGATACTGAATTTCTGATACATTATCGTATCTGTACATTTGAGCACTTATATACTATACAAGCAATTTACACAAAAGGACTAAAATACCCCTGACTAATTCTAACTACTGAATGGAAAATAACGCGGGCTAATGAACTTCAAAAGGGTGTGCTTTGCCTTGTATCCTTGTCTTCAAATTCTTCTTGTCTTGGACTTGATAAGTCTTCAGCCCCCCCTCAAGATGAGCGTGGGGACACCATAAGCTCATCTTGGACAGAAGAGAATAAAATCCAGAAGGGTGCAGAGATTTGGTAAAGAAATCAGCGAGATTCTGAGAAGAAGTCACATGCGTGGGCAAAACGAATCCAGTTTTGTATTGATCACGCACCACATGACAGTCTATTTCAATGTGTTTTGTGCGCTCATGAAAAACTGGATTCGATGTAATGTATATAGCTGCTTTATTATCACAATGCAACAGCAGCGGGAAAGATAGGGGCACCTGAAGATCCGAGAAGATGTATGAAAGCCATTGAAGCTCACGAACAGTCGAGGCCATGGCACGGTACTCAGATTCAGCTGTGGAACAAGAGATGGTGGACTGTTTCTTTGTCTTCCAAGAGATCAAACTAGTACCGAGGAAAATGCAATAGCCGGTGAGAGAATGCCTAGAGGACCTACATGATCCCCAATCAGCATCACAATAAGCTTGCAATGTCAGAGAGGAACTGCTTGAATAAAACAGCCCTGTTGAACTGGTGTGTTTCAGGTATCGAAGAACATGCTGGACTGCATTCCAATGGGATGTACGAGGTGCATGGACAAACTGGCTAAGTTGTTGTACAGCATAAGTAATGTCGGGACGAGTGAAATTGAGGTAGAGCAGTCTGCCAACCAAACGCCTGTACTGCAGTGGATCAGCCAACAGAGCAGAGGTATCTCTGTCTGCAGAAGTAAAAATAATACCACCTGGTAAGGGAGTTGAAGCTGGAAGACAATCCAGCATATGCGTATCACGAAGGATGTCCATGATATACTTCTGCTGACTAATGTAAATTCCCTCATCAGACCTAGCAATCTCCATGCCAAGAAAGAACTTCGCCTTCCCCAGGTCTTTGATAGTAAAGGCTCGATCCAGAAATGCCTTAACTTCTTGGATTTTAGCTGCAGAGGTTCCAGTAAGCAGTACATCATCCACATAAACGAGGAGGAAGACCTGATAATGGGCAGTGATGAGTTTGAAGAAGCAATGGTCATGGGCAGATTGCACAAAGCCGAAAGATAGAAGCTGAGAAGTGAATTCAAGATTCCATTGGCGAGAGGCTTGCTTCAAGCCGTAGAGAGACCTTTTTAACTTGCAAACCTTGTTGTTACTTGCTGATTTGTACCCCGGGGGAAGCTTCATATACACATCTTCATCCAAGTGACCATGCAAAAAGGCATTGTTTACATCAAGCTGATGCAAATCCCACTTCTTTACAGCTGCAAGGGCAAACATAGCCCGGACAGTTACCACCTTTGCCACAGGTGAGAAAACTTCAGAGTAATCTTCTCCCTCAGTCTGTGTAAAACCTTTGGCCACAAGTCTTGCCTTGTACTTATTAATTGAACCATCTGCATTGCATTTTACACGATAGACCCATCGGCAACCAATCACCTTTTTGTCCTTTGGTAGATCAACAAGTTCCCAGGTATCATTTGCTTCAAGAGCCTGAAGCTCTTCTTCCATAGCATCAATCCATCTCTGGTCATTTCTGGCATTGTTATATGTGGAAGGCTCAGAGACTGTGGAAAGATTGGCTAGAAAATCTTGATGAGCACCAGGCAGGATAAAACTTGAGGCTATGTCTGGGGACTGTGAATAGGTACTAGCACCAACAAAATCTTTCATCCAAGTTGGTGGTTGTCTGACCCTGGTACTCTGTCTTGGATGCTGCTGTGTACATGGCAATACAATCTGATCATTGTCTGACAGAGTAGGATCAGCAGCAGTGGCCGAGGAAGAACCATCATTGGGGGAGAGTGATGCATCCTGGTGGGTAGTGATTATCTTAGATGCTGAGGGTGGAGAATCTGCAAGACACATACCATCATCAAAAGGATCTCCAAGATATATGTCAGGCAGAACTGTTTCTGGTTCTTCAGAACTCCAGGAAGAAAATCTAGTCTCATGAAATTTGACATCTCGGGAAACTATGATTTTGTTCAATTCTGGGCAGAAGATCTTGTACCCTTTTTGCCCAGCTGGATACCCTACAAAGATCCCACTCAAGGATCTGGAATCAAATTTGTCTTTGCAAGGGTCACTGTTCAACACATCAACCATGCATCCAAAACTCCTTAAGTAATCATAGTCTGGTTTCTTCTTGTGCAGTACTTCAAATGGACTCTTCCACTGAATAATCCTAGAAGGCAGCCGATTGAGAAGATGCACTGAGGTGAGCACAGATTCACCCCAGAAAGTTTTGGGTAGTTTAGACTGTAATAGAAGTGACCTTGCTACTTGAAGTGCATGTCTATGTTTTCTTTCCACAATTCCATTCTGTTGTGGGGTATAAGGGCAGCTTCTTTGGTGAACCATTCCCTGATTTGCTAGAATCTCTTTAAAAGAGGAGCTGAGAAACTCTGATCCGTTGTCAGACCTTACAGCTTGAACTCGAGCTTCATACTGTCTGTCAACATACTTGAGAAATGTCTTAAAGATATCTGATGTCTGAGATTTATATTTCATCAAGAAGATCCATGTGTATCTGCTATGATCATCCACAATGGTCAAAAAATAATGACAACCCGTTAGACTAGGCTGCTTATAAGGTCCCCAGATATCTAGATGCAACAATGCAAAGCAGTGTGAAGTACTGATTTGGCTAATAGAAAATGGAGATCTGTGTTGCTTAGCTTTGGGGCAAATTACACAATCTGTCACCTGATCAAAGCCATTTTCATTCATGATAAAGCTGGGTAAGTGTTTCATAACATGTAAAGAAGGATGACCAAGCCTACAATGCCAATCATCCACCGAGGCAGCAACAAGATTATTATTGAAAGCACTAAAACAATGTCTGTTAGTAGCATGTAAAAGGCTTGATGCATAGAGGTCTTGAGCCTTTAAAATTGCTTGTCTTGAAAATGATGAACTGTTGAGCATATAGAGACCCTTGTGAACTCTTCCTGCTGCAAGAACTTTATTATTCTGCAACTCAATCATCAGAAAAAACTCAGTGTAGAACTTGAAGAAAGTATCAGAATCATTTGTGACTTTCCTCACTGAAAGCAAGTTATATCTAAAACTGGGAATGTAGAGACAATCCCTGAGTACAACTTTGGCAGGAAGAAGCACATTTCCTTTGTGAGAAACAAATTTAATGCTCCCATCTGGCAGATATACAGGAAGTACACCTTTCACTGGTATGGGAACATGAATGAGCTCAAGATTTCTACACATATGACTAGTGGCCCCAGTGTCCACTAGCCAAGTATTATCATTCATCATATCAGACTTGCTGCAATCAAAGTTAGGTAGAGTAGAACTACCTGCGAAGTCATTCATGTGTGCAAAGTTCACAGCAACAGGTTCAGCTGCAGCCTTCCCTTTCATCAGCTTGCTCAGTTCCCTTTTCATGACCTCCATCATCTGTGAGTACATGTCCTCCTCGCCCCTGTTATCTATGGAAGTTCCCTCAGACTCCACGACATTGGCTCTGAAACTACCTTGATTCATCTTCTGAGCAAAGTTGTTTCTGCTGGTATTGGATCCCTCAGGAAAACCAACAAGCTTGTAGCAAGCATCCTTGGTGTGCCCTGTTTTCTTGCAATAGCTACATTCTGGAAAGCCTTTCAGCTTGAAACATTCATCTTTAATGTGCCCAATCTTTTTGCAATAGTTGCAAGTGAGATGACTTCGACCCTGCTTTATTGGAGCCTTATTTGGACTGAACTTTCTCTGATCAAGACTCTTTACCAGCATAGCTGCATTTTCTCCTGAAACACTCATATTCATAGACACTTCTCTATGTTTCTCTGCCTTGGCAATCATGGCATAAATTCTGTTTACCGGAGGCAAGTCATCAAGGAACAGTAATTGATTCCTTTCTGATTCAAAAACATCATTTAGTCCCATCAAAAATTGCATAGACTTGTCCTCCATATCTCTTTGCTCAATTCTCGATTTAACAGCTGGAGCAGCACCAATTGCAGGTCTCAGCTGCTCCAATTGATCCCACATGTTTCTCATTTTGTTATAGTACTCAACAACTGTCATGCTTCCTTGCTTTAAACACACTATTTCTCGCTTGATTTCATAAATCGCAGACACATTTGAAGTTCCCAATCTCTCGGCTATTTCATCCCACAACTGTTTAGCATCATGAATAAACATGAAGCTGTTAACTATTTCTTTCGAGATAGAGCTTTTGATCCAACCAGTCACCATGCTGTTCACTTTCCTCCACTTTCTGTAGTTCGATGAATTAGCCTCTGGTTTGCTGTATTTTCCGTTCACAAATCCGATCTTCATTTTTGCCTCAAGCGCTTCTACCATAGAGATTCTCCAAATCAAGTAATTCGTAGCAGTCAAATGAGTTGACACAATCATCATACCAGGATTATCCGATCCGTGCAATGAATAATCTTCCTCCATTTCTGCAGTCCCGATCAAAATCTTCGCACTTGCGTTTTCGGATGATTCAGATGAACTCATATCTCAGCTCGATTCGTAACTACTTTAGGATTTTGAACTCAAACACAATTCCTAAAACTCAAAGAGAGCTCTGATACCATGAAGAATTTCATACCAGATTTGCGCGGGAGAACCAATCGCTGCTGAAGGAGAAATAAATCATTTTATTGATACTGAATTTCTGATACATTATCGTATCTGTACATTTGAGCACTTATATACTATACAAGCAATTTACACAAAAGGACTAAAATACCCCTGACTAATTCTAACTACTGAATGGAAAATAACGCGGGCTAATGAACTTCAAAAGGGTGTGCTTTGCCTTGTATCCTTGTCTTCAAATTCTTCTTGTCTTGGACTTGATAAGTCTTCATAGTGTTATTTTGTTTTTGCTGGTTTTGATTTTTATTTGTAGTCGGTCGAAGGTAATCAGGCAAAGAGGCCAAGGGGTAGGCCGAGGATTAACGAGCGTTGTAATGGCCCGAGCCGTCGGCCGCCGCCTCCGCCGCCGCCGCCGAGCGGTTCTACAGGTGGAGACGATGATCGTACGGACACGTGTAAAAGCCTAGTTTTAGTTTCAGAATTTCCGTTAGTTTGTTTTACGACGGGAACTTCATTTAAATTTTATAGTATCTCTGTATTTTATTTTTCTTTGAGCTGAATAAGCCCACAAAACCAAACAAGTGCGTATCGGGCCTGAAATGGGCCTGGGCTTTTTCTGTTACGCGCTGTGCGTGCGCGATAATAAAATAACTACAGAAATATACATAGTTTAAATAAATTAAATTTGTTTCCGAAATACTTTTGCCTTGCCTAATCATTAATTAATTTTCTCATATATATACGTACTCGAAAAAATTATCATCATCCAAATGACAAATTTCGGCAAAATGAAATAAAATATGATCGTTCTGGTCTGGTAAATGATAAAATACAATTATCCTGAACTAATTTAAAAGAATATTAATAATATATAAAAAAATATAAATCGTATTGATGAACATAAAAAGGTAGACGGTGTACATGAATCATCTGATAAAAAGGGTCTGATATCGTAAATTATCTCAGCTGTTTTTCAGCATCGATCCCTTCTTCAACTTCACAGTTTGCCTAATTCGCTCTGTATCTTCGGTTCCGTTTTTGCTTTCCACGTTCGCTCGTTACAGAAGAACAGCTGGGGACAGTCAGCAAATTATTTTATTTTTTCAACAGTTGGGTGTTTTGCTGCAGTTCAGATTCGACTCGGATCAGTAAGTTTGCTCTATTGCTTCTTGATTATTTAACTTCGAATCGTTTGGGTTTGTTAGCTTCACCGACATACCTGAAATTGGACGAGAATGGGGATTGTTAGTAAGTTGTGAGTCCAATATTGGAGATAGTTTCATCATTTCATCTGTGGCTATAGGAATATCTAGTCTATTGATTGGAGCATGAGGCGATTTCTTGCTTGAATATGTTCAGATTTTCAAATTCAAGTTCAAAATTTGTGGAATGTGATGTACCAAAAGTAGTACACTAAGCATTTTTACTAGTGATCAAGTGCATTCTATGCTATCATATGGACTTCAAAGATGCAATTCGGTGCCTGATTATAACTGGTTTTTAATTATTCTTGTTATTAGTAGCGACGAACGATGTCGAGGCCGATGCTTCTTGTGTTTGTTTTCATCATATTGATTATAACCTCACAATTCGAATGGAGGCAACAACTGAGCGATATCGATGCAAATCCAACCGAGTCTCAGAAGCAGCAGCAGATTTCTAACAGAGAAGAAGGCGTCAAAGAGAAGGTAAACTTAGTGTGTCTGTGTACTATCCCATCAAATAAAAAGGAACTTTTTCGATGATTTGTTGAATTTTTCTGTTATGCACCTTCTTCACCCATGCAATTGTGAATTTAGAATGACAGTTGTCGGAATCATACATTTCCTAATAAGTTCGAACTGAATGTTTGATGTTTCAATGCAACGCAAGTTACGGTTTCTGTACATTTATTGTCAGGAAATATCTTGTTCTAAATAGTGGTTCTCAAATCCTAGGTAAACTCATCCTCAGAATTTGATGCACATCATTCTTGCTTGAACAAAGCTTTCTTGTAAATTCTAAGCACTGTGCTATCCAACTAAATAATCCTTCACTTTTACAGATCATATTGGCTCAAGAGAGGACAATAAACAACTTAAATGAGCTCGTTCAAAGCATTAAGGAACAGCTGCAACGGTGCCAAAGCATCAACGGGAGAACTAATCTCAGCTCGTCGACGACTGATAATGTCATCGAGGAGCTCGAAAGGCAGCACATCATGGAAGATTGAACAACCATGCAGCTATGAATATATGAAACTGCTACTGCATTTTTTTTTTTTGATTTCGTAACTTCGTCGGATCTACACCGATTATTTCATTTTCAAGAATATTTGAAAAGATGTCTATTACCACAGAAGATAAATAAACAGAATCCACATAAATATGACAAAAGATTGGACAAGCTAAGGTTCAGCCCTTTTGTACTTTTCCATGTGGAAGTAGCATCATTTTTTCCTCGACACGTTCGACGAGGCAAGAATTCCATATGTCCATAAACGCCCTAACGATTGAGCCGTGGTGCTGGGACGGGTTCAGCCAGAGAAAGCATTCGAGGAGCCTTTGAAGCTCCTTTCTCGAATAGATATCATGCTCGTGTATCATTTGTAGCATCGAGCTTTGAAAATCTCGATAAGGGTTCGAAGAATTCTTAACCACGACAGAGCTTTCGTGGATTCTAGGGCTAACTTTTTCTGGGCTGTACTCAATGAAGTTCTGTAATGGCTTCTTGGGATTTGGCTGTATTACATCGTTGAGGGACTTAGGGCCACATACGCATACACCTTTCGTTGCGCAAACGATGCTTTTTAATTTCGATTTCTTGGTAGATGATGATGATGATGATGAGGACATGTTTGTGAATGTGATACAGTACAGTAGAGTGGTTTTATGATGTATGAATATAAACGTATATATATGTACCTAAGCCCTTTTTGAAATTCATGTTAAGCTAAAAATATGGTGGATTTCGGGTTTGAATGATGATTACTTCTTCTTATTGAAACGGTCATATCTTCCAATTTTTTGATAGATTAGTTATTTCAAACCTCGAATTGTTGTTGGCAAATAATCAATCTATGAATCTGTTGTAAATGACTTATTTACGTTAGCATTTCATCGCCATGCCTATTTACGTTGGCATTTTATGCAAGTATTTTACTTTGAAAAGAAATTTGTCTCAAACTATTGGAAAAAATATAAATTTGGTATTCCAACTACATAAAAAACCAGCCAACTGATCAGGAACCTACCTGTCTTCCCGCTAGCTATAATATAAGCTATTTACCGAATATGGTCATGCCAATCACCATTTCAATACTTGATTTAAATAGAGTTATGACTACTAACCTATTTCTCCCTCCGTTTTGGTCATGCGAATCAAATCACGATTACCAAATACTAATTTAAATAGTATTAATATCATTACATTCTTATTATTTTACCCCTTGGTACATCTACACATAAATACCCAGTTGAATAAAATTTTTACATATAAGCACCCATATCAGAAAATTTTACAGATAGGTATCCGATTTAATTTTTACCAGTTTCTTTAGTCATGTCGTACCTTCCTGTGTGTATATTCCGTACCAGAACACGTTGATATATGGTACCTAAATGTGTTTGTACGGCGTACCTACGTCATACTGTGTTACATAGGGCGTACCTAAATGCAGTATACGCCGTACCATTTTCTGTTATATACGGTACCAAATGTGTTGTATGATGTACCTGCGCCGATTGGGTACCTATGTGCAAAAAATTTATTTTATTAGGTACCTACATATAAAAAAATCCTAACAAGGTACTAAATTACAAGATTTATCTAAATAGTAATTTACTTTATGTGTGAAGACCCATGTTTTTATTAAAAAAATCCTGTTAGGAAACAACGAGTTGTTTGCATGTGTGACGTAAGCTTCAATTCATTTCCACGCCACGCCACGTTTCATATCCATTGGCATCGAAGCCTCAAAACAACACAAAACACTCATTTCTCAATCATTATCCTTCAACTCATGTAGCGCAGTAACTGATCATCTTCTTACTTGCATCGTCCGCCATCGTAACAATGCCCTGGTTCAGAACCTTGATCACCACCGCCTCCTCCGCCGCCGCATTACTCGACAAATCGCGGAGGCCACATTCGCCGCTGAGGTCCGCATCTTCTTCCCTGTTCAATCGCTACTTCACCACCGAAATTGGCGGCGATGAGCGTCATCCGTGCCTTTGGCCCACCAAGGGCGACGAAAAGCCCAGGGTGGTTGTATTGGGCTCGGGCTGGGCTGGGTGCAGGCTGATCAAGGACATCGACACCGACCAATACGACGTCGTCTGCGTCTCGCCGAGGAACCACATGGTCTTCACGCCGCTGCTCGCCTCCACCTGCGTGGGGACGCTCGAGTTCCGCTCCGTCGCCGAGCCGATTGGGAGGATTCAGCCGGCCATTTCGCGCGAGCCTGGATCGTACTTCTTCCTCGCGAAATGCGTTGGCGTCGATTTCAGCAATCATCAGGTGCTCCATTATTTTGTTTGCTCATCTGTCTTTTATCGCTGAAGTAGTTGAGGTTTAATTTCTTCACAATGTCAGCCTCTCAATTTAGCGATTGAGCCTTGAGATTTGTGGGCGGGCAAAGGATATTACGGCAGTATAGCTTCATGATATCCAATCTATAGTAATTTATTGCAACTTGTAATAATTGCAAAATTGAGGTCAAATGATTGGCAGATTCAATGCAAAACAGCAACCGAAGGGGTGGGTACATTGGATCCGTGGAGCTTCAAAATCGCGTACGATAAGCTAGTGATTGCATCAGGCGCACAAGCTTCGACATTTGGTATCGAAGGTGCAAAAAAACACGCAACCTTTCTGAGGGAAGTTCATCATGCTCAGGAGATCAGAAGGAAACTGCTGTTGAATTTGATGTTGTCAGATGTGCCTGGTAGGAAGCAATAAGGGACAATCAAGCTGTTTGAACATTAATGCTTGCATAACAATTGCCATTACTTTGCTAAATTTCTTCGTCGGTTTTGAAATAGGAGTGAGCGATGAAGAGAAACGTAGGCTTCTACACTGCGTTGTCGTTGGGGGTGGCCCGACGGGAGTTGAGTTCAGTGGTGAACTTAGCGATTTTATTCAGAAGGATGTTCATCAGAGATATGCGCATGTGAAAGATTATATAAAAGTTACATTGGTTGAGGTTAGGCTTTGATAAGTTTTTCCTCCGAATATCTGCCTTATTGATTGGATTCAAAAGGGATCGATCTTTTTTTCCGTTTTTGTCGTTATCGCAGGCTAAAGACATACTGTCATCCTTCGACGATCGCCTGAGAACATACGCAATCAAGCAGTTGACCAAAGTAAGATGTTATACTCATCGCATGTTTTTCTGATCCTAGGCTGAAGTAGCCTTGAATGTAATAATATCTGAGTATAATTTCTCTTTCTCAATCTGTAAAATAGTCGGGAGTTCGACTTGTACGTGGAATCGTGAAAGATGTCCAGCCTCAGAAGATCATTCTCAGCGATGACACTGAGATACCATACGGCCTAATAGTATGGTCAACAGGTGTCGGTCCCTCGCCATTCGTCAACTCACTCCAAGTTCCCAAATCACCTGGTGGAAGGTATGAAAACACACACACACACATTGAGGACAATGAACAATGTAATCTTATTACAGGATTGGCATCGATGAATGGTTAAGAGTCCCTTCTCAGAAGGACGTGTTTGCCATCGGTGATTGCAGTGGCTTCCTTGAAAGTACGGGCAGGCCCGTTCTTCCAGCCCTGGCCCAGGTAGTTGTTTCTTTTTTTCGGTTTGTGTTAGAAAGGCATTATTGGGACGTATCTGAGATTATTGCAGTCATATCAAGCTTGCCAATATGTGCTTATGATCAACATGCTTGTAACAACAATAGGTGGCAGAGAGGGAAGGTAAATATCTAGCGAATCTATTGAACCGTCTAGGCAAAGCCGGCGGGGGCAGAGCAAAGGCAGCAAATGAATTAGACTTTGGAGAACCATTTGTGTACAAGCATTTGGGAAGCATGGCCACAATTGGGAGGTACAAGGCTCTTGTGGACCTCAGACAGAGCAAGGTAACTCAAACTCTCAAAACTGAAGTGATAATTATTACACATTATATCCCACCTTTAAATGTTTTCTCGTGTAATAATAACTATCAAGGAAGCGAAAGGCCTATCGATGGCGGGATTTCCAAGCTGGTTCATTTGGAGATCGGCTTATCTGACTCGGGTCATAAGCTGGAGGAATAGGTTCTATGTTGCCATCAATTGGCTTACGACTTTAGTGTTTGGCCGTGATATAAGTCGTATATAAAACGAACACACACAAGGTAAGCCAATGAACGCTTATTGCATTCATTGCTGTAACGAATTTCCTTGTCAACTCATCTTTTTTTTTTGTGATGGCAGTTATGAGAAACAGAGCTCGAAAGATGAACACCACATTAACCCTCCCTGCCTGCGCCGACATTCTTTAGTCTATCTTGTGTAAATTTTCCACTCATTCTCAAGTTTTGTTTTCCATTTAGGGTTGGACCACCCTTGTCTTTATTACAAGTGCAAGTTCGAAGTTAGGCAAATATCAGTCATTCCCAAAGCAAGAACAGAACAAGACAATCATCCAAGAAAATTGGGCACGCAAGGAATTAAGGAATAAGAGGCTCTGTCATAAAATAATTACACTATTATGTACAATCAAAACTAGCTCGAATGTTTGAAATCCCAGAAAAAAACATCACGATTTTATCAAGAAAAAGATTAATACAATGCGTCCATATCTTCACCACAGATCAGAAACAAAGCTTAAAGAGCTAAAAAAAAAAAATTACCTGATTGGCTTCCATCAAATCCCCATACACTGACTGGGTCCGCCGGTCAATGACCCAGACCTTCCACCGTCGCCGCCGGAAAATCCCACCTTCAATTTCCCACAGAAAACCTTTAGATACCTCCTCCTCGTTCTCCAAGCTTTAGCCTCAAACTTAACCTTGCAAAGCATCCTCAAATTGAACGTCGCCACTGAATTTCCGTTCCTACTCCTCTCATCGTTGATCGCACTCACGACGCCGCCGCCCACGTAGGTACCCACGGCGGCGAACGCGGCCGTCAGACCCGTCTCGTTCTTAGTCCCCTGTGCGAACGGAGGAATCACCGTCTCCGCTAGAGAAGTCGAGCCGTAGTACAAATACGCGTCGAAGGCGTCGTACTTGAGGGTCATCTTCTTGTTAGGGTTTCTCGCGGTGAGCTGGACCTGTGACGTCAGCGTGACCGAAGTCGAATTAGGGTTCACCGTGAAATTGGAGATCCGTAGGTCGTCGACGCGGAACTGGGGGACCTGAGGCCGGAGAACCAGCCACACGATGAACGTCACGGTTCCGAATATCACGACGCACGCGATGACGAAGGCGAAGATGCGGCGGAGCCACGTGGCGCGCCGGGCGGCGCGCTGGTCGTAGTAGTAGTTCTGCTGCTGCGGCGGATAGGGGTAGTTCTGGTAGTTCGCCGGTGGCGGATAGGGATAGGCGGTGCCGCCGTTCTGGGCCGGGTACCCCGTGACGGGCCTATTCGGGTCGGTCGAAGCCATATATGAAATGCCACGCGCGAAGTCGGTGCTTGGTTTGTACGCGCCTCTTGCGAATTCGACGAGGTATTAATTTTCCAGTCTCTTCTTCAAGTATTTATGCAATCCTCTCCCCTGGGCCCTGAAATTGAGTAGATTGGGTTTGCATCTGCTTTTTATAAAGTCGGATTCTTTCTTGCTAGTTCGTACTTGAAACATCTCACGTTTGCACGTCTTTCTCGAATCTTTTTCTTTATTTAAGATGTTTTCAGTATTATATATTCAAAGATAAATATAGTAGATATTTCAATATTAAAAAAAGCAACAACAGAACTTAGTCCTTCCTGACAAGTTACAAACGACAAGGGAAGGAAACCATCAAATCTTACAGAAGACATTCCAAACATAACAAAGAAGGCAGTTGCTAACAAGTTATATGTAACACATTCTTACTATACATAACAGATTCTCATGCAATCTAAGCATCAAGGGAGATTACGTAGATCGCCGGTGGCTGTAATAACAGATGCAGCTGCTCTATTCATCGTCATCTTTTCATCGACATCGCACTTTCTTGGGCTTTGCTCAAGAACTCGAACGAGCCACATAAAGATCTCCATCCTCGTAACGTCCCTATTCGCCTGACCAAGACGAAGATTTACGGTCAGTTCAACGAAGCTGTCTTTTTTCTAAATTATGTACTTTGGGATTGTGCTGTGGGTTTTTTTTCGGTTTATATTTTATAATGTTTATTACCTCTACGACGAATTGGGACCAGATTTTGTCGTCGTTCCTACTCTGCATTGTTCCCTTCAAGATGGTTAGTCCTAACCCTCTGATTACGTCGGCTATTTCTAGAAACGAGCCTCTTTCTTCGCACAGCATCTGTAGATTGTGGAACGAATCGGGTTTGTAAGAAAAGGTTTCTATAAAGGTTGGAAATTTATGAGCTAATGAAAAGAGTTTCTGGATTTACTTCGATGAGCATTTGGCGTGGCTGGTTAAGATCCTCGACTACAATGGGACAGACCATCGACTGTGAACCGATTTCATAGGCCCATGTCGCGCCGCCTCCTTCAATCATCTGAAACTCCGAAAAAGAACCAATCTTTATTCACAAAAACTGAATAACTTTACAGCGACGTTTAAGGTAGTTAGCAGTAGCAGCAAACCTTCGACTCCACAGTTTGCTTGAGCTTGTCTGCATGCTTGGCGACGCTCTGCAAGAAAAGCATGTGCTTGATCGTGCGTTCGAGAAGCGAATCGATGCTGCACTGTTAACACACGACAATAGTATCCTCGTCTCAGAATTCGACAACAGCAGAAAAGTTCAAAGGAATCGCGTTCTTCGTCTGCGAAAAAAAAAAAGAAAAAAAGCAATCACCTTCGCCCCATTGGGGACGATTTCTCTGAGCTCCTTGACACGATCTTGAATCATCTGTCGATCTTTCGGCCTCGGCCTGGGATTTTCCCCAGGCTTCAGCCTCCTGCGATTAGTCTTGTTTGGTTCGGGCGGTTTCTTTGAAAACGCGGTTATGGTCTGATTTATGCCTTTACCCTTCTGCGCCGAGGAACTGCTCAGATTAGTTAGTGTCGAAAAGCTCTCTGCTTTAGGACAAGGACGGGCCTTGGAGACAACAGCGTCCAAGAGATGGTCGGAGCATGTCGAAGAGAAGATCCCACTATCTGAATTTCCTACTGTAGGCGATCCTTGGCCCGTAAAGTTATTACAGAGATTACCGAAAATGTCAGAAATACCATCCCCCAATTGGGTTTTTTGCCCATCTCCCATGGAACCGTGGAAAAGCTCGGCTATGTTGAGGCTTTCGCCGCCCCGAGATGTGGAAGGTGCGTCGTTCACAGGTTTGAGATCGAAAGGAGAAGAAGAAAGCTGATCGATCCAAGCGTCGAGATTCGAGTCTGTAATAACTTCAGCTTTGACCGACGATGATCCATTGGAGGAATAAGACGTCTGGCCTTCGAAGAATGGATTTCGAGCTGAGTAGTTCTCTGCATAGTAGCCGAAGCAGTCAGTTTCTTGAATCGTATCTGATCGTTGGGACGTGCCTCCATAATTGAGACAGCCTTGAGATTCTGAGTAGCTGTTGTCTGAAAGCAACACGCCGGGCACTTGGCTGAGCTGATGTAATAACGTGGACACTTCGTTTATAAATCCAACGTCCTCTGCTATCTGAGATACGACGAAAATAAAAATCAGATTACGTAAAACGTCGTCTTAAATGAAATTCGAACCGAGGAAATAGTATGAGGGACTTATTACTTTGAAGTATGAACCGAAGTGAAGGACGCCGTGAGGAAGGACGGGAATAACAGCGACGGTCTGAACGAAGCACAATGTCGTCAATTGTCGAATGATTATTTTGCGAAAATGGAAAAAGAAAACGTTCGTGAGTTATGTATGTAAGCACACCTGAATGCCAGCGGAGAACTGTTCGTGCATCTCCTTAAGTACCTGTAAAAACGGTGAAATTACGTTTTACGAAAGAAATCTGTCGCCTTTCTTAGGAGAAGGGTAATGTATAATACCTCGGGTGAATAGGCGAATTCTCCATGAAGATTTTCAGATGGAATAATCCACTGATGGATTCCAGTAAATGCAGACCTTCCAACTAATCTGCGAGATATACGAAGCTGAAATTAGCGACGACAGAATTTTCAGATCTCATGAAGAAAAGTTGATAAAAGAATCTCACTTACCCTTCTCCTACAATCTTGACATGATGATCCATCATCATCTTGTTCAACAGAAAGTGTACTTTGTCCCCTGCTTGTGAGTCTTGAAGAGGGCCTCGTCGAAGCCCGGAAAATGATTCGGGCCCGTAGTAGTATTCTTCCCATATTAGAAGCCTGAAGAGAAAGGAATCAATGAGCAGATGAGTATATATCTAGCAATTTCTTGAAGACAAGATTTTTTAATTTAGTGTACCAACACTCCTTTGCAGAAGCTATGTCTGGTGAAATAAGGTACACGGAGATGGAAACAAGAAAAGTTGGAGAATTCGTCAGATCTAAAGGAGATCTGTTATTTCACTTACTTACAAAGATTCTCCAAGACAAACTGAACTGACCAACCAGAAAACTCCAAAGGGTCACAGGAAAAGGGAAGTAAGAAACAAATTACAATCTAATATTTGGTTACACTGTAAAACATTTTAGGGGGAAAATCATGGTCAAACATATGCAGAAGGAGTGGAACATAAAACTGGTTGCATTTTGGCTTCATTCTTTAGGTACGCATTGAAAATGAAAGTTCTATGAGAAGCTCATCTCTTATGTTCCCTCATTTCGTCTTCAACCTATCAAGTTGTCAGCACAAAATTCCAAGAGAGAGAGAGAGAGAGAGAGAGAGAGAGAGAGAGAGAAGTTTGAACTTAGAAGTTGAAGAGACTCACTTAGGGTTATGGAAACCAATCTTCCAGAAAACAGCATAAGCCCACTGATTGATTCCACAGAGAGTCTTCAAGGCCTCTTTCAATAAATAACCCATGGCCGAAAAAGACTAAATTTTTGAACTAGCAGTAATTCTTGCAGTAATAATTGTACCATGCACTAAAATGAACAGCAGAATTTGAATATTCGTTCGTATGAGCACGCAAAGATTCGACTGATGACAAGAGGAATATAAAGGTTATTCCTCTCACAAAGGAAGAACAACACCACTTGTCTTCTTCCCTATTCTTCTTTTTTTCCTACTTAGAGAAGAAAGAAAAACAAATGAAGGCCTTTATCTAACTTCCTCTACAAGAACCTCGCCCAGCTTGTTTTGTCCTCAATCCACCGCTTCTTTTCCTTTCTGGGTCTAAGTTCACAGCTTTGAAGATCTTGCTTTCCATTCCACGAAGAGATAGAGATAGAGATGAGAAGAGAAGGAAGACGAATAAAAGGGTAGGAGAAGAAAAGGCGGAGAATAGTTTCATAAAAATTATGATAAAAGATGGAGATGTTTCCCCACAACGAGTTTAGAAAACGAAAGCCCTACACAATCCCACAAGCTTTCAGCTCGCAGTTAAACACATCAACCACGTTTTCCATGGCCAAGTTTAAGAGTGAGTAAAAACACGATCTTGGATGAAATCCTCGGCTGTGTATGTAATGAAAAGATTACTGCTTTGTGAGATGGCAAGAATGTGCGGTTTCACTTGGTTGGTGGTAGTGAAAGTGTTCTTACGATGTTTGCTTTCTCTTTTCTACTCGAGTTATATTATAGGTGCACAATCCATACAACTCGCATACATATAAGTACATGAAACTGCTGTCTCTGAGAGAGAGAGAGAGAGAGAGAGAGAGAGAGAGAGATGATGATGATGATTAATCAATGAGAGGGTTGGTGATGGAAACAGGTCTGTGCTTTGACTGAAACTACAGCAGATGCCATTAGGTATTTTCTTTTTCTTTTCTTTTTTTCAATTTCTGTTTTCTCAAAGGAAAAAGGAAGTGGGGAATTAGGATGGTCAGATAATTTTGTCTGCGTTTGTTTTTGT
The DNA here is from genome assembly GCA_027422505.1 of Craterostigma plantagineum. Lineage (NCBI taxonomy): Eukaryota > Viridiplantae > Streptophyta > Magnoliopsida > Lamiales > Linderniaceae > Craterostigma > Craterostigma plantagineum. The sequence continues at coordinate 4,307,931 of JAPQWV010000043.1, read as the reverse complement.
GATTTTTTACAGAGAATATTCGGAATTTGGTTATTTGTCTTAAATATAAAAATAATTATAAAGCTGAGGCTTTGAGATGTGTGAGATATAGAACTTGGACGGAAAGGATATGTGGTACTTAGATTTGTAATTTAATATAGATTTCTTTAATTAACACAAGAATATTCGTCCTATTCACAAAAAAGATGTCTATAAAAGATAACCTGTGTTATGGTACAAAGAAAGGTAAACAGATGAACCAAAGAAATAATATTTATCCATTATATAAATTGACCAAAATTAGTATGTGAAGTTTGAGAATGCATCTAAATAAATAGAAACAGATGGAAAATAAATAATAAGTGAGAATGCGTGATGAAAAAGCGATGCCGTGCATGTCCTTGTAAAAGACACTTATGCCCTCGGCAATGTGTTGAGGAAAATGTCAGTAACGTATAGGATCTAAAGTCCGAGTTAGGGTCCACGCTGGACCATAGTGCTCTACTTTTGTCATTTCGTACTTCTTGTCTTTTTGCAATTTCTTTTTATTAAGTAATATGATTCTTGCAATTAACGTCATTCCACATTTTGATTACAAATATCATTTGTTGGAATTTACAATAATCACATACTATATATAAATAGGTATTCGTTCTCCGGATGCACGCTTCATAGTCCTAAGATTCTAAAACCACTTTGTATAATAAATATGGATTGAATAATTGAACTTAATTAAATGATTCAGTCTACTGCATATTTGACTTGTTATTTAAAATTAGCAGGTGCATGCACTTGTGCGTTTGAAGGATTATTTATATTTACTTAGATAAAACCAGTAAAATGATATTATTTAACTTAACTAATTCAATTGTTTTAATATAGAGTTAGTAAAACATACTTACTGCCAACGATCTGAAAATAGTTCATTACTTAGTGTGTTGACTACTGTCCTAATGATGTGGTTATGTACCTAAACATTAATGGGGTTTATACAGAAAATAAAAAAACATATTCTAATCGTATTGAAGTAATTAGGTCTAAAATATAGACCAAACTAGAAAAATGCATGCTCCGTGCTAGTAACAGCTTAACAAGAATGCTTCGAGCCACTAAATAAACAAAACCCTATCTATCCTTTCACATATATATATATATAAAATATTGTCATGAGAAGCGTGACAAAAGGAGCTTAAACATTTATATTCATATAATATATATACGCAAAAATCTCTATTATGACAAATGATAACGTGGTCCAATTTAGTTGCCACTTGTGTCGACATTATAGGTTTACCACTTCAAGAATTTATAGCTGCGTCTTTTTTGGACATGATGCATTATTCAAAATGTACAAATTAAAATAATAACAATAATAATGGAAAAAATACAATTGGAATGTATGTCAAATTATTGAATATGCATTCATAAATCTCCTCTTATCTTAGATCTTAATCAAATATCTGACAGTTAGGGTAACTTTATACTCAACATGGATCGGGCAATGGAAATGTCACATGCCACAATAATTAGCTTGTTTTAAAATTTTGATTACATACACATTGTATCTTGAAAACTGTGATTTCCATATATAATTATATATGTTATTATTCTCTTCAAAGACTACTAGAACATTCAGGCATATATCATCGATCCTGATGATTTACGATACATTATAAATAATTAATCTGCCTTATGTGGTTCGAAGCATAAAAAGACGGAGCACTTATTTTAAAAATAAAATTGGATAGATCACTAGTGGGAGACACATGACACAAGTGAACCTTTTTCGGACATTAAAAGTTTAAATGAAATATTTCTGAAAGGAGCGAATTTTTCCTATTCTCTTTGGGAAGTGAGTATGATATTCCTTCAAATGCATGAAAAGAATATCCACGTCTATGATCAAACTATATTTAAATAAACATATAAGAACGTAGACGTAAGAAACCAAAAACTATATTCCTGAACTAAACATGTGAACATTGTACCCGAGCAAAACACTAATAGTCACTCACTTCCATACTATAAATTTGAATAATTTTCAATTGGACCCTAAATCTTATGTAATGCGCTACATGTAATTAATTCAAAAGGGTGAAACATATATTAAGGTGGAAAGCTAATGTAACATATTTGGCGTTATTGTATAAGAGATAAGCCGTAACGTGACATTCGGCTTGATAATCTTGACTTAGATACACCAACCAATTTATTTTGTGCTCCACTTAAATTTTGAATAAATGTTCTTAGATTTTGCACTTGATCCTGTCCGCATTCTCAATTAAACTATACCTAATTCTTCTTACATATAGTTCTTAATAAAGCTTAAGTGTTTTTAAAGTAATTATGAATGAAAATTTAAATCGATACATAGATTCATAGTTGATTTTATGATCATATACATGAGACATGATACCGAGAGCATTGACATTGCTCATCACCTTGTCCCAGAAAGAAAAGGAAAAATTAACTTTTTAAAAGTACAATTACTTTTTTTGTTTGTTAGATTATCAGGGACGAACTAAAATGTGTGAAATTGATTTCGTGAACACGAAAATAACATAGTGTCGTTATTATTTTTTACATCTTACATAAGGAGTCGTGAAAAAAATCTAATGAGACCTTTTCCTTAGTAGTAATTTATAAACCATCTTTAAATCCAAAATTTTAAAATGGAGTCATTATTTGACAAAATAATTCTAATTTTCCCTAATTTCATATCTCTGCTGGCGTGGTAACACGTACCTTTGCCCTATGATACAAAGAATCCAAGGCATTTTATATGTGAAAATGATTTAAAAGTTATACGAAATATTTATAAATTACCAATATAGTATATATTTATTTACTAGTTGACCATGTTATCTTGACAATGATGGGTGTAAGCCACTATGAAATTGGTAGGCCATGGTAAATTGCATGCCTTAGGACCAAATCATAACTGTTTACTAGCTTTTGCTCCTCTTTGTATCATACACAATAGAAATTGCAATCATACACATATATTGTCTAAATAAAAATGCTACGTTTGTATTATATTTTTCATCTATTAAAAATTCGTAAGAACAATTATTGCTTATGGTTGAAACAAACATGTTATATACAAAATACTTTTACTACATGACTATAAGGCCCATATATGGACGGCCCATGTCATACTATCTTTGGGCTGTAATGACATTTGCTTTTATTTTCCTGAACTCCAAAATCTCATCTCACCCGCTGCACAGAACCAAAATTAACATAATTATATTAATTGCATTATACGAATACCATTTTAAGATAGAAAGTAGAGGTTAAATCTCCAAGGGATAACTTATTCCACTTAGCTACTGAAACCAAGAAAAGAAAAAAGAGAGAGCACCACAACAAAGTTCTTTTTATTATTTATTATGTTTGGCTTGATGCACAGTTTTAGTGGCTGTGGAGAAAGATTTGCATGTTAAAGCTCCGTCATGGCTTTATTTAATGATTAATAACCACTCATAATGGTGATTAGTCGTAGGTAATAATTTCAAAAAATTATGAAAGTGAGATTACACTACATCACCCGTAAACATTAATAATTAGTTTTTTTTTACGAACTAGTCCTCGCGTACCAAATCTCTCTCTCTCTCTCTCTCTCTCTCTCTCTCTCTCTCTCTCTCTCTCTCTCTCTCTCTCTCTCTCTCTCTCTCTCTCTCTCTCTCTCTCTCTCTCTCTCTCTCTCTCTCTCGTGATGATAAAGATTTTGGCTTTCTACAGTCTTTCGTTTTACTATTTTATGCCAATAATTACTATAATGCAATTGGAGAATATGTCATAGATTTCAGATAGGATCCTTTCAATGTTCCCTCTCTATGACTAGATTTGAAACAATATATATCAATACTCAAGAGGTTCGTCTTTCTTTAAATCGCTAAAGACAACCATCTCCACCATGATGGTGAAAACGCTATGATGATGAGGGACCCAAACGCGACTTTAAGCATATTTTTATCCAGCTACTTTTCTTTTCGAGGAATATCATTTACTATTTGTAACCCTACCACACTCTTATTAGCAATGGACACATGTGTTTTTTCCACTTGTCGACTGTCTTGACATCTGTCTACCATATATTATATAGAGTCCAAGGAGAAGAATCTCGTTTACTCTTTGATTTCACTTCATGTTTTAACGGTTGTGCTATAAGTGTATTTTGTTCGTTTTTTATTACTACATGAACATTTTCAATTTCTTGAAATTTCAAGGTAAGTAACAGAAACGTTGGACTCCATCCAATGTGCCCATCGTGGACATCTAGGTTCGGAAAGCGATCTACTTTTATTACAGTATGTGGGTGGGTTATATCTTTAACTAAATAACGATATTATAATATAATATAAAGGGTTGTGGAGTGGAATTGATCTTTTCTTTGGATCAACTTTTCCTACAAATTAATATGGGATCCCTTTTCACTTAGTTTCTTTATGCCATGCTGTGGAAACCCTAATTTACTTTACTGTTTTTTATTTTCTCGTACGTGTCGTCGTGTGATTCAGTTCATGCACGAAACTCTTTTTAATTTGTTTGAGATTCTTGTTTATAACCTATAATAATACGAATCTTTCAAAATTGAGAACACACAAGGAAAACTGCTCTTAAGTTTTATTTTATTTGAAATGTTTATTTAGATTAACGGTCTTCTTGTAGAATTCGGAAAGTTACCTACACGAAACCCAAATTATTACCAAATGAGCATTTTTCTGTTACATGGAAAGTGTTTTTTTTAAGAAAAATTATAGGATATTTATGATATCATTTTTAAGTCATAATGATATCATATGTTTATGCCCATATAGGTAAATAGATGTCCAACCAACAACCCTAAATTCACTGTTATTGGTTCTCCGACATGTTATATCGCTCTGTTGTCTTGCTTCTCCCTCAACCACAAAACCCAGTCGGCACCGCAATTACTTCAATTTGGAAAAAGAAAAAAAAAACTATATATTCAGTACCGTATAAGTTCGAAAAATCGTACTAATATGATATATAAAACACTGGGCTATTATTCTTGTATACTTTCCAGAAGGTAGTTTTCCTTTGTGATTTTAAGGCAAAACAAAAGAAAAAAAATACTAAACTAGAATGTTGGAAAAAGAAAAAGAATGTTCAACTCGAAAAATCAATTCTTGAAACAAGAGAATATATGTGTTTTGAATAGTCGACGGAGATTCATTTCTCCAAATTTCCTTAGAAAAGATTAATATTTCTTGGAGATAGTAGAGTATCGTGTTCTGATGATAGCCCGATAATCACATCTCAATTATTGACGTTAGAAAATATTAAAAAAAATTATTTATTTAATGGCTTAATCATATAACTACATTTCCTACTAGTACCCCACAACGTTTTTCTAGTATTCATACCTTTGTTATCATTTTTCCACAAGCAAGAACAGATAAATGAGCTTGTTGGCAGCAGAACATGAACTTACCTTGCAAAAGAGAAGCCACTTTGCCTTCTCATCAGCCTATTATTGAAGACAGCATGTGAATGTCAGCAGCATGGTATCTTAATGATTTCCTAGACTAGATATATCATATTCTTTGCCCATATCCTAGTTACTTTCTGCCTTAAATCCATCACATGATCATCTCTTGTTTTATTACAGCGGTTTTTAGGGTTTATTTGAAACTGCAAACTGACTTTTCCTTACTTATGTTTCTCAGGTTCTGTAAGAAACTTGCAGCAATTAGGCCATCAGGAATCTTGAAGATTTTCCTTATTACAGTAAAATTTCTTGAAATCAAAGGAAGTTAATGGCTATGTACTACCACCACCAAGGGAGCTCAGAACCGAATAATTATCGTGGGCAGATTCAAACCCTTCATCTCATGAACCCTAATAACTACAATGATACACAAAACCACCACCAAGACAATACAACCATGTTCTTCAATCCAGCAATCATCAACACAACCATGGCACACAATCAGTTCGTAGGCTTCACACTTAATTCAAACGATGATCCTCCTAGCGGTCCATCAATTCTCCTTCATCAGCAGGTTCAAGAAGAAGACCGTGTTGATCATAACACTATCCCACGTTTGGACAACAGTTCTACGCTAGAACTGTTAGCTTATCATGGAACAAGAAGTCAAGCAAACATTGCAGAGGTAGTTTCGCCGACGCAGGGTTTGTATCTTATTAGCCAGTCGTCTGCTCATAATAATAATATCAGCACCACCGAAGAATCCTTTCAGAAGTCAAACACGAACTACGGTCAAGATCTGTCAGAAAGTACTCACGTTTATCCCGTACAAGGCGTGATATTGGGTTCCAAGTACCTTAAGGCTGCGCAAGAACTCTTAGATGAGGTGGCAAGCGTCGGTAATAAAGATTCCAAGATCTTCGATGACTTGAAAGATAAGGCTATTATTAAGAGTGTTACAGTCAAGCAACCGTCGAATGATGAAGTAGATCAGCACGAGGTTACAACGGCTCAAATACAAGAGATGCAGATGAAGAAAGCAAAACTCAATGGCATGCTCGATGAGGTAAAACACTTGAGTATTCATTGTTCTTCTTTTTCAGAGTAGGGTTAGTGACGGTTCATGATATAATCCAGCACTATAGAACACCGAAAAGAAAATGGTAACAATATAATTAAATATCTTTAATAGTATATATATGAAATTATTGATCCTTAGAAAGATTTCCTTTTTGACTTCGGATTCAATCAAAACAATTCAACTTTAGAAACTACTTTACTTCTGCAGAAAAAGCCGTAAAACATTGCTCGCTGCCTTTCCCAACACATGTGGCTCACAGTTTTTCTCTAGCTGGCGGGTCCGTATTTCATAAAGATGGAAATAAATTTCCTATAAAGATCCAAAAACCATCATTTCGTAATTCCATTTACCACTCACTGCTGGCCCATATTTTATTTTAGTACTGGGTAATACTGTTGAAGTATTTAATCTTAGCTAGCTAGTTGTTTTTGGTCCCCTCTTGCAAGATGGAAGAAGTAGAGATAGTTTGGTCCGTATATAAGTACAGTACAATTTCTGTAGTACATGCACAAAATACAGAGGAATGAAAGAAGACAGTAAAAAACTATTACCAAGTATCGTTGATATTTTTTTTTGTCTATATTAGATAACCTCTCAAACTTATCACACAGTGATATTATGTGATCAAAGTTGTATCTTAATTTCTCAGGTGGATCAGAGATGCAGACACTACCATCGCCAAATGCAGACAACGATCTCATGGTTCGAAAGAGAAGCTGGGATGGGCTCGTCGAGTACTTACACTCACCTCGCCCTTAAGATGATCTTGAAGCAATTCAAACGCCTTAAATCTGCGATAATCTCTCAAATAAGATCCATAAACAAGAGCCTCGGAGACGAACATAATGGCTCAAGTAAAGATCCATTCGAACGTTCGTCAAGATTTAAATTCATCGATCATCATCAGCTCCGGCGAAACAATGCATGGAGACCACAGAGAGGTCTGCCCGAAACTGCTGTCTCCGTTCTAAGGGCTTGGCTTTTCGAACACTTTCTTCATCCGTAAGTATACTATTCTGAGTTACGCCATTAAATAGACGTAGCAATGCATGCAGATTCTGTGGTTGATCATTTTTTCGAATATTGGGGTTGGATTTTTTTTTCCAGTTACCCTAAGGATTCAGATAAAAGCATGATGGCTAAACAAACTGGGCTTACGAGGAATCAGGTATATATGAATTTTAACATCGAACCGATTATCGTCCCCCCCCCCCCTTTCTGGTATTTTAGCAGAAAAATAAAAAGTGAATTTTTTGATCAATTAATGCAGGTGTCGAATTGGTTTATAAACGCTAGAGTTCGTCTTTGGAAGCCAATGGTTGAGGAGATGTATCTTGAAGAAATGAAGAATCAAGAACAACAAGTGCTGAACGATGATCATAGTAACAAAGACTCTTCATCATCGCCACCATTATTATCAGACAAAAACAACGTCAAACAATCTCACCATCATCAGCGTAGTAAGAACCCTACCAGCTCAAGCCTCGTACCATCTCCTATGGCAGAAATATCAGCTTCATCGATCTCAACATCATCGCCAAGTTCATTACTACGACCCCAACTCTTCCCAGAAAAGATAGACAATCTCAAAAGGCCAAGGAACATGACGGAGAAGAAGAACCAAGAGAGTTCCCCAAGCAGCATCCTCTCATCTGTCGAAATAATGGAGTTGAAAGATCAAACCACAATGAAGGCGTACTTTCAAGGAAATCATCACCATCATCCTCACGATTACTTATCCACACTGACCATGAACAACAGTGATCATCATCATCATCATCATCATCATCATCATCATCATCACCACCACGGAAATTATTATGGCCAGCAAGGATCATCGGAATTTGGAAATAACTATGGAATCGGAGAACTTTCCAGGTTCAACACTGAGCATAATCAGGCCAATAATGGTCACTTTTCCCTGAGCCTTGCACTTCCTCCTTCATCTGGAAACTATGGCATGCCATCATCTCATGGAGATGATAGCTTCGATTTTGCAAGTGGAGTTGAAAACGGTGCAACGAATGATGAATACGGACGATCTTCTTCACATCCAAGTAGTGTTATTGCAGCTAATTACGAGGAGCTTCTTGATTTGTATAAGAGAAAGAGGCATGCGAAGATGCTGCCGCCTGATTTCGTTGCTTGACGGCGGCGGAGCTGTGATTTGAAGGTGGTGTGTGTAATTAGTTGCTTACTATCCATGTTTAATATATAGATTGTCAATATATGTCAGCAGAGTTGAGTATATTACACAAACACAAAGCACATGAGTGTAGTGTAATAGGTGGTCATTTGATATTCTATTAAAGCGATAAAAGCTAAAACTGTTGGAAATTCTGGAGTAAGCAAGTCGTATCGCTTTAAGATAACTTGATTCAAATTTTCAAGATTACAACTTAGATAAAAATAAAACAATTACAAACTCGAACTCTGTAATGATATAGGAAAAATGAAAAAGACTAGAACAAATGAAATAGGCTTTTTAATTAAATTAGGGTTATTTTAACCCAAATTTGATAAAATAGGGCTAATTTGACAAAAAATACTAAAATAGGGGGAAACGCGACGTCGCGCCTATTAAATGCGACGAGCTTTGCGCGGGCCAGATCGGGCCCGATATTTGAATATCGGGCCTGATTTTTAAAAAAAATTGTTTGGGCCGACTGTCGGCCCGGTAGACCCTTCTTCGCTGCTATTATCCGCGACGTCGCGCTTAATAGCACCGACGACGCGGATAATATAGCCGCGACCTCTTCTTCTCCCCCCCCCCATTTCTCTTCTTCTCCTCCCCACCGATTCCGGCGATTTACAACGGCGATTTACGGCGACGAACACCACGTGATAGATCCATCCTTCCCCGTCATCATCGATTAAGCTTCTTTTGGGTATGAAACTCCTAATTCGTTTAAATCCTGATTTTGATGTTTCGTTAAATTTCGTCGAATTCTTGCGTTTAAATTTGTGTTTTTGGTATAATATGTGCTTTACATATTGTGGGTTGCTTAGTAGATTGATATTATACGTTAATTTTACTGAATTCACTCGCTTTAGGTTAACTTCCCCTAATTTCAAAACCTAATTTTGAAATTAGGTTTCTAGGTTACTTCGATTGTCATTACATGAGTCAATTTATGTGTTTGTTTATTGTTATTTGTCGTGATATTGACTTTTAAACGCTAATTTAGGATGGATACGAATTACGGTCCGACTGATAGATCGCTTCTAACGCATGATCATAGTCTAGGCGCACTTGCAACAATAGAAATGGTTTCCGCTCAAAAAAAATCGACCAGGGCATTGCTTGGTTTTATTTTTATATTAAAAAATGGCTTGGTCTTAGATTATATTAGAAAATATTTAATTTCATTCAACGGACTTATGTATACATAAGCAATAAAAATATTAATTCCTTACGTGAAGGTGAAATACAAAGAGAAGGAAATACCTTGACTACACCTCTTTATCAATAGAACTCTCTCCTCTCTACCTCTTTACTCTCTCTACACCTCACTCCCTCACCTCCTCAAACCCTGACCACCGCCACCGCCATGGGCACCTCCTCCGCCGTAATTCCCACGGCAGTCCTCATGCTATCTCTTCCAATTCTCTACTTCTTTGTCGCCCCACATATTCTCCCACAGCCCAGAATCACCATTACACTCCCTGACGAGCTCGATGACCTTTCTCTCTTCCACAAGGCGATACACATGGACGCCCAACAACGCAGCTCTGTAAATTCCCAGAAAGCCCATCGCCTCCCTTCTCGCAAATCGCATCTATCATCAAACCCAAACCCAAGACCGCCCAAGATCGCTTTTTTATTCCTCACCAATTCCCCCCTCCACTTTCAGCAGCTTTGGATCCGCTTCTTCAGCAACGCTTCGGCGAAGCATTACAATATATATGTCCACGCCGACCCTTTCGCGGTCGTGCCGATTCTCGAAGGCCCCTTCAAGGATAAGATCATCCCTAGTAAGAGGACTCAGAGATCTTCTCCGACTTTAATCTCTGCAGCTCGTAGATTGATTGCCACTGCGATGCTCGACGATCCTTCGAATGAGTACTTCGCTTTGATTTCGCCTAATTGCGTTCCTCTGCATTCGTTTAAGTTCTTGTATAATTTCTTGTTCGATATGGGGAAGTTGGGGAAGGAAATGGCTCTCAAGAGTTACATTGAGATTCTTGACGATCAGCCCACTTTGTGGGATAGGTACAACGCTAGAGGGCAAAATGTGATGCTGCCCGAGGTTAAATTCGAGGAATTTAGGGTCGGTTCGCAGTTTTTCGTATTGACTAGGAAGCACGGTTTGATGGTGATTGAGGATAGGAAATTATGGAGGAAATTTAAGCTCCCCTGTTTGAATGTGGATTCGTGCTACCCCGAGGAACACTATTTTCCAACTCTTTTGTCGATGAACGATTTGGGAAGTTGTTCGAAATTTACGCTTACGAGGGTGAACTGGACGGACAGTGTTGACGGACATCCGTATACTTATCAGCCCGAAGAAGTTACGGCGGATCTGATTCATAAGCTGAGGGAGTCTAATTCGTCGAGTTACGAGCATATGTTTGCGAGGAAATTCTCCCCAGATTGCTTGAGCCCTTTGATGGAGATCGCAGATTCGGTTATTTTTAAGGATTGAAATTGGAGTTTTGGGTCAGTTTATTGCATTTGGTAAGCAAAGGTTCCTCCTTTTTCTTTAATTCTTCCTAATTGAGTTGTGTTGAGTTCTTGATTGACTCAGTTGAGCTGCATTAGGTTTGATGACGAATAAGCTCTTGCTTTTTTAAACACTTATCTGTTTGGTGGAGTAGGAGATGGTTGATCGAAGTTAGTGAGTTTAAAATTTGGTAGATCTGAGAAGTTGAATAGTCAGTATCAATCTTTTGGCCTTTTCTAAATGGTTTTGTCTAGAGTATGCCAGGTATACAATGGTGATAATCTATTCGTAGTTTTCGACCAACTATTATTATAAAATAACATTGAACAATGTTTAGTATTTGCTGCAATTCTTAGTCGCCTGTCCTGGCCTGCCCCTGTATAATGCTTAGCTCAACTATACATGTCAACTTATATGCTGATAACAGTTAATTTTTTATGTTGCAGACTTCGAAAAATTGTATATACTGTGGAGTACCTATGTGGGATTAGGATTTTCGAGTGGCTGCTTGAAGAAAATTTTACGCAAGCCCTCGACCTAAACCAACCCAAGAACGGCGGTTCTAACTTCTCAACTCAATCAAGAATCAGCTATTTTGATCATCTGAGATCATGATGTTACGTGGCCTTTTGTGAGTTAATTGCTGTACATGTTGTTGATAAATAAAATGTTCATGAATGAGGATGAACAAACAGTTCTTGTTTCTTGGCAATTGTAACAAAAAAAGGTGCATTCTTTATCATGTTCTTGTCTGTTACAAGCATTGGAGCTATTGTAACGAAGCTCTTTTATTAGAAGAAACTTGTACAGAAACATTAAAATCAGAGAGCTGGGAAGCATCTATCTAGCTGTCCTGGCAATTTATAGAACTCATTGTTCCTAACATCTTTGCCGTAAACCACGAATTTTTCCCACCAATACGAGCCATTGTCTTTAGAAGCCTGAGCCATCTGTGGTTGATTGTCTCCTCTAGCAAGCGTACGGTCAAGAACAAGAGCTGTTATTGCAGACACAGTTGCGTGTGACATCAGCAGCACAGACATTGCATCGTTGAACTGCAGTTGAATAATGGTTAGAGACGACTTATTGACTGAAACGAAAAGATGGAACGGGTAGGGGCGGGTATAGATTACCCATTTCGAACGGGTTTGGATGGGACCCGTTTGAGAGATCATGTAATGTTCTCGGAAATATTGAGGTAGAGAGATTCCAACGAACATGGATAGCCCAAGCACGAGTTTTACTCTGAAGCTGTTTAGGTTGCAGAATTGAAGGAACCCTAGCCCTGCAGATGCTTTTGTTTTTTCGGAAAAAAAAAAAGATTTGTTATAAGTTCTATGGAAATAGTTTCGATAAAATAGTCGAGGGAGAAGGCTTACAGACGTAGCCGAAGAATATGCAGTATGAAGCCGCCATGATCGGCGAAGGCATCGAAGCAAAGATTGCTCCAAACTTGCCTGAATATTTGATCCAATTTATTATTACAGCAGCAAAAGTTCACAACTTTATTACAAAATTCCTTGTATCTCAATCAACTATTACCAGCAAGTGAGAAGAAGATCATGAACAAGGCTGATATCTGAACTACCCTTCTACTTCCAGCTCTTGTCATGGCCAAGAGACCTGCATTTTCCCTGCAGTATTTTTTCTTTTTCTTCTGAAGCTCAAACTCAAAAAAAAAAAGCCATGAAAAGCCATTGAACTATTGCATCGTTGATTAATGTGTTAGATCGCTTACACTATTGCCGTTGAACCAGTGGGGCTTCCAAAGATTGCATTAAGGAAAGTTCCAACACCCTTTCCTCAGAGAAAAAGTACATACTATCAGTAGAAATATCACATTAAAATGAAAAAAACAAAAATCGAAAAGTGCGAGTTTCGAATGTACCATCCACCCTACTCCACGGCTTATTACAGAAGGTGGGACCGGCGTTGCGCTTCCATATCTCGCCGCTGCAATAAACGAACCCGTCGACTGCATTACCAAGAAAATAATAGTTATAAAAGTTATGCCATTTAAATGGAGAGAACAATTAAGCATAAGGTGGAAGAATGACCTCCATTGAAGCTACGAGCGAAGCTACCATCATGGAGAAAATATCTCCCGCTCGAAACGTCGGAGGTCCCCATTGAAATGGATATGGAACGTATAACCTTGGAAGCAAAAAAAAAAAAAATACGTATTCGATCGAAATTTGCGCCAAAAAGAAAAGAAACTTTGTTAAAGACTTACCACGGTGAGCCACTGATCAGTCCCGAGCTATCGGTTCGACAGTACGCCTGCTTAGACTTGTCAAATGCGCCGCTCAGAGTTAATATTTCGGCGTAGATCCACACGATAGAAACTGATATGAGAAGCGCGAATCTGCTGCATATGGACTGCTCGAACGTTCCAATCCTTGGAAGGTACTGCGCAAAAACGAATTGCAGTATCTTTTAACGGCTAAGAGAACATTGATTAGTTTTCCACGGAGAAGAAAACTTGCCTGCGAAACGATGATTATGATCACAAGTTCTGGCAATCCAACTTCGACGCATTTGGCAAGCTATGGAAGTAATTGCGGGAAAATCATCATTAATGCGAATATGTAGTAGTGGATATAATATATACGTAATATCTAAGTTTTATTACCATCGGAAAACCGAGGTGATAGAGCCCAAGCCCGGCGAAGGAAACAAGCGGGACCATGGAGAGAGGGCTGAAACACCTAAAGCCGACGAATTTTCAGTACATGACATAATATTTCAATCTACACATAAACAAAAAAAGCTGAATAAAAATGTTAGTTTTGACGTTAAATGAGAAGCATACCTAACAATGTTCCTCCACAGGCCGACGAATCCAATCATCATTTGGAAACACGAAGCGACAATTAAAGCTCCTTGAATCTGTCTCATCGTTTCGCTGAATCTCTAATATAAGTATGATCGAGCGAGTAGAAGTTTACGCGTTGCAGCTAAAAAAATCAATGTCCAACGGCAAAAGATTCGATGTTTCGAATGATTAGATTTAGAAGGAAGAATGAAAAGGTATAAACCTGATCTGGGCTGTGCTTTCTTGAAGTAATAATCGAAGTTGCTGGGATTAAGAACGCGTACGATCCTCCGATCACTGAGGGCAACCTCGTACCGAAGAACGATTGCAGCAGCGTGTTTACGCCCGAAACGAAGAGTAAGGTTTGTACCACCTTAGCCTTGTCTGCCTGCGAAAACCATGCAATGAAGGGAGGTTTGTAATAAACCCATATACAGAGAAGATATTAATCTTACATAAAGATTTAGAAGCTTACATCACTACCACCCATATGAGGCACTAGCATACTTGGAATCAACGCGGTAGAACCAAGAGCCAAGACATAATGCTGAAACCCCAGAAAAACAGATTCCACTGTTTCAAGAAAAACAAAAACAGAGCGATCAAGAAATAACACACACAACATTTGTTTTTCGAAGAGAGTTGGGATTTACTCACAGAGTGGAGGTGGGCTGTTGATGCAATATTGAACTCCAGGCAACTGTTCAAGAACTGGGTGAGGCTGAGGATCGATAGGTGCTTGAGGAGTCGATTGATTTGACGTTGCATTGTTGTTGGTTGACATTGTTTTTGAAGATGATGATAGAGATTCAAAATTGTCTCTGTTTCTCCTTTGTTTTGGCGTAAAGAACTCGTATGAAATGGATATGCTATGGTACTTGTTCGTTATTTATGTTTGTACGCTGAATGAATCTTTTGGTGTGGAGTTACAGAAAATTATCTTATTCACAATCATATCGGGGTCGTTACGTTTGAAATAAATTATGTAGATTGCATATATCGCGTTTCAAACAGCACAGATATTTCTCATAGAACGGTTCAAATTCAACAATTTAATACACAGACTAAAACTTCGAATTGGTTCATGAGATAGAGAGATAGATCAAGGAGAAGGAACTGCGCAACGCATCATCAAGATCATGCGAAATTAATACATATTTCGAAACGAAAAAGAGAACCCATAAAAGGAACCACTCTGCAGCAACTCTTGAATGATTTGAATCAAACTTCCTCACCTTCGCTCTCAAGAACATGGCAATCTTTATAAACTCAGCTCCAATAACTCAACTCTGTGTTTTCTTTCTATACTGAATAAGATTATCGCATCAGCTTCAAGATCTTTTCATCATGAGATGTTGCTAAATCCGAAGTAGACAGTCTTCTGTTGCAATGCATTCATAGCATAGTCTATCTGAATGTGTCCCAAGTGGGATTTGAAACGAAGCCCGTATCCTAATCCAAGGCCCGTGCCTGGCTTACCATGCCTAAGACCAGGATTTCCTGAAAATAAATATATACAGTGTTACGATAATCGCATCTTAGCATTTAGAGATTATGTTAAAGAAAAATTTTCATGAGTTCTGAGACTGATTAAGTTGAAACATGAAACTTACCGGGGACATGACGACCTGAGCCCAAATCAGATCCACAATCCAAGAAAACAGCACCTTCGACCATTGAACTCTGTGGGTCGATTAAGAAGTTACAATGTCTCACATGCACATACTTGGTGAAACATTTCCATGCATAGACAATGATGCTTGAAGAAGGATAGATTCTTTGTGAGAATATGAAATTTTCTTAGTTTTCATGATAGAATTGAGATAGATACCAGTGGTAGTGTTAGTTCACTGTTAGCAACAAGGCATGATCTTCCCGAGCCAACAGCACCTTCACCGTAACCTCGTACGCTACCTTGTCCACCGATAGAGAAGGCTTGGTAAGGCGCTATGTCCCCAACAATGGAGCCACCCGTGAGGCTGAGAGACGAAGAGAAGATAGATAGAGAGAGATTAGCATATCAGTGGATGGGAATAATGTAATAATGGACTTCGAAGAATGTAACTTGCCTTGTAAGTAGAAATGCTGGTCCAAGCCTCATTCCCTTTGAAGCGGCGAACTTAAAACGGTTGAATATAAGCCACTTGGAAAGAATAGGAACTCCTTGTTCTATTTGGATGCTAAACTACAGGGAAAAAGATGTTGGCAATAAGTCAACACATTTATCAATGGGAATTGCTATGAACTCTTCAAGATTAAAACGTCGTACTCGATTGAAACTGCAGTCGTTCGCCTTTGCAAATCGGGACTCTTGTTTTACTACCACCATGGTATCCTGATAGCCTCCACTGAGGAAATGGGAAGAAAAAAAAAAGTAAAACTCTGTACTAACATCAAACGTAAATTCAGAAAATTGATCAATGAATGGTTGTTAACCAACCTGCAGGTAACTGGGAATCCATGAAGATCCCTATTAATAGAACGTCCATCGTCATCAACAGCACGAACGTGCTATATAATTTCTCATCTTGTTAGAGTTAAGTACCACATGGTTCGAGACGAACATATATATCACATTAATTCCTGATGAACTAAAAGGACACACCTCAAACTTGATACTTGTTTTACTGCTCCAATTCGAACTCGCTGGTTCGCTGAGATCCAAAGCAGCGGATAGCCGACAAAGGTTAACTCCTCCACTGGCCGAACGAGAGAAGTTTTCTATGGGAATTCCATGGATGCCAATCTCTGGTGAAACAGAGTGCTGTGAAATGAAATGTAATAATTTTACATGAGATCTTAATCAACAGCAAGTTGCAGGTCAGCTGTCAAAAGGGTTAGTGCAGGAAACTGAAGCAACCTCCTAATAAGATTTAGATGCAACCTGAACGACGAATGAATGTTGCGAGAGCCATTCAGGTCTTGGTTTGCGGTAGGTCACCAAGATGTTTGAATCACAAATCCCTTTATCCCACAAGAAATCAAGTTTCTCACTCTTTCCAAATAAATTTGGGTGCTTAACGCAGAGACTGTCGATAAATAAACGAATAGACGTTAAACGGATTTGTCATCGACATCAATATAGAATTAGGAGTTAACCTTCCGTGTGGAAGTAGGCATACCTTCCAATAACAAGTGAAAGTGGGCTCCCTACAACAGCATTACTGTTCAATTTAAAAGGAGGCAAAACAGAGCATAGTGTTAAACAAAATGCAAGAAAAAGATTGCAGATTTTCATATATTAGATAGTGAATTTCCGTAAACATATATCCTGTAATTCAAGCTTACCTTAAAGGATGAAACATCAAAGCAGCACATAGCTTGTGAGTGAAATCAACGTTCAAGTCTATCTTGGCTGCACATATGCAAAATAATGTCAGAATAAAAAGAAGAAGAAGAGTGGCAGAAGAATCCCACAAACGAAACTAAAGTTTTCACAGATCACACAACTCATGGGATGGGAAGAAACCAATTCAAACAAGCTAGACGGAACTGAGTCGAAAATAAAAAAAATCAATAACCATTGCCAGCTTGAATGCTTTTCTGAGCACCCATAATCCCATTTACTTGGTAACAATCACCGAACACCAATTCCAAGAACCAAGAATTATAGCCAGGACTGTTTGAAATAGTGGACATACATAAAATCACTGAGGGGAAAAAGAAAATGGTCCGTTAATTTAAGGGGATTTGATTGAGCTGGCGTGGCTCGTTTGATTACGCAAATAAGGGGAGGGGAACAGACACAACGCGACATTCCCAAGTTATCTCTTTCTTTATGGTCGGGGATTGAATGCATGGGTCGGTACTTGGGCCTAATGGGCCTTATATTCTTGGGCCAAGAATAAGGCCGATAGAAGTTGGGCTACAAATAAGGCCCATAGTAGTTCGGCCACGAATACGGCGTCATACGATATTGGATTACATTTGGTTTTATAGGTTTCTAAGTTTTCTGCAACGATTCTGTAACTCTGTTGTTTGAAAAGGACCAAAGTTGCTAACTTCATCAACTATGAATTTCTTGATATTTACATGGCACATATATGTTGAATGGGGTTCGAATAGAGAGTGGACCGCCCGATGCTCATGTTCGCTTCACTGGCCTTTGCACGTAAGATTTGTTTGGATCTTCGGTCTTCAGCTTCGGAGGTCGAAGCTCTCCTTTCTTAACCTATAAGAAGTTAGCAAAAAACACGTCGAATAATTTCCGCAGAATGAATGAAAAAACGTATTCGGAAGGAATGAAGAGTAGTTTTACCTTCTTACCGCCTTTCATGAAATCCCTCCAGCTAGAAACCTGCATATGCAACTTTTGGGATGAGATTGTGAGTGATTCCAATTTACTTGATATTGTAATGGAGTTGACATATATATATGATAACCCTTTTCTCTCTTGTGCCTTCCCACTGCTCCTCGTGTTCGCGCTTTCTTTTCCACATCTCTTTTGTCTCTTCGTCATCTTTCTTTAATCTGCCTTCTTCCTCTGATATCTATGAGTTTATAGTAATAGCATATGACGGTGGAGTCAGTGTATAACAAGAAAGGAAATTATCTACGTAAATTAGTACATAAGCACGTATATAGCATACCCTCATCTGCATTTTCCTTCTTCTCCATTCTTGTTCTGTTAACATTTCCCGAACCTTGAGTTTCAACTGCTTCTGGAATTCCTCTGATCGTTCATACTCCTGCTCATACTTTCCCTATATCGTCATTGGGTCAAATGTGTTAACTGGAACTCAATGAGCTGAATGGCTCGCTAACCAGCAAGTTGCATGGTCTTTGTTGTATCATAATCAGATAAACAAAAGTTAATTTGAAGATGGACAAACAAATTTCTGGAGAAAAAGGAAACACGAGAATTTGTTTCTCGGACCTCATCCACCTGTGACTTTATCTTGTTCGCTATGTCTTTCTTCAGCAGCTTCTTCCTCTGCTTCCTAAGTTCTTCTGAATTGCACATATGAAGTGGGAGAATGAGTCTCTTATATAATCACGAATGAAAGTAACAGATTAGAAGAAACTTACTAAACTCGAATTCAGTGAGGAAAACTAATAAAATAGTGCTAATTGAAAGATGGAAAGTCTACACAAAGATGGACCTTTAGCATCATTGACTTGGTTCAAAATATAGTCCCTCTCTTGTTGGTCGAGTAACTGCTGTTGTGCTTTGGCCAGCGCTGTTCACGGAACAACATCATGTTATTATACAAAAAGTAATTGAACTATTAAAAAGGTCGGCGTCAAGGCAAGGCACGTATATATAAAGAATATGACATCACATGAAGCAGGTTATACTGTTCCACACATCAAAGTAGCCACTCACCTCCAAATGCCTCCTTCGCTTGCGGATGCTTACACTTATCAGGGTGAACAAGCAATGACAACTGAAAAACATAGAAACGGCTACAGAAGGGGACACACATAGAATAACCATATACGTGATATAGTCAGTAAATCACCTTTCGATACTGTTTTTTCACGCCATCTATTGATGAATCGAATGGTAGGTTAAGATGTTCGTAAGGATTTAACTTGAAGCATGAAAGGATCCTACATTGAAAGAAATAAAGAATTTATTAACGTAGATGACTATGCAAAAAAAAAGGATGTTTTTTTCAGAAAACAAAAAATGCGCATCACGCATCGCATGATTCACCAGGAAATACAAAGATTTTGTCTTCGATTATCTGAAGCTACATGGAAAAACTAATCTTCGCCTCACCTTTGCAAACCATCGGAAAATATCTTCAACGATACAAATCAAGCTCAAAATTTCGACAAAAGTTTTCGATTTGAATGATAACAGCTCAAAATGTAAAACTCTCAACACGTAATCTTTACCTATCGATATAGCAAAATCACAGGCCAACGAATACGGACATCATATACACACGTAACAACAATAATCAGACGATAAAAACCTGATGACTTCGTTATCCCTCTCAACTTCACTGACTTCAGCGAAGAATTGCTTTAGCAGCTGATCCTCGTCAGCAGTTTCACCCATGGATGTATTTTCCTTTTCTCCTCTTTTCGATTATCGTTGTTTCTCTATTCTGCGCATCGCTCCCGACACCTTTTCATATGGGCTTTATTTGGGCCTTCAAATTGGGCTTAGATTACCATACGTATGGCTAGCCCATATGCCCAAGATGGATGATTGAAGTAGGTCTTTCTTTCATTAACGTTTTTCTAGGGTAGTTTTTGTAATTAACTTCAAACAGATGAGTATATATTACATATATGTGTAATAATTTAATTTTGTGGGGATATGACATGATAGCCGATCTTGCACAGCTAAAGCAAAACATCCCACTTTTGTAATAGTATATATCTTTTCCAAGTAATTCCATAACCAGACCTAAATTCCAAAGACATCCAACTACATGATTTGACGTTACAGATTCTATGTGCGGAAAAAATAATAATAACATGTTTTATTCACATGACATGACACATTAAAATCCACAGTACAAATATGATATACATATATATCCTTTTTCAACTTTTAACAACCTTTCCTTAGCACAAGGCCATGAGATATCATTAATTCATTGTATTGTATATCGATAGGTAAGAAAGAAGTATCAAAAGGGGGAAACTTTGTAGTGGAAATAATTAATATTTGATCAGGAGAAAAGAAAAGAATAATATTATTACACGAACTTTTGACTGCTTAAAGAATTTCCTTTTTTCAGTCAATGGTCCGACTGGCGACTACTATACATATCAATATTATCTAGTGATTAATTTACATAAAGCAATGGACTTGGACATACGTACATATTGACCCCTTTGTTACAAGAAAACCAGATAAAAACATAGAAATACGTTAAAATAAAACACTGAACTAATTACCATATTGAGTGGCGACAATCGAATTATATGGCCTATATGAGACTCCTTCTCGATTTGATATATGACCTAATTAATCAAATGAAAGCGACTTATGATTCCATGAACTGTTGCTATCAACGATTTATAACACAGCCCCACTCCACCCACCATACATGCCGCGACTACTTACTTTTCAGACAAAAAAATTATGATATAGAAAACATATGCTTATAATTTCACGAACCATATAGGTTCCCATAGTATTACTAGATTACATCGATAGCTATTTTTGAAACACACAATGGTAGGTAGGCAAGCATATAAATATATATATGTAGAGAGAGAGAGAGAGAGAAGTAAAATATTATGAGGAAAAGCAAAGCAGCAAGACCTCAAGCTTCAACTTGATATTATATTTAGGGTTGAAGAGAGAGTTATAATATATATATATATATATATATATATATATATGTGTGTGTGGAACTTTCTCAGTAGAAGAGTAAGCCATGGGAGTCTTGTTGAGGTGCTGCTGACCCTTCTCTTGCTGCTTGATCAATCAACGGAGGTTGCTTGTTCAGACCAAAGTTGTGGATGTGAGGAAGATGAGCCCACTGCAAAAAAAAAAAATTAAAAAATTAATGATAATTTGTAATAAAATTAGAAAACCCTAATGATCCTAAACAGTTGATTGCGATAAGGCACTTTTAGGTTTTACCGTAAGCAGATGGACTAATTAAAGAGACTTACATTTTTCGCAGCTGCACTAAAGGCTTCTCTGTGGCTGATTTCTGGATTGTTAGCCTTTATCCTCTGAATCTCCTCCCTGCAATAATGAATGAAGAATAAAATACAACATTGATTGTGTACTTCGAATCAAATTTCTTGAGTTTGTGTGTACTAATCTGAAGTAAACATATGCATTCGTTACATGTCTTTTGTAGTAGATTGTCGTTACACTTACTTAATGAAACGATTATATGCTGATGGGACACGTTGTCTTTTTTCTGGCGCTGTAAGAAAAAACAAGCACATAGCATAACCAAAAAAAAGAACAATTATGCATCAAACTTTGATGATCACTTCGTACGTAAATTCATAACTCGAATTAAACTTACGGCGTATAGGAGCGTTATTACTCTTGGGCGGTACTTGAAGATCCTTTGCAGCCTGCAATGGACCAAATGGTCGATGGCTCATTGACGAAGAACCACCTTCTTTGTTAGCACAAGCTTCAGCCATGAGTTGTTTCTGGGGCTTTATTTGCAATAAGGTTAAAAAACAAATATTCTATGAGCTGTTTGAAATTAATTACTCGCATTGATTAAGTTAATGAAAACATAAGTTCAGTAATTCCCTTGAATTAAAGTAACATCTTTATTACCTGAAATTCTTGGACATGAGCAGATTGAAGCAAAGCTCCCATATTAACAGATAGCAGATTAGCACAATGCCCACATCTGACTGTCACGATAGTGAACATACTGCTGCAAGGAACACTAACCTATGTCCACATAGAAAAAACGTATTAAAAGAGATTAAAATTCCAAGTATATTGATGGGAGGCATATATTGAGAAAAAAAAAATTAATTGCAAAAACACATTATATGACTTTGAATTCTTTTCATTCAAGTGCTCTCCCGACTTTTTCTGGTGGTTCTGACACAATCGATGCTGAGTCTGATCATAAGAGAGAGAACTAGAAAACGACATCACTAGAACGTAATTTATGGAGACAATAACGACATGAGAACATTGGAGTACAGGCATGAAAGTCAATATATGCCATGGTTTTCACTGTTTCCGGCAAGATGTAACACTTTATTCGAAAATTCAAAAGTAAAAAAAAAATGAACTCACTGCACTGCAACCATGTAATGAATTTATGAACAGTACATGTGAAAATGAGGGGAAAATATAAGTAGGCAAGAAAGCTGCAAAAGACTAAGATAAACTTCATGTACTTACCTGAGGACTTTAGTGCCTACAGTATAGATATCTAGTCAAACTATCTTCAAGGAAGAAGTCATTGGCCATAGTTTAAGTGATGCAATGGAAGTTGAAAGAAATAAGAGAAAAGAAAAGAAAAGAAAAAAAAAAGTAGTCACGTGAAACCCTAGAAAAGTTCATCTAATTTAGGGTTACAGTTGTAAGAGATTCAGACCAGAAATTTCATTGACACTTCGATCTTCTTAGCGTCTGAGCTCGATAATTCTTGATTTTTGTACAATTTAATCATATGGGCTCTCGAGATTCGTTAATCTTCAGACAAGTTTTTGAGGCCTCCATGCTTCCATATCCAGTATATGAGAGATATATTATATCAAAGGAGTTTTAGATTTTGGGTCAAAGCATTTTAGGTTTAAGTTCCGCAGAGGATAAAGGCAAACCATAAAAACCCTTTCCGTGTAATAATTTTTCGAACATACAAGATTTTTGTCACTACAGAAGACTAAAATTGAATGGAAGAAAGGCATAATAAATTAACTACAAACCGCTAGGATAATGTTGCAGAACTTGCAATGGACGTAGCACACGCGTTCATGGGCCATTTCGAGAGACATATCTTCAGCTGATCCTCGGAGACGATACTATGAAGTTGCTAGCAATTTAAAATATGTTTTGTTCTATACTTGATAGAAAAAAGTTGATCTTGGTCGTGTTATCAAAGTAGTGGTGTAGTAGATGAGAAATCAAATCAAATAACCAGATCGATAATTGGAGAGTGTAGAAGAACAAAATTCTATGCTTCAGCCTTAAGATATGAGAGAGAGAGAGGATGCTCACTCCTCTATATCAAGGTATAGGCTTTTTAAAAGACGAAATGTAAACATTAATAAAATATATATAAAAAGAAAACAGGTGAATTTGGTGCTATCGTAATATATGTCTGTATTGTTCGTTATTTCTACCCAATCACATGAACTGACCAGTTTACACGAAAAGTATTTCAAGCTAAAATTTCGTGCGTACAAAATTTGAACTGATATATTTGGATTGGAAGACTATTTACCATAATATTTGAGTATAAAATATATTAATGATTCAATGAGGGGTGATTTGAAAAGATTCGTCCGTATTTGATTTAATATAATATTACACGTAGTGTATATTAATGCTACCTAAGAAGTCTTCATGTATCTGATCATAGTATATATTTAAGGCTAATCGCGTAAAACGGATCATATACCCAATAATGTATGTGGTCACCGTATGTGCTTTCACAAAATATTACACACTGAAACGAGAACTGTTGGTACGTGAGAAAAAAAAAATAAAAAATAAAATAAAAGTGATGATGGTGTGAGGAAAATATGATCTCGCATGCATTAATTTGGTGGGGATTGTGAATATTAAAGAGTTTTGGAAAGAATGGCTCATGGTGAGTTTGTGGGGTTTAGATTGTTGTTTGGATTATTATCCAATGGAAGAGTGAATGCGAGTCACATGTTCTTTTAAATTATTATTATTATTAATCGGATCATTATTATTATTACTATTTGTTTCGGCTTATGATGGATCTTCAAATTTTCCAACGGCACAATATAAAAAATTACAACTTTTTATTTGAAGCTTGCATAAAGTACCATTTCTTGTCCTGTACTAATAGGTCAATTTGGAAAGACATGATAATTTAATTTCTCCGAGCAGAGAAGACAATAAGATGCCAAGAATTGTGAAATCAATGGTGGTAATAACGATTATAATTAATCTCAAAGTTGCAATTTATTAGTCAATACACAATCAAGCCTAGTGCAATGAAAGCTTTAGCAACCCTTAGGCAGTCGGCAAATAGATAAAGCCCAGGAGAAAAAAAAAGATGTATGAAAAGTATAAACTTTGAAGATTTACAAAATCCAAATTAAATGTCGAGACAACATACACAACTTGCACATCTTCGATCATATCCAAGATTGCTTGCTTGTCCACATCAATATAGTAACGCTAATAATTCCAGAAACCCTTTCGTTCTATTTCTGGTCCACACTCACAACTAGTCACAAACACACCTAAGTAGTGTGTGAAAATCCACCTTTCTTTTTTTCAAAAAAAAAAAAGAAAGAAAACTATTTTATCTAAATTAGCTTGTGGTCTATGGCTTAGTAGTCCAATTCTGGACAGTACTTCGTTGAATCGAATAACTGTTTGATTCAATACATAAATGCAATAGTGATGTAACAAAAAGATAAAGGGCTGATAAACAAAGGGTCTCGGTTGGTATTAATTGCTTTGATTCTTAGCATATTAATCAAACTAACTGGTGAAAGAACAATGACGAAAAGCTGTTTGATCTAATTAGATAGACGGATAGATATTCTTTACATTATAAAGACAAATCAACTTCAAATAGCCGAGTAGATGGATAATCTGAAAATCAAGATACTAACTATTACACACTCTGATAGGAAAACAAAGAGATCATTGACTGAAAGGGAACTACTTATGATGAACTAAGAAGATGTTTCGCAGGAGGAAACAATGCCACAGAAGCTCTCTCTGGGCTAGAATACTTTCGAAAAACTGCCTTGAGCTTATTCTCCGACCCAATATGCGATCGATGATAGCTAGCCAACTCTCTCGAACATTCCCTGATAGTAAGAGTACAAACAAACCAGAAAAAAAAAACAGTTATGGTGTAAGAAAAACATTACTCAGAAAAAAGTTCAGTAATAAAAAAAAAAGAGGCTTCGTCAGCATATATACTTGAGTTCATCTTCTCCATAGCCAGTATAGTGCTTCAAGGTATCTGTCCAAAGAGGGCTCTTTTCAAGGGTACAACGAGCCGCATATACAGCAGAAGCAGAGAGCTTCGAAGGGTTGTACTTCAACACAGTTGAGTAGCTAAGCAGGCCAAGCTCCGCAAAGAAATATGCCATGTTCTCCATCTGAAGATCGATTCGAATAAATTGCAGAAAAGGGGTCGAAGGTAATTACGTCGATAATACGATTTACTTACCTCCTTATCATTGGGCACAGAAGCTTTCACGAATCGAGCGAGGAACACGTAAGGAGTTGGAACAGTAAGGTACCACTCGAGCTTTTCGAGGATGGCTTTCTCCATGAGAAGCACTTGTTCGCCTACGTAAGCATTGTCTGATATGGCTATGAAATCGCGGACCTACGAAAGAATTACGAGGGCGTGATTGTTAGAGAGCTAAAGTAAAGACTCGATCTTTTTTTTAACGTTAATTTTTTTTCTTACAGCGGGCGGCCAGATCTCCTCGTACTTGCATGCTATCAGCATCGAGCTTATGCCGACGAGCTGAAGCTCATTTCTCGGGACTGTTTTCGCGGACAGAAATCGATCGACTATGTTGATCGCAAGGTAAAGGCTTTCGGGCATAAGCTCGAATTTCTTGTGAACTTCGATAAGCCAATCGACGAGGATTGCCCTCATCTTGGAGTTTATTTCTGGCTGTGTTCTCATGTAATCGTTTATCTTACCATCCTCCTAAACATTGCAACAGTGTAAT
The DNA here is from genome assembly GCA_027422505.1 of Craterostigma plantagineum. NCBI lineage: Eukaryota > Viridiplantae > Streptophyta > Magnoliopsida > Lamiales > Linderniaceae > Craterostigma > Craterostigma plantagineum. The sequence goes on along the minus strand of JAPQWV010000043.1, from coordinate 4,281,622 downwards.
AGATAAATCGCAACAACAGTAGAGAAAAAGAACATATTCTTTAGGAAACAGAGTCGAGAAAAAACCTCGGTGGACTCGTAGAATCTGTAGATGTCCTCGACGTACTCTACGACTGCCAACTCATCGTCCGCGTCGTTCGCATCGATGTTCAGAACTGCTGTCTCCTTTGGCTTCTTGCCAAGCCCACAAACAGCCTAAGAAAATACGAGAATATTTACTTATTTATCACACGAAATTGCAACGAAGAAAGATGATAGTTGAAATATTTAGACCTTGCTCCGTGCTGTCATTGTAGAGGTTAACGTTTTCTTGGGCTTCTTCTTCTTCTTCTTCGACGACGCTGCTCTAACGTCTTTCCCGATGCTATAACTGGCTTTCCCATCGGGGCTATTAGCAGCTTCACCCTTAGTCTTTGCGGCAAGTTCCTTTCTATCTAAACCATTATCTGCCAATGCCTTCTGAAAATGCACCCAAAACGTTTAATTAGCGAGTCCCATTTGCAGAAAATCGAAACCGAAAAAATTCAGAGAAGGGTACACATACCTTGCAGTTGTTCTTCTCTGCTTCTGCTGCTTGTGCCTTGGCTAGCATTTGTGCACCAAAGTTCCTGACAAGGAAACAGTTGCTCGTCATCCTATGTTTTCTTATGTGTGTGTTTTGTGTGTAAGAGGTTAGACTAATACCTTGTTATGGGGCGATTATGTGGCTTCCCTTCAAGAACTGGGACAGTGACGAGATTTCCAATGTCTTTGAGAACACGTCGATTTCGACCTTCAGCTTGCACATTCTTCCCCTTACCTCCCCCAACTACTGAAATCAAGAAAATGCAAATAGTACTAAATCCCACCATTTTGCTCTTCACGAATCATCAGTTTCTCACAGCAAAGACTAAAAAGATACGTTTTTTTAGAAGATTTATTACTACCTTTTGGTTGATCTGCGACTGCAGCTGCTCTAGAAGCCATGTCTGAATCAGATTCTTGCTCTTCTTCTTCTTCTTCTTCTTGGATGGGGTTTCTAATATAACCAGCAAATACTCCTTCAAAACTAGACCAAAGAGAGGATAAGATCACTTGGAGACGACCGTTGTTGCGCGTCTCGCCTTCTTCGTCTTGAAAATTTTGAGTCGCCACCTTGCGAGTGAGATAATGGCAGATACAAACCTATAAACGTCTCAAGCGCTTTATATGTAAATTCTTAAAATTCCACTCGCTTATTATGTTTGGGCTCGCTTCTCTTCTCTGATTATGATATTGATGATTTTTCATGAGAGTAGAGGAAATGATGCGAAGAGCTTCGTAGGCGTCAATGAAGGGATGTAAGTAGAGGAAACGCGCCTCTTTGGTGTTAACGGGCATTTTTTTTTTCAAGTTCGAAGTTTTTAACTAGCCGTTAGAAAGAGAGTAGTGGAGCCATGGAGGAATTTTTACCGTTGGATGGGTTATTTACCTTTTTTTGTTCGATTTATTCCCTCCTTTGAGTTCCACAATGTATCTTTTCCAATCGTGGTAATACATACAAAATGCGAATAAAAATATAAACATTAATAATGATGGCAATAAACATAAAGAAACACAGTGATCGATGCCCATTCGGATTTTGATATTTGGCCCATACTTGCAGAAACTTTCCAATTATTTTTGTGTCCACTATGACCAAATGTTCCCGTGTTCGACCCATTAACACCCGCCCAGGCCCAGACCCATGTATCCGATCCGCATGTAACCCGCATCATTTACGAAAAAGAAAGAAAAAACAGTAAACAACACGACACAGAAGCCTTATTCAGACCACAGAAGCCGTATTTTATTCATACCATATAAAGGCAATCGCCGGACATGAGTTTTTCTTCATTAGAAAACCCTAAACACAAACAAGAACGTGAAAAAGATTACGCCATTCACTAAAAAAGAAACGTTCAATCGACTCATTAAGAAAGGCAGCTGAACAAGAGTTCGTCGGCGCCATCAGACATAACGCCGAGCCAAAACCAAGCCACGCCACCCACCGGGTCGGGTCGGTCCTGTCCTCTTAGATCCGAGGGCGAGGATTACGATCGCGAACCTCTTGATGATGAGCAGCCATCATATGGGTATACACGTGAAACAAACTCTCGAAAAAGACAGAGCAAATGGGGCACGGAAATGCCATACCCGACAGCAGCGGCGGCGGCGGCGGTGGTCGCGGAGAACGAGTTGGTGGAAGCTGAGGCGGCGGTGGTGGGCGTGTGGGAGCAGTCGCCGCCGGCGCCGTTGGTTGTTTTGGTTGACGTGATCGTCGCATGATGGTATATATATGCTGTGGTTTTTGACGCTGAGTTATGTGAAAATGGTAAACCGATAGATGATATCGTCGCCGGCTTGGGATTGGTGGGCTATTTATAGATTGAAATTTTTGGCTGGACGGTTTTTCCCTATTTAAGATCTTTAACGGTTTTTCTTTTTTAAGATCTCTTTGTTAACAGTTCTTGATCAATTGCGATCTACAGCTACACCCCAACACTGAACAGATAGTCAAACCAAGTCAACTTCAACTGCTCGTTTTGTTTTATCACCCCTGTATTTTTCAGTTGCTTACAAATTAACCCCTATCTTTACACAAGTTTACGTGTAGATTCAATCATAAGGGATCAATTCCTCTTGACTTATCTAAACCTCCCAGGAACATAGTTATAGTCCGGTTATTAAAGGGAACCCACAGACGAGATCACGCGCGGAGCTCATTCTTCTCATCGTAAACGTTCATGCTTAAGTTTTTTTATCGTCTTCTTCGAATTATTAAGCGAATAAAGGTTGAAAAACAAAAGCCGGCTTTACTTGGACGGGCTTTGCAATTGTAAGAACTACAGAGATGATGGCTATACTTTAATAACTTCGACTTGTCCATCTATGACCAAATGTTTACGTTTAGAATGTTGCCATGCCCATAACCCAACCTAGACCCAGACCCATGGAATCCGACCCATGTTGCACCGATAATCCGGCCGATGACGTCTTCAATCAAGAAGAAGAAAGGAGATAGACGAAGCAGAAGACTAATTGAAAAGCCATCTTTATTTGTACCATCAGAGCACAATACAGTCGTCAAGACAGAGTTTTTATTCATCAGAAAACCCTAAAAACAAGAAACCCAAGAACATGAAAAGGAAACACGCCACTCATCTCAGAAATTTATTCAAGAACACAGTACAAACTAATACCCAGTCTTCAATCATCAGCTCTCTATTCATCAGCACTTCATCGATATCAGATCCGACTACGTGGAGTAGCAGGATAAAGATCCCCGTGATGAGCCCTCATATGGTCATACAAGTACCCCAAGCTCGAGAAAATCCCAGGGCAATCGGGGCAATGGAAGTACCCAGGAAGCACAGGCGACGTACGGTAGGGGAAATACGGCCCGCACTGAAAATTGCGTTCGCGATAGTCGTCATGAATCGCCAGATCTTGAACAGAAGCAAAGCACGCACCGCAATAATTGCACTCATGGTACTTAGCGAGAGGGTCCTTGGGAACCGTCATGTGCAGCATCAAATCTTCCTCGTTGCACAGAATCATGTCACATACGTCGCATTGGATGCGCTTGTACGCAAGCAGACGAGGAGAGGGAGACTGCCACCGCAGGTGCGACGGAGGTCGGAATTGTGTGTAGGGTGTGGGCGGCTGTGGTGGAGGTGGCCGAGTGGGAGCCGTCGCTTGTGGCGGATTTGGTTGACGTGACGGTGACATGATGGCGGAGGACGACGACGTTGCTGAGTAAAGTTGTAGGCGAAGATTTATGGTTGAGCGAGTAAGTAATTGAGTAAGTGGGTGGGCGAGTGGGTTATTTATAGATGAAGTCAAATCTTTGGGCGGTTTTCTTTCGTTATTCACTTGGCTAACGGCGGCGGGCTTCTGCAACTGCGATGAACCCACAAAAGTCAAGTACTTGATGAATAAGCTCCTTCTTTGACTTTTTGTGGCCCCTAATATTTTAGCGGTTTCCCAATTAACCCATAATTATGCAAGTTTGTACATGACTCAATCGCAATTTTTTCGCAACTTGTTGATCTTACCGTTCGATAACTTGTTTTGAAGACCCTAATTTTTATTTGTGGACTTCGATAAATTTATCACGCAATATAACCACCCCTACTTACCACATATACTGATGTTTAGTATAACTGAGAAATGCCCAAAAACATGACCCGTTTGATAGACCCATTACCCGAACCCAGAAACGGAGTCCGACCCACACATATTCGACTGTAAAAACAACGTTGTATGTGAGGATTATCGGGCCAATCTCTTTAATCTGCAGTGTTTTTTTAAAGCGAATCGTAGCATGCCACGTGGCACGCTATTTGCCTATTTTTCCATCATAACGCATTGAGGCGCATTAAATATAGCGTTTTATTTTTTTTATCTTTTTTTCTTAAATTTCTTAACTACCTTTAGATACTAAAATAATAGAAAAGCCATCTAAGCTTAATGAGCCAGACATAACATTAATTTTAGCAAGAAATTTCAGATACTAAATAGTTGTGATGGACCAAATTTAATTAACTTAATATTTTAATTTTGTATTTAAATACAAAACTACATCTTAATTGATAACTTATAGCTACCTCTTGCAAATTTTCATATAAACGTTTAATATAGTAAAACAAATCATTATTTCTATTATAACCAGATATTATTTCTTATCATCCGAAGAAAAAATATGATTATATATATTTTGGCATTATAAGTGGTTTGCCCGAAAAAATCACGCAATATTCTACGGTGTTTACGCTACGCAATATTGGAAACAAAATGCGACGCACTACGCATTATGCGTTTTAAAACATTGTTAGTCTGACAATTTATTCTCAGTTTTGATCTCGTCACGGTATGTGGTTGGCATCGGTTACAGAAAAAAGAAAGTATTTAACAAGAGAAGGCTAATCAAAGTTATTTTATTCATTATACCACAGAAGCAACATGGTCGTCAATACATAGTTTTCCAAGCTCCAAACTCTAAAGAAACGCTCGCTCAAGAACACAAACCCTTAAAACCCTAGAAAGAAAACAAGAAGATGAAAATGATTCATCCTCCATTCATCAGAAACGTTCAAGAACTCAAACTGTAGTACTTCAGACCCGAGGAAAAGGGTACGTATGACAATCCAGGATATGTCTTTCCATAAAATGAGCATCCCTGAAAATTCCAGGACAGTGTTTGAACGCAAAATACCCAGGGGTCAGCAGTATCGTAAGTTCAGGGAAAACTGTAGTGCAAATTCCCTTTGGATTCAAATTGCGACACTACAAATGATTTACAAAATCTCCCAAGAACATAGTTATAGTCCGCTTACTAAAGGGAACCCACAGACGAGATCACGCGTGGAGCTCATTCTTCTCATCGTAAACGTTCATGCTTAAGTTTGTTTATCGTCTTCTTCGAATTATTAAGCGAATAAAGGTTCAAAAACAAAAGCCGGCTTTACTTGGACGGGCTTTGCAATTGTAAGAACTACAGAGATGATGGCTATACTTTAATAACTTTGACTTGTCCATCTATGACCAAATGTTTACTTTTAGAATGTTGCCATGCCCATAACCCGAACCTAGACCCAGACCCATGGAATCCGACCCATGTTGCGCCGATAATCCGGCCGATGACGTCTTCAATCAAGAAGAAGAAAGGAGATAGACGAAGCAGAAGACTAATCGAAAAGCCATCTTTATTTGCAAATTCCCTTTGGATTCAAATTGCGACACTACAAATGATTTACAAAATCTAAGTGATCTGCAATGCACGCGCCACAATGAAGGCATTCAAGATCATAGTAGTAGTGATCTACATCTAAGTGCGTAATCAAATCGTTTGGGCTGTTCAGAAACAAGATGCATAATTCGCAAATGTAGCGGCGATGACTGTACTCCGGGTGATTTCTCAAGTGCGTCATCAATTCGTTTGAGCTGTGCAGAACGTACGGGGGAGGAGGGGCCGGCCCCTCCGGTGGACCACGTGCGGAATATCGATTCGGCGGTGGTGGGCGAGCGGGAGGCATCTCTAGCAGTGGTTCTGGTGGAAGAGTGGGATGTTGCGGCGGCAAGTGGTGATGGAATGGAAGAGTGGGAAGCTGTGTTGGCGGTGGCGTTCTGGCGCTGAATAAATGGCAACAGATTGACTGATTTGGTTGAGTAATTGGTTATTTATAGACGGAATCTGACGATTTATCTCTTCACTGACGGCTTCAACTGATAGTCGATCAAATAGAGTCAACTTTAGGGATCCATTTTCTCATTGACCCCCACATTTTAAATTGTTTACGAATTAATCCATCCGAATTAGCACATATACTGAATTGATACCATATATTACAACTTCAATTTGAAATTACGAGTCCGTATATATCTACACATGAATAGAATAGTCAAAATGGCCCGCGGCCCGCAGGTCGGCCTACCAAACGACATGGCAGACTGAGATTTTTCAGGGCCGCCATTGCAGGACTTGGACTTTGGTGGGGTAGGGCGGGCTAGCCCGCCAGTGGGCGGGGAAGTCCATAGTTCCTTAGGCCCGCCAAATGGCGGGCTAGCTCATCGTGCCCCGTCGGGGAAATACATATACTTCCAGTCCTAACTGCAGCGTCTCCGGAGGAGCCTCATGCGGCGGTGGTTGAAGTGGCGACGGTGGCATGATGGCAAAATGACCAAGGAGCCTATGGGGTTGTGATGGTATGAGTTATTAATTTGTGGCAGATGAAATATATTTATTGGGTGTAATGGTTCTTTTTTCCTTTTCATTCCATTCAACTATTTTTGGGGGGATTTTTAAGATTTGATCCTACTGTTTATTTCGTTATTTACGGTGCGGTATATGTATAAAAGTATTTTTACATACTAAAATGCGTGTGCTATGCAATATAAAAATGTATACTAAAAACAGAGGGGTAAAACTGAAATATACAATAAAAGATGTAGTTGGTAGTTTTATATTATTTTTAATAATATTTTTTTAATTGATTTAAATTGACATACCAAACATTGACAGTTTATTATTACCATGAGGCTTAATAAAATTGAATAGATAGTAATTTGAGACTTAAACGAAGTCCTTAGTTTTTAGTCTTATTTCAGTCCCCAATATATTCAATATTTGTGGTGGAATGACCCCATACTTTTCTCATATGGGTTAATCATTCCGATCTATTTTCAGTCCCCACGGGTTCGCTAGATGGGGAATCAACCCCATATATATTTAAACTTAACCCGTTTTAAAATCGGAACATCCATGTATTCTTTTACATTATATATATATCCATTGTTTTTGTAATGACATATATCAAATCCAACCTGATATCAACTCAAGTTGGGAAAAGGAAAACATATCGAAGACAGGAACTGCAAATGATAGAAACAGATCTGATAATTGACTCACCCACAAAACGCGTCGCACTACGCATTACACGTTTTAAAACATTGTTAATCTGGCGAATTATTCTCAGTTTTGATCTCATCACGGTATGTGGTTGGCATCAGTTACAGAAAGAAAAAGAAAGTACTTAACAAGAAAAGACTAATGGAAGTCATTTTATTCATTATACCATAGAAACAACATGGTCCTCAATACATAGTTTTCCCTCAGAAAACCCTAAAAACAAACACGAACTAACATGACTCCAAACTCCGAAAAACGCTCGCTCAAGAACACGAACTGTTAATACCCTAGACAGAAAACAAGAAGATGACAATGATTCACCCTCCATTCATCAGAAACGTTCAAGAACTCAAACTGTAGTACTTCAGACCCGAGGAAAAAGGTATGTATGACAATCCAGGATATGCCTTTCCATAAAATTATTTCTGAAATTCCAGGGCAGTGTTTGCACGCAAAATACCCAGGCGTCGGCAGTATTGTAAGTTCAGGAAAACATGTATTGAAATTTCCCTGTGAATTCAAATTGCGACAGTATACATGATTTGCAAAGTCTAAGAGATCTGCAATGCACGCACCGCAATTAAGGCATTCAAAATCATAGTAGTCGTGATCTACATCAAACTGCGTCATCAATGCGTTTGGGCTGTTCAGAAGCAAGACGCATAATTGGCAGATGTTTCTTGACTGAGATAGCAGTGGAACGACGGCGAGGAGAAGGCGGCGGAGGTTTTTCTTGACTCATGATTACAACAGGTTTGTAAATGGTAAACAATCGTCAAGTGAGTTATTTATAGTCACATCTTTTGGGGGAGAATTACAGAAATAGAGTTATTTTGAGAATCAAATTACAAAACTAGTTGTAGGAACATTACAAAACCAATCAAGTTTTAAATTTTAACTGTCATTCTTTTCATTTTCACCACAAAACGTTTTAATATTACAATATTTTCACAAAGATTATTTAAAGTTAGTAAAATAATTACGAATAATTATATATTTCACCACAATCATTTTTAACTACAAAATTAACATGTATAGAATATATCCGGCGTGAATAAAGACACTACTTTCAACTAAAAAATATTATTATTTTTATTATTATTGTTGTTATTATTATTTTGACTTTATTATTGAAAAGTAATATCAACACATAAATAAATAAAAAAATAGAATAATAATCCTCAAAATATTCAAACAATCGTTATCTAACAAAGATTAATTTCTAGAAAGTCTCATGATATTACTCTTGAACGTTACTTGTGAGACTTTCGATCTATTTCTTCCTAATATCATCCTGTTTAACACGTCCAATTTTATTTTTTGTCGTAAATAAGGATTTGCATACCAACTGAAAAAGAGGCTTCAATCACTCTTTTAATGGAAACTCAAACTGGTAAGAATATGTTGTCTCCATTATTTTAATTCTAACTCATCTCGAACATGTTAACACAATTTTCAAATACTTGCAAACTTAAAGAAAATGGGGCAATCATTCAATAATTATAATAATAACAATAACATTAATAATAATAAAATACGTGCATTGTATGTGACGTGACATCTTGTATAGTAATCACTTATCACGCATATTAACGATATGTTTGACATCATTAACTCGATGTGGACATTATGGTTACTAGGAGCAAGAACATTCGTTGTCTAAGTAACCGTGAGATTGTTTGTTGATCTAATTAATTTGATAAAACAAGCATGTTTTTAAGAATAAATTAATATTTAATCACATGGGAATAGATTACATCTTGTTAATTTTATTTTTATTTCTTTATTTAAATAATAAATTTTGTATAAAATTTGTTAAAATGAGTTGGGTAAAAATATAATTATTAACAAGTTTTGTGTTAGTTTAAAATAATTTATAATTTTACGTATTTTTGTGGTGAAAATGAACATAATGATATTGTTTTTAAAACTTGATTAGTTTTGTAATAGTATTAAAAATTCAACTAATTTTGTAATTGGATTCTCACAACAACATCATTTACGTAATTCTCTCCGGCTTGGGGTGTTTTTTCTTTGTTTTTCCATACGGTTCTTGGTTGATGCGACGGTTGCAATCGAATTATCCCATCACTCCTATTTTTAATCGTTCCCAAATATACAACCCAACGGAAATGCTAATAAAAAACACTTTATTATGTAACGTATCAAAAAAGGAAGATTAAAAGCCTTTTTAGGCTTGTAGTTAATAATTCATAGATCATTAACACAAGAAAAATATCAATATATTGTTTGATCAATCCATGAAATTTAACGTGATATACACAATACTACAAGTATTTTGTATTTACTTATATAGGGCGTCCACATTTTGCAACGTACGCATTATTAATTGACTGGGCTAAACATCATAATTTTGGATTTATAAATTGGGCCACTCTTTTTGGTTCGGCCCATAACGTTTTTATCCTATTTTTGTGAAGGTTATGAAAAAGTATATTAAAAAAAAAAAATGGGATATTATGGCGCAGTTCTCGCATTGCCGTGGTAATAAACTAAAACCAACCATCATGCATGATGCAACCACCGCCACTCGCCCTCCCTAAAATTCAATATGGTAAATGGATTGATAGCAGCAATTAAAAATGTATATTATTTAACATGTGAAAATACAAATATAGATATATTATTTTGCATTTTAAGTTGTATTTCAATTAAACTATAAATTTAATTTTATTAATAAAATATAAGAAAATTGACTTGAGCATATAATTGAAATCTATTACAAATATCACGATAATTATTTCAATTAAACTATAAATTTAATTTTATTAATAAAATTATAAGAAAATTGACTTGAGCATACAATTGAAATCTATTACAACTATCACGAAAATTATGTAATTAATATATTAAGGGCTAAATTGTAAAAAAAAACCTAACAGACCAGGCAGTTTATAGCGACTCTTCACCCTCAATCTTATATTAGTGTTCTTGCACGCTCAACTGCGTGTGCTAAAAACCAATTAATTTATTATTAAAGTAAATGTAGAATTATAATTAATTAAAATTAATAAGTTATAGTAAGTAAAGGTAGTGGGTGGTTTCTTTGTATTTTTTCTAATATTTTTTCTAATAAAACTCAATTGACAGACTAATTAGACGGTTTTAACCAAGGCCGAGAGCCTAATAAAAGAGTATAGATAAAGCCTAACAAAAGAGTATGGGTCTCAAAATGCCAATAATTAAAAATAAAATTTAACTATCCACTTTAAAGTAAACCATAATGTTAAAGCCTATTATGAAACTGCTATATATTATATATGAGTAATTTTATGGTGCCACCTTATGTGAGTACCTTATGTGGGCACCTGTTGATGTGGCATCCGTTCGTACCATATCAACATCCCACATCGACATTTGAGGTTAAATTAACACCTTCTTCCCTTTGATCAACACATCATATGCTAATTTGGCATGTTAACTTGCTACATTTCATTGACACGTAATATGTGTTATTTGATGCTTTAAATGCCACATCAGCATTCGATGTGTTGATCAAAGACATTTAGAAAGTTTTAATTAAGACTATATAACCTTAAATGTCGATGTGGGGTGTTGATATGACACGAATCGATGCCACCAACAGGTGTCCATATTAGGTGCTCACATCAAATAAGGTGAGCACCATAATTCCTCTATCATATATATATATATATATATATATATATATATATACTAGTTTTTGCATGTGCAATGCATTATACACGTGTTTTAAATAGAACTGTCAAAATGGGCCGGCAAGAGGGCCGGCTCGTAGCCCGCCAAATGGCGGGCCTGAGAAATGAAGTATCACACGTGTTTGAGGTGTATTTTGTGTTGATTTTAATCGATTTTGCAATGATTATTTCTCAGTAGACATTCAAACGGCACACGGTCCGCGGACTCGCCCGTCCCGCCCCGCCAAAGTGGCGGGTGTAGGCTGTAAATTTTTTGGCCCGCCACAAAGCGGGTTTGGGCAGGTAAGCCCGTGCGGGCTGTGGGCTTTGGCGGGGCGGGCCCGGTAGGCCACTAGAAAAAGACTAGTGAAATATAATCGAGGCAAAATTATAAAAATGGGTCACTAAGTATATCGTTTTTTGATTTTGGATCACTATGTTTGCCAGTTACAAGGTCACTAAGTATGTTTATAGTAACAAAATTGAGTCACTAGTTATAAAACTAGGTCACTAAGTATGTATAGAGTTACAAATTTGGGTCAATAAGTATGTATATAATAAGAAAAAAGAGGTTAGTGGCCCAATTTTGTAACTATATACATATTTAGTGACCAAGTTCTGGCATCGAAAATTGACATAGTGACCCATTTTTTATAATTTTTTCACTATAATCGATAATGTTTTAACTGTTGAAGAAGTTGTGGGAAAGATGTGCTGCACACACCCCAAGGACTGTAATAAAGATGCTGCTCACTGATGAAGCATGAGCTGCTCATGGTTCATCAGATCTTCATGGTTCGCAAAGGACGCGCCGCAGTGATTGCACTGAAAGTAGTCCGTCCTAGGTTCTCTGAACTCCTCGTGCTGAACAGTGTGCTCCATCAATTCTCCATCCCACTTAATATTCACCCCACATGCGGCGGCAGCGCTTCAAGAGAAGACTCTCCGGCGCCGGATCAGATTCCGGCGGTTGCGCCGGCGCCGGCTGCATATGAGGGCCGCTGATGATGGCCGGCTGAAAATATACATTCGATACTGTTGCTGCTGACGTGGTGGCTTTATAACGATGGAGGGATGACAAAATACATTCTGATACTGCTGCTGCTGAGGTGGTGGCATTTGAGTGCCGCTGAAGGGCTGAAAATATACATTCTTCTGCTGCTGATGAGGTGTTTGATGCTTTGCATCAAATAGCTGCTGATGCCAAAGCAAGATTTATGGCTGAAATAATACATATTGGTGATTGATTGATTTTATTATGGATGATGATGATGATGATGACGACGATGATGATGTTACTGTATGTAAAACAACGATTCGCTTTCTGGGTGTGTGGGATTGGGTTATTTATAGATGATGATGAAATACACATAGAAAGGCACGTCACGACTGGAAAAATGGTACACACGGTGAGGTACTGAATTGCAAATGTTTTATTCAATTGATTATTTTTCGATTCACAATTATGTTTTTCTATACTAGTAATTACCCGTGCAATGCACGGAGTTAAATATATATATATATATCGTCTAGTTATAGTAGTTTGTTTACTAACAATTAAGCTATGATAAATGAGTATTTTAATTAGTAAGCTAGCATGGTGGATACTTTTTAATATAATATTTATTTTTATTGTAATTATTATTGTGGAACATGTGTCAACACCACAACAAAACTATATTTAAATGTATATATGATATATGATATTATGACAACCATTAAACGTTTTACATTATATTAAACGGACACGTGTAGTGGCTAGTGGGTAGTGGGAAGTTTAATTTTATTAGTCTTTTATAATTTTTTTTTTCATGTATATTCGAATATTAAACGGACACATGTCACCATATTAGACCTCCTACATTTGCATATCTATGTAAGATATATATAATTTCAAATTCTTTCTGAATTATAATAACAGCTCATGTGAAAAAATACTGATCTTTATTTTTGTCTCCCTCCATTTGAAATTACATTACGAGTATATATATATATATTTATCCATACGTGCATTTATATATTCTATTGGTTTGTAATGGCATTTTTACTCAAATATCAAATACATAACCACCTACTTAAATATCTTCGTATCCCACAAATAAGGATCAAATCTTTCCCCAGCAACAAAGCCAAGAACTTCATCTCCAACCTCAACCCAACTACACCCAGGATTCTTCTTAACCCTCCTAAAATCCATCAGTTTCCTAACCCTATCAGCTTCGCCCCACTTCCCAGCCTCGGCGTACATGTTAGAAACCAGAACATAGTACCCAGGATTATCGGGTTTCAGTTCTAGAAGATTCTCAGCTGCCCAAAACCCCAATTCCATGTTTCCCTGTAACCTAGCTGCCCCGAGCAAAGCACCCCATATATTAACCCCTGGCCTAACCTTCAAATGATCGATTATCTCGATCGCCTCATTCATAAGCCCAGACCGCCCAAGAAGATTGACCATGCAAGCGTAATGCATCTCAGAAGGTTCTAAGTTATGAGCCAACATGTCGTTGAAGTACCATTTCCCCTTCTCAACTAGCCCACCATGGCTGCAAGCAGACAACACAGCTATGTAAGAAACAGAGTCGTAGCTAACTTTGCCATCTTCTTTCATGGCTTCGAAGAGGTCGACCGCAGAGGCAAAATCCCCGAGCAATCCATGCCCCAAGATCATAGTGTTCCACGACGCTGTATCCTTATTAGGAATTCGATCGAAGATCTTCTTGGCAACGTCGACACGTCCAAATTTGGTGTACATGTCCAGAAGGGAGTTTGCGATGAATAGATGCTCGTGGAACAGTTTTTTAGTCGCTCGGGCATGAATTTGCTTGCCTTCTTTGATCGCTGAGGCGATCGTGCATGCAGATAGAGCTCCCATGTAGGATATGGTGTCGTGCTCAAGCCCATTTGCTTCCATTTCTGCAAACAAACGGATGGAGTTTTGGCTATTCATCGTCTGAGAATAGCCGTTGATTAGTATGTTGTACGAAACCGTATCTTTCGTAGATGCGTTTATTACAGCCTCAGAGAGGTCCAAGCGGCCGCATTTTGAGTATAAATCTGCTAATGCGTTAGAGACGAACAGATCAAAAGCTGACCTGTTTTTTATAGACCTCGAATGTATCTCCATCCCATGGAGAATATAACCCGACCTTGCCAAGGCGGGAAGAAGGTTAGTCATGGTGACCGAATTAGGGTTTTCGCCGTGAGCCTGCATTTCTCTGACGAGCTCCACAGCTTCTGAATTTAGGCCGTGTTGAGCAAAGTTGCCTATCATCGTATTCCACGACACAATGTTTCTCCTTGGCGTTTTGTGAAATACTTGTAAGGCTTCGTCGAAGTAACCCCATTTCCCATACATATCCATCAATGCATTGGCTACGAAGATATCTGTATGGAGATTCATCTTCATAGCGTAGCCATGAACTTCCCTTCCCAAATCAAATGAATTAAGCTCTGCTATTACGGGCAACATGGTAGCAATGGTCACCGTACTCAATCCTGTGGCCTCGACGATCATAGCCCGGAAAGAATCCAATGCGTCTTGGTTCAATCCCAAACGTGAGAAAGCTCCTACGAGTGAATTCCAAGAAACATCGTTCTTCTGTTCCATTTCGCTAAACATGTGTTTCATATTCACTAAATCATTGCATTTACCATAAGCGTCTACCAACGAATTTCGTATCTTAATCTCCTGGTCTAACCCAACTTTCAATGTATAGCAATGGGCCAACCGAGCCATGAAAATCCCATCCTCGACCTCCCCACAAGCAGGAAGCAGGCTAACGATGCTTACAGCATTGGCTTTGAAACCCGATTCAATCAAGCCCTTGAATGCCTCAAAGACTTCTTTCCACCTCCCGTTGTCGGAGAAAACCCGCAATACCGTATTCCACGAGACTAAATCTCTCTCAGGCATTTCGCCGAACGCCTTTCCAGCACCCCACAAATCTCCGACGCTTCCATAGTACAGCAAGAGGGTGTTGCAGACGAACACGTCGGTGTCAAAACCAGCCTTGAACAGCCTCCCATGAACCTCAAGTCCCTTCGGTACGAGGCCATAGTCGGCGCAGAGCTTCAACACAAAAGGAAAAGTGTAGTCGTCTGGCCCAAAGGGGGCCTCTTTCAGCAACCCATTGTATGCCCGAATTCCGAGCTCAAGAGCAGCGCAGCTATGGCGATCACCGTTGCTGACGATAGTGCAGGCTCTTATGAGTGTGTTGTGCAGGAAAGGAGTTTTCTTGGAGAAGGGCTTGGACTGGGCGAAGATGGAGGTCAGTGTCTTCGCGGTGTGGACGGCGCTGGGGAAATGAGTGGAGTAGGAGAGGATCAACGCGGCGGATATGGAGATGGAGGAGGGTAGGAAACCGCGGGTGACGGCGGCGCCGTGGCACTGCTCCACGGCGGAGAGCGGCAGCGGTGAGGTTCTGCTATGGTGGTGGAGAATGTTGCACGGCGACGAGAGGGTTGAGGAGAGTCGAGGGTGCGAAGGTTTTGTAGAGTGTAGACATGGCGAGAAAACATCAAACATCATGGGCCAGAATCACGGTTGTTCCAATACATGGATGGGTTATAATAACTTGAACGTTCATTATTTATCTTTCTGAAATTACCCAAGTTGTCGTTTGCATTAATATCGCTATTTAAGCAAATAAATCTTACAGACAACTCAACAAACGCAGAGATTAGCGTTTATTCCTTTTCTAAAATAATGATAACCACGTCTTTTGTTTAGGCACAGCAGTTTGCAATAGCACAATACAGTTTCTTGACCGCTGTGGGCAAACATTCAATAACACAAAAGAAATTCATTAGAGGAAAGAGTCAGAAACCTACGATTGTTTTCGATATGATACAAAAAGATGCGAATTTTTTTCACGAGCCGAAATGTCAGTAACAGATAAGGCCCCTTATAATCTTCTGAACCGAGGAATATACGAGTTCACCAGAATCACTATGTCTGGTAATAAATAGCTCCTAAAGGTAAGCATCAACTCTTCTATAGTTTTTGGCTCGTAAGGTTATGTAGCATCGATAGTATGCGTTTGAGGTGTCAAATTTCCCAACGTATATGAAGAGTCGGCGCATACCTTATACCCTCTGCCATATGCGGCAATGAGTAGAGCTTCGGCACGACCTGAATAACTCGTGTATAGCAAATATATACAGAGATGCTTAACGAAAATGTATATCATACGTGCGAATAAAATTATACAAGAATACCGACCATGATCTTTCTTCCTTTTCAACATTGGGCCAATTGAAGGAAACAGAGTTGAGGCTAGCTCTCTGCTATCGTCCTGTCAAGGAAATTACAAGTTATCGATGTTTAATCAAACGAAAAAACAAATGCAGTTTCTCTTTAAACAAATGGAGATAGGAAAGCGGGCAAAATTCTGTAAAGATCATACGAACCTTACTTGAGCGACTCCCGGCGAGTTTTAACTCACTCTTCCATGATACTGATGGAATTGGAACAACAGAATATCCCGAGGCAACCAAGATCCCTATCCATAGTCCATATCCAAATCCTCCACTCCACCATCCCTTTTTACCGAAAAGATTTGTCAAAAACTCAAGCAAGCAAAATAAACTTCTAACAAATGTGATATTTAGAAATGTATATATGAAAAGCAGGCCCATCATTAAAATTGATTCGATAACAAGAAAGGGAAACGTAACATCTGTCGATTGATTGTCTAACCTGCTTACCATCTTGAGGATAAGGAATCGACTGTTCCACGTATGCAGTAGTTCCTGAGAGAAATATGAACGAAAATTGATAAAATTAACATCCTTTTAGTTTTTGAATAAGGAGGCACGAATTCATAGCTTTTAATTCCATATTTGGCCCATGGAGTTCAATCGTAAATGGAAATAACAAGGCTGAAAACGAGGTTAAAGTCTTTTTCTTTTTCAGCAAGATAATCTTTCTATGAACTATCGCACAGCCGACACTATTACAATCATAAAAATCAATTGACCAGCAAATGATAAAGCAAAGAACTCGATATACACAGACGAGATAATGAGACAATTTAGCATACCTATTGGAGCATCAACTGCTCGAAGTAACTTGACTATGGACTTCACATCAAGGCGTTTTCGTACTCTTTTGCCGACCAACACCTTCAAGTGAGGCGAATCATATACCTATAACATAGTCGAACATAAACAACGTAGCTCAATGATAATCTCGGAAGTATCCAACTAGTCTTCTTCACGATAAAAGCTTAATACACCACCAGCAACAATAGTGTGGGGGAAAAAGTTACCACTATTATGAAAAAGCACATAGCTGAGCTCCGAAACCAAAAAGTACCTGAGGATAACCATCGGGGGTGATTTGAAGGGGAAAAGAAGGGCTTGAGGAGTCATCGTTGTTTTTTTTTTTTTTTTTTTTTTGGTAACCGGGGAAAGCCGTTGGTGAAACCCGGGGCTGACCTACTACCTGCTAAGCAGGTCGACCAGGTCAATCGCACATGTCTGAGCCCATGTGGGCAGGCCTAGGGAAATGTCACAGGGATGAGATTCGAACCCAGGACCTCTCCCAACATGTCCCTAAGCGCAGGAGTCATCGTTTTTGGAGGGAATGAGACATTTTCCATCAACGTCTTGTTTTGAAGCAGATCAGCAGAAAGAAAACACTGATAATTGAAAGTGGGGAAACTTATATTAGCCATTTCTTTCTCTTCTTATAGATAATTCGATTTGTTTTCAGATTATTTATGTTATAATAGTTTATTTAAAAAAGAAAGGTTTGAGCCGCTGCTCTGGGTAAACATCTACGGTTAGTTGTTTTCTATCGTTTCGACATATAAATTATTTGGGTTCAACCGAATAATGAACAAATCAATAACTTATTGGAGGATGTTTAATGAATAAATCAATAACTTATTTGGAATTGGTTGCATTGCATAATAATTACGTTAGGAAACAATCCATAGGACTTTTTATTAGTTCTATGAGAGAAATTAAATAAAATCATGCACAATCCATTTAGGTACAACCAATTTCTTCAATCCTTCAATGTAATTTACGTGGCGGAGCATTATTGCATTGAGCTACGTTTTAATTCAACCCTTCAACAAATTCCTTTTTATTTGTTTGAAACGGAAATCTTATTGTTCAGATCAAACTTGCGGTAATTTGAACAATATTCATCAAACAAAAGAATTTAAACTTGTGAACTAGTTGAGAATTAGATTATTTTTCACATTATTGGTCTCTAAGTCAAGTTACGTATGTTTGACTTGTTGTCGCCAACACATTCATAAGTCAAATGTTGCGAGTAAATTAAGGCAAAAAAGAAGGTAAAGAGCAACACATAAATAAAAAAGAAAAAGAATCCGACAAAGAAAACTGAGACTTTGAATGTTTTGTTTTATTACATGCACTAACTAGGCCTGACAAATAATAATCACGTAGCAACGTTTGAATATTACATTTACACACCGCTGGACCTAACTATTCATAAGGAAAATGAATGAATACTTTGAAAATAAATGAAAAACCCTCAGAAAAAGGAGTGAGAACAAAAAGAAAGAAAACAAGGCGTAGATTCTGGGAAAGTCTTTGCAGTTGCTGTCCTACCAATTACCATAATACCTTTGATTGAGACGAAAAAGAACCCGAGTTCGACCCGGGACGACCCGGTTCTTGAATTGCAGTTGGGATTGAGATGATGCTGTTGCCAATCCCATGCCATTATCTTGGAAGTAATGACAAAGAAAGATTGTAACGAAGTGTGAAAATCCATAATGCCTAGAGCTGCGTTAGCTCCGTTCGAGCAACCTCGTATTGGAAACTCGAACACCGTAATAATGTCGATAACGATAGTATCTCTATGCTTTCTATCGTAGTCATTGATGTTTTCTTATTATTTTCTGGATAGATTTTCAAGAGTGGGCATTTGCTTATACCTTCCAAAGGTAAGTTCTTTCGAGACTTGCTTATGGTATTTTGATAGTTTTACCGAGTTCTCAAACTTCTTGCAGGCTTGGGGTGGAAATCTTGGAAGAAGAGATGGTTTATCCTTACAAGCACTTCGCTAGTCTTCTTTAAGAACCAAAACGATCCTGTTGGTCTCGTTCTCACTTCATCTTTTTTCTTACAATGTTATGTATAGGTTGATTTTGATTTGAAGGATAAAAGTATCAAGAATCTGAATTTTATATGCAGAGTGCACTTCCTCAGAATGGAGGATGTGAAGTAAATTTGACTCTAGGCGGCATCCGACTTGAATAATTCTGCAAGGCATGTTTCAATAGCACACATCTCATTAAGATTTTCCTTTTCCTATAAGTTCCATTCAGTGGTTAATGTTTCTTTCTTTCTTTCTTTCGTTTTGGATAGTGTTGTTGTTAGAGAAGACAAGAAGATTCTAACTGTCTTATTTCCCGATGGGCGCAATGGTCGGGCATTCACTCTGAAGGTGCATTACATACACTTCATTGTTGCCCATTGTCTTGGTTTGTTAAAGGTGAATGCTGTAGAAAATCTTACCTTTTTATGGGCAGAAACGCGTGGAAGACAGCCTTCGAGCATGCTCTTGCTCAAGCGCCAAATGCTTCTCTTGCGATGGGATGTCACTGGGATATACAGAAATGTCGCCAATGATTCTACTGAGGGCTCTTTCTGCCAACGTTCGTATTATTTTTATCCCGTTTGAAACTTTACTTGGCCTTTTTCTTTTCTAAAAATCGTGCTTGTGATATCTCAATTCAGGGAAACGGAAGAATCCCGTTAAGTCTTTAATCGTAGGACGGCCCATTTTGCTCGCATTAGAGGATATCGATGGTAGCCCTTCTTTCTTGGAGAAAGGCCTTCAATTTCTTGAAAAATACGGTACCGTGTGAACGTTTCAGCTTCGCGATAAAGAAGAGATTTTTCTTTTAGTTCTCACTTCTGAGGGCACCCCCTTTTTTTAACAGGGACCAGAGTAGAAGGAATTCTAAGGCAATCTGCAGATGTTGCTGAAGTGGAAAATAGAGTTCTTGAGTATGAACAAGGTGAAGTTTCTTACACCATTCAAATGTGTGTCTTTTTAACTATATGTTTCGCTTCCACTCTTAAGACATCTATCTCCGATTGTCCAGGCAAGATCGAGTTCGATCCTAAAGAGGACTCTCATGTCGTCGGAGACTGCATTAAGGTTTTGATTTCCCATTTTCCAAGCACTTAACTTCTCATTTTTCGCCTTTCGTCTAATCAAATGCACCCATTTTAATTTCATAAGCACGCCCTTTGCCGTCCGCCTTCGTCGTCCGTCCCTTCTTCTTGCTGCACTCTGCTGTTAGAAGCCTACAGTAAGTTGCTTGTTCTTTTTTTTTTATCATCATTTGATAATAAGCGCATGGAAATCAAAATATCAATTCCTCGACTATTTTCCTTGTGCTGCTCTTCAAGAAATTGATCCCAAAGAAGCCCGAGTCAAAGCAATGCGATCTGCCGTACAAGAATCATTTCCCGAGCCTAGCAGGCGACTTCTGCAGAGGTATCAAATATGTGCCGAAATCTCTCTTCTAAACCTCGAAAAAAAAGTGATGGTTATTAAATTTCTGACAAGCTTGTTTCGGTGATCATCAGAGTTCTTAAGATGATGCGAGCGATTTCCTCCCACGCTTTAGAGAATCGAATGACTGCGTCTAATGTTGCTGCTTGTATGGCTCCGTTGCTATTGCGCCCGATTTTAGCCGGCGAATGCGACTTTGACGTCGAAAAAGATGACTCTGCTCAGCTTATTGCAGCTGCGAACGCTGCCAATAGTGCGCGTGCGGTTATTACGACTTTGATGGAAGAGTACGATGATATTTTCGATGTGAGTTGTTTTTTTGGTAAGATTTATGAAACTTGTTATTACATTTCCGTGCAGTGACCGCTGAGGGGATTGAGTTACTTTTTTTTTCAGGACGAGGGACTAAGCAGATGCTCGATGTCTGAAGATTCTCAAACTTATAAGAGCGAAAGCGAAGATAGCAGTGATGATGAATGCTCTGTAGTTGCCAATGGTTGCCATGGTGCTGAGAACGAACTTGAGGGGAAAAGCGATTTTGGTGGTGATCGTACACTTAGCGGAAAATTAAGCGAAAGTACTGCAGGCGATCTTTACGACTATAAGGTTCTTTGCTCAAAAACGCACGCACATATAATTGAACTTTTTTCGCCAAACTTCCCCTGTTTTTATCTTTGTACCAGGCGATCGAAAACGACAGTTCAGGAAATGTATCTCCATTGCAGAGCACGGCAAGATTATCTCCAAAGATTAAGTCCATGCAGCGACTTGATATAGCGAAAACTGATTTGTGTCACGGAGTAAGAAAGGAAGTGAGTAATGTGTAGTCTTTAAGGAGGTGGTGTATTATCATCGCCACATCATGTTAAAACATACACTTATTGGTAATAAGCTTATCATCTTCTTCAGGCGAGAGGAAGCGCCATTTTGCGAGCTACCTTGGAGAGAAGAAGGCAATCATTGCAAGAAAGCCGATTGGCCCTCGAACGAGACGTACGCTTTTGCTTTACATTAACTTAACGCTGCGCTAATCAGGCATTCGAACTAAAAGCTTACTTACATTTTCTTGTTCTTTGAAAAAAAAAACAGGTCATGAGATTGCAAGGACAACTGC
Source organism: Craterostigma plantagineum (assembly GCA_027422505.1). Taxonomy (NCBI): domain Eukaryota; kingdom Viridiplantae; phylum Streptophyta; class Magnoliopsida; order Lamiales; family Linderniaceae; genus Craterostigma; species Craterostigma plantagineum. Next base: position 4,259,916 of record JAPQWV010000043.1, on the reverse strand, counting down.
AAGCTGAGAGAGACCGACGAACTGCTTTAGAACTTGGCCTGAGCATGGCGTCTGGGCAATTCCTCGATGCTCATGGCATAGATGATCCCAAGGTTTAACTAATCATCTCCCTCTCAACTTGTTTTTTTTTTTCTAAAATTCAAAATTCTTCCTGGAAATTTTGCTAAAGACGCTGAAACGTTTTCTTTTTTTCATTTAAAAAAAAATAAAGACGAGGGCCGAGCTCGAGGAGATAGCTCTTGTCGAGGCTGATGTGGCAAGGTTGAAGCATAATATCGCCGAACTTCATCACCACCTAAACCAACAACGCCAACAGTCTCATTACTGTTCTCTTATGGATTCATACTACGCCTATGAAAATATTTCTACTGCGACTCAAACTTCAGAGCCGTGAGTTCGATTCACATATATCATCAAACCGATCATTTGCAGACGCACCTTCTCCATGCGTTAAAATCTTTTCGTGTTAAAACAATGTATATTTCCTTGCAGCAGATATTACCAGCCAGATTTTGATGCAAACCTTGCCGTTTGTTACCATGAAAGAAGACAAACAACAACCGAGGTAAAGTAAAACAGCTCAATCATTATGTGTCGCATAGAAAGAAATGTATGAATGCATAACAATCAACCGTAAAATGCATCCGAAAGATGTAAATTTTATCGCAGGTGTTAGGCTATCCTCGACATCCATCAACGGCCCCACTAGAATTACCGACGACCCAACTCAGGCTTTTCAAGGAAGGGAGGTTCCATTTAATGGAACATCAGTTCCATCTCCAAGACTTAAAAAACTACGTATCGTTCGTTCCTCGTGATTGTGTATAAGCCATCGTCTCTTCCATGGAACTAATAACAAATCCATGAGTGTCTTGTGTGGTCGTTAAGTTCGTACATAATGTGCACAAAATACGTGTTTCAGTTATTAGCTTTTCGCCGGATTATTGATACAATACATCAATACACGCAGATACATGAGTGATAACTTAACACTTTAATAGATGCTCTACTGTGATTTCGTAACATGTTTCTCCAAGCCAGGAATGTGTCTCTCCGTGAAATACTTTCTCCAGTTTATTTTTCTCGTGTCGATTTCGAAATTCGATTTTTCCTCATCTGACATCTCTTCTAGTAGCTTGTCTGTGTTGCCCGTGTCGAATCTGCAATCGTCGAACGAAGAATGAAAGTTTAGGGTTTCTTTACATCGGTGAACGAAAGATTTAGTCGTTACTAAGTATTCTAACCTTCCTTTGACGAAACCGATGAACCCACCAACCTTGCTTAGGTGCTCGGCGTAAGCAATCCTCACTTTGCTTCGCCTATCGATTTGTGCTTCACCCTTTCCATTAACACGCTCGCCCAGCATTGCATTCCTAGTGTACTTTGAGAGATCGTTATAGTTGTCGAACAACTTAATTCTCGGTATAGTATTACTTCGTCCATTGTCGAATAAATATTTCGTCGAGTTAAAATACTCATGGAGAATTTCGAAGAAATCACGGAACTGAAGAGGGTTGGCCACGCCAGACGCCACGTGGTGAACGCTTAGCGTTGGCTTCGATTTGCTTCCTCCGTGCTTTGCGATGCTTGCGATCATCGAGTTTACTACAAAGTCCAGAGGGACCTGAATAACGTAGAAATACAAACGATTATTCGATTTAATAACTCTTTAAATGAAAAAAAAATGGAGTAAGCTTACGATATCCATGTGCGCTCGAGGATCGGCCAAAAATGCAGGAAGCTGACCTTTTCCGTAAGAGATGATCAGTGGGTCGAAACATCTGTTACGAAAATAAAATGATGGTTGGCCTAGTTAATAATTGCTTGCGAAAAATGGAGATTATTTCTAGGGTTTTAGGGTTATTAGTTAGATGAAGCATAGTGGGCAATTATATTAAAATGTACTCACTTGTTCCCTTGTATCCATCCTGGGAAAGGATCGTTATAAGTACTTTCGATAACGGATGGCCTGACTAAAAGAACGGGCGTTTCTCCCCTTATTTGGTCGATCGCCATTTCGCTTAGCGCTTTCGTCAAGTGATACGCATTATAGAATCCGAATAAGTTTGCCCTATATGTAAATATTACGTTGTCAAATCGCAGCATTTAAGGGAAATAATAAAACCCCGGAATTTTTTAAGTGGTTATTTCACCTCTCTTGACCTAATCGCTTCAAATTCTTGGTCACGTCACATTCTTGTGAAGTACGACACAATTTCATTGCGAGGCTAATCTCTTCGGCTAAATCGAGTTGAGGAGGGGATAAGGAAGATATCGACGACGTATGATTATCATCTTCGACGTTATTCCTCCCATTTTGACCCAATGGTTTCTCAGGTATAAGGCCTTCATTTCTTCCACAAACATAGGCTGCATGTTTATGTATTATTATTATTAGAATAGTTCAAAATCATTATGAACAATAGAGTCAATTATTACACTGTGCGTTATTCATGGACTTGCCTGTTGAAATATGAACGAATAACTTAATGTTCTTGCACGTTTTGGCAAACCTCATTAGCCTTAAAGGGGCAACCACGTTTATGTCGAGTAACGTGTCATACCTGGGAAAACATGTTCATGTTTATATCAATGTCAGGTGCATGTGTATTATGCAGACAGAGATTATATAACTTTTCATCAGTTCTACAGATATATATTTAATCAGACGCTCTTATAACACAACATCTATTTAGTCGTATAACATTGAACCTTTCATTCCAGGTTGTGCTCGCTGCAGAATCTACAATGACATGTACATCCTTCATAATTTCTCGAGCAGATTTAGGGTCCAACCCGAGATTTGGTTCACAGATATTTCCAGCAACTGCTATTAGCTTCTCCCTTACAAACGCTTGGTAATCATCTTCATGCTTGCCCTTAAGAGACTTGAATAAATCCGAATCTATGATCTGATAAAAAAACGCATTTAGAAAAAATGAAAAAAAAATTGTGGGTCTCTCTCATCATGAATTTACACCTTTTGCCCGACTAATATATTTGATATGATGATAGAAAAACATATCGACGGCGTAGAGAGAAAGAAATTATACTTCTTTGGTCAGCCTTTCATCTGCAGCCTCTTTGTCTTCTGCTTTTATTAAACAATATATTTTACCAACTGACGTCGCTCTCAACAACTTCTCCACAAACGCTGCAAGAAACCCTCAAAATTTATAAGTTAACCCTAAAAAAATTAACAAATAATAATAATTCTACGCAGTCGATTATCCAGTACATTATTCACGTGCATGATAAAAGAAGAAACTAAAAGATGCATATATAGACATGCTACACCTCTAGAGCTTCTAATATTTCGCACGAACGATTAGTTAATTGCATGAGAAGACATATAAAATCCCTACAATACCTTTGCCTAAAAGACCAGTGGCGCCAGTGATGAAGACATTTTTCCCTCGAAAAAACTCAAATATCCCAACGCCTTCGACCCCATTACTTGTATCGACGTCTTGATCAGCCTCTAATAGTGAAGACAAAAGGGACTCAAGAGGGTGTTGTAGACGGCGATAATATGCCACTCCGTCGTTTCGAGACATCGATTTTCCGCAGTTTTTCCTCGAAGCATTACTATTATTAAAACCAATAATCTTGTCGTCAGTTAAGAAACTAACTTTGGATATTGGGTCAGAACGCTTTTGCAGAGAACATATGGCTGTGGAAGAAATCAAATTATTTTCGGGCGACCTCACGCAGCAAGCTGGGAAAGGCGAGCTGTGAACGAGCGACATGGTGATATTATAAATAATTAAATTCAAATATTATGTTTCGTTACTACCAATTGTAATTGTACATAGTGCTATGGCCTATTATTTATAGGGCAAACAAAAGAGTTGATAATGTAAGAAATATGCTCTAATTTTGAAAATAGTAACAACTCGGGCTATTATCAAGTCGTTCGTGGCATGCTACGTACTAAAAAGAAATTCTAAGAGTTGTTAGAACGCCGGCTATTATTGTTACTCCCTCTCTCCCAATCTTTTTGTACATTTGTGATTTGACACGCAAATTAAGAAACTGAATATTTTAATACTATAGTACAATTAAGAGGTAAAAAAGTGTATATTTTGACACGACTTTTTAATACTGTTTAATATTATTATATTGATTGTTTGTGATAGTTCTTTTACTAAATAAGGAAATGTACAAAAGATGTGGGACGCCCGATTTAGTAAAATGTATAAAATGGTTGGGACGGATGGAGTATTATAGAAATATGTAGGCTAGTAATATGTCATAATGTCCGCCTTCATAACTACTATTGTTATGAAAGTCGCCGGCTAATGACAAATTAAGAGAGGACTTGAGAAAGATACCAACCAGTAGGGTTGTAAACGAATCGAACTAAGTTGAATAATGACTGGGGAACATGGACACATCGGTTGTTAGAGTTTATATGCCAATCCTGTTGAATACATCAATGAGATCGATATTGAAATGGAGAAATAAAATAAAATATGGACCATGTGGTATGTATGCTTGATATAAAAAGTAAAGCGAGATGGCTGGTCCGGTCAAGACAAAAAAATTGGAAAAATCAAAGCAATTGCTTATCTACCATTTCTTCTTTAGACCGATAGAAATGATCAGAAACCATGGTTTTTTAGTAGCACGCTTGTTTGATTATTCAACCAAGTATCACGATAATTATCCAAAATTATAGCCAAAAAAAAAAGAAATTCAAAATAAATCAAAATTAGCGTATGGTAGAATAACATGCGTAAAAATAAAACGTTCCCAACATTTTTGTATTACAAAATATACAATATTGGGCCGTTGAGCCCAATGGACCAAAGGCAATAGCCCATCACACATATCAACTTCTTTCTTACGGCCCACGGGTCGGAAAACTAAAAAGGTTGTCGGGCACGAAACCCTTCCTCAGCATCTCGTCATGCAAACGACACGCCTCCTTTATATCTTCCATCGAAACGTAGCCATTGATCAGAGACGTATAAGTCGACTTATCGGGCCCCACTCCCTTCTCTAATATCCTTCGGTAAATCTCATCAGCTTCTCGCATTTTCCCGAGCTTACAAAATATGTCGACCAAGACGTTATACGTAATGACACAAGCGATAATAGCTTCAGCTTCCATTCTTCCCAAAAGGTCGAATGCCAAGTTGACCTTCTCTTCCTCATGAACCAACGCATGACGATCGAGCGGATCGAGTAATAAAATAAAACGAACACTAACGAATTATCCTACGTCAACAGGCAAGTGTACCTATCGAAATAACATATACGTAGCAAGTATTCGAGTATCGAATCCCAAGGGAACTACTTTAGAAAACCGTTGTCCAAATATCCTAGTAAATATTTTAGGGTTGTTGAAAGATAAATAACGATAACTGAAAATACAACTGAGTAAAATGGTACGAAGAAGAAAACCCTGATGGAAACAAACATATTTGAGACTTCGAATCCCCCTAACTCGACCCATCAATTATTAAGTGTACGTAAGCGACACTATCGTTAGACCGTGGAGATTCCTACGCATACGAATTATATAGCTGACGAAACTGCGCCTTACCATATAATGATCGTAAACAACTAATCCGCGAATTAAATAGGCGGGCAAGCTTCCCTAATTACTTAATCGAAGATCGCATTAAAAAACACGGTGAATCCCGCTATTAGATTGACACTAATCCGGAGGGATAGTCCAACCTATCTCTAGTGATCGAAGTTAATCTCGTTCTTCGTTGAGGATTTTTATCGAGCACTTGGTGAGCAACTAATGTTGTGTTCTTGGGGCTTAGAATGGTAACGTGTATGTGACTGTGTGTATGTATATATGAGCTTAGATTGGTCTTTCACGTACCTCCTATTTTTTCTCCTCCTTTCCTCTCCACACATTGGCTCTTTAAATAGAAGTTTGCCTTCCTTCACTTATGCATTGTCTCCAACGTGAGTTCCAAGGAGAAGGAATTTTAAAAGAACTCTAGCTTATTTTATGCAGATGTTGTGCCCCAAAATAAGATTCCTTGTTTCTTGCTTGTTTCAAGGGAAGATGTTTCATCTTTTTCTTTTTCTTCCTTAATTCCTTGCACTATGTCTCGTAAGTGTCGTGTGATATTTCTTTGACAAATGTGGCATAACCTTGACTTTATCATGGTAAAAGGGACGTTCATGGCCTCGTTAATGCATCCTCACGGCCGTGACAACAGAAAGCCTGAAGAAAATAACATTTCTGCCCGTGTTCACGGCTTCAGTAGCCACCATTCACGGCCGTGAAGCATTCGGGGCTTAGAAGATGGCTTTCTGCCCTCATTCACGGCCTCTTGCACCTAAATTCACGACCATGAAGCACCCTTCACGGCCTGGTTGGTCAATGTTCACGGCCGTGACAAAATCGGGCTAGAAAAATGCTCTCTGGGGCTGTTCACAGGCTCGTGCAAGGGCTTCACGACCGTGACTCCTTTTCCTGCAAAACAGCAGCACGTTAAAAATTCATATCTCTCACTCTAGACCTCGGATTGAAAAGCCCTTCGGTCAGAATCAAGATAAACGAGTCTTCTATCTATGGTTAAAATGTCAGGTCCATCGGACATCGTTTACCCCGTTATCATTGAGAAATACTAAACTGTCGCAAAACTGTCGTAAAAACGTTTATTTTGGCTGTGAAATCAAATTATAGCCTTAAAATTGTCGAAACGACTTCACTTATTATGCAAACGACTTAAATCTAACAAATATAAACGTAAGAAATACGTTTTCAAATATCCCCACACTTAAGCGTTTGCTTGTCCTCAAGCAAATAAATGGAAATGGCATATAAAAGGATAAAATCATGCAACGTATCAATCAAGAATGAAATCACGTAGGATATAATGCAAGTAAAGTTGAAAACATATTCGAAATCAACAACTAACCACACGACTTCCTTAGAGATACCTACCAAGATCCGTACCTATCAAAATTAGGACAGGAAAACAGAGTTTTTGATGTTCACGGGCAAGTCAAGGAGCCTTCACGGCCGTGAAAGAGCCGAGCTTCTTCAGCTTCAGCTACTGCCGAGATTCACGGCTTCGGGCTCTTCCTTCACGGCCGTGATGGAAGGACCCCCTACTGTCCTGTGTCACGGCTCGTTGTAGCAGGGAAAACAGAGTTTTTGATGTTCACGGGCAAGTCAAGGAGCCTTCATGGCCGTGAAAGAGCCGAGCTTCTTCAGCTTCAGGTACTGCCGAGATTCACGGCTTTGGGCTCTTCCTTCACGGCCATGAATGATGGAAGGACCCCTTACTGTCCTGTGTCACGGCTCGTTGTAGCAGTTCTCACGGCCGTGACTTCAGCTGCTGAAGGAACGAGCTCACTTATGAAGTCGCGGGCGCCACTGACGTTTTTCTCAAAACTGCTTTTGGCGCTGATTTCTTTTAAGAGCTGATACACCTCAGATGTAGCGAGTGCTTTTTCATATGATATGTGTGTGATCTAGTGTGTGCGATTTCTCCTTCACGAGAGTTTTTAGATTGAAGAGCTCTGAGCTCATCTGCGTGTTCTTGTAATCTGTAATCTTGATCAAGTGAAAGATTACTGTTCTTCGTGGATGTAGGATTAAGTAATCCGACGTTATATCGGTGTTCCACAAATTTCGCTCAATTTTCTTTACTGTATCAGCTCTTAAAAGAAATCAGCGCCAAAAGCAGTTTTGAGAAAAACGTCAGTGGCGCCCGCGACTTCATAAGTGAGCTCGTTCCTTCAGCAGCCGAAGTCACGGCCGTGAGAACTGCTACAACGAGCCGTGACACAGGACAGTAAGGGGTCCTTCCATCATTCACGGCCGTGAAGGAAGGGCCCGAAGCCGTGAATCTCGGCAGTAGCTGAAGCTGAAGAAGCTCGGCTCTTTCACGGCCGTGAAGGCTCCTTGACTTGCCCGTGAACATCAAAAACTCTATTTTCCTGTCCTAATTTTGATACCCCCCACAAGATGGATGGTACAAATTTACTACAGACATCTTGAGCAGTAAGTCCTTGATCTGTGGTCCTGTGAGTGCCTTAGTAAAAACATCTGCTAGTTGATACTCGGTCCTAACAGGAAGTAACTTAGTTGCCCCACTCATCACATGATGTCGGATAAAATGACAATCGATCTCTATATGTTTCGACCGCTCGTGGAATTTGGGATATGAAGCCAACCCCAAAGCTGAGAGATTATCACAGTAGATCACCGGTACTTGAATATCACCAATCTGTAATTCTGCTATCAACTGTTTTATCCACAGAATCTCGGCCACCACAGCTCCTAATGCTCTATACTCAGCTTCAGTTGATGATCTTGAAACAGTAGCTTGTTTCTTCGCCTTCCAAGTGATCAAAGTGTCTCCTAAGAACGTGCAGTACCCGGTAACTGACTTCCTAGTGTCCCTACATGCTGCCCAATCAGCATCCGAAAAAGCCTTGAGAGTCAAATCCTGTTCTGAGGACATGAAAAGGCCCTGCCATCATGTGTACTGTTCTAGGTGCTGACATGAACTGACTCAGTTTGTGCACCGCATAAGCAATATCTGGTCTTGTGAATGTGAGGTATAACAGCCGGCCAACGAGCCTCCTATACTGAAATGGATCCCGCAATAACTCACCATCATAGGCTGTGGTTCTGTCACCAGGGGTCATTGGCGTGGTTAGTGGCTTTGCATTGATATACCCCGTGTCTTCGAGTAGCTGCAGAGTGTACTGTCGCTGTGTCAGATATATCCCAGTCTCACTTCGTGCCACCTCTATACCAAGGAAAAATTTTAGCTCCCCTAAGTCCTTAACTTTAAAAACTGAACTAAGGAAGACCTTGGCTTGTTGTATTTCCCTGGGAGATGGGCCTGCTAAGATAATATCATCAACATATACGAGTAAAACAACCAAATGATCTCCCCTGCCCTTGATAAAGAGTGTATGATTGCCCTTGATAAAGAGTGTATGATCAGATTGCGTTTGAATGAAACCATAGTTCTTAACAGCATCAGTGAACCTTATATTCCACTGTCTCGAAGCTTGTTTGAGACCATAAATTGACCTGTGCAGCTTGCAAACTTTCTTATCCCCTACTCGTTTGTCATATCTGCTGCTAAAACCCTGTGGGAGACTCATGTATACTTCCTCCGAAAGTTCTCCATTCAAGAATGCGTTGTTGACATCCATTTGCATGAGGCTCCATCTTAGTTTGGCAGCTAGGGACAAGATGATTTTAATGGTGTTGGGCTTGGCCACGGGTGCGAAGGTGTCAATATAATCCACGCCTTCTCTTTGATAATACCCCTTTGCCACCAACCGAGCCTTGTATTTCTCAATTTGTCCACCCGAATCGTATTTAAGCTTATATACCCACCTATTGCCAATTGTCTTCTTTCCTTGTGGCAGGGTGACTATGGACCATGTTCCATTGTCTTCTAAGGCATGTAGTTCATCATGCATAGCTGCCACCCACTTTTCTGACTTGGAAGCTTGCAGAAAATTTGCAGGCTCCTTCTCCATACTGATAGCATTGATGAATGTTTTGAATCCTCTGAAAAATTCTTATAAGTGAGCACCTTAGATAATGGGTATAAGATTCTTTTGTCTTGCAAGTTGTTGCAATGATAATCATCTAGGTATTGTGGCCTCTTGGACTGCCTGAATGGCCTCCTAAATTCTCCATGAGCTTCAGTCTGTTGGGACTGAAGACCAGTCTCTGATTGTTGATGCTCAGAATGAGGTTGAACATCAGTTTCTGGTCCCTGGTACTCAGATTGGTTCTCAGGGAGGTGCTGCTCATGTGATTCCTGCACAGCTGAATTTGGCGAGACTGGAACATCTTGTGATTCTGATAAGTAGTCCTCTACTGCAGTAGAAGCTGGTAGATGGCTGACCTCTTCAAACACAGGATCCACCATTGCAGACTGAGGTAAAACAGTTGAAGGAAATGGATCAACTGAGGTCTGTGAGACAGTTTTCTCCCTAAAAGGAAACTCATCCTCCTTAAAAATGACATCCCTTGATATGCTCACTTCCATAGTTGCCAAGTCCAAGACCTTAAATCCCTTGACGCCATTTGGATATCCAATGAAGACACATTCCTTGGCTCGAGGATCAAATTTCCTCCTCCCTGCACTAAGTGTGGAACAAAAACACAAACAACCGAACACTCGAAGGGAATAGTAATCTACTGGTTTTTGGAAAAGCAACTCAAAAGGACTCTTGTTATCTAGAGAAACCGAGGGGATCCTATTGATTAAGTAAGCAGCCGTCAGGACACATTCTGACCAGAATTCTATAGGAACCTTAGACTCAAAATACAAAGCACGAGCCACATTTAATAGGTGTTGATGTTTCCTTTCAACAACCGAGTTTTGTTGTGGTGTGTGAACACAAGAGTAATGATGTATGATTCCTTTATCTTTCAGCAAACCTGTCAAATTGAATTCCCTTGCATTATCTGTTCTAATAGTCTTAACCTTAGATTTAAACTGAGTGTCTACTAATGCAAGAAAGAAAGTGATCACAGCTTGTACTTCAGATTTCTGCTTTATCATAAAAGTCCAAGTAAAACGTGTATGATCATCAACAATAGTCACAAAGTACCTATGTCCTAAATATGAGGGTACGTGGAAAGGACCCCACACATCACAATGTATCAAATCAAAGCTTGTACAAGTGAATTTCTTATCTGAAGGAAACATGATTCTCTTCTGCTTAGCCAAAGGACAAATTTTACAGAAACTGTGCATAGAACTATCAATCTGCTTAACAGAATTCCTACACAACTCTAAGACTTGGGCAGAAGGATGCCCAAGCCTCCTATGCCATATATCACTTGACACTTTATTTAGGAACACAGGTTGATCAATAGAAGCAGGAAAAACAGTGGGTAAGTCAGCTCGAATGGTGTATAATCCAGCTATTTGTTCACCCTTGCCAATCATTTGATGTGAATTGTCCTGTATGGTAAAACCGTTAGTTCCAAAGGTAAATCTGCAAAGATTGATACTCGTTAGGCAGCTCACAGAAATCAAATTAAACTTGAACTGGGGAACGTATAAAATATCTGTCAACACAATGTATTGCTTCAGCCTAAGGTTCCAGCTTTAGTTACTTGAATGACAGAATTATCAGGCATGATTACCCTTGACTTCTTAATGTCATGCAATTCATCTAGCAAACCTGTATTTCCACAGATATGTCTAGTGTCTCCTGAGTCCACTATCCATAATCTGGCATCACTTAAACTTGGTAAATCAAATGACAAACAGATACCTCCTGCATTGCCTGTCTGCCCTGGTTGCTCAACACTGTTATGATTCTGATTGCTTTGCTGATTCAGGAGTGCTTTCAGATTTTGCAGCTGAGAAGAGGTGATTTGTAAGTGGACCATTGCATCTCCCACTGAAGGCTGAGCAGGGGTTGCTGTCTGATTATACTGGGAGCTCTGTCTGGGCCCCATTGCGACTGAGATCTGATTGACTCTTGGCCCCTTAAATCGCCCATTCTGTTTGAAGCCTGGAGGGAAGCCATGAAGCTGGTAACATGTCTCAATTGTGTGTCCCTTCCTGTTACAATGGGTATACAATGGCTTATGAGCCTCCCTTCTCAGATTTCCCATAAATTTCTTGTTTGATTCTTGATCTGCCTTAAGTGCAACCATGGCCATACTGCTAGTTTGGTCCTCTACAGCTCTTGAATTCCCAGACAGTACAGACCTTTGCCTTTCTCTTGGACTAGCAAGGAGAACACCCTATTAATCGATGGCATGGGATCCATCAAGAGAATCTGACCCCTGATTTGGGAATAAGAATCATTGAGTCCCATAAGAAATGTCATGACATACTCCTCATCTTGGTAGACCTTGAGTTCTTTTAAACCCCCACATGTGCACTGAGATGGTGGTCTGTAGTTGACCAGCTCGTCCCATAGTGTTTTCAGCTTCGTGAAATAGGTAGCGACGCTGTTAGCTCCCTGAGTAAGATTCATCAATTCTTTCTTTAACTGGAAAATCCGGGGCTTGTTGGTTTGCCCAAACCTTCTTGGAGATCAATCCAAACGTCCCTTGCTGAAGTGTTAAAGAGAATACTCGCTGAGATTTCCTTTGACACCGAGTTTATGATCCAAGATATGATCACGTTGTTGTTTCTTTTCCACGCATTGAGCTTGTCTTTTTCTCCCGCAACTGGTTGAACCAAATCACCATTAACAAAACCTTCCTTGTTCTTACCTATAAGGGCAATCATCATAGCCCTGCTCCAAGTGACGTAATTGTCTCCCGTGAGCTGCTCATGAACTAACTGTTGTCCAGAATTATCATTTGCATTCAAGAACGGATCATTCAAGAAAGAGGATGCCACTGGTGCAACGATTGAAACAGTGTGCGCTGAACCCTGGGATTGATCTTCGGCCATTGAACTGATTAGAACAAATCTGAAATTCGCAGCTTGAGCATATTATTGCTCTGATACCATAAAGAAAATTGAGCGAAATTTGTGGAACACCGATATAACGTGGTTCGGATTACTTAATCCTACATCCACGAAGAACAGTAATCTTTCACTTGATCAAGATTACAGATTACAAGAACACGCAGATGAGCTCAGAGCTCTTCAATCTAAAAACTCTCGTGAAGGAGAAATCGCACACACTAGATCACACACATATCATATGAAAAAGCACTCGCTACATCTGAGGTGTATCAGCTCTTAAAAGAAATCAGCGCCAAAAGCAGTTTTGAGAAAAACGTCAGTGGCGCCCGCGACTTCATAAGTGAGCTCGTTCCTTCAGCAGCTGAAGTCACGGCCGTGAGAACTGCTACAACGAGCCGTGACAAAGGACAGTAAGGGGTCCTTCCATCATTCATGGCCGTGAAGGAAGAGCCCGAAGCCGTGAATCTCGGCAGTAGCTGAAGCTGAAGAAGCTCGACTCTTTCACGGCCGTGAAGGCTCCTTGACTTGCCCGTGAACATCAAAAACTCTGTTTTCCTGTCCTAATTTTGATAGTACCTCACAAAGATTCACTCAAATCACTAAGTGTATGTGCTAAAATGTCGGTGATATCTCTCAGGTCATGCACTAATCTAATCCCTATCATAAGCTTGCAAATGATTCGTAAATCTACCACTTTCAATGTTCAAGCGTGAATCGGAAGGTCTTTACCGGGTTATAATATGGCTATGAATTGTGATATGTAAGATATGTAAGGAATAAGCATAAAAAGGATATGAGCTGTAGTCGTGTCGGAATGGTGCAATCATCTCGAATGCGCCAAATCCGCCGTTCTTATTCATGACTTCCGTTGTTTTGCATTCGTCATTTTTCACCAAGTCCTTCTTCTTTCAACTTCTCGATCTAGGAAATAGGTAATACAGTTTTTGAGAGTGAAAGATTATCGGAGGAAGGATTCTTAATCATATATCTTTTTTTTCCTTCTATTTTTTTCTCTTTTTTTTTCTCTTCTTTTTTTCTTTTTTCTTTCTTTCTCTCTTTTTTTTGACATCAGCTGGGAAATTTAGTACGGGTTACGCTTCTTAAATCCGGCACTCAACCTCCACTTCTACTATCGCTCCAATGAGTTTATGTCTAAAGGCTTAATCAGGGTCGGCAATTTATAATCCGATTTTCACAAATAAAAGGCTCAGGCTCAAAGTGGCTAACTACGGGGGCCAGTCGTGGTTGGATACTTTGGCTATGGACTGAATTCCTAATGCCTTCCTCATTTTCACGCAATCACACTTTAAGTAGTTTCAAACGTAACACATAAGCAAGTTCCGAAGAGAAATAAACTAAGCATGATTCACACAACCAAGGAAATGAGCAAAAAGCTCGTAGGCTCAAAAATCTCACAAAAATAGGGTTATGTGTACGAATCTATCAGGTATCGCTAAGTTCATCATGTAAGAAAGAAGTCAACTCGCATATGTCTCCTAATTACTCACAAGATTCCTAACATAAAGTCATCCTTTCATGATACGAAACATGATTTTCGAAAAAAATTAATGCCAAATTTTCGGAAAATTTCTACAAAAATTAAGACATGCACACATATAACATGTTCGCCTAAATTTCAAAGAAATTCCCCTCCCAACACTTAAGATTTATGTTGTCCTCAACGTAACAATTATGTAACACAAGGAAGAGGAATAAAGGATACCGAACTTCCCTGAATAGTCGGGTGTGCATGCTTTGTACGACTCCTCCCCACACTTGAGATTTTAATTCCCTGCGGAACATTAAAACTTAAAAAAATGTGCATAGAAAAATAAAGGGAAAACGTAAGATAGGCTTGGGGTGCCTCCCAAGTAGCGCTTTCTTTAATGTCTTTCAGCTAGACATCGTTCAGTGGTTTCAAGGTGGTTCAAACAATATAACGATTGAAGATACGACCACCGAGTTGCTTAAGCTCCAAACATGGCGGTCCCTCAAAGGAGCGCCTCTCTTTATCATCCTCCTTACTTCCCTTAATAATTTTCATGTTTTTCCCAGTGACCTGCGATGTAACTTGCAAAGGGAATAGAGTAGTTTGATCAATGACATCTAAAAAGTAACACTCATAATCATGCTTGCAAGTATTATCCGGAGTGCTAAATGTTACTTTCTCTCCATCCATCCTAGACTTCGAACTACCATTCGTAACATCTACCATGATTGCTGCTAAAAATGATCCCTCAAAGATCAAGGGTAAATGCTCAACCTCTTCCAAACAAATAATAATGAAACCTGCGAGAAATCTATCACTTGTTGCTAGCACATCCCTTCGAGGACAAAAAGTAGAAACAACATTGAGCTTGCTTTTGTTCTCGAGTAAGTCCTTGTGGTATTTCACATATTGGTGTACCTGTGCAAGACCTTTGACAAGCGGTAAGTTAATATGTATTTGCTTGAGACGAGAAAGAAATTTACCATACTCATCGAAAACCATATCCTTGTTTAGCATAGTTGGGTATGGGATCTCCGGTTGATTCGCCTTGACAGGGGGCTTAGTCGTGACCTCGTTTTCTTTGTCAACTTGTTCTTCCTTGACATGAGCTTCTTCCGTCACGGGATTTGTCAACACTTTCTTCACTTGCTCTTCTACGTTCTCCTCATGGATCTCGACATCGTTCTTCTCCGCAGCTTCCTTATTGGTGCTCTTCTCGGCAAGATATCTTCCAACTGGGTCTGTTGGTATTCCCCGTGTTAGGGCTGCCGGAAATGGAATTTTTGGTTGATAAATGTTGACCATCGATCTTGGGACAACCTCCTCCCTGCTCCTTGATGTAACGTCATGGCAATACTCCTTTGATTTTGTCTCCGTATTGATAGGTAATACACTTAGCTTGCGTTGTTGGATAGTTTTAGCTATTTCTCCGGCTTGCTTCTCTAATGCTCTCAAGGAACATTCGGCGTTTTGCAGCCGAACTTCTTGACCATCCAAGCGATCGAGCTTCACCATCAACTTGGCGAACTTGTCTTCAAGCTTATCCATCCGACAATTGGGAGCATTCTCATAATTTCCGCCTTGGAACCCATGTGCTCTTTGATAATGAAATTCTAGAGGAGCTTGTTGATGATTTTCGAAGGCCATGTTCGGATGAACTTGCGGGACAAAATTTCTCGGACCTTGGAAGTATCCTACATAATCCACCTGCTCCATCGAAATAGTGGACGGACATTGAGTTGCGTCATGGCTTCCCCCGCAAATAGTGCATAGAAGGATATATGTAGGGTATGAACGAGGAGGCATGAAAGCTGTGGGGATCATCGGGGCATGCTGCAACTGTACAGTGTTAACAGCTGACTTCGTTGTAAGATGCAGTAAGGCTGCATTCATTAAGGTCTGCATCTGAAGGCCGTTTGCTGTAATTTGTTGTTGTAGGACGTCGAACTTAGCATTGAACGCGGTTGTGTCGGTGACGTCATACATATCTGGCAATTACTTTGCCTCCGATTTACCTAGAATAAGAGAGAAAAAAAATACTCATAAATAATACTAATAATAATAATAATAATAACTCACACACAATAATAACAACAACAACAACAACAATAATAATAATAATAACAATAATAATAATATAGCTAGAATAATAAACTAAAGTTTCCCAAATATCAATAGTCCCCCGGCAACGGCGCCAAAAACTTGATCGAGCAGATCGAGTAATAAAATAAAACGAACACTAACGAATTATCTTACGCTCAACAGGCAAGTTTACCTATCGAAATAACATATACGTAGCAAGTATTCAAGTATCGAATCCCAAAGGAACTACTTTAGAAAACCGTTGTCTAAATATCCTAGTAAATATTTTTGGGTTGTTGAAACGATAAATAACGATAACTGAAAATACAACTGAGTAAAATGGTATGAAGAAGAAAACCCTAATGGAAACAAACGTATTTGAGACTTCGAATCCCCCTAACTCGACCCATCAATTATTAAGTGTACGTAAGCGACGCTATCGTTAGACCGTGGAGATTCCTACTACATGCATACGAATTATATAGCTGACGAAACTGCGCCTTACCATATAATGATCGTAAACAACTAATCCACGAATTAAATAGCCGGGAAAGCTTCCCTAACTACTTAATCGAAGATCGCATTAAAAACACGGTGAATCCCGCTATTAGATTGACACTAATCCGGCGGGATAGTCCAACCTATCTCTAGTGATGGGTTTATTCCGCTCGTTTACGAGTGGTTTAGTCGTCCGCCCCTCTCTCGAGCGTAGCGTATGATTTCCCGAACTATGTTAACTTAAACACGTAGACATGACCAAGCTAATTAGATCATTCCAATCACATAGACATAATCGAAATCATATGCTTTGTAAACGAGTCATAACAACAATAAAACATCAAATACACTTAAACATACGATCGATCTCGCTAGGGTTCATCTAATCTGAAAAACAACAGATTTAGCTACTCATTATCAACACAACGAAGTACATAACTAACATCGAATATATCATAAATACTTCCCTGAATTCGACTTCGAAGTTAATCTCGTTCTTCGTTGAGGATTTTTATCGAGCACTTGGTGAGCAACTAATGTTGTGTTCTTGGGGCTTAGAATGGTAACGTGTATGTATATATGAGCTTAGATTGGTCTTTCACGTACCTCCTATTTTTTCTCCTCCTTTCCTCTCCACACATTGGCTCTTTAAATAGAAGTTTGCCTTCCTTCACTTATGCATTGTCTCCAACGTGAGTTCCAAGGAGAAGGAATTTTAAAAGAACTCTAGCTTGTTTTATGCAGATGTTGTGCCCCAAAATAAGATTCCTTGTTTCTTGCTTGTTTCAAGGGAAGATGTTTCATCTTTTTCTTTTTCTTCCTTAATTCCTTGCACTATGTCTCGTAAGTGTCGTGTGATATTTCTTTGACAAATGTGGCATAACCTTGACTTTATCATGGTAAAAGGGACGCTCATGGCCTCGTTAATGCATCCTCACGGCCGTGACAACATAAAGCCTGAAGAAAATAACATCTCTGCCCGTGTTCACGGCTTCAGTAGCCACCATTCACGGCCGTGAAGCATTCGGGGCTTAGAAGATGGCTTCCTGCCCTCATTCACGGCCTCTTGCACCTATATTCACGGCCATGAAGCACCCTTCACGGCCTGGTTGGTCAATGTTCACGGCCGTGACAAAATCGGGCTAGAAAAACGCTCTCTGGGGCTGTTCACGGCCTCGTGCAAGGGCTTCACGACCGTGACTCCTTTTCCTGCAAAACAGCAGCACGTTAAAAATTCATATCTCTCACTCTAGACCTCGGATTGAAAAGCCCTTCGGTCAGAATCAAGATAAACGAGTCCTCTATCTATGGTTAAAATTTCAGATCCATCGGACATCGCTTACCCCGTGATCATTGAGAAATACTAAACTGTCAAAAAATTGTCGTAAAAACGTTTATTTTGGCTGTGAAATCAAATTATAGCCTTAAAATTGTCGAAACGACTTCACTTATTATGCAAATGACTTAAATCTAACAAATATAAACGTAAAAAAATACGTTTATCAATGAGAGTGTTGTACGTATAGCAGTCGGGCAAAATACCCCTCGATTTCATCTTTTCAAGAAACTCGAGCACCTTAATGGAATCGCCCGATCTGCAAAAGCCCTTTACAGTCGTAATGCAGGTGATTTTGTTCGGCTATGCCTTTATCGATCATTTCGTTCCACAGTTTCAGCGCCTCCGAAAAAAATTTCCGCTGCAATAACAGTTGATCAGCGTGGCGAAGGTGACGTAATTAGGCTTTACGCCCTCGGAAATCATGTCGCCCATAAACTCCACGGCCCATTCCATTTCGCCCGCCTTGCAAAGGAAGGTTAGAATACTTAGTAACGACTAAATCTTTCGTTCACCGATGTAAAGAAACCCTAAACTTTCATTCTTCGTTCGACGATTGCAGATTCGACACGGGCAACACAGACAAGCTACTAGAAGAGATGTCAGATGAGGAAAAATCGAATTTCGAAATCGACACGAGAAAAATAAAACTGGAGAAAGTATTTCATGGAGAGACACATTCCTGGCTTTGAGAAACATGTTACGAAATCACAGTAGGGCATCTATTAAAGTGTTAAGTTATCACTCATGTATCTGCGTGTATTGATGTATTGTATCAATAATCCGGCGAAAAGCTAATAACTGAAACACGTATATGCACAAAATAGAAATAAAATAAAATATGGACCATATGATATGTATGCTTGATATAAAAAGTTTGGCTGGTCCGGTCAAGACAAAAAAATTGGGAAAATATCTACCATTTCTTCTTTAGACCGATAGAAATGATCAGAAACCATGGTTTTTTAGTAGCACGCTTGTTTGATATTCAACCGAGTATCACGATAATTATCCAAAATTATAGCAAAAAAAAAAGAAATTCAAAATAAAAATCAAAATTAGCGTATGGTAGAATAACATGCGTAAAAATAAAACGTTCCCAACATTTTTGTATTACAAAATATACAATATTGGGCCGTTGAGCCCAACGGACCAAAGGCAAAAGCCCATCACACATATCAACTTCTTTCTTACAGCCCACGGGTCGGAAAACTATAACGGGTCGTCGGGCACGAAACCCTTCCTCAGCATCTCGTCATGCAAATGACACGCCTCCTTTATATCTTCCATCGAAACGTAGTCATTGATCAGAGACGTATAAGTCGACTTATCGGGCCCCACTCCCTTCTCTAACATCCGTCGGTAAATCTCATCAGCTTCTCGCATTTTTCCCGAGCTTACAAAATCTGTCGACCAAGACGTTATACGTAATGACATCAGGCGATAATGGCCCAACTTCAGCTTCCATTCTTCCCAAAAGGTCGAATGCCAAGTCGACCTTCTCTTCCTCATGAACCCATGCATGAGAGTGTTGTACGATAGCAGTCGGGCGAAATACCCCTCGATTTCATCTTTTCAAGAAACTCGAGCCCCTTAATGGAATCGCCCGATCTGCAAAAGCCCTTTACGATCGTATTGCAGGTGATTTTGTTCGGCTCTATGCCTTTATCGATCATTTCGTTCCACAGTTTCAGCGTCTCCGAAAAACATTTCCGCTGCAATAACCGTTGATCAGCGTGGCGAAGGTGACGTAATTAGGGTTTACGCCCTCGGAAATCATGTCGCCCATAAGCTCCACGGCCCTTTCCATTTCGCCCGCCTTGCAATACCCATCGACCAGAGTATTGTACGTGACGACGTCGGGCTTTATGCTTGTCTGGCGCATTGAATCGAACAGATTCGAGGCGCTTCAAACGTCTCCGTTCTGGCAGTAACCATTCATTAGAGTCGAGTACGTGCAGAAATCGGGGCGCACCCCTCTCTCCAACATCTCTTGGAAAAGCGCCTCGGCTTCTTGGAGAGATTTTTCTCGGCATAATCCGTTTAGGAGATTATTGTAACGACGACGTCCACTTCGAAGCCAAGCCTCAGCATTTCGTCGCGCAAATTCATAGCTTCCGAGACGGAGCCATGCCTGCAAAATCCACCGACTACAATGGTGCAGACGATTTTGTCGGGCTTCAACCCTTTCGACCTCATTTCGTCATAGTAGGACATCATTCGGCGAAGATCACCGTTTCTTGATTATAACCCTATGATCAAACTGTAGCTAATCAAATCATGGGCAACGCCTTGGCTCGACATTTCTTGAAAGATACTCATGGCTTCAACTGCATTGTCCTTCCTACAATATTCAGCGAGCAGTGTGTTGTATGAGGCTGTATCTGGGATTAGTCCCGCCTCCTTTATTTCGTTTAAGACTTCCTTAGCTTTCTCAAAACGCCCGCTATTACAGAAACCGTTGATGATTGAGTTGTAAGTCAAAAGGCAAGGTTCTAAATTCTTTCCCTTCATCAGCTTCAAGAATTCGATCCCTGCCTCCAAATCTCGTCCTTTACAGCACGAGCTGATTAAGGTGTTGTACGTCACTGCGTCGGCGACGATTCCTCTTTTCTGCATTTCGCCGATAAACTCCTTAGCTCTATCGATCTTACCATCCTTACACAGAACATTCACCATGATGTTTACTGTGTATACGTTCAAATCCACCCCACTCTTGTCAATCTCATGAAAAACATCCTTTGCTAAATCAACCCACCCAATTTTCCGAGCCCCCCAAGAATGCAGTTACACGCATTGATCGATATAAGTATGTTTCTGCATCTTAAGGTCCTTAATGCCTCTACGGCCTCCCTAAACTTCCTAGCATGTACAAAAGTCCTAATAAACAAATCGAAAACGGCTAAGTTCGACCCACATTTGTCCAAGGTACCCATCATAAAATCAACAATCTCGGATATACAAGCACCCCTCCTCCTAATCATCCTCAAAATCAATGACTGAGCATCAGAAACCCTTCTACACGTGAATAGAAAATGCACAGCTGCACTCAGAGACCACGACGAATGCTTGAAGTTGGGGCTACTGAGAGCAATTGAATCGATGAACTTCTGACCCGTGATGGAATCGCCGAGATACCGAAACAGAACTTCTGCATACGTCGATGGGGTTAACTGATAGATGAATGGGGAGCTGATTGAGCTACCTCTCCTCAGAGCCCATAACATCTTTTCAGGTAAGAACGACTCCGCCGAAAGCATTTGCGGAGAGAGGGATGAATAACTTCAAGGGTTTTGAGCGGAACAAGCGAGTGCTGATCCCTGGAGCTTATGTAAGAGGAAAATTTGCCGCCTCGACGCCATTGACGCACGGCGGAGAGCGAGGAAACGAAAGCTAGCTACTTTCCCCGCTTTCTTGAGTGAATATATGTAATTGGAGATTTTAGCTTCAAATATTATATTCATTTTGTTTTCAGAAATTAAATTAATAATGAGGATAGTTGAAGAAAATAAAAATATATACCGCAACCTCAATTACATCCCAATTTTCTAAATTTCTATCAACTAACTCCCCATCCCACTTAATTTATTATTAAACTCCCTAAATAAAAACAATCATACTCATCACTCCCCATGGACGATTTTACCCCTCATTTATTAGTTTTTAAATCCTTTCTTCTCCAAACCAACACCCACGTAGCTTTTTTATTCCAGCCCCCATTCCACCTGGTAAAGATCCCGCCGGCGACGGACCCCTACACGCACCGGAAAAGCTTCGACCTTTCCTAATCTACCGTGGTCTTCTCGGTCTAGGTGAGTTGAGATAGGTTTTTTTTTCCACTGTGGGTAACCCTTACGTCGATATGTTTTTATTACGATGTTGGTGGTTAAATGATATTAATATTGTCGATATGTTTGATGATAGTAATATTGTTGGTCGATGATGATATTAATATTGTCTATATATTGTTGGATGAATTTAACACCTGGTACAGAAAGATACTACAAATAACCTACGTATGGTACAACACTATCTTACAATATGGTACCACGAAAATCTATATATTGGTACTACAAAAACGTGGTACGAAACGATACTACAAGTAACCTACGCATGGTACTACACTAGCATATGTTATGGTACTACGAACATCTATATATTGGTACTACAAACATCTGTATATTGATACTACAAGCGTTTTTAGGGTAGAAGTCTCCAGTGACGGAAACAGGAACTACAATATGGGGGGTCAAAAAATAAAAAATATCAAACACTTACAAAAAAATCAGTCGGTTGTCCTATAATTGTTTGCTAGGGAAATTATCAAAACGACAAGGATGAATTACATTAGGTAAAAGTAGGCTTCGGGGCCCCATATCCTGAAATCTTCGCAAAATTGCTTCATTTTCAACACTTGTAAATATATCCTTCTCGATGTAGCACACCAACAAATCCGATAGAAAGTCATCACCCATCTTGTTACGTAAATCATGCTTGAGAAATTTCATCGCAGAAAATGTTCTTTCAACAGTAGCTGTTGCAACTGGCAAGACCAACGCCAGCTCTAGAAGTCGGTATACTAGATCGTACATAGTATGATATTCCATAGAAATCATCTTCTTCGCAAGCTCTCCAATGTCTCGAAGTTCTTTAAAAGCTTCATTATTTTTCACATTCAAAATATATCTGTCCAGTTGTATTCCTGAACGACATAAATCAATGTCATCAAAATCATCCGCATATAACTTGGCAAGTTGGAGTAACCTCTCACGATTAAAATATCGGAATGATTCTCTCGAACCTCTCACGATTAAAATATCGGAATGATTCTCTCGGATCGAGGGATGAAATGCATCGAAGCAACTCTGTGTTCGACTTTGTAAAACGATCGTGCATCTCATTAAAAAGCTGATCAACAACCTAAGATCACATAAAGGAATTATATATAAGAAAACAGATACCGATAAATAACTAAAATATTGAAATAATTAGCATATACCTGATAAAAATATCAACTCGAAAACGATGGAGATATGTCTTGGTTCATTGTCAACTGACCTCCGAACTCGTCCTGGAATTATATGTTCCATAATCGGCACATGTATTTCATTTTTGGAACAAAAAGTACTGACTTCGTTCAATAACGAATCAAACCCATTATCTCTGTAATTCCTCAAATCATTCTTCAGATCTTGAATAAGTTGTACCGCATTACCTATATTTTGATTCTTCAACTTCAAGGCTTGAGAAAGGTCACTTGTTCTTCCTAATAAACTGAACATGAAATGAGCAACAAATGAAAATTCATATGTTTCCATTTTCTCTGCCAAACTTAAAGCGGTTCCTCGACTTTTAGAATCAGTGCCATCTCTAGACAAAGCAATGAGTACTTCCCTCAGCGGCTTCCACAACTCTAAAAGTCTATGAATTGTCTTAAAATGGGAGCCCAACGAGTATCGCCCGGCCGAGCTAAACTTATTTCTTGATTTTTTCCCTTCCCCGTCGAAATTTCACCCATCTCTAGACGTTTAACATACTCATCATGTTGTTTTTGTCGAATGGCGTCTTTTCTTTTGCAGGAAGCTCCAGTAATGTTGACAATCATACTAAGATAATCAAAAAAGTTTCTCACGCTTGCATGTTCCGTTGTTGTAGCTACAACTACCAACTGTAGTTGGTGGGCAAGCAATGAATATAAAATGCGCACCTGTGTTCATCTAAGATTTTTTTCTTCAGTCCATTAAGCTCACCCCGCATATTGGATGCTCCATCGTACCCTTGACCTCGTAGTTTAAATAGTGATAATCCAAGTTTTGCAAAATTCTCTATAGCACTTTTCAAAGATGACGCGCAAGTGTCACTGACATGCACAATTGCAAGAAATCGTTCAATCACTTCCCCATCATCATTCACATACCTCAAAACAATTGACATTTGCTCCTTTATAGAACTATCGCGAGCTTCATCAATCAAAAGAGAAAAGAATTTTTCTCGCATCTCATTCACGATTATGTTTCTCACCTCTGTTGCACAAGCATTAACAATTTCCTTGTGTAGTTTCGGAGAAGTCAACTGGTGATTTCCCGGAACATTATATTTCATCACCCTATTAACTTCATCGTTACGCTCAGAATACCTAGGGGTGGTTCGGTACGGTATACCGTACCAAAACTGCGATACCGTGTACCGTACCGAAATTTCGATATCTAAAAAAATCATACCAATACCATACCAAAATTTCGGTATACCTTAAATTTCGATACGGTATCATACCAAAATTTCGGTATGGTATCGGTATCATACCTTCTATACCATTCACATAGAGGGTTTTACCATGTGTGTCTCGTAACTCGTTAATTTGCTATTTTCGAATTTTTGGTCAATTTACACTCCTTGGGCCCCAATAAGATGGATTATTAATACCAAATTTTCCAAAATAAAAAGATTTTTAATTCATAAAATAACCTTAAAAGTTTATATATTTTAGTGAGTCTCCTTAGTAAGACAAAGAACTTTATATAACCACAAAATTTGGTATGGTTATGGGCTAAATAAATTTATTAAGATCCTTATAATATTTTATCCATTTTATATTTTTTGAAATAATATAATATTAAAAAATTTTGTATTTCGGTATTTCGGTATAATCGGTATACCTAATTTTTAAAATTTCATACCTTTACCGTACCGAAAATTTTCGGTACGGTATCATACCTTACCAAAAACTTCGGTATACCAAAATTTTCGATATTCTCGGTACGTTACGGTACGATAAGGACGGTATATCGGTATTTCGGTATATTTCCCCGCCCTAAGAATACCATTTGATGAGTTCAAGAAAATTACCCCAATTTTTCGAACTTGCGGA
This sequence comes from Craterostigma plantagineum, assembly GCA_027422505.1. Classification (NCBI taxonomy): domain Eukaryota; kingdom Viridiplantae; phylum Streptophyta; class Magnoliopsida; order Lamiales; family Linderniaceae; genus Craterostigma; species Craterostigma plantagineum. Next base: position 4,235,242 of record JAPQWV010000043.1, on the reverse strand, counting down.
CTCATCATTTCCACGGAAAGCCAAACCTTGATTTACAAGAAATCGGATCACATCAAGTACCGCTGTCAACCGAATACGATAATCGACTTCACTTTGTTTATTTTGCCGTGACAACATATAATCCAAATTATTTCTTCGATTTTTTTATGACTCCAACTGAACTCTAGCATGGTTGTGCTTACTGTCATTAGTTCCTTCATGATCACGGAACTTTTCTAACGCCTTTTTCCAATTTTTGAAACCATGCACCGTAAATACGTCATCCCCGTTTTTACTACCAGTAGGAAACAAAAAGCACCATAAGCAAAATGCAGCGTCTTTCGATGTACTATATTCAAGCCAACTAAATTGATTGTACCATGTTTCCTGAAATTTTCTCATGCATCCACTAATATCTGTCCGAGGAAAATTTTTACCTCTTGGTTGACAAGGACCTTTCGCCAAGTATCTTCTCCTTAGTTCCTATCGAATATTAACAGAATATTCGCTAGTTGACTTACGTAAAGCAGGGTCGCCAACAATATCATCTTCGGATAATTCAATTTCTTCTCTAGCCCTTTTACAACGAATTTCTCGTGTATTCACATTGTCTGACGATGATGCAATGTCTTTCGATTTCTTCTGGAAAAATTTTTCAATAGAAGGATTTCTGTAAAAGAAAAAAAAGGTTAATCCCTACATAAATTGATAAGATGGACAAGAATTTGATTGCGAAAAAAATATTACTTGGTTGTACGGGACGCCATGTTTGCAATTGCGGACTTGCAGTGAACCAGAGTTTATATGTTGAGTTATGTTAATGATAATGATAAGGGTTTTGTTAGTATTTATTTAGTGGTCAAAAGAAAAAGAAAAAGTAAACTTAAGAAAACTCGTTAATATAGCCAAGTAACAAAGGCCAACATTTATTTAATTTTAAAATTGTTGGCCCAGTTAAAAGTAGCCCAGTTAAAATTAGAAATCTCAAACGAGTTCTTCTTCCTCCTCCTTTGTTCTAGCAGCTCAAAACCCTGAAAATTACAGTACAACCATGGCGACCTAAATTGAAAGCTCTATCATATATCCTTCTGACGGCGGCCGCTGGGGGGTCGGGCGACCCCCTTGACCCCCTGTGGTTCCGTCCCTGGGAGTCTCGATAGTTACACATGGTACGGAAAGATACTACAATTAACATACGCAGGTACTACACTAGCATATGTTATGGTACTACGAACATCTATATATTGGTACTACAAACATCTGCGTATTGGTGCTACAAGTGTTTTTAGGATAGGAGTCTCGATACTTACACATGATACAGAAAGATACTACAAGTAACCTACGCATGGTACTACACTAGCTCACGGTACTGCAAACATCTATATGTTGGTACTACAAACCTGGGTAGGAATTTTTCGACACCATCCGAATTATTTTTGGTCTCGGACTATGTTACCATAGTTATAAATACTTTAGTGGTGATTTGGTATCAATACTGGTGGGTTAATATTTAGAATAAGGGATTATTACGTTGAAACCCCAACTTTCTTTCTACTTAATATGATACTTGTAAGAAGATCTTACTACACAGTCAAGGTTTTTTATCGATCGAAAGTTAGTGTTTATATTTTATGTTATCGTGTGTTTAATTCGATTATGTGACGCATTTTGGAAGTTTGCACGCCTTATTTGCACAATAATCTACGTGTTTTCGAAAACGTGGTACGAAAATGATACTACAAGTAACCTACGAATGGTACTACACTAGCATATGTTATGGTACTACGAACATCTATATATTGGTACTACAAACATCTGGATATTGGTACTACAAGCGTTTTTAGGGTAGGAGTCTCGATAGTTACACATGGTACGGAAAAATACTACAAGTAACCTATGTATGATACTACGGTAGCTCACGATACGGTACCGTAAACATCTATATATAAGTAGTACAAACAGCATGAGGGTGTTGCAGACGAACACGTCGGTGTCAAAACCAGCCTTGAACAGCCTCCCATGAACCTCAAGTCCCTTCGGTACGAGGCCATAGTCGGCGCAGAGCTTCAACACAAACAAAAAAGTGTAATCGTCTGGCCCAAAGGGGCCCTCTTTCAGCAACCCATTGTATGCCCGAATTCCGAGCTCAAGAGCAGCGCAGCTATGGCGATCACCGTTGCTGACGATAGTGCAAGCTTTTATGAGTGTGTTGTGTAGGAAAGGAGTTTTCTTGGAGAAGGGCTTGTACTGGGCGAAGATGGAGGTCAGTGTCTTCGCGGTATTGACGGCGCTGGGGAAATGAGTGGAGTAGGAGAGGATCAGCGCGGCGGATAGGGGTGGTTCGGTACGGTATACCGTACCAAAATTGTGATACCGTATACCGTACCGAAATTTCGGTATCTAAAAAAATCATACCAATACCATACGAAAATTTCGGTATACCTTAAATTTCGATACGGTATCATACCGAAATATCGTTAATTCGTTGTTTTCGAATTTCTAGTCAATGTCAAACTCCTTATGCCCCAATAAGATGGAATATTAACACCAAATTTTCCAAAATAAAAAGATTTTTAATTCATAAAATAACTTTAAATACATATTTTAGTCGGTCTCCTTAGTAAGACAAAGAATTTTACATAACCACAAAATACAACTTTATATATAGATTAATTAAAATGAAACGGCTATTTAATAAAATTAGTGAAATATGGTGGGCCTCAATAATCTTAGAAGTTGGGTATATAGTTAATAATTTATGTGCTAAATAAATTTATGAAGGTCCTTATAATATTTTTATCCATTTTATATTTTTTTGAAATACTATAATATATGTAGGTGTGTGTGTAAATATATATATATATATATATATATAAAATATTAAAAATTTTAATATTTCGGTATTTCGGTATAATCGGTATTTTTTAAAATTTTTATACCATTACCGTACCGAAAATTTTCGGTACGGTATCATACCTTATCAAAAACTTCGGTATACCAAAATTTTCGATATTTTCGGTACGTTTCGATACGATAAGGACAGTATATCGGTATTTCGATATATTTCCCCAGCCCTAGCGGCGGATATGGAGACGGAGGAGGGCAGGAAACCGCCGGTGACGGCGGCGCCGTGGCACTGCTCCACGGCGAATAACGGCAGCGGTGAGGTTCTGCTATGGTGGTGGAGAATGTTGCACGGCGACGAGAGGGTTGAGGAGAGTCGAGGGGTTTCGGATCGTCTGTGCCACATCAGTCTTCCACCTTTGTGTTCCACCAACCATTCCCCGACAAGTGTTAAACTGAGTTGACCAACTGTACACTTTTCGTAATTTTGATTGGTGGAACACCAAATTGGAACACCAATGTGGAATAGAGGATTCAATCTAGAGGCGAGGGTGCAAAGGTTTTTGTAGAGTGTAGACATGGCGAGAAAACATCAAACATCATGGGCCAGAATCACGGTTGTTCCAATACATGGATGGGTTATAATAACTTGAACGTTCATTATTTATCTTTCTGAAATTACCCAAGTTGTCGTTTGCATTAATATCGCTATTTAAGCAAATAAATCTTACAGACAACTCAACAAACGCAGAGATTAGCGTTTATTCCTTTTCTAAAATAATGATAACCACGTCTTTTGTTTAGGCAGAGCAGTTTGCAATAGCACAATACAGTTTTTTGACCGGTGTGGGCAAACATTCAATAACACAAAAGAATTCATTAGAGGAAAGAGTCAGAAACCTACGATAGTTTTCGATATGATACAAAAAGATGCGAATTTTTTTTCACGAGCCGAAATGTCAGCAAGAGATAAGGCCCCTTATAATCTTCTGAACCGAGGAATATACGAGTTCACCAGAATCACTATGTCTGGTAATAAATAGCTCCTAAAGGTAAGCATCAACTCTTCTATAGTTTTTGGCTCGCAAGGTTATGTAGAATCGATAGTATGCGTTTGAGGTGTCAAATTTCCCAACGTAGATGAAGAGTCGGCGCATACCTTATACCCTCTGCCATACGCAGCAATGAGTAGAGCTTCGGCACGACCTGAATAACTCGTGTATAGCAAATATATACAGAGATGCTTAACGAAAAATGTATATCATACGTGCGAATAAAATTATACAAGAATACCGACCATGATCTTTCTTCCTTTTCAACATTGGGCCAATTGAAGGAAACAGAGTTGAGGCTAGCTCTCTGCTATCGTCCTGTCAAGGAAATTACAAGTTAATCAAACGAAAAAACAAATGCAGTTTCTCTTTAAACAAATGGAGATAGGAAAGCGGGCAAAATTCTGTAAAGATCATACGAACCTTACTTGAGCGACTCCCGGCGAGTTTTAACTCACTCTTCCATGATACTGATGGAATTGGAACAACAGAATATCCCGAGGCAACCAAGATCCCTATCCATAGTCCATATCCAAATCCTCCACTCCACCATCCCTTTTTACCGAAAAGATTTGTCAAAAACTCAAGCAAGCAAAATAAACTTCTAACAAATGTGATATTTAGAAATGTATATATGAAAAGCAGGCCCATCATTAAAATTGATTCGATAACAAGAAAGGGAAACGCAACATCTGTCGATTGATTGTCTAACCTGCTTACCATCTTGAGGATAAGGAATCGACTGTTCCACGTATGCAGTGGTTCCTGAGATAAATATGAATGAAAATTGATAAAATTACCATCCTGTTAGTTTTTTAATAAGGGGGTATGAATTCATGGCTTTGAATACCATATTTGGCCCATGGAGTTCAATCGTAAATGAAAACAACTAGGCTGAAAACGGGGTTAAAGAATTTATCCTTTTCAGCAAGATAATCTTTCTATGAACTATGGCACGGCCGACACTATTACAATCATAAAAATCAATTGACCAACAAGTGATAAAGCCAAGAACTCGATATGCACAGACGAGATAATGAGACAATTTAGCATACCTATTGGAGCATCAACTGCTCGAAGTAACTTGACTATGGACTTCACATCAAGGCGTTTTCGTACTCTTTTGCCGACCAACACCTTCAAGTGAGGCGAATCATATACCTATAACATAGTCGAACATAAACAACGTAGCTCAATCATAATCTCGGAACTATCCAACTAGTCTTCTTCATGATAAAAGCTTAATACACCACCAGCAACAATAATGTGGGGGAAAAAGTTACCACTATTATGAAAAAGCACATAGCTGAGCTCCGAAACCAAAAAGTACCTGAGGATAACCATCGGGGTCTATAACTGCCAAAGCTCCATAAATATCCGGGTCAACTCCGATAACCCAACCTGGGTGACCCGACCCGCCGCAAAAGGACCCTTCCGCAACAGGGGTTTCATCAACATTATGGAAAGGGCAAGATAGGGAATCTAGCCAATCGAGCTTCAGCTGCTCAGCGTTCACAGTTGCCTTCCTTCCTCTTGCATTGACTCCTCTTTTAGCGCCGTTGGGCTTAAGGGTTGGCGTTGGGGTTTCGGGAACTGCTACGACTTCTGGGCCGACGATGGCGGCGGTAGTTGTGGAGGCGAAGAGGCGCCTCGTGGCGGAGGTGAAACGGAGGAGCGTCGGCGGTGATTTGAAGGGGAAAAGAAGGGCTTGAGGAGTCATCGTTTTTGGAGGGAATGAGACATTTTCCATCAACGTCTTGTTTTGAAGCAGATCAGCAGAAAGAAAACACTGATAATTGAAAGTGGGGAAACATTTATTAGTCCTTTCTTTCTCTTCTTATAAATAATTCGATTATTTTCAGATTAGTTATGTTTTAATAGTTTATTTAAAAAGGAAAGGTTTGGGCCGCTGCTCCGGGTAAACATCTACGGCGATTTGTTTTCTATCGTCTCGACATATACATTATTTGGGCTCAACCGAATTAACAAATAAAGCTCATGCTACGTTATACTCTCTCTGTCCCAAGTGTTTGTAGACTTTTGAAAGTTAGCAATGGAATTAAGAAATTTTATATTTTAATAATATAGTACAATTAAAAGGTAAAAAAGTGTATATTTCGACACGGCTTTAAGAATATTTGATATTATTATATTGATTGTTTGTGATTGTTTTTTTGCTAAATAAGGAAACGTACAAAAGATGTGGGACGCCCGATTTTGTAAAATATATAAAATGGTTTGGAAGGGGGAGAGAGTATATTTAAACTCTTTTCGGAGGATGTTTAAAGAACAAATTAATACTTTTTACTAGTTAGAGAGTAAATTAAATCATGCACAATCCATTTAGGTACAACCAATTTCTTCAACCCTTCAATGTAACTTATGTGGCGGAGCATTGTTGCATTGAGCTAACTAACTCTTCGTTTTAATTCAACCCTTCAACTAATTTCTTTTTATTTGTTTGAAACGGAAATCTTATTGTTCAGATCAAACTAGCGTAATTTGAACAATATTCATCAAACAAAAAAATTTAAACTTGTGAACTAGTTGAGAATTAGATTTTTTTTTCACATTATTTGTCTCTACGTTACGTATATTTGACATTGTTGTTCGCCAATACATTCATAAGTCAAATGTTGCGAGTAAATTAAGGCAAAAAAGAAGGTAAAGAGCAACACATAAATAAAAAAGAAAAAGAATCCGACAAAGAAAACTGAGACTGAAATGCTTCTTTTTGAACGTTTTTTTTATTACATGCACTAACTAGGCCTGACAAATAATAATCACGTAGCAATGTTTGAATATTACATTTACACACCGCTGGACCTAACTATTCATAAGGAAAATGAATGAATAAATGAAAAACCCTAAGAAAAAGGAGTGAGAACAAAAAGAAAGAAAACAAGGCGTAGATTCTGGGAAAGTCTTTGCGGTTGCTGTCCTACCATATTACCATTGATTGAGAGGAAAAGAACCCGAGTTCGACCCGGGCCGACCCGGTTCTTGAATTGCGGTTGGGATTGGAATGATGCTTGTTGCCAATGCCATGCCATTATCTTGAAAGTAATGACAAAGAAAGATTGTAGCGAAGTGTGAAAATCCATAATGCCTAGAGCTGCGTTAGCTCCATTCGAGCAACCTCGTGTTGAAAATATATTTCCAAAACCTCGTACTGGAAACTCGAACACCGTAATAATGTCGATAACGATAGTATCTCTATGCTTCTCTCGTAGTCATTGATGTTTTCTTATTATTTTCTTGATAGATTTTCAAGAGTGGGCATTTGCTTATATCTTCCAAGGGTAAGTTCTTTCCACACTTGCTTATGGTATTTTGATAGTTTTACCGAGTTCTCAAACTTCTTGCAGGCTTGGGGTGGAAATCTTGGAAGAAGAGATGGTTTATCCTTACAAGCACTTCGCTGGTCTTCTTTAAGAAACAAAACGATCCTGTTGATCTCGTTCTCACTTCATCTTTTTCAATTTCATACAATGTTATTTAGTGTGATTTTTATGTTTAGGGCTAAGAATCTGAATTTTATATGCAGAGTGCAACTCCTCAGAATGGAGGAGGTGAAGTAAATTTGACTCTAGGCAGCATCGACTTAAATAATTCTGCAAGGCATGCTTCAATAGCATACATCTCATGTAAGATTTTCCTTTTTCCCTATAGATTCCATTCAATGGTTTCTTCTTTTCTTTTTCACAGTGTTGTTGTTAGAGAAGACAAGAAGCTTCTAACCATTTTGTTTCCCGATGGGCGCAATGGTCGGGCATTCACTCTCAAGGTGCCATTACTTAATTACCCTTAAATCCTGTCCATTGTCTTGGCTTGTAAAGGTGAATGCTGTCGAAATTCTTACAACTTTATAGGCTGAGATGCTTGAGGATTTGTACGAGTGGAAGACAGCCTTCGAGCGTGCTCTTGCCCAAGCGCCAAATGCTTCTCTTGCGATGGGATGCCATGGGATGTACAGAAATGACGCCAATGATTCTACTGAGGGCTCTTTCAGCCAACGTTCGTATTATTTTTATTCCGTTAAGAAAACTTTGCTTGGCCTATTTCTTTTCTAAAAATCGTGCTTGTGATATCTTAATTCAGGGAAACGGAAGAATCCCGTTAAGTCTTTAATCGTAGGACGGCCCATTTTGCTCGCATTAGAGGATATCGACGGTAGTCCTTCGTTCTTGGAGAAAGGCCTTCAATTTCTTGAAAAATACAGTATCGTGCGAACGTTTTAGCTTCGCGATTAAGAAGAGATTTTTCTTTTAGTTCTCACTTCTGAGGACGACCCCCCTTTTTTTTCTAACAGGGATAAAGCTAGAAGGAATTCTAAGGCAATCTGCAGATGTTGCTGAAGTGGAAAGAAGAGTTCTTGAGTATGAACAAGGTAGAGTTTCCTACGCCATTCAAATGTGTGTCATTTTAACAATACGTTTCGCTTCCACTGTTTAGACGTCTATCTCCAATTGTCTAGGCAAGATCGAGTTCGATCCTAAAGAGGATGGTCATGTCCTCGGGGACTGCGTTAAGGTTTTGAGTTCCCACTTTCCAAGCGCTTAACTTCTCATTTTTCGCCTTTCGTCTAATCAAACGCCCCCATTTTAATTTCATAAGCACGTCCTTCGCCGTCTGCCTTCGTCTCCCTTCCCTTCTTCTTGCTGCATTCTGCTGTTAGAAGCCTACAGTAAGTTGCTTGTTCTTTTTCTTTATCATCGTTTAATAATAAGCACATGGAAATCAAACTATCAATTCCTCGACTATTTTCCTTGTGCTGCTCTTCAAGAAATTGATCCCAAAGAAGCCCGAGTCAAAGCAATGCGATCTGCCGTACAAGAATCATTTCCCGAGCCTAGCAGGCGACTTCTGCAGAGGTATCAAATATGCGCCTAAATCTCTCTTCTAAACCTCGAAAAAAAAGTGATGGTTATTAAATTTCTGACAAGCTTGTTTCGGTGATCATCAGAGTTCTTAAGATGATGCGAGCGATTTCCTCCCACGCTTTAGAGAATCGAATGACTGCGTCTAATGTTGCTGCTTGTATGGCTCCGTTGCTATTGCGCCCGATTTTAGCCGGCGAATGCGACTTTGACGTCGAAAAAGATGACTCAGCTTATTGCAGCTGCGAACGCTGCCAATAGTGCGCGTGCGGTTATTACGACTTTGATGGAAGAGTACGATGATATTTTCGATGTGAGTTGTTTTTTTGGTAAGATTTATGAAACTTGTTATTACATTTCCGTGCAGTGACCGCTGAGGGGATTGAGTTACTTTTCTTTTTTCAGGACGAGGGACTACGCAGATGCTCGATGTCTGAAGATTCTCAAACTTATAAGAGCGAAAGCGAAGATAGCAGTGATGATGAATGCTCTGTAGTTGCCAATGGTTGCCATGGTGCTGAGAACGAACTTGAGGGGAAAAGCGATTTTGGTGGTGATCGTACACTTAGCGGAAAATTAAGCGAAAGTACTGCAGGCGATCTTTACGACTATAAGGTTCTTTGCTCAAAAACGCACGCACATATAATTGAACTTTTTTCGCCAAACTTCCCCTGTTTTTATCTTTGTACCAGGCGATCGAAAACGACAGTTCAGGAAATGTATCTCCATTGCAGAGCACGGCAAGATTATCTCCAAAGATTAAGTCCATGCAGCGACTTGATATAGCGAAAACTGATTTGTGTCACGGAGTAAGAAAGGAAGTGAGTAATGTGTAGTCTTTAAGGAGGTGGTGTATTATCATCGCCACATCATGTTAAAACATACACTTATTGTTAATAAGCTTATCATCTTCTTCAGGCGAGAGGAAGCGCCATTTTGCGAGCTACCTTGGAGAGAAGAAGGCAATCATTGCAAGAGAGCCGATTGGCCCTCGAACGAGACGTACGCTTTTGCTTTACATTAACTTAACGCTGCGCTAATCAGGCATTCGAACTAAAAGCTTACTTACATTTTCTTGTTCTTTGAAAAAAAAAAAAACAGGTCATGAGATGCAAGGACAACTGCAAGCTGAGAGAGACCGACGAACTGCTTTAGAACTTGGCCTGAGCATGGCGTCTGGGCAATTCCTCGATGCTCATGGCATAGATGATCCCAAGGTTTAACTAATCATCTCCCTCTCAACTTGTTTTTTTTTCTAAAATTCTTCCTGGAAATTTTGCTAAAGACGCTGAAACATTTTCTTTTTTTCATTTAAAAAAAATAAAGACGAGGGCCGAGCTCGAGGAGATAGCTCTTGTTGAGGCTGATGTGGCAAGGTTGAAGCATAATATCGCCGAACTTCATCACCACCTAAACCAACAACGCCAACAGTCTCATTACTGTTCTCTTATGGATTCATACTACACCTATGAAAATATTTCTACTGCGACTCAAACTTCAGAGCCGCGAGTTCGATTCACACATATCATCAAACCGATCATTTGCAGACGCACCTTCTCCATGCGTTAAAATCTTTTCGTGTTAAAACAATGTATATTTCCTTGCAGCAGATATTACCAGCCAGATTTTGATGCAAACCTTGCCGTTTGTAACCATGAAAGAAGACAAACAACAACCGAGGTAAAGTAAAACAGCTCAATCATTATGTGTCGCATAGAAAGAAATGTATGAATGCATAACAATCAACCGTAAAATGCATCCGAAAGATGTAAATTTTATCGCAGGTGTTAGGCTATCCTCGACATCCATCAACGGCCCCACTAGAATTACCGACGACCCAACTCAAGCTTTTCAAGGAAGGGAGGTTCCATTTAATGGAACATCAGTTCCATCTCCAAGACTTAAAAAACTACGTATTGTTCGTTCCTCGTGATTGTGTATAAGCCATCGTCTCTTCCATGGAACTAATAACAAATCCATGAGTGTCTTGTGTGGTCGTTAAGTTCGTACATAATGTGCACAAAATACGTGTTTCAGTTATTAGCTTTTCGCCGAATTATTGATACAATACATCAATACACGCAGATACATGAGTGATAACTTAACACTTTAATAGATGCTCTACTGTGATTTCGTAACATGTTTCTCCAAGCCAGGAATGTGTCTCTCCGTGAAATACTTTCTCCAGTTTATTTTTCTCGTGTCGATTTCGAAATTCGATTTTTCCTCATCTGACATCTCTTCTAGTAGCTTGTCTGTGTTGCCCGTGTCGAATCTGCAATCGTCGAACGAAGAATGAAAGTTTAGGGTTTCTTTACATCGGTGAACGAAAGATTTAGTCGTTACTAAGTATTCTAACCTTCCTTTGACGAAACCGATGAACCCACCAACCTTGCTTAGGTGCTCGGCGTAAGCAATCCTCACTTTGCTTCGCCTATCAATTTGTGCTTCACCCTTTCCATTAACACGCTCGCCCAACATTGCATTCCTAGTGTACTTTGAGAGATCGTTATAGTTGTCGAACAACTTAATTCTCGGTATAGTATTACTTCGTCCATTGTCGAATAAATATTTCGTCGAGTTAAAATACTCATGGAGAATTTCGAAGAAATCACGGAACTGAAGAGGGTTGGCCACGCCAGACGCCACGTGGTGAACGCTTAGCGTTGGCTTCGATTTGCTTCCTCCGTGCTTTGCGATGCTTGCGATCATCGAGTTTACTACAAAGTCCAGAGGGACCTGAATAACGTAGAAATACAAACGATTATTCGATTTAATAACTCTTTAAATGAAAAAAAAATGGAGTAAGCTTACGATATCCATGTGCGCTCGAGGATCGGCCAAAAATGCAGGAAGCTGACCTTTTCCATAAGAGATGATCAGTGGGTCGAAACATCTGTTACGAAAATAAAATGATGGTTGGCCTAGTTAATAATTGCTTGCGAAAAATGGAGATTATTTCTAGGGTTTTAGGGTTATTAGTTAGATGAAGCATAGTGGGCAATTATATTAAAATGTACTCACTTGTTCCCTTGTATCCATCCTGGGAAAGGATCGTTATAAGTACTTTCGATAACGGATGGCCTGACTAAAAGAACGGGCGTTTCTCCCCTTATTTGGTCGATCGCCATTTCGCTTAGCGCTTTCGTCAAGTGATACGCATTATAGAATCCGAATAAGTTTGCCCTATATGTAAATATTACGTTGTCAAATCGCAGCATTTAAGGGAAATAATAAAACCCCGGAATTTTTTAAGTGGTTATTTCACCTCTCTTGACCTAATCGCTTCAAATTCTTGGTCACGTCACATTCTTGTGAAGTACGACACAATTTCATTGCGAGGCTAATCTCTTCGGCTAAATCGAGTTGAGGAGGGGATAAGGAAGATATCGACGACGTATGATTATCATCTTCGACGTTATTCCTCCCATTTTGACCCAATGGTTTCTCAGGTATAAGGCCTTCATTTCTTCCACAAACATAGGCTGCATGTTTATGTATTATTATTATTAGAATAGTTCAAAATCATTATGAACAATAGAGTCAATTATTACACTGTGCGTTATTCATGGACTTGCCTGTTGAAATATGAACGAATAACTTAATGTTCTTGCACGTTTTGGCAAACCTCATTAGCCTTAAAGGGGCAACCACGTTTATGTCGAGTAACGTGTCATACCTGGGAAAACATGTTCATGTTTATATCAATGTCAGGTGCATGTGTATTATGCAGACAGAGATTATATAACTTTTCATCAGTTCTACAGATATATATTTAATCAGACGCTCTTATAACACAACATCTATTTAGTCGTATAACATTGAACCTTTCATTCCAGGTTGTGCTCGCTGCAGAATCTACAATGACATGTACATCCTTCATAATTTCTCGAGCAGATTTAGGGTCCAACCCGAGATTTGGTTCACAGATATTTCCAGCAACTGCTATTAGCTTCTCCCTTACAAACGCTTGGTAATCATCTTCATGCTTGCCCTTAAGAGACTTGAATAAATCCGAATCTATGATCTGATAAAAAAACGCATTTAGAAAAAATGAAAAAAAAATTGTGGGTCTCTCTCATCATGAATTTACACCTTTTGCCCGACTAATATATTTGATATGATGATAGAAAAACATATCGACGGCGTAGAGAGAAAGAAATTATACTTCTTTGGTCAGCCTTTCATCTGCAGCCTCTTTGTCTTCTGCTTTTATTAAACAATATATTTTACCAACTGACGTCGCTCTCAACAACTTCTCCACAAACGCTGCAAGAAACCCTCAAAATTTATAAGTTAACCCTAAAAAAATTAACAAATAATAATAATTCTACGCAGTCGATTATCCAGTACATTATTCACGTGCATGATAAAAGAAGAAACTAAAAGATGCATATATAGACATGCTACACCTCTAGAGCTTCTAATATTTCGCACGAACGATTAGTTAATTGCATGAGAAGACATATAAAATCCCTACAATACCTTTGCCTAAAAGACCAGTGGCGCCAGTGATGAAGACATTTTTCCCTCGAAAAAACTCAAATATCCCAACGCCTTCGACCCCATTACTTGTATCGACGTCTTGATCAGCCTCTAATAGTGAAGACAAAAGGGACTCAAGAGGGTGTTGTAGACGGCGATAATATGCCACTCCGTCGTTTCGAGACATCGATTTTCCGCAGTTTTTCCTCGAAGCATTACTATTATTAAAACCAATAATCTTGTCGTCAGTTAAGAAACTAACTTTGGATATTGGGTCAGAACGCTTTTGCAGAGAACATATGGCTGTGGAAGAAATCAAATTATTTTCGGGCGACCTCACGCAGCAAGCTGGGAAAGGCGAGCTGTGAACGAGCGACATGGTGATATTATAAATAATTAAATTCAAATATTATGTTTCGTTACTACCAATTGTAATTGTACATAGTGCTATGGCCTATTATTTATAGGGCAAACAAAAGAGTTGATAATGTAAGAAATATGCTCTAATTTTGAAAATAGTAACAACTCGGGCTATTATCAAGTCGTTCGTGGCATGCTACGTACTAAAAAGAAATTCTAAGAGTTGTTAGAACGCCGGCTATTATTGTTACTCCCTCTCTCCCAATCTTTTTGTACATTTGTGATTTGACACGCAAATTAAGAAACTGAATATTTTAATACTATAGTACAATTAAGAGGTAAAAAAGTGTATATTTTGACACGACTTTTTAATACTGTTTAATATTATTATATTGATTGTTTGTGATAGTTCTTTTACTAAATAAGGAAATGTACAAAAGATGTGGGACGCCCGATTTAGTAAAATGTATAAAATGGTTGGGACGGATGGAGTATTATAGAAATATGTAGGCTAGTAATATGTCATAATGTCCGCCTTCATAACTACTATTGTTATGAAAGTCGCCGGCTAATGACAAATTAAGAGAGGACTTGAGAAAGATACCAATCAGTAGGGTTGTAAACGAATCGAACTAAGTTCGATTGGCGATTGTCATTAATAGTAATAATGACTGGGGAACATGGACACATCGGTTGTTAGAGTTTATATGCCAATCCTGTTGAATACATCAATGAGATATTGAAATGGAGAAATAAAATAAAATATGGACCATGTGATATGTATGCTTGATATAAAAAGTAAAGCGAGATGGCTGGTCCGGTCAAGACAAAAAATCGGAAAAATCAAAGCAATTGCTTATCTACCTTTTCTTCTTTAGACCGATAGAAATGATCAGAAACCATGGTTTTTTAGTAGCACGCTTGTTTGATATTCAACCAAGTATCACGATAATTATCCAAAATTATAGCAAAAAAAAAGAAATTCAAAATAAAAATCAAAATTAGCGCATGGTAGAACAACATGCGTAAAAATAAAACGTTCCCAACATTTTTGTATTACAAAATATACAATATTGGGCCGTTGAGCCTAATGGACCAAAGGCAAAAGCCCATCACACATATCAACTTCTTTCTTACAGCCCACGGGTCGGAAAACTAAAACGGGTCGTCGGGCACGAAACCCTTCCTCAGCATCTCGTCATGCAAATGACACGCCTCCTTTATATCTTCCATCGAAACGTAGCCATTGATCAGAGACGTATAAGTCGACTTATCGGGCCCCACTCCCTTCTCTAACATCCTTCGGTAAATCTCATCAGCTTCTCGCATTTTTCCCGAGCTTACAAAATCTGTCGACCAAGACGTTATACGTAATGGCATCAGGCGATAATAGCCCAACTTCAGCTTCCATTCTTCCCAAAAGGTCGAATGCCAAGTCGACCTTCTCTTCCTCATGAACCCATGCATGAGAGTGTTGTACGATAGCAGTCGGGCGAAATACCCCTCGATTTCATCTTTTCAAGAAACTCGAGCCCCTTAATGGAATCGCCCGATCTGCAAAAGCCCTTTACGATCGTATTGCAGGTGATTTTGTTCGGCTCTATGCCTTTATCGATCATTTCGTTCCACAGTTTCAGCGCCTCCGAAAAACATTTCCGCTGCAATAACCGTTGATCAGCGTGGCGAAGGTGACGTAATTAGGGTTTACGCCCTCGGAAATCATGTCGCCCATAAGCTCCACGGCCCTTTCCATTTCGCCCGCCTTGCAATACCCATCGACCAGAGTATTGTACGTGACGACGTCGGGCTTTATGCTTCTCTGGCGCATTGAATCGAACAGATTCGAGGCGCTTCAAATGTCTCCGTTCTTGCAGTAACCATTCATTAGAGTCGAGTACGTGCAGAAATCGGGGCGCACCCCTCTCTCCAACATCTCTTGGAAAAGCGCCTCGGCTTCTTGGAGAGATTTTTCTCGGCATAATCCGTTTAGGAGATTATTGTAACGACGACGTCCACTTCGAAGCCAAGCCTCAGCATTTCGTCGCGCAAATTCATAGCTTCCGAGACGGAGCCATGCCTGCAAAATCCACCGATTAGAATGGTGCAGACGATTTTGTCGGGCTTCAACCCTTTCGACCTCATTTCGTCATAGTAGGACATCATTCGGCGAAGATCACCGTTTCTTGATTATAACCCTATGATCAAACTGTAGCTAATCAAATCATGGGCAACGCCTTGGCTCGACATTTCTTGAAAGATACTCATGGCTTCAACTGCATTGTCCTTCCTACAATATTCAGCGAGCAGTGTGTTGTATGAGGCTGTATCTGGGATTAGTCCCTCCTCCTTTATTTCGTTTAAGACTTCCTTAGCTTTCTCAAAACGCCCGCTATTACAGAAACCGTTGATGTTTGAGTTGTAAGTCAAAAGTCAAGGTTCTAAATTCTTTCCCTTCATCAGCTTCAAGAATTCGATCCCTGCCTCCAAATCTCGTCCTTTACAGCACGAGCTGATTAAGGTGTTGTACGTCACTGCGTCGCGACGATTCCTCTTTTCTGCATTTCGCCGATAAACTCCTTAGCTCTATCGATCTTACCATCCTTACACAGAACATTCACCATGATGTTTACTGTGTATACGTTCAAATCCACCCCACTCTTGTCAATCTCATGAAAAACATCCTTTGCTAAATCAACCCACCCAATTTTCCGAGCCCCCCAAGAATGCAGTTACACGCATTGATCGATATAAGTATGTTTCTGCATCTTAAGGTCCTTAATGCCTCTACGGCCTCCCTAAACTTCCTAGCATGTACAAAAGTCCTAATAAACAAATCGAAAACGGCTAAGTTCGACCCACATTTGTCCAAGGTACCCATCATAAAATCAACAATCTCGGATATACAAGCACCCCTCCTCCTAATCATCCTCAAAATCAATGACTGAGCATCAGAAACCCTTCTACACGTGAATAGAAAATGCACAGCTGCACTCAGAGACCACGACGAATGCTTGAAGTTGGGGCTACTGAGAGCAATTGAATCGATGAACTTCTGACCCGTGATGGA
This sequence comes from Craterostigma plantagineum, assembly GCA_027422505.1. Lineage (NCBI taxonomy): Eukaryota > Viridiplantae > Streptophyta > Magnoliopsida > Lamiales > Linderniaceae > Craterostigma > Craterostigma plantagineum. The sequence continues at coordinate 4,218,575 of JAPQWV010000043.1, read as the reverse complement.
ATCGCCGAGATACCGAAACAGAACTTCTGCATACGTCGATGGGGTTAACTGATAGATGAATGGGGAGCTGATTGAGCTACCTCTCCTCAGAGCCCATAACATCTTTTCAGGTAAGAACGACTCCGCCGAAAGCATTTGCGGAGAGAGGGATGAATAACTTCAAGGGTTTTGAGCGGAACAAGCGAGTGCTGATCCCTGGAGCTTATGTAAGAGGAAAATTTGCCGCCTCGACGCCATTGACGCACGGCGGAGAGCGAGGAAACGAAAGCTAGCTACTTTCCCCGCTTTCTTGAGTGAATAATGTAATTGGAGATTTTAGCTTCAAATATTATATTCATTTTGTTTTCAGAAATTAAATTAATAATGAGGATAGTTGAAGAAAATAAAAATATATACCCTTTTCTAGGCAACCTCAATTACATCCCCATTTTCTAAATTTTTATCAACCAACTCCCCATCTCACTTAATTTATTATTAAACTCACTAAATCAAAACAATCATACACATCACTCCTCATGGACGATTTTACCCCTCATTTATTAGTTTTTAAATCATTTCTTCTCCAAACCAACACCCACGTAGCTTTTTTATTCCAGCCCCCTTTCCACCTGGTAAAGATCCCGCCGGCGACGGGAAAGCCCCTGCACGCACCGGAAAAGCTTCGACCTTTCCTAATCTACCGTGGTCTTCTCGCTCTATGTGAGTTGAGATAGGTTTTGTTTTTTTTTTCCACTGTGGGTTACCCTTCGAGATTCTTTAGCTCGATCGAACGAACTTGAGTTAGAGAACACTCCGGTGATGTGTATTATGAACGTTTGTGGCAGTGGCTTTGATCTAAATTGGGTATCGAGTTGTGGGTGTCGCAATTTGGGTGTCGAGCTATGGGTGTTGCGATTTGGCTGTCGGGCTGTAAAAAGTTGAATTTTCCTCGTGTTTTCTACGATTAGCATACGGTGGGTGGCAAGGGAGGTTAGTATTTGGTTAAAATTCGGCTAATTTATTGGTTAAAGCAATCTATTATATGCAGTACCAAAGTATGTTTAATTACAGTACCCATATTTCTTGTATGAAGTACATTTTGAAGCTTTATAGCAGTATCATATGGTAATTGTGTGTCGTTTTACAGGTCCTATATACGAAGCTTTATTGTCTACAAATGTCTTTGGTGGATGAAATGATAGGTTATGTCACATTCTTTTCTCGGTATGTTGTCGATCGGTTCTCGCACATTCTTACGTCGATATGTTTTTATTACGATGTTGGTGGTTAAATGATATTAATATTGTCGATATGTTTGATGATAGTAATATTGTTGGTCGATGATGATATTAATATAGTCGATATATTGTTGGATGAATTTAACACCTGGTACAGAAAGATACTACAAGTAACCTACGTATGGTACAACACTACCTTACAATATGGTACCACGAAAATCTATATATTGGTACTACACGTGGTACGAAAACGATACTACAAGTAACCTACGCATGGTACTACACTAGCATATGTTATGGTACTACGAACATCTATATATTGGTACTACAAACATCTGTATATTGGTACTACAAGCGTTTTTAGGGTAGAAGTCTCCAGTGACGGAACCAGGAATTACAATATGGGGGGTCAAAAAATAAAAATATCAAACCGTTACAAAAAAATCAGTCGGTTGTCCTATAATTGTTTGCTAGAGAAATTATCAAAACGACAAGGATGAATTACATTAGGTAAAAGTAGGCTTCGGGGCCCCATATCCTGAAATCTTCGCAAAATTGCTTCATTTTCAACACTTGTAAATATATCCTTCTCGATGTAGCACACCAACAAATCCGATAGAAAGTCATCACCCATCTTGTTACGTAAATCATGCTTGAGAAATTTCATCGCAGAAAATGTTCTTTCAACAGCAGCTGTTGCAACTGGCAAGACCAACGCCAGCTCTAGAAGTCGGTATACTAGATCGTACATAGTATGATATTCCATAGAATCATCTTCTTCGCAAGCTCTCCATCTCGAAGTTCTTTAAAAGCTTCATTATTTTTCACATTCAAAATATACATGTCCAGTTGTATTCCTAAACGACATAAATCAATGTCATCAAAATCTTCTGCATATAACTTGGCAAGTTGGAGTAACCTCTCACGATTAAAATATCGGAATGATTCTCTCGGATCGAGGGATGAAATGCATAGAAGCAACTCTGTGTTCGACTTTGTAAAACGATCGTCCATCTCATTAAAAAGCTGATCAACAACCTAAGATCACATAAAGGAATAAGTTGTACCGCATTACCTATATTTTGATTCTTCAACTGCAAGGCTTGAGAAAGGTCACTTGTTCTTTCCAATAAACTGAACATTAAATGAGCAAACTTAAAGCGGTTCCTCGACTTTTAGAATCAGTGCCATCTCTAGACAAAGCAATAAGTACTTCCCTCAGCGGCTTCCACAACTCTAAAGGTCTATGAATTGTCTTAAAATGGGAGCCCCAACGAGTATCGCCGGCCGAGCTAAACTTATTTCTTGATTTTTTCCCTTTCCCGTCGAAATTTCACCCATCTCTAGACGTTTAACATACTCATCATGTTGTTTTTGTCGAATGGCGTCTTTTCTTTTGCAGGAAGCTCCAGTAATGTTGACAATCATACTAAGATAATCAAAAAAGTTTCTCACGCTTGCATGTTCCGTTGTTGTAGCTACAACTACCAACTGTAGTTGGTGGGCAAAGCAATGAATATAAAATGCGCACCTGTGTTCATCTAAGATTTTTTTCTTCAGTCCATTAAGCTCACCCCGCATATTGGATGCTCCATCGTACCCTTGACCTCGTAGTTTAAATAGTGATAATCCAAGTTTTGCAAATAAATTATCTATAGCACTTTTCAAATATGACGCGCAAGTGTCACTGACATGCACAATTGCAAGAAATCGTTCAATCACTTCCCCATCATCATTCACATACCTCAAAACAATTGACATTTGCTCCTTTATAGAACTATCGTGAGCTTCATCAATCAAAAGAGAAAAGAATTTTCTCGCATCTCATTCACGATTATGTTTCTCACCTCTGTTGCACAAGCATTAACAATTTCATTTTGTACTTTCGGAGAAGTCAACTGGTGATTTCCCGGAACATTATATTTCATCACCCTATTAACTTCATCGTTACGCTTAGAATACCATTTGATGAGTTCAAGAAAATTACCCCAATTTTTCGAACTTGCGGACTCATCATTTCCACGGAAAGCCAAACATTGATTTACAAGAAATCGGATCACATCAAGTACCGCTGTCAACCGAATACGATAATCAACTTCACTTTGTTTATTTTGCCGTGACAACATATAATCCAAATTATTTCTTCGGTTTTTGAATGACTCCAACTGAACTCTAGCATGGTTGTGCTTACTGTCATTAGTTCCTTCATGATCACGGAACTTTTCTAAGGCCTTTTTCCAATTTTTGAAACCATGCACCGTAAATACGTCATCCCCGTTTTTACTACCAGTAGGAAACAAAAAGCACCATAAGCAAAATGCAGCGTCTTTCGATGTACTATATTCAAGCCAACTAAATTGATTGTACTATGTTTCCTGAAATTTTCTCATGCATCCACTAATATCTGTTCGAGGAAAATTTTTACCTCTTGGTTGACAAGGACCTTTCGCCAAGTATCTTCTCCTTACTTCCTCTCGAATATTAACAGAATATTCGCTAATTGACTTACGTAAAGCAGGGTCGCCAACAATATCATCTTCGGATAATTCAATTTCTTCTCTAGCCCTTTTACAACGAATTTCTCGTGTATTCACATTGTCTGACAATGATGCAATGTCTTTCGGTTTCTTCTGGAAAAATTTTTCAATAGAAGAATTTCTGTAAAAGAAAAAAAAAAGTTAATCCCTACATAAATTGATAAGATGGACAAGAATTTGATTGCGAAAAAAAATATTACTTGGTTGTACGGGACGCCATGTTTGCAATTGCAGACTTGCAGTGAACCAGAGAATTTATATGTTGAGTTATGTTAATGATAATGATAAGGGTTTTGTTAGTATTTAATTAGTGGTCAAAAGAAAAAGAAAAAGTAAACTTAAGAAAACTCGTTAATATAGCCAAGTAACAAAAGCCCAACATTTATTTAATTTTATAATTGTTGGCCCAGTTAAAAGTAGCCCAGTTAAAATTAGAAATCTCAAACGAGTTCTTCTTCCTCCTCCTTTGTTCTAGCAGCTCAAAACCCTGAAAATTACAGTACAACCATGGCGACCTAAATTGAAAGCTCTATCATATATCCTTCTGACGGCGGCCGCTGGGGGGTCGGGCGACCCCCCTGACCCCCGTGGTTCCGTCCCTGGGAGTCTCGATAGTTACACATGGTACGGAAAGATACTACAATTAACCTACGCAGGTACTACAAGCGTTTTTAGGGTAGGAGTCTCGATAATTACACATAGTACGGAAAAATACTACAAGTAACCTATGTATGATACTACGGTAGCTCACGATACGGTACCGTAAACATCTATATATAAGTAGTACAAACAGCATGAGGGTGTTGCAGACGAACACGTCGGTGTCAAAACCAGCCTTGAACAGCCTCCCATGAACCTCAAGTCCCTTCGGTACGAGGCCATAGTCGGCGCAGAGCTTCAACACAAACGAAAAAGTGTAATCGTCTGGCCCAAAGGGGCCCTCTTTCAGCAACCCATTGTATGCCCGAATTCCGAGCTCAAGAGCAGCGCAGCTATGGCGATCACCGTTGCTGACGATAGTGCAGGCTCTTATGAGTGTGTTGTGTAGGAAAGGAGTTTTCTTGGAGAAGGGCTTGTACTGGGCGAAGATGGATGTCAGTGTCTTCGCGGTATTGACGGCGCTGGGGAAATGAGTGGAGTAGGAGAGGATCAGCGCGGCGGATATGGAGACGGAGGAGGGCAGGAAACCGCGGGTGACGGCGGTGCCGTGGCACTGCTCCACGGCGGGCGGTGGAGAATGTTGCACGGCGACGAGAGGGTTCAGGAGAGTCGAGGGGTTTCGGATCGTCTGTGCCACATCAGTGTTCCACCTTTGTGTTCCACCAACCATTCCCCGACAAGTGTTAAACTGAGTTGACCAACTGTACACTTGTCGTAATTTGATTGGTGGAACACCAATCTGGAATAGAGATTCAATCCAGAGGCGAGGGTGCGAAGGTTTTTGTAGAGTGTAGACATGGCGAGAAAACATCAAACATCATGGGCCAGAATCACGGTTGTTCCAATACATGGGTGGGTTATAATAACTTGAACGTTCATTATTTATCTTTCTGAAATTACCCAAGTTGTCGTTTGCATTAATATCGCTATTTAAGCAAATAAATCTTACAGACAACTCAACAAACGCAGAGATTAGCGTTTATTCCTTTTCTAAAATAATGATAACCACGTCTTTTGTTTAGGCACAGCAGTTTGCAATAGCACAATACAGTTTTTTGACCGCTGTGGGCAAACATTCAATAACACAAAAGAATTCATTAGGCACAGCGTTTTTGGCTCGTAAGGTTATGTAGCATCGATAGTATGCGTTTGAGGTGTCAAATTTCCCAACGTAGATGAAGAGTCGGCGCATACCTTATACCCTCTGCCATACGCAGCAATGAGTAGAGCTTCGGCACGACCTGAATAACTCGTGTATAGCAAATATATACAGAGATGCTTAACGAAAAATGTATATTATACGTGCGAATAAAGTTATACAAGAATACCGACCATGATCTTTCTTCCTTTTCAACATTGGGCCAATTGAAGGAAACAGAGTTGAGGCTAGCTCTCTGCTATCGTCCTGTCAAGGAAATTACAAGTTATCGATGTTTAATCAAACGAAAAAACAAATGCAGTTTCTTTTTAAACAAATGGAGATAGAAAAGCGGGCAAAATTCTGTAAAGATCATACGAACCTTACTTGAGCGACTCCCGGCGAGTTTTAACTCACTCTTCCATGATACTGATGGAATTGGAACAACAGAATATCCCGAGGCAACCAAGATCCCTATCCATAGTCCATATCCAAATCCTCCACTCCACCATCCCTTTTTACCGAAAAGATTTGTCAAAAACTCAAGCAAGCAAAATAAACTTCTAACAAATGTGATATTTAGAAATGTATATATGAAAAGCAGGCCCATCATTAAAATTGATTCGATAACAAGAAAGGGAAACGTAACATCTGTCGATTGATTGTCTAACCTGCTTACCATCTTGAGGATAAGGAATCGACTGTTCCACGTATGCAGTAGTTCCTGAGAGAAATATGAACGAAAATTGATAAAATTAACATCCTTTTAGTTTTTGAATAAGGAGGCACGAATTCATAGCTTTTAATTCCATATTTGGCCCATGGAGTTCAATCGTAAATGGAAATAACAAGGCTGAAAACGAGGTCAAAGTCTTTTTCTTTTTCAGCAAGATAATCTTTCTATGAACTATCGCACGGCCGGCACTATTACAATTATAAAAATCAATTGACCAGCAAGTGATAAAGCGAAGAACTCGATATGCACAGACGAGATAATGAGACAATTTAGCATACCTATTGGAGCATCAACTGCTCGAAGTAACTTGACTATGGACTTCACATCAAGGCGTTTTCGTACTCTTTTGCCGACCAACACCTTCAAGTGAGGCGAATCATATACCTATAACATAGTCGAACATAAACAACGTAGCTCAATCATAATCTCGGAACTATCCAACTAGTCTTCTTCACGATAAAAGCTTAATACACCACCAGCAACAATAATGTGGGGGAAAAAGTTACCACTATTATGAAAAAGCACATAGCTGAGCTCCGAAACCAAAAAGTACCTGAGGATAACCATCGGGGTCTATAACTGCCAAAGCTCCATAAATATCCGGGTCAACTCCGATAACCCAACCTGGGTGACCCGACCCGCCGCAAAAGGACCCTTCCGCAACAGGGGTTTCATCAACATTATGGAAAGGGCAAGATAGGGAATCTAGCCAATCGAGCTTCAGCTGCTCAGCGTTCACAGTTGCCTTCCTTCCTCTTGCATTGACTCCTCTTTTAGCGCCGTTGGGCTTAAGGGTTGGCGTTGGGGTTTCGGGAACTGCTACGACTTCTGGGCCGACGATGGCGGCGGTAGTTGTGGAGGCGAAGAGGCGCCTCGTGGCGGAGGTGAAACGGAGGAGCGTCGGCGGTGATTTGAAGGGGAAAAGAAGGGCTTGAGGAGTCATCGTTTTTGGAGGGAATGAGACATTTTCCATCAACGTCTTGTTTTGAAGCAGATCAGCAGAAAGAAAACACTGATAATTGAAAGTGGGGAAACATTTATTAGTCCTTTCTTTCTCTTCTTATAAATAATTCGATTATTTTCAGATTAGTTATGTTTTAATAGTTTATTTAAAAAGGAAAGGTTTGGGCCGCTGCTCCGGGTAAACATCTACGGCGATTTGTTTTCTATCGTCTCGACATATACATTATTTGGGCTCAACCGAATTAACAAATAAAGCTCATGCTACGTTATACTCTCTCTGTCCCAAGTGTTTGTAGACTTTTGGAAGTTAGCACTGGAATTAAGAAATTTTATATTTTAATAATATAGTACAATTAAAAGGTAAAAAAGTGTATATTTCGACACGTCTTTAAGAATATTTGATATTATTATATTGATTGTTTGTGATTGTTTTTTTGCTAAATAAGGAAACGTACAAAAGATGTGCGACACCCGATTTTGTAAAATGTATAAAATGGTTTGGAAGGGGGGAGAGAGTATATTTAAACTCTTTTCGGAGGATGTTTAAAGAACAAATTAATACTTAACTTATTTGGAATTGGTTGCATTGCATAATAATTACGTTAGAAAACAATCCATAGGACTTTTTACTAGTTCTATGAGAGAGTAAATTAAATCATGCACAATCCATTTAGGTACAACCAATTTCTTCAACCCTTCAATGTAACTTATGTGGCGGAGCATTGTTGCATTGAGCTAACTAACTCTTCGTTTTAATTCAACCCTTCAACTAATTCCTTTTTATTTGTTTGAAACGGAAATCTTATTGTTCAGATCAAACTTGCGTAATTTGAACAATATTGATCAAACAAAAAAATTTAAACTTGTGAACTAGTTGAGAATTAGATTTTCTTTTCACATTATTGGTCTCTACGTTACGTATGTTTGACATTGTTGTTCGCCAACACATTCGTAAGTCAAATGTTGCGAGTAAGGGAAAAAAGAAGGTAAAGAGCAACGCATAAATAAAAAAGAAAAAGAATCCGACAAAGAAGACTGAGACTGAAATGCTTCTTTTTGAATGTTTTGTTTTATTACATGCACTAACTAGGCCTGACAAATAATAATCACGTAGCAACGTTTGAATATTACATTTACACACCGCTGGACCTAACTATTCATAAGGAAAATGAATGAATAAATGAAAAACCCTCAGAAAAAGGAGTGAGAACAAAAAGAAAGAAAACAAGGCGTAGATTCTGGGAAAGTCTTTGCGGTTGCTGTCCTACCATATTACCATTGATTGAGAGGAAAAGAACCCGAGTTCGACCCGGGCCGACCCGGTTCTTGAATTGCAGTTGGGATTGGAATGATGCTTGTTGCCAATGCCATGCCATTATCTTGAAAGTAATGACAAAGAAAGATTGTAGCGAAGTGTGAAAATCCATAATGCCTAGAGCTGCGTTAGCTCCATTCGAGCAACCTCGTGTTGAAAATATATTTCCAAAACCTCGTACTGGAAACTCGAACACGGTAATAATGTCGATAACGATAGTATCTCTATGCTTCTCTCGTAGTCATTGATGTTTTCTTATTATTTTCTTGATAGATTTTCAAGAGTGGGCATTTGATAGTATCTCTATGCTTCTCTCGTACTGTTGGTCTCGTTCTCACTTCATCTTTTTCAATTTCATACAATGTTATTTAGTGTGATTTTTATGTTTAGGGCTATTGTGTTATAAAGTATCAAGAATCTGAATTTTATATGCAGAGTGCAAGTCCTCAGAATGGAGGAGGTGAAGTAAATTTGACTCTAGGCAGCATCGACTTAAATAATTCTGCAAGGCATGCTTCAATAGCATACATCTCATGTAAGATTTTCCTTTTTCCCTATAGGTTCCATTCAATGGTTTCTTCTTTTCTTTTTCACAGTGAGAAGACAAGAAGCTTCTAACCATTTTGTTTCCCGATGGGCGCAATGGTTGGGCATTCACTCTCAAGGTGCCATTACTTAATTACCCTTAAATCTTGTCCATTGTCTTGGCTTGTAAAGGTGAATGCTGTCGAAATTCTTACAACTTTATAGGCTGAGATGCTTGAGGATTTGTACGAGTGGAAGACAGCCTTCGAGCGTACTCTTGCCCAAGCGCCAAATGCTTCTCTTGCGATGGGATGCCATGGGATGTACAGAAATGACGCCAATGATTCTACTGAGGGCTCTTTCAGCCAACGTTCGTATTATTTTTATTCCGTTAAAAAAACTTTGCTTGGCCTATTTCTTTTCTAAAAATCGTGCTTGTGATATCTTAATTCAGGGAAATGGAAGAATCCCGTTAAGTCTTTAATCGTAGGACGGCCCATTTTGCTCGCATTAGAGGATATCGACGGTAGTCCTTCGTTCTTGGAGAAAGGCCTTCAATTTCTTGAAAAGTACGGTATCGTGTGAACGTTTTAGCTTCGCGATGAAGAAGAGATTTTTCTTTTAGTTCTCACTTCTGAGGATGACCCCCCTTTTTTTCTAACAGGGATCAAGGTAGAAGGAATTCTAAGGCAATCCGCAGATGTTGCTGAAGTGGAAAGAAGAGTTCTTGAGTATGAACAAGGTAGAGTTTCTTACGCCATTCAAATGTGTGTCTTTTTAACAATACGTTTCGCTTCCACTGTTTAGACGTCTATCTCCAATTGTCTAGGCAAGATCGAGTTCGATCCTAAAGAGGATGGTCATGTCCTCGGGGACTGCGTTAAGGTTTTGATTTCCCACTTTCCAAGCGCTTAACTTCTCATTTTTCGCCTTTCGTCTAATCAAACGCACCCATTTTAATTTCATAAGCACGTCCTTCGCCGTCTGCCTTCGTCGCCCGTCCCTTCTTCTTGCTGCATTCTGCTGTTAGAAGCCTACAGTAAGTTGCTTGTTCTTTTTCTTTATCATCGTTTAATAATAAGCACATGGAAATCAAACTATCAATTCCTCGACTATTTTCCTTGTGCTGCTCTTCAAGAAATTGATCCCAAAGAAGCCCGAGTCAAAGCAATGCGATCCGCCGTACAAGAATCATTTCCCAAGCCGAGCAGGCGACTTCTGCAGAGGTATCAAATATGCGCCTAAATCTCTCTTCTAAACCTCGAAAAAAAGTGATGGTTATTAAATTTCTGACAAGCTTGTTTCGGTAGTCATCAGAGTTCTTAAGATGATGCGAGCGATTTCCTCCCACGCTTTAGAGAATCGAATGACTGCGTCTAACGTTGCTGCTTGTATGGCTCCGTTGCTATTGCGCCCGATTTTAGCCGGCGAATGCGACTTTGACGTCGAAAAAGATGACTCTGCTCAGCTTATTGCAGCTGCGAGCGCTGCCAATAGTGCGCGTGCGGTTATTACAACTTTGATGGAAGAGTACGATGATATTTTCGATGTGAGTTGTTTTTTTGGTAAGATTTATGAAACTTGTTATTACATTTCCGTGCAGTGACCGCTGAGGGATTGAGTTACTTTTTTTTTTCAGGACGAGGGACTAAGCAGATGCTCGATGTCTGAAGATTCTCAAACTTATAAGAGCGAAGCGAAGATAGCAGTGATGATGAATGCTCTGTAGTTGCCAATGGTTGCCATGGTGCTGAGAACGAACTTGAGGGGAAAAGCGATTTTGGTGGTGATCGTACACTTAGCGGAAAATTAAGCGAAAGTACTGCAGGCGATCTTTACGACTATAAGGTTCTTTGCTCAAAAACGCACGCACTATAATTGAACTTTTTTCGCCAAACTTCCCCTGTTTTTATCTTTGTACCAGGCGATCGAAAACGACAGTTCAGGAAATCTATCTCCATTGCAGAGCACGGCAAGATTATCTCCAAAGATTAAGTCCATGCAGCGACTTGATATAGCGAAAACTGATTTGTGTCACGGAGTAAGAAAGGAAGTGAGTAATGTGTAGTCTTTAAGGAGGTGGTGTATTATCATCGCCACATCATGTTAAAACATACACTTATTGGTAATAAGCTTATCATCTTCTTCAGGCGAGAGGAAGCGCCATTTTGCGAGCTACCTTGGAGAGAAGAAGGCAATCATTGCAAGAAAGCCGAATTGCCCTCGAACGAGACGTACGCTTTTGCTTTACATTAACTTAACGCTGCGCTAATCAGGCATTCGAACTAAAAGCTTACTTACATTTTCTTGTTCTTTGAAAAAAAAAAGGTCATGAGATTGCAAGGACAACTGCAAGCTGAGAGAGACCGACGAACTGCTTTAGAACTTGGCCTGAGCATGGCGTCTGGGCAATTCCTCGATGCTCATGGCATAGATGATCCCAAGGTTTAACTAATCATCTCCCTCTCAACTTGTTTTTTTTTCTAAAATTCTTCCTGGAAATTTTGCTAAAGACGCTGAAACGTTTTCTTTTTTTCGTTTAAAAAAAATAAAGACGAGGGCCGAGCTCGAGGAGATAGCTCTTGTCGAGGCTGATGTGGCAAGGTTGAAGCATAATATCGCCGAACTTCATCACCACCTAAACCAATAACGCCAACAGTCTCATTACTGTTCTCTTATGGATTCATACTACGCCTATGAAAATATTTCTACTGCGACTCAAACTTCAGAGCCGTGAGTTCGATTCACACATATCATCAAACCGATCATTTGCAGACGCACCTTCTCCATGCGTTAAAATCTTTTCGTGTTAAAACAATGTATATTTCCTTGCAGCAGATATTACCAGCCAGATTTTGATGCAAACCTTGCCGTTTGTAAACCATGAAAGAAGACAAACAACAACCGAGGTAAAGTAAAAGAGCTCAATCATTATGTGTCGCATAGAAAGAAATGTATGAATGCATAACAATCAACCGTAAAATGCATCCGAAAGATGTAAATTTTATCGCAGGTGTTAGGCTATCCTCGACATCCATCGACGGCCCCACTAGAATTACCGACGACCCAACTCAGGCTTTTCAAGGAAGGGAGGTTCCATTTAATGGAACACCAGTTCCATCTCCAAGACTTAAAAAACAACGTATCGTTCGTTCCTCGTGATTGTGTATAAGCCATCGTCTCTTCCATGGAACTAACAACAAATCCATGAGTGTCTTGTGTGGTCGTTAAGTTCGTACATAATGTGCACAAAATACGTGTTTCAGTTATTAGCTTTTCGCCGGATTATTGATACAATACACTTTAATAGATGCTCTACTGTGATTTCGTAACATGTTTCTCCAAGCCAGGAATGTGTCTCTCCATGAAATACTTTCTCCAGTTTATTTTTCTCGTGTCGATTTCGAAATTCGATTTTTCCTCATCTGACATCTCTTCTAGTAGCTTGTCTGTGTTGCCCGTGTCGAATCTGCAATCGTCGAACGAAGAATGAAAGTTTAGGGTTTCTTTACATCGGTGAACGAAAGATTTAGTCGTTACTAAGTATTCTAACCTTCCTTTGACGAAACCGATGAACCCACCAACCTTGCTTAGGTGCTCGGCGTAAGCAATCCTCACTTTGCTTCGCCTATCGATTTGTGCTTCACCCTTTCCATTAACACGCTCGCCCAGCATTGCATTCCTAGTGTACTTTGAGAGATCGTTATAGTTGTCGAACAACTTAATTCTCGGTATAGTATTACTTCGTCCATTGTCGAATAAATATTTCGTCGAGTTAAAATACTCGTGGAGTATTTCGAAGAAATCACGGAACTGAAGAGGGTTGGCCACGCCAGACGCCACGTGGTGAACGCTTAGCGTTGGCTTCGATTTGCTTCCTCCGTGCTTTGCGATGCTTGCGATCATCGAGTTTACTACAAAGTCCAGAGGGACCTAAATAACGTAGAAATACAAACGATTATTCGATTTAATAACTCTTTAAATGAAAAAAAATGGAGTAAGCTTACGATATCCATGTGCGCTCGAGGATCGGCCAAAAATGCAGGAAGCTGACCTTTTCCGTAAGAGATGATCAGTGGGTCGAAACATCTGTTACGAAAATAAAATGATGGTTGGCCTAGTTAATAATTGCTTGAAAAAATGGAGATTATTTCTAGGGTTTTAGGGTTATTAGTTAGATGAAGCATAGTGGGCAATTATATTGAAATGTACTCACTTGTTCCCTTGTATCCATCCTGGGAAAGGATCCTTATAAGTACTTTCGATAAGGGATGGCCTGACTAAAAGAACGGGCGTTTCTCCCCTTATTTGGTCGATCGCCATTTCGCTTAGCGCTTTCGTCAAGTGATACGCATTATAGAATCCGAATAAGTTTGCCCTATATGTAAATATTACGTTGTCAAATCTCAGCATTTAAGGGAAATAATAAAACCCCGGAATTTTTTAAGTGGTTATTTCACCTCTCTTGACCTAATCGCTTCAAATTCTTGGTCACGTCACATTCTTGTGAAGTACGACACAATTTCATTGCGAGGCTAATCTCTTCGGCTAAATCGAGTTGAGGAGGGGATAAGGAAGATATCGACGACGTATGATTATCATCTTCGACGTTATTCCTCCCATTTTGACCCAATGGTTTCTCAGGTATAAGGCCTTCATTTCTTCCACAAACATAGGCTGCATGTTTATGTATTATTATTATTAGAATAGTTCAAAATCATTATGAATAATAGAGTCAATTATTACACTGTGCGTTATTCATGGACTTGCCTGTTGAAATATGAACGAATAACTTAATGTTCTTGCACGTTTTGGCAAACCTCATTAGCCTTAAAGGGGCAACCACGTTTATGTCGAGTAACGTGTCATACCTGGGAAAACATGTTCATGTTTATATCAATGTCAGGTGCATGTGTATTATGCAGACAGAGATTATATAACTTTTCATCAGTTCTACAGATATATATTTAATCAGACGCTCTTATAACACAACATCTATTTAGTCGTATAACATTGAACCTTTCATTCCAGGTTGTGCTCGCTGCAGAATCTACAATGACATGTACATCCTTCATAATTTCTCGAGCAGATTTAGGGTCCAACCCGAGATTTGGTTCACAGATATTTCCAGCAACTGCTATTAGCTTCTCCCTTACAAACGCTTGGTAATCATCTTCATGCTTGCCCTTAAGAGACTTGAATAAATCCGAATCTATGATCTGATAAAAAAACGCATTTAGAAAAAATGAGAAAAAAAAAATTGGGTCTCTCTCATCATGAATTTACACCTTTTGCCCGACTAATATATTTGATATGATGATAGAAAAACATATCGACGGCGTAGAGAGAAAGAAATTATACTTCTTTGGTCAGCCTTTCATCTGCAGCCTCTTTGTCTTCTGCTTTTATTAAACAATATATTTTACCAACTGACGTCGCTCTCAACAACTTCTCCACAAACGCTGCAAGAAACCCTCAAAATTTATAAGTTAACCCTAAAAAAATTAACAAATAATAATAATTCTACGCAGTCGATTATCCAGTACATTATTCACGTGCATGATAAAAGAAGAAACTAAAAGATGCATATATAGACATGTTACACCTCTAGAGCTTTTAATTATTTCGCACGAACGATTAGTTAATTGCATGAGAAGAGATATAAAATCCCTACAATACCTTTGCCTAAAAGACCAGTGGCGCCAGTGATGAAGACATTTTTCCCACGAAAAAACTCAAATATCCCAACGCCTTCGACCCCATTACTTGTATCGACGTCTTGATCAGCCTCTAATAGTGAAGACAAAAGGGATTCAAGAGGGTGTTGTAGACGGCGATAATATGCCACTCCGTCGTTTCGAGACATCGATTTTCCGCAGTTTTTCCTCGAAGCATTACTATTATTAAAACCAATAATCTTGTCGTCGGTTAAGAAACTAACTTTGGATATTGGGTCAGAACGCTTTTGCAGAGAACATATGGCTGTGGAAGAAATCAAATTATTTTCGGGCGACCTCACGCAGCAAGCTGGGAAAGGCGAGCTGTGAACGAGCGACATGGTGATATTATAAATAATTAAATTCAAATATTATGTTTGGTTACTACCAATTGTAATTGTACATAGTGCTATGGCCTATTATTTATAGGGCAAACAAAAGAGTTGATAATGTAAGAAATATGCTCTAATTTTGAAAATAGTAACAACTCGGGCTATTATCAAGTCGTTCGTGGCATGCTACGTACTAAAAAGAAATTCTAAGAGTTGTTAGAACACCGGCTATTTTTGTTACTCCCTCTCTCCCAAATCTTTTTGTACTTTTGGGATTTGACACGCAAATTAAGAAACTGAATATTTTAATACTATAGTACAATTAAAAGGTAAAAAAGTGTATATTTTAACACAAGTTTTAATACTGTTTAATATTATTATATTGATTGTTTGGGATAATTCTTTTACTAAATAAGGAAATGTACAAAAGATGTGGGACGCCCGATTTAGTAAAATGTATAAAATGGTTAGGACGGAGGGAGTATTATAGAAATATGTAGGCTAGCAATATGTCATAATGTCCGCCTTCATAACTACTATTGTTATGAAAGTCGCCGGCTAATGACAAATTAAGAGAGGACTTGAGAAAGATACCAATCAGTAGGGTTGTAAACGAATCGAACTAAGTTCGATTGGCGATTGTCATTAATAGTAATAATGACTGGGGAACATGGACACATCGGTTGTTAGAGTTTATATGCCAATCCTGTTGAATACATCAATGAGATATTGAAATGGAGAAATAAAATAAAATATGGACCATGTGATATGTATGCTTGATATAAAAAGTAAAGCGAGATGGCTGGTCCGGTCAAGACAAAAAATCGGAAAAATCAAAGCAATTGCTTATCTACCTTTTCTTCTTTAGACCGATAGAAATGATCAGAAACCATGGTTTTTTAGTAGCACGCTTGTTTGATATTCAACCAAGTATCACGATAATTATCCAAAATTATAGCAAAAAAAAAGAAATTCAAAATAAAAATCAAAATTAGCGCATGGTAGAACAACATGCGTAAAAATAAAACGTTCCCAACATTTTTGTATTACAAAATATACAATATTGGGCCGTTGAGCCTAATGGACCAAAGGCAAAAGCCCATCACACATATCAACTTCTTTCTTACAGCCCACGGGTCGGAAAACTAAAACGGGTCGTCGGGCACGAAACCCTTCCTCAGCATCTCGTCATGCAAATGACACGCCTCCTTTATATCTTCCATCGAAACGTAGCCATTGATCAGAGACGTATAAGTCGACTTATCGGGCCCCACTCCCTTCTCTAACATCCTTCGGTAAATCTCATCAGCTTCTCGCATTTTTCCCGAGCTTACAAAATCTGTCGACCAAGACGTTATACGTAATGGCATCAGGCGATAATAGCCCAACTTCAGCTTCCATTCTTCCCAAAAGGTCGAATGCCAAGTCGACCTTCTCTTCCTCATGAACCCATGCATGAGAGTGTTGTACGATAGCAGTCGGGCGAAATACCCCTCGATTTCATCTTTTCAAGAAACTCGAGCCCCTTAATGGAATCGCCCGATCTGCAAAAGCCCTTTACGATCGTATTGCAGGTGATTTTGTTCGGCTCTATGCCTTTATCGATCATTTCGTTCCACAGTTTCAGCGCCTCCGAAAAACATTTCCGCTGCAATAACCGTTGATCAGCGTGGCGAAGGTGACGTAATTAGGGTTTACGCCCTCGGAAATCATGTCGCCCATAAGCTCCACGGCCCTTTCCATTTCGCCCGCCTTGCAATACCCATCGACCAGAGTATTGTACGTGACGACGTCGGGCTTTATGCTTCTCTGGCGCATTGAATCGAACAGATTCGAGGCGCTTCAAACGTCTCCGTTCTTGCAGTAACCATTCATTAGAGTCGAGTACGTGCAGAAATCGGGGCGCACCCCTCTCTCCAACATCTCTTGGAAAAGCGCCTCGGCTTCTTGGAGAGATTTTTCTCGGCATAATCCGTTTAGGAGATTATTGTAACGACGACGTCCACTTCGAAGCCAAGCCTCAGCATTTCGTCGCGCAAATTCATAGCTTCCGAGACGGAGCCATGCCTGCAAAATCCACCGATTAGAATGGTGCAGACGATTTTGTCGGGCTTCAACCCTTTCGACCTCATTTCGTCATAGTAGGACATCATTCGGCGAAGATCACCGTTTCTTGATTATAACCCTATGATCAAACTGTAGCTAATCAAATCATGGGCAACGCCTTGGCTCGACATTTC
The DNA here is from genome assembly GCA_027422505.1 of Craterostigma plantagineum. Taxonomy (NCBI): domain Eukaryota; kingdom Viridiplantae; phylum Streptophyta; class Magnoliopsida; order Lamiales; family Linderniaceae; genus Craterostigma; species Craterostigma plantagineum. The sequence goes on along the minus strand of JAPQWV010000043.1, from coordinate 4,201,195 downwards.
TTGAAAGATACTCATGGCTTCAACTGCATTGTCCTTCCTACAATATTCAGCGAGCAGTGTGTTGTATGAGGCTGTATCTGGGATTAGTCCCTCCTCCTTTATTTCGTTTAAGACTTCCTTAGCTTTCTCAAAACGCCCGCTATTACAGAAACCGTTGATGTTTGAGTTGTAAGTCAAAAGTCAAGGTTCTAAATTCTTTCCCTTCATCAGCTTCAAGAATTCGATCCCTGCCTCCAAATCTCGTCCTTTACAGCACGAGCTGATTAAGGTGTTGTACGTCACTGCGTCGCGACGATTCCTCTTTTCTGCATTTCGCCGATAAACTCCTTAGCTCTATCGATCTTACCATCCTTACACAGAACATTCACCATGATGTTTACTGTGTATACGTTCAAATCCACCCCACTCTTGTCAATCTCATGAAAAACATCCTTTGCTAAATCAACCCACCCAATTTTCCGAGCCCCCCAAGAATGCAGTTACACGCATTGATCGATATAAGTATGTTTCTGCATCTTAAGGTCCTTAATGCCTCTACGGCCTCCCTAAACTTCCTAGCATGTACAAAAGTCCTAATAAACAAATCGAAAACGGCTAAGTTCGACCCACATTTGTCCAAGGTACCCATCATAAAATCAACAATCTCGGATATACAAGCACCCCTCCTCCTAATCATCCTCAAAATCAATGACTGAGCATCAGAAACCCTTCTACACGTGAATAGAAAATGCACAGCTGCACTCAGAGACCACGACGAATGCTTGAAGTTGGGGCTACTGAGAGCAATTGAATCGATGAACTTCTGACCCGTGATGGAATCGCCGAAATACCGAAACAGAACTTCTGCATACGTCGATGGGGTTAACTGATAGATGAATGGGGAGCTGATTGAGCTACCTCTCCTCGGAGCCCATAACATCTTTTAAGGTAAGAACGACTCCGCCGAAAGCATTTGCGGAGAGAGGGATGAATAACTTCTAGGGTTTTGAGCGGAACAAGCGAGTGCTGATCCCTGGAGCTTATGTAAGAGGAAAATTTGCCGCCTCGACGCCATTGACGCACGGCGGAGAGCGAGGAAACGAAAGCTAGCTACTTTCCCCGCTTTCTTCAGTGAATAGGAGAATTTTAAAAAAGAGGAACGATTCTATTTCGTTTTAAAAAAGAGGAACGGGTTCTCAAATGACTGAAATACCCTTACTAAAAAACTGGTTAAGGAGGCTAATCCGTCTTTTTAACAGTGAAAAGTTATTCGAGTTTTATTTGAGTGACATAATACTCGAATAATTGACTCGAATAAATGCATTTTTGACTTATTAAAAGCGAAAAATTATTCGGATTTATTCGAGTAAAAGCAAGACTCGAATGACTTACTCTAATAATAAATCGAAGAGATAAGGTGACTCGAATAATGTGCAGAAAATTTAAACGAGTAAGCTACATTATTCGAGTATCTTATCGAGAGTTCTTTTCGAGTCAAAACTCGAATAAAGAACTCGAATAATATACTCGAATAAGCAGTGTTTTAAAAAGCTCGGAAAGAAAATTAGACACAAATCACTCGAAAACCTTAAATCCCTCGCGCTCTCTCTTCGAAACCAAATCGACGGCTGTAGAGCCACGGTGGTAGAGCCACGATGAGTTTTTGGTACGATTTGCTCACCGTGGCTCTACCGCCGTCTTCGCAAGCTCTACCGCTCTCTCTTCGAATTCAAATCACTCGAAAAATCGTACACAAGCCCAAGCATAATCAAATGGCGAAAAGAAAAACGAGATCATCGGAGCCTTCCGCGCCTGTTCGTATCCGGGTGGATGAGCAAATCGACGGCGGTAGAGCCACGGTGAGTTTTTGGTCGCATTTTGGGTTTTTGTTAAATCGAATTGGTTGAACGAATTTCTTGGTTAGATCTTCTGTTATTAGCGTTAAATCGATCGATTTTGATGTTAAATCTTTGCGTAAACGTCGTAATCGGTCGGATTTTTGTAAAAATCGTTTTCATCGCCTTTTCGAGTATTTATTCGAGTAATTAGGGTTCGAATAACTTCGTGACGTATTCGAGTGATGTTTTACTCGAATAATTTACTCGAATAACAGTGAATTTTGCTTTTTTTTTTGCGTTTTCAGATCTATCTTCCGACGAAGTTGCCGGCGGACAATTTCTACCATGCCACCCTCACTCTGAACGCGCAGTACATGTCGGTATGCGAACGCATCCGTACGCTTTGAACGAGGAGGAAATGGAGGAGATGGTTAGACGGACACAGTTCGGGAACCTGATAAAGGTGGCCGAAACCACTACAACTCGAACATGATCATGTGGTATTTGATGAGCCGGCAGGTGGAGTACATGCCGGACTCGAAGGAGTTCTGGATGGTCGTTCGTGGGCGACCATTACGATTTTCATTGGTCGAGTATTGCCTACTCACGGGCCTCGACTGCGGCGCTAACGAGCCGGAGATACCGTCATCGAATGAGTTTGCGACGAGGCATTGGCCTGGTATTAATTCTATTTTTTTTATCTTTTTGATTCGTTTTTTTACTTCGATTTCAAAAACTAACGTTTGTTTTATGGCTCGCAGGCAGGCCCGTTATATATTTACACGATTTGGAGAAGAAAATCACGGAAATGATCCGTGACGCCGGTGGAGCCTCGGGCGTTCATCCCGAGAAATTGAAGATCGCGGCCCTTTATTTTGCCGTCGGGGTGCTAGGGGAGAGGAGGGTAAAGAAGGACTTGAAGGTCAAGGAGGAGTGGCTCCGTCTGGTGGAGGACTTCGACCGCTTCAACGAATATCCTTGGGGAAGGATATCGTTCGAGGAGGTCATTTAGGGTCTGAACAAAGACCTCTTGGGGAGGGCGATGGAGATGGCATCGAATGGAAGAACCCAAACAACCTTCGATATCAGCGGCTTCGTAATGCCGCTTCAGGTAAATAAATTAGTTTTGTATTATTATTTAAGACATATTATATTTATTTTAACTTACTTCTACTCTCTTTTATCAGGTTCTGGCATACGAGTGCTGGCCGACCGTCGGGCAAGAATTCACTGTGAGAAGAGCCGGCGAAGGCTCCCGCTACCCCGTATGTGCCATTGGAAGACGACATGTTACGGCAAGAGCTCTGCTCCGGGATGGCAAGCGGTCGAGCGTGCATTCGGTGCCGTGGCGATGGATGTAAGTATATTTATTTATTTATAATATGGATTTATTTAGATTGCGTTTTCTAAATTGTACAAATACACAGGACGTGCGGTGTTGCCTTACACCGACCGATGCTGAAGCCGACTCAAGGCACTTCCGCACGGTCGCCGGATTTTGTGGCAGCCGGAATGATGCCGTGGCCCAGAGGACAGTGGAGCATCTTCTAAATGGGCTGCCGGTCTACTGCACCGAGCATCGGCTTGCTCCGTCTCCTCCTCGGCCGTCTCCTCCTCGGCCGTCTCCTCCTCCGAGGCCGTCTCCTCCGAGGTCTTCTCCTCCGAGGCCGTCTCCTCCTCCTTCCGGCTCAATCATCGCCCATTTCGATAGAAGAATGGACAGGCTGGAAGGCGATGTACGGGATTTGCGGACGGAGATTAGGGAGCTGCGCTCGATCGTGGTCCAAGGTATGTCTTACTTAATGTTTATTTTATAAGATTATATTGATATTATGTAAATCTAACGTAATACTCTAATTTTGTAGCCCTTGAGAGCCTGACGCCGAGAACGGTGCGGGATATTACGAGAAGCTACGATCAGGACATGCCGCCTCCTACGCCTCCTCATTCACCGCCGACGGGGAGTCGGGAGCAGGGGGGCGAGAATGTGGAGATGGAGGCCGAGATGGAGGCCGCGGCTGTGGCGGCGGAGAGGGCCGCGGCGGAGGCGGCGGAGAGGGCCGCGGCGGAGAGGGCGGCGGAGGAGAAGGCCGCGGCGGAGGCGGCCGCGGCAGAGAGGGCCGCGGCGGATAGGGCGGCGGCGGAGAGGGCCGCGGCGGAGAAGGCGGCGGCGGATAGGGCCGCGGCGGAGAGGGCCGCGGCGGATAGGGCGGCGGCGGAAGCGGAGAGGGCGGCGGCGGAGGCGGCGGCAGAAAGGGCCGCCGCGGCGTCGAAGGCAAAGAAGGCGGCGTGGGCGGAGGCGCAGAGGGCCGCCGCGGCGTCGAAGGCAAAGAAGGCGGCGGAAGCGGAGGAGAGGCGGCCACGGACAGAACGTGCGAAGAAGAAGTCGAGGTTGCTTTCGAGTCCGTATACGCCGACGCCCGATTCGACCCCTCGCGTTGCAATACAACGCCGCGCGGACATAGAGCATATCATCGGCGAGAGGGTGAAGAATTGGGATGCCGTCGCGGCGGAGGTGGCAAGAATGGGCGCAAAGGAGGAACGGCAAGGAATCCTCCAAGCGTACGACAAGAAATTCTTTGCCGACCTGTCCACTCCGAAAGTGTGGCTTTCGGATGAGGTATTTGTGTTTTTTGCTAAATATGTTCTAATTATTTCGTTTAATAACATTATATGCTATTATTCCAGCACGTCAACGAGGCATTCAGCGGGTTCACGGCGATGCAAGAAAAGTGCGTGCATGCGGAGCGAATCGCGTACGTGAACGCCAACTTCGCACATGCAGTCAGGATGGAGTCCGCCAAACCGCGACCGTGGAACGTGTCCTCGTTCGACCTATTCGCCACGGGAGAGATCAATGCGATATACGGCGGCAAGCCGTCACTTCACTGGAGCCAAGCGGATGTGGCCGTCATCCCATTGGCATTTAACTCGCGTTGGGTGCTCCTCGTCGCTCGGTTCAAGGAGAGGAACATCCTCGTTTTGGATTCCGATCGCAGCAGCGATTCGGACTTGAGGGCAATGAAGCCGTTCCTCGATCCTTTGGCCGAAGTGATACCGCTGATGCTTCAACACGTAGGTGTGGAGCAAGAATCCGGGGAGAAGTTTTCTTGGGTGCGGTGCCCCAATTTCCCTCAACAACGTCTCAGGTAATTTTTTTATTTTCTCACTTTCTTATTTTCTTATTTTCTTAAACCTAAAATTGTTATATTTCTCGAACAGCGGAGAGTGCGGTATGTACATGCTTAGGGCCGCGATGTCTCTGTTGATCGGTCACAGAGATGATCTCTACGCTTTCGACGATTCTAAAGTTGCCTTGTTTAGAAAGTTTTTGACTATATGTATTTATTTTAACAATTGGGATATTGTATGAACCATTTTAGATATATTTGTATAGATTTTTTGATTTGGAATTGTTCTGTGTTATGGTTGGTTGAGTTGCTGTTGAGGTTGTTCAGAGTGTTCAAGGTTCAGTGTTGTTTTTTCCAAATTTCACTGTTATTCGAGTGAAAGAGCTTGTTCGAATAATGATAATTATTCGAGTAAGTTAATCGAGCTTAATTCGAGTACCTCATAGCACTCGAATAAGGTTCACTGGATCAGTTGATTTTATCGGACTTCACTGTTATCCGAGTCAAAGATCTTGTTCGAATAATGGCAATTAAACGAGTAAGCTATTCGAGCTCAATCCGAGTATCATACAGCACTCGAATAAACTTCACTGGATTAGTTGTTTCTGTCGAACTTCACTGTTATTCGAGTGAAAGAGCTTGTTCGAATAATGCTAATTTTATCGAGTTGCATATTCGAGCATATTCGAGTATAATACATAACTCGAATAAATTAAAAATCGAAAATATTGTTTTTATATCATGAGCATGAAATGTTAAATAACATGAAAACATTTCATGTTAAATATCATTTCATGTTAAATAACATTTTCTTTCTAAGTAATAAGATATTATAGAGATTCTTGAAAAAAAGAAAATCAAGTTGATATTTCGATACATGTTATATATATTGTTGATGGGAATGTATATACTAAAGTCCTATCTACCAATGTATTTCATTGTATGTTATGCAACGACTTTTATTAAACATTGTAATCTTCATAAAGCGACTTATTAACATCATGAAGGCCCTAAAACATCGAAATATTGATATTTATACATCTATGTATCGAGATAATTAAAATTCAAAAACTCTGAAAAGAACACTCGAATTACAAGATATTATTCGAGTACGGTATTCGATTTTTTTGTAAATTATTCGAGTTTATTCGATTACTCGAATAAGTTCAGGTTTTCGTTTTCGACTTTTTATTGTTACGTTATTCGAGTGACCTATTCTAATAATATTCGAGTTGTGCATTTTACTCGAATAACAGTGAAAAAAGCTACAATCAAGCCAAACTCACAATAATCCATCAATCTCATACAACCTCATACATCAAACTCATACAACCTCATACATCAAACTCATACAAACTCATACATACTTAATGTCTACGACCAAACTCACCGACGGATGGAAACCTCCTTTCTTTTCTCCGACCACGCCTTGCTACGAACGGAGGCGGCAACACCAATTGATCCGAGGTATCCCACTCGGCTTGATCCGGAACCGGCGAAACTCGTCCGTGATAAGCAGACTGCCACGTTAGGACAGAATAATATTCCGAACACAATGGGTAGAAACTCATGTTCGCTCGTAGACTCGCCGCGATTGCATGTGGACAAGGACTCCTGTCGATGTCGAATTGGCGGCACGTACAAGTCTTCGACCGCAAGTTAACAATGGCACGACCCCCCGGAGATCGGACATCGTACTCATGCGGAGCGATTTCATGTACTTCATACCCTTGACTTAGCTCATACCTCTCACGGAGCTTCATTTCCACCGTCGGGGTAAACCGCGCGGTTGCTTGTCCAGATTGCTGTCTGTATCTAGCAAACCAATCCGCCGTCAGCCTCTGTATCGATTCCAGAAGAGCAATGATCGGTAGCTTTCTTTCTTCGCGGAGTCTTGCATTAATCGATTCCACCCCGTTCGTAGTCATGATGTTATAGCGAGACGTCGGAGAATAGGCTCGACTCCATCGTTCCTTAGTATCAGTCTGTTGCAAATACGCGTATGCGATGGGAAACCTATTCTCAAAATCACCATATTGTGAATCAAAGTCGCATTGCTTGTATATTTTAGCAATGTGTATGAACGTCTCGGTCGCACCCTGCTTCTTACACCTGCTTTTCATATTTTGTGACAGGTGCCAAATACAATGACCGTGGTGCGCACGACCGTAGACGGCTGCAACGGCGGCTTTGATAGAAGGAGATCTGTCGGATACGATGACAAGATCGTCCTCGTTGGGCACGACTTGCAAGAGCTCGTTCAAGAACCACGACCAAGCTTCTATGCACTCGTTATTGTCGATTATGCCCCAAGCTAAAGGAAACTGATGGCGGTCGCCATCCTCCGCTGATGCAATGAGCAACGTACCCCCATACTTTCCTTTCAACCAAGTACCGTCTATGCAAACAACCTTCCTCATGTGACGGTATCCCGCAATACAAGCACCAAGGGATAGGAATGCGTGCTTAAATCTCCGCTCGTCGTCCAGATATACACTTGCTATGGTTCCCGGATTCACTCTTCTCAACGTCGACAGGTACGACGGCAATAGCTTGTAACTCTCATCGGGGTCACCCTTCATTGCATTTTGTGCTAAAATGCCTCCTTTCCATGCTTTGAAGTACGAAACTTCAATCCCACGATTTCTCATCATTGTTTGAATGAGTTTAGGGGCCGGTGTACTTGTTGAACCCTGAAAAGATTCAAGCAGCATATCACTCACGGAGGTTGACGATGCTTGAGTGAGTCTTGCGTTCCGATTTGCAAGGTCGCACGTATGTGTGTTGCAATACGTACGAATCGAGAATACGGATGTATCCTTAATCTTCGCCGTCCATATCCTCCAAGTACATCCATCCTCTTTGCATCTCACGCCATAGTACGATCGGGAAGATTTTATAATCTTGACCTCGAAGCATGCCTCTATAGCAACTCTTTGGATCCTATTCTTGACGGCCTTCTTATCCTCGAATTCATCACCGACCTTCATGGTGGAACCGTCGGTAAAAGAATACCGATTGCTAGGAATAGTTGCATTTTCCTCTTCCTCCTCCTCCTCATCATTCCCGTCCGCATTTTCTCCGTCTACGCCATCAAAATTGACGTGCACGTTCTGCCGTGATGCAACATTCTCATCACGGTCGTTCGCCTCATTGTGACCTTCACCCCCATAATTCACATCTTCGCATCCGCCAAAGTCGATGATACGGTCAAAATAATCATCGATGTAACCACCGCCATCGCTACGAACCTCAATTGGAACGGGACCAACTTCATCATCCGCGAGAGTTTGACGGTGGAGGGTCGTAGGGAGTCCAATCTCCACACGGAGAATCGGTCTATCCATTGGACCCCCTAAGTATATATAACCCTTCAACTCTCGATCATTCTTTATATACAACGGAGCACACCCTTCCATACCTCTCATAGATGGCTGATAACTTAGCTTTAACTCCGGCCTCCCGCTTACGCCAATAGTCTCGTATATTTCGTTCCGCAGATCGTCCAGCAAACAACAATCGACATCGAACCCAATGGGCTTCATATTTGTTCCCATCCTTGGAACCCATGTCCATTTATTATCATTCCCAATTATCCATTCTCCATCGTAATCAATCATGATGCTGGTCGGCATAACCTGCATATGAAACAAATCATTGTTAATAAAATTTAATTGCAATATGCATTATTCGAATAATTTCAATATTCGAAAAGTTGAAATTAATCGAGTAAACCATTCGAGTAGTAAAACAACTCGAATAGAGTCTTCGAGTGTTAAGATTTTGAAGACACTCGATAAGTTGTTATCGAAGAAATAAATGGAATAAATCAACTTTTATTGCAAACGAGTTATTCGAGTAAATAAAATATTCGGAAATAAAATTATTCGAGTAAGACATTCGAGTATACGTTTAACTCGAATAACATATCCGAATAATATGTAAGTGTAAAATTTCATAAACAATTGTATTAATCGAGTAAAGTTTCCGAGTTTATTCGAGTTTGATGTACGATTTGTATGTTGCCAAAACAATTTATCCGAGTGACTTTTCGAGTCAACGTAAACTCGAATAACTGACTCGAATAATCGGAAAATGAAAATTTTCTGCAAATTCGCACAGATCTAAGGTTAAAATGCTACCCATAACTACCCAAACCTTCGAAAATCTAATACCCGATGCTCGAAATGTAAATGTCATTAACATGAACGGAAATTACAATGCCCGATAATATATACTTGTAACCGGCGTTAACATGAACGAAACTTACTGTATATGCGTTCAAAAACGAAATTGGGATTCTTGGAGCTTGGGTGTTTCGATTTCGGCGGATGCTTCAGCTCGTTTTTCCTTCAAGATCTCGTTTTGGTGCTTCGTGGGTGCATTAATCAATGAGGTTGGTGCGTTTTCTTTTTTTATTTTATATATATATTTCTTTTTTTATTTAGGTATTAATTAGGGGTTTAGTTAATTAAGGAAACATGTTCCTCTTTTTTTAATTGAGTCAGTCAAGTTCCCTTTTTTTAAAAAGAAACCAAAAGTAATCTTATTTTTTAAAATAGCCCGAGTGAATAATGTAATTGGAGATTTTAGCTTCAAATATTATATTCATTTTGTTTTCAGAAATTAAATTAATAATGAGGATAGTTGAAGAAAATAAAAATATATACCCTTTTGTAGGCAACCTCAATTACATCCCCATTTTCTAAATTTTTATCAACCAACTCCCCATCTCACTTAATTTATTATTAAACTCACTAAATCAAAACAATCATATACATCACTCCTCATGGACGATTTTACCCCTCATTTATTAGTTTTTAAATCATTTCTTCTCCAAACCAACAGCCACGTAGCTTTTTTATTCCAGCCCCCATTCCACCTGGTAAAGATCCCGCCGGCGACGGGAAAGCCCCTGCACGCACCGGAAAAGCTTCGACCTTTCCTAATCTACCGTGGTCTTCTCGGTCTAGGTGAGTTGAGATAGGTTTTGTTTTTTTTCCACTGTGGGTTACCCTTCGAGATTCTTTAGCTCGATCGAACGAATTTGAGTTAGAGAACACTCCGGTGATGTCTATTATGAACGTTTGTGGCAGTGGCTTTGATCTAAATTGGGTATCGAGTTGTGGGTGTCGCAATTTGGGTGTCGAACTATGGGTGTTGCGATTTGGCTGTCGGGCTGTAAAAAGTTGAATTTTCCTCGTGTTTTCTACGATTAGCATACAGTGGGTGGCAAGGGAGGTTAGTATTTGGTTAAAATTCGGCTAATTTATTGGTTAAAGCAATCTATTATATGCAGTACCAAAGTATGTTTAATTACAGTACCCATATTTCTTGTATGAAGTACATTTTGAAGCTTTATAGCAGTATCATATGGTAATTGTGTGTCGTTTTACAGGTCCTATATACGAAGCTTTATTGTCTACGAATGTCTTTGGTGGATGAGATGATAGGTTATGGCACATTCTTTTCTCAGTATGTTGTCGATCGGTTCTCGCACATTCTTACGTCGATATGTTTTTATTACGATGTTGGTGGTTAAATGATATTAATATTGTCGAAATGTTTGATGATAGTAATATTGTTGGTCGATGATGATATTAATATTGTAGATATATTGTTGGATGAATTTAACACCTGGTACAGAAAGATACTACAAGTAACCTACGTATGGTACAACACTACCTTACAATATGGTACCACGAAAATCTATATATTGGTACTACACGTGGTACGAAAACGATACTACAAGTAACCTACGCATGGTACTACACTAGCATATGTTATGGTACTACAAACATCTGTATATTGGTACTACAAGCGTTTTTAGGGTAGAAGTCTCCAGTGATGGAACCAGGAATTACAATATGGGGGGTCAAAAAATAAAAATATCAAACCCTTACAAAAAAATCAGTCGGTTGTCCTATAATTGTTTGCTAGAGAAATTATCAAAACGACAAGGATGAATTACATTAGGTAAAAGTAGGCTTCGGGGCCCCATATCCTGAAATCTTCGCAAAATTGCTTCATTTTCAACACTTGGAAATATATCCTTCTCGATGTAGCACACCAACAAATCCGATAGAAAGTCATCACCCATCTTGTTACGTAAATCATGCTTGAGAAATTTCATCGCAGAAAATGTTCTTTCAACAGTAGCTGTTGCAACTGGCAAGACCAACGACAGCTCTAGAAGTCGGTATACTAGATCGTACATAGTATGATATTCCATAGAAATCATCTTCTTCGCAAGCTCTCCATCTCGAAGTTCTTTAAAGCTTCATTATTTTTCACATTCAAAATATACCTGTCCAGTTGTATTCCTAAACGACATAAATCAATGTCATCAAAATCTTCTGCATATAACTTGGCAAGTTGGAGTAACCTCTCACGATTAAAATATCGGAATGATTCTCTCGGATCGAGGGATGAAATGCATAGAAGCAACTCTGTGTTCGACTTTGTAAAACGATCGTCCATCTCATTAAAAAACTGATCAACAACCTAAGATCACATAAAGGAATAAGTTGTACCGCATTACCTATATTTTGATTCTTCAACTGCAAGGCTTGAGAAAGGTCACTTGTTCTTCCCAATAAACTGAACATTAAATGAGCAAACTTAAAGCGGTTCCTCGACTTTTAGAATCAGTGCCATCTCTAGACAAAGCAATAAGTACTTCCCTCAGCGGCTTCCACAACTCTAAAGGTCTATGAATTGTCTTAAAATGGGAGCCCCAACGAGTATCGCCCGGCCGAGCTAAACTTATTTCTTGATTTTTTCCCTTCCCCGTCGAAATTTCACCCATCTCTAGACGTTTAACATACTCATCATGTTGTTTCTGTCGAATGGCGTCTTTTCTTTTGCAGGAAGCTCCAGTAATGTTGACAATCATACTAAGATAATCAAAAAAGTTTCTCACGCTTGCATGTTCCGTTGTTGTAGCTACAACTACCAACTGTAGTTGGTAGGCAAAGCAATGAATATAAAATGCGCACCTGTGTTCATCTAAGATTTTTTTCTTCAGTCCATTAAGCTCACCCCGCATATTGGATGCTCCATCGTACCCTTGACCTCGTAGTTTAAATAGTGATAATCCAAGTTTTGCAAATAAATTCTCTATAGCACTTTTCAAATATGACGCGCAAGTGTCACTGACATGCACAATTGCAAGAAATCGTTCAATCACTTCCCCATCATCATTCACATACCTCAAAACAATTGACATTTGCTCCTTTATAGAACTATCACGAGCTTCATCAATCAAAAGAGAAAAGAATTTTCTCGCATCTCATTCACGATTATGTTTCTCACCTCTGTTGCACAAGCATTAACAATTTCCTTTTGTACTTTCGGAGAAGTCAACTGGTGATTTCCCGGAACATTATATTTCATCACCCTATTAACTTCATCGTTACGCTTAGAATACCATTTGATGAGTTCAAGAAAATTACCCCAATTTTTCGAACTTGCGGACTCATCATTTCCACGGAAAGCCAAACATTGATTTACAAGAAATCAGATCACATCAAGTACCGCTGTCAACCGAATACGATAATCAACTTCACTTTGTTTATTTTGCTGTGACAACATATAACCCAAATTATTTCTTCGGTTTTTGAATGACTCCAACTGAACTCTAGCATGGTTGTGCTTACTGTCATTAGTTCCTTCATGATCACGGAACTTTTCTAACGCCTTTTTCCAATTTTTGAAACCATGCACCGTAAATACGTCATCCCCGTTTTTACTACCAGTAGGAAACAAAAAGCACCATAAGCAAAATGCAGCCTCTTTCGATGTACTATATTCAAGCCAACTAAATTGATTGTACCATGTTTCCTGAAATTTTCTCATGCATCCACTAATATCTGTTCGAGGAAAATTTTTACCTCTTGGTTGACAATGACCTTTCGCCAAGTATCTTCTCCTTACTTCCTCTCGAATATTAACAGAATATTCGCTAATTGACTTACGTAAAGCAGGGTCGCCAACAATATCATCTTCGGATAATTCAATTTCTTCTCTAGCCCTTTTACAACGAATTTCTCGTGTATTCACATTGTCTGACAATGATGCAATGTCTTTCGATTTCTTCTGGAAAAATTTTTCAATAGAAGAATTTATGTAAAAGAAAAAAAAAGTTAATCCCTACATAAATTGATAAGATGGACAAGAATTTGATTGCGAAAAAAAATATTACTTGGTTGTACGGGACGCCATGTTTGCAATTGCAGACTTGCAGTGAACCAGAGAATTTATATGTTGAGTTATGTTAATGATAATGATAAGGGTTTTGTTAGTATTTAATTAGTGGTCAAAAGAAAAAGAAAAAGTAAACTTAAGAAAACTCGTTAATATAGCCAAGTAACAAAAGCCCAACATTTATTTAATTTTAAAATTGTTGGCCCAGTTAAAAGTAGCCCAGTTAAAATTAGAAATCTCAAACGAGTTCTTCTTCCTCCTCCTTTGTTCTAGCAGCTCAAAACCCTGAAAATTACAGTACAACCATGGCGACCTAAATTGAAAGCTCTATCATATATCCTTCTGACGGCGGCCGCTGGGGGGTCGGGCGACCCCCCTGACCCCCGTGGTTCCATCCCTGGGAGTCTCGATAGTTACACATGGTACGGAAAGATACTACAATTAACCTACGCAGGTACTACACTAGCATATGTTATGGTACTACGAACATCTACATATTGATACTACAAACATCTGCATATTGGTGCTACAAGCGTTTTTAGGATAGGAGTCTCGATACTTACACATGATACGGAAAGATACTACAAGTAACCTACGCATGGTACTACACTAGCTCACGGTACGGTACTGCAAACATCTATATGTTGGTACTACAAACCTATGTATGTTGGTACTACTAATTTGGGTAGGAATTTTCGACACCGTCCGAATTATTTTTTGTCCCGGACTATGTTACCATAGTTATAAATACTTTAGTGGTGATTTGGTATCAGTACTGGTGGGTTAATATTTAGAATAAGAGATTATTACGTTGAAATCCCAACTTTCTTTCTACTTAATATGATACTTGTAAGAAGATCTTACTACATAGTCAAGGTTTTTATCGATCGAAAGTTAGTGTTTATATTTTTTGTTATCGTGTGTTTAATTCGATTATGTGACGCATGGAAGTTTGCACGCCTTATTTGCACAATAATCTACGTGTTTTCGAAAACGTGGTACGAAAATGATACTACAAGTAACCTACGCATGGTACTACACTAGCATATGTTATGGTACTACGAACATCTATATATTGGTACTACAACATCTGGATATTGGTACTACAAGCGTTTTTAGGGTAGGAGTCTCGATAATTACACATGGTACGGAAAAATACTACAAGTAACCTATGTATGATACTACGGTAGCTCACGATACGGTACCGTAAACATCTATATATAAGTAGTACAAACAGCATGAGGGTGTTGCAGACGAACACGTCGGTGTCAAAACCAGCCTTGAACAGCCTCCCATGAACCTCAAGTCCCTTCGGTACGAGGCCATAGTCGGCGCAGAGCTTCAACACAAACGAAAAAGTGTAATCGTCTGGCCCAAAGGGGCCCTCTCTCAGCAACCCATTGTATGCCCGAATTCCGAGCTCAAGAGCAGCGCAGCTATGGCGATCACCGTTGCTGACGATAGTGCAGGCTCTTATGAGTGTGTTGTGTAGGAAAGGAGTTTTCTTGGAAAAGGGCTTGTACTGGGCGAAGATGGAGGTCAGTGTCTTCGCGGTATTGACGGCGCTGGGGAAATGAGTGGAGTAGGAGAGGATCAGCGTGGCGGATATGGAGACGGAGGAGGGCAGGAAACCGCGGGTGACGGCGGCGCCGTGGCACTGCTCCACGGCGGGCGGTGGAGAATGTTGCACGGCGACGAGAGGGTTGAGGAGAGTCGAGGGGTTTCGGATCGTCTGTGCCACATCAGTGTTCCACCTTTGTGTTCCACCAACCATCCCCCGACAAGTGTTAAACTGAGTTGACCAACTGTACACTTGTCGTAATTTGATTGGTGGAACACCAATCTAGAATAGAGATTCAATCTAGAGGCGAGGGTGCGAAGGTTTTTGTAGAGTGTAGACATGGCGAGAAAACATCAAACATCATGGGCCAGAATCACGGTTGTTCCAATGCATGGATGGGTTATAATAACTTGAACGTTCATTATTTATCTTTCTGAAATTACCCAAGTTGTCGTTTGCATTAATATCGCTATTTAAGCAAATAAATCTTACAGACAACTCAACAAACGCAGAGATTAGCGTTTATTCCTTTTCTAAAATAATGATAACCACGTCTTTTGTTTAGGCACAGCAGTTTGCAATAGCACAATACAGTTTTTTGACCGCTGTGGGCAAACATTCAATAACACAAAAGAATTCATTAGGCACAGCGTTTTTGGCTCGTAAGGTTATGTAGCATCGATAGTATGCGTTTGAGGTGTCAAATTTCCCAACGTAGATGAAGAGTCGGCGCATACCTTATACCCTCTGCCATACGCAGCAATGAGTAGAGCTTCGGCACGACCTGAATAACTCGTGTATAGCAAATATATACAGAGATGCTTAACGAAAAATGTATATTATACGTGCGGATAAAGTTATACAAGAATACCGACCATGATCTTTCTTCCTTTTCAACATTGGGCCAATTGAAGGAAACAGAGTTGAGGCTAGCTCTCTGCTATCGTCCTGTCAAGGAAATTACAAGTTATCGATGTTTAATCAAAAGAAAAAACAAATGCAGTTTCTTTTTAAACAAATGGAGATAGAAAAGCGGGCAAAATTCTGTAAAGATCATACGAACCTTACTTGAGCGACTCCCGGCGAGTTTTAACTCACTCTTCCATGATAATGATGGAATTGGAACAACAGAATTTCCCGAGGCAACCAAGATCCCTATCCATAGTCCATATCCAAATCCTCCACTCCACCATCCCTTTTTACCGAAAAGATTTGTCAAAAAACTCAAGCAAGCAAAATAAACTTCTAACAAATGTGATATTTAGAAACGTATATATCAAAAGTAGGCCCATCATTAACATTGGTTTGATAAAATGAAAGAGAAACATAACATCTGTCAATTGATTGTCTAACCTGCTTACCATCTTGAGGATAAGGAATCGACTGTTCCACGTATGCAGTGGTTCCTGAGATAAATATGAATGAAAATTGATAAAATTACCATCCTGTTAGTTTTTTAATAAGGAGGTATGAATTCATGGCTTTTAATACCATATTTGGCCCATGGAGTTCAATCGTAAATGAAAACAACTAGGCTGAAAACAGGGTTAAAGATTTTATCCTTTTCAGCAAGATAATCTTTCTATGAACTATGGCACGGCCGACACTATTACAATCATAAAAATCAATTGACCAACAAGTGATAAAGCGAAGAACTCGATATACACAGACGAGATAATGAGACAATTTAGCATACCTATTGGAGCATCAACTGCTCGAAGTAACTTGACTATGGACTTCACATCAAGGCGTTTTCGTACTCTTTTGCCGACCAACACCTTCAAGTGAGGCGAATCATAAACAACGTAGCTCAATCATAATCTCGGAACTATCCAACTAGTCTTCTTCATGATAAAAGCTTAATACACCACCAGCAACAATAATGTGGGGGAAAAAGTTACCACTATTATGAAAAAGCACATAGCTGAGCTCCGAAACCAAAAAGTACCTGAGGATAACCATCGGGGTCTATAACTGCCAAAGCTCCATAAATATCCGGGTCAACTCGATAACCCAACCTGGGTGACCCGACCCGCCGCAAAAGGACCCTTCCGCAACAGGGGTTTCATCAACATTATGGAAAGGGCAAGACAGGGAATCTAGCCAATCGAGCTTCAGCTGCTCAGCGTTCACAGTTGCCTTCCTTCCTCTTGCATTGACTCCTCTTTTAGCGCCGTTGGGCTTAAGGGTTGGCGTTGGGGTTTCGGGAACTGCTACGACTTCTGGGCCGACGATGGCGGCGGTAGTTGTGGAGGCGAAGAGGCGCCTCGTGGCGGAGGTGAAACGGAGGAGCGTCGGCGGTGATTTGAAGGGGAAAAGAAGGGCTTGAGAAGTCATCGTTTTTGGAGGGAATGAGACATTTTCCATCAACGTCTTGTTTTGAAGCAGATCAGCAGAAAGAAAACACTGATAATTGAAAGTGGGGAAACATTTATTAGTCCTTTCTTTCTCTTCTTATAAATAATTCGATTATTTTCAGATTAGTTATGTTTTAATAGTTTATTTAAAAAGGAAAGGTTTGGGCCGCTGCACCGGGTAAACATCTACGGCGATTTGTTTTCTATCGTCTCGACATATACATTATTTGGGCTCAACCGAATTAACAAATAAAGCCCATGCTACGTTATACTCTCTCTGTCCCAAGTGTTTGTAGACTTTTGGAAGTTAGCACTGGAATTAAGAAATTTTATATTTTAATAATATAGTACAATTAAAAGGTAAAAAGTGTATATTTCGACACGTCTTTAAGAATATTTGATATTATTATATTGATTGTTTGTGATTGTTTTTTTGCTAAATAAGGAAACGTACAAAAGATGTGGGACGCCCTATTTTGTAAAATGTATAAAATGGTTTGGAAGGGGGGAGAGAGTATATTTAAACTCTTTTCGGAGGATGTTTAAAGAACAAATTAATACTTTTTACTAGTTCTCTGAGAGAGTAAATTAAATCATGCACAATCCATTTAGGTACAACCAATTTCTTCAACCCTTCAATGTAACTTATGTGGCGGAGCATTGTTGCATTGAGCTAACTAACTCTTCGTTTTAATTCAACCCTTCAACTAATTTCTTTTTATTTGTTTGAAACGGAAATCTTATTGTTCAGATCAAACTTGCGTAATTTGAACAATATTCATCAAACAAAATAATTTAAACTTGTGAACTAGTTGAGAATTAGATTTTTTTTTCACATTATTTGTCTCTACGTTACGTATGTTTGACATTGTTGTTCGCCAACACATTCATAAGTCAAATGTTGCGAGTAAATTAAGGCAAAAAAGAAGGTAAAGAGCAACACATAAATAAAAAAGAAAAAGAATCCGACAAAGAAAACTGAGACTGAAATGCTTCTTTTTGAATGTTTTGTTTTATTACATGCACTAACTAGGCCTGACAAATAATAATCACGTAGCAACGTTTGAATATTACATTTACACACCGCTGGACCTAACTATTCATAAGGAAAATGAATGAATAAATGAAAACCCTCAGAAAAAGGAGTGAGAACAAAAACAAAGAAAACAAGGCGTAGATTCTGGGAAAGTCTTTGCGGTTGCTGTCCTACCATATTACCATTGATTGAGAGGAAAAGAACCCGAGTTCGACCCGGGCCGACCCGGTTCTTGAATTGCAGTTGGGATAGGAATGATGCTTGTTGCCAATGCCATGCCATTATCTTGAAAGTAATGACAAAGAAAGATTGTAGCGAAGTGTGACAATCCATAATGCCTAGAGCTGCGTTAGCTCCATTCGAGCAACCTCGTGTTGAAAATATATTTCCAAAACCTCGTACTGGAAACTGGAACACGGTAATAATGTCGATAACGATAGTATCTCTATGCTTCTCTCGTAGTCATTGATGTTTTCTTATTATTTTCTTGATAGATTTTCAAGAGTGGGCATTTGCTTATATCTTCCAAGGGTAAGTTCTTTCCACACTTGCTTATGGTATTTTGATAGTTTTACCGAGTTCTCAAACTTCTTGCAGGCTTGGGGTGGAAATCTTGGAAGAAGAGATGGTTTATCCTTACAAGCACTTCGCTGGTCTTCTTTAAGAAACAAAACGGTCCTGTTGGTCTCGTTCTCACTTCATCTTTTTCAATTTCGTACAATGTTATTTAGTGTGATTTTTATGTTTAGGGCTATTGTGTTATAAAGTGTGAAGTATAGTCATAAGTCGAAGGCAGAACAGAGCTTGGAAAGGTGCTGCCCAAGTGCTGTGGTATTGCAGAATTGAAGCATGAGGATGAAAGCTTCAGCAGAATTTACTAAATTTTGGTTTGAGCGCCAAGAAGGAAGATTGAAGAAGAAGCGCCAGTGTTATAAGTTCTATGTACAAGTCACTATGCGGAAGGTACCATCACATAGTGCACAGCTGGAAAAGAACAGGGATATAAAAGGAATTCAACACGGCGCGCTATCATCTTCTTCAGCTCATAAGAAACTTCATCTTTTCTCTGTAACGTTGATTGTATATCGAGTAGAGAAGAACCCTAGATTGATATCTTGTGAGAAAGAGAGATAGTTAGGTGTGTTCATCTCTGTAATAGCCTCGAGAAATCGAAGAGAAGAGTGAGAAGATTCCCGTGGACGTAAGACCAATATCGAATTGATTATTGGTCTGAACCACGTAAAATTCGCTGTGTCTTGTGTTCATTGAGTTTACTTTCAGCTGATAATCACAAATCGAACGCTAATCTACAAGAATTGGTGCAGTGAGCGTGGATTAAAGATCAAGAAAGTAAAGAATCGATCAAATTCATCGATGGCTGGCTCTGGAAAATTCGATGTTGAGAAATTCACTGGCTCGAATGACTTTGGGCTCTGGCGATTGAAATGAAAGCAATGTTGATACAGCAAGGGCTTGCCAAGGCACTGGAAGGGAAGGCCAAGCTACCTGCAGAAATGAGCGACAAGAACAAGGAGGCTCTAATGGAAAAGGCACACAGTGCGATTATCCTATGCCTGGGTGATCGAGTCTCGAGGGCAGTGTCTAAAGAAACAGAGGCAGACGAGCTATGGAAGAAGCTTGAACAGTTATACATGGTCAAGACTCTGGCGAAGAGACTATTCTTGAAGCAGTCATTGTACTCGTTTAGAATGAAGGAGGATGGAAACGTCGAAGAGCAGTTAGATGCATTCAATAAATTGATATTGGATCTCGAGAATGCAAATGTGCAGATTTCAGATGAAGACCAGGCGCTGATCCTCTTGTACTCTCTACCTAAGAGTTATAACAGCTTCAAAGAAACTCTCTTGTACGGAAGGGATGAACTTAAGTTCGCAGATGTGCAAACAGCTCTTAGTTCACGGCAGCTAAACAGGAAGGATGCTGATAGAGGTTCAGCAGAAATTCTAAATGTCAGAGGAAGATCAGATAAGAGGGATTATAAGAAAGGCCGGAAGAACTCAAGTTCAAGATCAAAATCTAAAGGCAGATTTAGATGCTATAATTGTCATGAGGAAGGACATATTCGTAGAAACTGTTCACTCAGCTACGTTGCTGCTTGTATGGCGCCGCTGCTATTGCGCCCGATTTTAGCCGGCAAATGCGACTTTGACGTAAAACAAGATGACTCTGCTCAGCTTATTGCAGCTGCGGACGCTGCCAACAGTGCGCATGCGGTTATTACGACTTTGACGGAAGAGTACGATGATATTTTCGATGTGAGGTGTTTTTTTGGTAAGATTTATGAAACTTGTTATTACATTTCCGTGCAGTGACCGCTGAGGGGATTGAGTTACTTTTTTTTTTCAGGACGAGGGACTAAGCAGATGCTCGATGTCTGAAGATTCTCAAACTTATAAGAGCAAAAGCGAAGATAGCAGTGATGATGAATGCTCTGTAGTTGCCAATGGTTGCCATGGTGCTAAGAACGAACTTGAGGGGGAAAGCGATTTTGGTGGTGATCGTACACTTAGTGGGAAATTAAGCGAAAGTACTGCTGGCGATCTTTACGACTACAAGTTTCTTTCTCTCCCTCGACACGCAAACGCACGAACATATAATTGAACCTTTTTCGCCAAACTTTCCCTGTTTTTATCTTTGTACCAGGCCATCGAAAACGACACTTCAGGAAATGTATCTCCATTGCAGAGCACGACAAAGATTATCTCCAAAGATTAAGTCCATGCACCGACTTGATATAACGAAAACTGATTTGTGTCACGGAATAACAAAGGAGGTGAGTAATGTGTAGTCTTTGAGGTGGTGTATTATCATCACATCATGTTAAAACATAAACTTATCGGTAATAAGCTTATCATCTTCTTCAGGCGAGAGGAAGCGCCATTTTGTGACTTTGGAGAGAAGAAGGCAATCATTGCAAGAAAGCCGATAGGCCCTCGAACGAGACGTACGCTTTTTGCTTACATTAACTTAACATACGCTAATCAGACATTCGAACTAGAAGCTCACTTACATTTTCTTGTTCTTTGAAAAAAAAAACAGGTCATGAGATTGCAAGGATAACTGCAAGCTGAGAGAGACCGACAAACTGCTTTAGAACTTGGCCTGGGCATGGCTTCTGGGCAATTCCTCGATGCACATGGCATAGATGATCCCAAGGTTTAACTAATCATCTCTTTCTCAATTGTTTTTTTCTAAAATTCTCCTGGAAATTTTGCTAAAGATGCTGAAACGTTTTCATTTTTCATTTTAAAAAAAATAAATAAATACGAGGGCCGAGCTCGAGGAGATATCTCTTATCGAGGCTGAAGTGGCAATGTTGAAGCATAAGGTCGCCGAACTTCATCACCACCTAAACTAACAATGCCAGCAGCCTCATTACTGTTCTCTTATGGATTCATACTACGCCTATCAAAATATTTCTTCTACTGCAACTCAAACTTTAGAGCCGTGAGTTCGATTCATACATATCATCAAACTGATCATTTTCGAACGCAGCTTCTCCATGCGTTAAAATCTTTTCGTTTTAAAACAATATATATTTCCTTGCAGCAGATATTACCAACCAGATTTTGATGCAAACCTTGCCGTTTGCAACCATGAAAGAAGACGAACAACAACCTAGGTAAAGTTAAACAGCTCAATCTTTATCTGTCGCATAGAAAGAAATGTATGAATGCGTAACAATCTATCATAAAGTGCATCCGAAAAAAAAGATGTAAATTTTATCGCAGGTGTTAGGGTATCCTCGACATCCATCAACAGCCCCACTAGAATTACCGACCCAACTCAGGCTTTTCAAGGAAAGGAGGTTCCATTTGATGGAATATCATCTCCATCGCCAAGACTTAAAAAACTACGGATCGTTCATTCCTCGTGAGTTTGTGTATAAGCCGTCGACTCTTCCATGGAATTAATAACAAATCCATGAGTGTCTTATGTGTTCGTTCATACTGTGCACAAAATAAGTGTTTCACTTATTAGCTTTTCGCCGGATTATTGATACAATACATCAATACATGCAGATACATGAATAATAACAAAAACACTTAATAGATGCTCTACTGCGATTTCATAACATGTTTCTCCAAGCCAGGAATGTGGCTTTCCATGAAATACTTTCTCCAGTTTATATTTCTGGCGTCGATTTCGAAATTCGTTTTTTCCTCATCGGACATCTCTTCTAGTAGCTTGTCTGTGTTGGTCGTGTCAAATCTGCAATCATCGAACGAAGAATGAAAGTTTACGGTTTCTTTACATCGGTGAACGAAAGATTTAGTTGTTACTAAGCTTCTAACCTTCCTTTGATGAAACCGATGAACTCATACATCTTGCATAACTGCTCGGCGTAAGCAATCCTCACTTTGCTTCGCCTATCGATTTGTGCTTCACCCTTTCCATTAACACGCTCGCCCAGCATTGCATTCCTAGTGTACTTTGAGAGATCGTTATAGTTGTCGAACAACTTAATTCTCGGTATAGTATTACTTCGTCCATTGTCGAATAAATATTTCGTCGAGTTAAAATACTCGTGGAGTATTTCGAAGAAATCACGGAACTGAAGAGGGTTGGCCACGCCAGACGCCACGTGGTGAACGCTTAGCGTTGGCTTCGATTTGCTTCCTCCGTGCTTTGCGATGCTTGCGATCATCGAGTTTACTACAAAGTCCAGAGGGACCTGAATAACGTAGAAATACAAACGATTATTCGATTTAATAACTCTTTAAATGAAAAAAAATTGAGTAAGCTTACGATATCCATGTGCGCTCGAGGGTCAGCCAAAAATGCAGGAAGCTGACCTTTTCCGTAAGAGATGATCACTGGGTCGAAACATCTGTTACGAAAAGAAAATGATGAGTTCGGCATAGTTAATAATTGATTGCGAAAATGGAGATTATTTATAGGGTTTTTAATTAGGGTTGTAATTAGTTAGCTGAAGCATAGTGGCAAATATTAAGATGTGCTCACTTGTTCCCTTGTATCCATCCTGGAAAAGGATCGTTACAAGTACTTTCGACAACGGATGGCCTGACTATAAGAACGGGAGTTTCTCCCCTTATTTCGTCGATCGCCATTTCGGTTAGCGCTTTCGTCAAGTGATACGCATTGTAGAATCCGAATAAGTTTGCCCTATATGTAAATAGTACTTTGTTAAATCGGAGCAATTAAGGGAAATAACAAAACCTTGGATTTTTAAGTAGTTATTTCACCTCTCTTGACCTAATCGCTTCAAATTCTTGGTCACGTCACATTCTTGTGAAGTACGACACAATTTCATTGCGAGGCTAATCTCTTCGGCTAAATTGAGTTGAGGAGGAGACGAGGAAGATATCGACGATGTATGATTATCATCTTCGACGTTATTTCTCCCATTTCGACCTAATGGTTTCTCAGGTATAAGGCCCTCATTTCTTCCACAAACATAGGCTGCATGTGTATGTATTATTATTAGAATAGTTCAAAATCATTATGAATAATAGAGTCAATTATTACACTGTGCGTTATTCATGGACTTGCCTGTTGAAATATGAACGAATAACTTAATGTTCTTGCACGTTTTGGCAAACCTCATTAGCCTTAAAGGGGCAACCACGTTTATGTCGAGTAACGTGTCATACCTGGGAAAACATATTCATGTTCAGGTGCATGTGAATATATATTGCAGACAAAGATAATATAAATTTTCATCATGATAGATCTACAGATATTATATAAATAATATTTAATCAGACGCTCTTATAAACACATCTATTTAATTGTATAATATTGAACCTGTCATTCAAGGTTGTGCTCGCTGCAGAATCTACAATGACATGTACATCCTTCATAATTTCTCGAGCAGATTTAGGGTCCAATCCGAGATTTGGTTCACAGATATTTCCAGCAACTGCTATTAGCTTCTCCCTTACAAACGCTTGATAATCATCTTCATGCTTGCCCTTAAGAGACTTGAATAAATCCGAATCTATGATCTGATAAAAAAACGCATTTAGAAAAAATGAGAAAAAAAATTGGGTCTCTCTCATCATGAATTTACACCTTTTGCCCGACTAATATATTTGATATGATAATGGCAAAAACATATCGACGGCGTAGAGAAAGAAAGCATACTTCTTTGGTCAACCTTTCATCTGCAGCCTCTTTGTCTTCTGCTTTTATTAAACAATATATTTTACCAACTGACGTCGCTCTCAACAACTTCTCCACAAACGCTGCAAGAAACCCTCAAATTTATAAGTTGATGAAAACCCTAAAACAAATTAACGAATAATAATTCTACGCAGTCGATCATCGAGTACCATTATTCACGTGCATAATAAAAGAAGAAAATAAGAGATGCATATATAGACATGTTACACTTCTAGAGCTTTTAATTATTTCGCACGAACGATTAACTAATTGCATGAGAAGAGATATATATACCTTTGCCTAAAAGACCAGTTGCGCCAGTGACGAAGATATTTTTCCCTCGAAAAAACTCAAATATCCCAACGCCTTCGACCCCATTACTTTGATCGACGTCTTGATCAGCCTCTAATAGTGAAGGCAAAAGGGATTCAAGAGGGTGTTGTAGACGGCGAAAATAATAAGGATATGCCACTTCGTCGTTTCGAAGTATGGACATCGATTTGCCGCAGTTTTTCCTCGAAGCATTACTGTTATTACAACCAATAATCTTGTCGTCAGTTATGAAACTAACTTTGGATATTGTGTCAGAACGCTTTTGCAGAGAACATATGGCTGTGAAAGAAATCGAGCTGTGAACGAGCGACATGGTGATATTAATAATTAAATTCAAATATTACGTTTGGATACTAATACCAATTGTATACAGCGCTATGGACTATTTATAGTAGGGCAAACGGAAGAGTTGATGATGTAACAAATATGTTCTAAATTGGAAATTGTAACTCTGCTACTACCGAGTCGTTCGTGGCATGCTACGTAATAAAAAGAAATTGTATGAGTTGTTAGTCCGCCTGCAGTATTATTGTTGTTATTTTTATTATTATTATTATAGAAGTATGTAGGCTGCTTATATTGTAGCAATATGTCCGCCTTCATAATTACTACTATTATTAAAGTCGCCGGCTAATGATAAATTAAAAGCACTTGAGAAAGATACCAACCGGTAGTTGAGATTCGTTAAAGTGCGTACACAGAAACGTACATACAACATGTCTAGTTATTATTTCTAGGGCTAGGGAAATATACCGAAATACCGATACATCGTCCTTATCGTATCGAAACGTACCGAAAATATCGAAAATTTGTGTACCGAAGTTTTTGGTAAGGTATGATACCGTACCGAAAATTTTCGGTACGGTAATAGTATGAAAATTTTAAATTAGGTATACCGATTATACCGAAATACTAAAATTTTTAATATTTATATATATATACACACACACACACACCAACATATATATTTCAAAATAATATTAAATGGATAAAAATATTATAAGGATCTTCATAAATTTATTTAGCCCATAAATTACTAATTATACCCAACTTTCTAAGATTATTGAGACCCACCATATTTTACTTACATCAAAAAACAAAAGGAAATACCGCCGTTTCATTTTAATTAGTCTGTATAAAGTTGTATTTTGTGGTTATGTAAAGTACTTTGTCTTACTAAGGCGACTGACTAAAATATGTAAATTATTTATGGTTATTTTATGAATTAAAAATCTTTTTATTTTGGAAAATTTGGTATTAATAATGCATCTTATTGGGGCCTAAGGAGTTTGAATTGACTAAACTTCGAAAACAACGATTTAACGAGTTACGAGACACGCATGGTAAAAAACCCTCCGTGTGAATGGTATAGAAGGTATGATACCTATATCATACCGAAATTTCGGTATGATACTGTATCGAATTTTAAGGTCTATCGAAATTTTGGTATGGTATTGGTATGATTTTTTTTTTATATCGAAATTTCGATACGTTATACGGTATCACAGTTTTGGTACGGTATACCGTACCGAACAACCCCTAATTATTTCTAATGTAAATAATAATAACAATGACCGACTGGGGAACATGCAAACATGGTTGTTAGGATTTTTATGTCATATCCTGTTGAGTACATCAGTGAGGCATCATATAATATAGAAATGGATAAAATTATAAATCATAGACCGCCAGCCACCATGTGATATATATGCTTGATATAAAAAGTAAAGCGAGATGCTTGTCCGGTGAAGATAAAAAATTGGAAAAATCAAATAAATTGCTTATCTATCATTTCTTCTTTAGACCGATAGAAATTATCAGAAACCATGGTTTTTTTGGGAGCACGATCATTATTCCACCTAGTATATCACGATAATTATCCAAAACACTGCGTATGGTAGAAGAACATGCGTAAGAACAAAAATGCATTTCCCAACACACTTGTATTACAAACTATACAAATATTGGGCCGTGGAGCCCAATGGACCAAAGGCAAAAGCCCATCACACATATCAACTTCTTTCTCATCACGGCCCACCGGAAAACTAAAACGGGTCGTCGGGCACGAAACCCTTCCTCAGCATCTCATCGTGCAAACGACACGCCTCCTTTATATCTTCCATCGAAACGTAGCCATTGATCAGAGACGTATAAGTCGACTTATCGGGCCCTACTCCCTTCTCTAACATCCTTCGGTAAATCTCATCAGCTTCTCGCATTTTCCCGAGCTTACAAAATCTGTCGACCAAGACGTTATACGTAATGACATCAGGCGATAATAGCCCAACTTCAGCTTCCATTCTTCCCAAAAGGTCGAATGCCAAGTCGACCTTCTCTTCCTTCATGAACCCATGCATGAGAGTGTTGTACGTATAGCAGTCGGGCGAAATACCCCTCGATTTCATCTTTTCAAGAAACTCGAGCCCCTTAATGGAATCGCCCGATCTGCAAAAGCCCTTTACGATCGTATTGCAGGTGATTTTGTTCGGCTTTATGCCTTTATCGATCATTTCGTTCCACAGTTTCAGCGCCTCCGTAAAAAGATTTCCGCTGCAATAACCGTTGATCAGCGTGGCGAAGGTGACATAATTAGGGTTTAAGCCCTCGGAAATCATGTCGCCCATAAGCTCCACGGCCCTTTCCATTTCGCCCGCCTTGCAATACCCATCGATCAGAGTATTGTACGTGACGACGTCGGGCTTTATGCTTCTCTGGCGCATTGAATCGAACATATTCGAGGCGCTGCGAACGTCTCCATTCTTGCAGTAACCGTTCATTAGAGTCGAGTACGTGCAGAAATCGGGTCGCACCCCTCTCTGCAACATCTCTTGGAAAAGCGCCTCGGCTTCTTGGAGAGATTTTTCTCGGCATATTCCGTTTAGGAGATTGTTGTAAACGACGATGTCCACTTCGCAGCCAAGCCTCAGCATTTCGTCGCGCAAATTCATAGCTTCCGAGACAGAGCCATGCCTGCAAAATCCACCGATTAGAATGGTGCAGACGATTTTGTCGGGCTTCAACCCTTTCGACCTCATTTCGTCATAGTAGGACATCATTCGGCGAAGATCACCGTTTCTCGAATATAACCCTATGATCAAACTGTAGCTAATCAAATCATGGGCAACGCCTTGGCTCGACATTTCGTGAAAGATACCCATGGCTTCAACTGCATTGTCCTTCCTACAATATTCGGCGAGCAGTGTGTTGTACGAGGCTGTATCTGGGATTAGTCCCGCCTCCCTAATTTCGTTTAAGACTTCCTTAGCTTTCTCAAAACGCCCGCTACTACAGAAACCGTTGATGATTGAGTTGTAAGTCAAAAGGCACGGTTCTAAATTCTTTCCCTTCATCAGCTTCAAGAATTCGATCCCTGCCTCCAAATCTCCTCCTTTACAGCACGAGCTGATTAAGGTGTTGTACGTCACTGCGTCGGCGAAGATTCCTTTTTTCTCCATTTCAACGATAAACTCCTTAGCTTTATCGATCTTTCCATCCTTACACAGAACATTCACCATGATGTTAACCGTATATACGTTCAAATCCACACCACTCTTCTCAATCTCATGAAAAACTTCCTTTGCTAAATCAACCCACCCAATTCTGCCGAGCCCGGTAAGAATGCAGTTACACGCATTGATCGAAATAGGTATGTTTCTGCATCTTAAGGTCCTTAATGCCTCTACGGCCTCCCTAAACTTCCTAGCCTGAACGAAAGTCCTAATAAACAAATCGAAAACTGCTAAGTTCGACCCACATTTGTCGAAAGTACCCATCATAGAATCAACAATCTCGGATATACAAGCACCCCTCCTCCTAATCATCCTCAAAATCAACGCCTGAGCATCAGAAACCCTTCTACACGTGAATAGAAAATGCACAGCTGCACTCAGAGACCACGACGAATGCCTGAAGTTGGGGCTACTGAGAGCAATTGAATCGATGAACTTCTGACCCGTGATGGAATCGCCGCGACATCGAAACAGAACTTCTGCGTACGTCGATGGGGTTAACTGATAGATGAATGGGGAGCTGATTGAGCTACCTCTCCTCAGAGCCCATAACATCTTTTCAGGTAAGAACGACTCCGCCGAAAGCGTTTGCGGAGAAACGGTTGAATAAATTCTAGGGTTTTGAGCGGAACAAGCGAGTGCTGATCCTTGGAGCTTACGGAGGAGGAAAATTTGCCGCCTCGACGCCATTGACGCACGGCGGAGAGCGAGGTAGCTGCTTTCTTGAGTGAGTAATGTAATGTCATGAAATGAACCTGCCTAGAGAAGCTGCTGTAATAAAAGAGAAACGTTCGAGTGTGGCTAAAGGAGAAAGAAGACTATTGAAGGGTTGGAAAGAGTTGGTGTGGGTCGAAGAATAGAATTATATGGGCCAAGAAGATTAATATATTATTATTCTAATTAGATCAAGCCCAATTAATATTTCCTGTTATAAATATTGTATCGACACGTTATGGAGGATAATCAAGAAATTATACCCTAATCTATTTCTTCTTCCTCAAGTCTCTCGTCTCCTCTGCAACAATCCTCTTTTCTCTTCTTCTGTCTTCTTCTTCTATCCAATCTCGTCTTCAAATCCTCTTATCTCCCCAATCTCTTAATATATCTTGAAAATACACAAAAACAGTATAATATTAGCACATCCATTATATAAATCAACAAGCTATCAATATTATCCAATGGAAACCACGCAAATACATGACATGTAATTGGAGATTTTAGCTTCAAAAATTATATTTTACCATTTTGTTTTCAGAAATTAAATTAGTAATGAGGATAGTTGAAGAAAATTTACCCTTTTTGTACAACGTTGAAAAAAAAAACTGAACAAGAATAGTAAGTTACCATCTCTATCTACACTACACTACACATCAATGTCATGGGAAAACCGCAGCTTCATCTCTAATCCATCAAAGTTTGTCCTTAATCTGCTGAAGAATCTGTTTCTGCATCATCTTCACCATCATCTTCTTTGTCTTCTTTGTCGCCATAATGCTGTAAAATCTCTGGTTCGAACCTAAGAAGTGAAAAAAATGTAAGTGTACTAAGTCGTAATAGCCTCCGAGATGTTTACGCTTGCAACAATTTCTGGTAATTTTAACATTCTATTTAAAGACAAACCTTGGTATGGATGATACTTTATGTGGTTGCGGAGGAAGAAAATCATCCCACGTACTCTCACGTGCCTGAAGGAACAAAAATATAACGATAAAAAAAAATTCGTAGACAAGTACCATCGAAAAGGAAATTTCAAACTTTCGGCTTCAGGAAACTTACATTAAAATCGTTCTTCATCTTAACGCGTCTTTCGCTAACTGTACTTCTTTCCGCATAAAACTTGTTGGCCTCACTGATAATTTTTTTCGACGACGGTTTCTCACCTGAACCATCATACTTGCTCCTTTTCATTGCAATGCGATCGTAATCATCCTCCATGTATTGCCCACGGGAGATTTTCGTGGCTTCAGATATATACTTAGTCCCCTTACCAGCCAAATAGTTGTACTCATTCTCTGCGTTTTCTCCATGCGAAATGCTCGCACCATGGCCATCATCACTGTTATGCCTGCTGCTCCCTTTAACAGTCATATAATCATAATCTATTCGCTCGTTTCTTGCCTTCTCTATGATAGGCTGCTGTTGCTCTGTGTAGGGACTGCTTGAATAGCGCATTCTCGAAACCTTAGAATCTCGATTATGTCTCTTTTCGTAATCTTCTCTGTTACGACCACTAATAGGCGAATCTCTATCAGATCCTTCATTGAATTCCATTGGAGATTTTCTGTTGCTATAGAGCGTGTGATCTTTCCGAGCAATGTAATTAGGAGTATCACTTCCGTGCTTTGTCCTAAAGCTTGTTTGGTCCCTCGAGTTATAATCACTCCCCTGAAAGAGTTAAGACGAGAACTTTAGCATACGCCTGAATGGCGAGAAAAGGGTAGCGTAAGAATGCGCAAAAGTTGACCCACCTCGTCGAATTTGGGAATATGGTGTAACCTTGGCGCGTTATGTGAGGTGGGCAGAGTCTTTTCTTCGGTATAGTAATTTTCTGAAGGAAATAAAACCAAAGCAAATGTAATTAAAAAGATGAGCTGTAACTACAATCTAACAAAATAGACGCATCAAATGAGTACTCGAAAAAATAAACTAAAAACGTTATTAACTTACCATCAACATCAGTATCTTGCATTGCAGACTCAAAGGCATCGGGCGGGAGCAGATCGAATTCGACAGAAAGTGGAGGACCATCTATGCGATAATTCTCGCCCAGTTGCTGCTTAACCGCGGTTATTGCAGGGTTTTCAGCACGGCCCTTCACTTTCAAATAACCCGAGGGACCAGTCCTAGGCCTGGCTAAACCTTGGTCGGCACGAAATCTTGGCACAGGGTACTTAGGGGCCATTGCACGATTAGGTTCGTTCGTTTGGCGATTATCGTACATATCCCGGAGAGATGAACTGCTCCCCGAAGACCCGTCTGGGGTGATTTTGTAATTACCAGCAGATTTGGGGGTCAACCTGCCACTTTCGACCTCCCTTGTATCGAGCTGTTTATCTCCTACTTGCTTTGTGCTGCCGCAAGAATCTTGAACTACGACGCCGCTCGACCGATCTTGTTTTTGAGTTGCAGCGTTTTCATCGTTTGTCAATCGCTTGTCTTTTAATCTTCTGTGGCAAAACCAACCTGAGATTTGCTTCTCTGTTAAGCCGATGGAAGAGGCTAGCTCGGCTTTCATGGATTCTGAGGGGTATTTTTGGTCTGCAAATATGGTGATAAAAGATAGAAAACTTTAACAGCTACATTGGCAAAATAAAATTAGGGCGACGGAATGGAGTTGAAGACAAGTGAGATACCCTTAAAGAATTGTTCTAATGCTTGGATCTGAGCTCGAGTCTTGACAGTTCTCTTCTTGTTCTTGTCTGAAAGGGCTTTATCTTCCTCGGAATGCATTTCGCCAGTTTCTATCATTATGAATATATGGGAGAAAACAAGCTTAGCATCAAGGTTATCAGAAAAATTGGATAAAAGAAGATAGGTTAGATTTCTCAACAAAGTCTGAAATCACTATCAATTCTAAGCTTTTTACAGGCCAAGTTCACACATAAATTTCTGTAATCTGTAAGAATCAAACTAATATTGAAACAGAACTCTGTTGAAGATCTTGAAAAACCCCACCAAAGATATACAATGCAAGAGCATAAGCATCACTACGACCCTTGTTAGAGGCAACTAACGTTTCTAAAAGAATCAAACTAATACCTAAACACGGAGTTCTTTGGAGAAACTTCAAAGTTCCCAAATTTCAACAAACCCATAGGTATCAAAAAGCTAATCCCCAAAACAACCAAACAAAAACCTAACCTGATCTCAAAGAAAAGGTCAACACTGATACATAACAAGAAATACAACATCTTCAAGATGACTATACCTTCTTCCATAATTCTTCTCACTCGTTTTTAGGGACCCTTCGAATTTGGTTTCTTCCAGTACTCTGTTGTTTACCCCACCAAATATTCAACTTGGCGCAGAATTCAATAAAGCCTTCGCCGGAAAAAGATGTTGGGGAGAATTTTTAATGGGCTTCAAGTTGTTCTTGTAAGGGTATGAATTACCAAGTTTCTTGGTTGAATAAGAAATTTTTATTTCCTTTTGTATGTCGTTGCCAGTTTTTACAGCAATGTGCTATTTAGTCTTTCCGCAGAGGTTTTCGTAAAATTTAAGTGTTTATGGACTTTGGAGGAAGCAATTATCCTGTTCGACAGGTTTGTAATTGGCTTTTAATGCTTTAATTAATTTTTAATTAAATCTCTACTATCGTTTGTTTTGTTAAAAGACTTGGAGTATTCACAAATTCTTTTCGGACTTCGGAGCGTTCTAACTTCAATGAAACGGCCGTTCGTTGGTCTGACCTTTCGAGATCTATAATTGTTAATGGTACTAAGAACAATACTTCACTCTTATAAATTTTTAATTCTTTATTTAAGTTGCTGATGGATTGGACTTAGCATACATTAAAAAACCTGTTACGAAACGTCGAAGTTCATTTAATTTACAACAATTAATATTAGCTTGAATTATAAGTCTCGACCTATACAATAAATGCTAATAACTGAATAAGCAAAATTGGGTCATTTACACTTAAAAAGGTACACTATAATAACCACAAAATTAATCATCTTGCCTGCGGCATAATATCACCTATGCCTCCGCATTCGTGAACTCGCTATGCACAGAAATAACGAAAGTGAAGTACACTATAACTTAAATATGAAGAGAAAATAAAAGCCAAAAAGAATCGACGCAGATATCTTCATCATAGGCTGGCCTCCCCTTTAGAACTATTAGCGCCTGCATATCCTCTCCTCAGATCACCTTAAGCCATTGAAAACAAAGGAACGAGCTTTACTTACTCTTCGTAAGTTCCTTCCTCGCTAGCTAACAGTCGAAAACTTCTGCTGCTATAGTTGAAAGCCAGCTTGTTGATTTCTATAGGAAAATTGCCTGCTGCTGCTGCCATCAGATGGTGGTGGTGGTCCAAGGATTCCAGCAGTATTTGGATCGTTTGATCTACTGAGAGGCCTTTGGCGAGGATTATGAGCATGCGAACCATCAGCTTCGGCTCTTTTTCGCCTTTTCCATGCTTCGAATTTACCCATGTCGATATCCCTACCATTAATGTGGGATGGGCCCACCTGTTGCTCCTCTCTGAGTTTCGAATAGATCTGCTGGAGCCTCTCGCCCGACAAGTTTGAATACGTAGACACATAGTTCCATAGTCTTGTGATCATCCCTGCAGATATAGACACAATCTACTTTTATCAGGAAAAATTATAGCCAGCATTCTAGGAAGTTAAAGATAGGAACAAAAGATTACATACTTTCTCTCCTATAAGCCTCTTGCTGATATTCTGAAACAACCTGGTCGATCCGTCGACCAATGAGCTGCAAATAATTCCGGATCATTGAGAGCACCTGCATTAAATGGGTTGCAAACTAAGAGATGAGGAGAGAACATAGTCGAGGTGGGCTAGACTATAATTCAATTCAACAACAAACCTCATCCTTAGGAAGATCGGCACTGGTCGATTGTAGTTTCTGAAGTTGTTTTAGAGTCTTCACCTCGTCTATCATGACATCTTCACACCATTCCCTCCACTTTACTTCCTTGAATTGCTCGTAGACTTCTTCATTTCCGGACATTTCACCTTCCTCTTTAACTAAGGGTTCGCTCTTTTGGGATCTTAGTGCTCTTGATTTATTCACCTGAAGGGGAGAACCAGGCCTTCCTTGTCGGCCTTTTAAGCGTGAAGAGGTTGGAATTTCTTTCGGCTTCTTGGCATTCTTACGGCCTGCTTTTGCATCAGGGGTCTTCTTACCAGCAGCAATAACTTCCTGTAAACAGATTGGATGTCATATTGCAAATCTACGATGTTGGAAACAATCTCGCTAATAAGAATACAGAAAGTTTAATGTACCATTTCCAAAAGCTGCGAAGCTCGTTCCTTTAGTTGGGGTGCTCGAGGTAAGAAAGTCTCATGATGTTGAAGTTCCACAGGGGCAATCTTCTTTGTAAGGCCGAGTCTTTCATCAAGCCTTACTTTTTCCCAATTGCCAAATCCATGATAATGAACTCCGAGCAACAACCTCCCATCATCCTCTGAAAATACCAATTGAGAAAAGCTATATCATTACATAGGGGATTAGGTATGACTTGATTCTAAAAACTTCTGAAATATTGTGAAACGCGACGACGAGCTACAGGAATTGAAAACCTTAGTGAAAGCGGCATGACATTTGACTTACTTTGGTTCCAGCCACAACCTTTCGACCAAGTGGATGGTTTGAGATATGAAACGGCTCGGAACTGGGCAATAGGATCTTTATAACGACTAACCCTCTTAGCCAGGAGCTGAAGTTCTTCAACACGGCTCAACAGTTCATCGGCCTTCACGGACACACCAAAAAAATCCAAAACAGGACCCTGAAAAGATAAATAATGAAGCATTTATCTCCGATGTGCAGACAAAAATACCCTTCAGGGGATGCATCTATATAACAAGACGCACCTTAGGATCTAAAATTTCCCCTTTGGTTGCCTCTTTACAACCTTCAATTAAAGCATCATAAAGCTCAATCTGTGCTTCAGTTGGGGCTGCATCAACTATTCCACCAACTTCACCAGCAATAGAGCTTATTTGGCTATCATTTCCAAACTTTTTAACCTGTGAAGCAAGTATCACTCAGGACAAAACCTCCAATTGCATCAAAATAACTAAAGTTTCAGATACAAGAAAGCTGAATAATCCTATAACATGATTCAACTCATAAAGAAACCAATACAACCATAATGGCCAATAAATTGACACAAGCCATATATAGATGTTCAATTTCTGATGTAATCAGTAACATCGCTGAACTCGCTATATGCATCAACGAACTCTATATATGTTGGAAATTATACATAACGTAATATGCAAAGAGGTAATATTACCGCACGAAAAAACCGTGTCGCATCTCGCTTTGGCAAGTTCCCGTAAGACCATCCTCGGACTTGAGCAGTGGCACCCTCAAGAATAGGGTGAGAATAGCCAACATCCACGCCCCTTCGTCGCTTTGATGTTCTCTCAGGATGCTCAACTCCTTTCTTTTTCCTTTTATTAGAAATTTCGGGTGGAATGGCCTCCGCGTAACTTCTCATACTTCTTGCTGTCCGGGGAGCTAAACCATCCTAGAAGAATAAAGAAAAACAAAATGAGTAATATTCACTCGACGGTTATTTTTACAATACTCAGAAAACACTCACATCAGCATGTGAAACAGCTTCTGGTTTTATCATCCGGCTCCAAAATGAACCATCATCTTCAGCACTAGAGAAATTTGCAACCTGTCCGTGATGATAAGGAGGGTTACACACTTATAAGGCTAACAATTATGACAGCCAAAAAGAAAAAAAAAGAAACCAAAGCCATAAGCCAACTGAGTTATGCATGAAGTGCCATGCCAACCTTAAAAGCACTCAACAACTCATGTCCTTCTCCATCAGTTGACTTATCCTCGACTTTCTCAGCCCTATCAAGAATTTCATCAATGTCCATATTAAGAAGCCTTTTCTTGTTTTCCTCATCATTCTTGTCCTCCTTGAAAAGCTCCTCAGCACCAAACCTCAGAATTGCTGAAAGCTCATTCTATGTAATGAAAGACATTAAGATAATAAATATACATATGTGTAAGAACAAAAGAATCATACAAACAGATTCATATACTACAATAATGAACGTTATGTAAAAAACACAAGGAAACTTTTGACATAACCATAAACATCCAAAATAAAAGATGTCTTACTTTATCAAAACCACTTCCTTTTTTCGTTTCCTTCTTCTCCAACCTACCTTCCGCATTCAGTTTCTGAATGACCAGATGGTCAAGAACCTAAAAGGGAAATCATGACCAGAATTAGGACTACAATGATCCAACAATGTCTTCTGATGACCAAACAATCGATTAATAAAAGAGAAGTAGCTCATTCATATTTTTAACAACATAAACAAACTTTCACGACACTTGAAACAGCAAGATGGCACAATGAAATGGTTAACATATGACATCAATTTTGTAACCCATACCATCTTCTTCTTCGCCCTCTCCAAGATATCCTCTTCCACACTCTTGCTAGTAACAAATCTATAGATATTAACCACTTCTTGCTGCCCAATTCTATGAGCTCTGCTCATTGCCTTTTTAGAAAATAAAAGATAAATCATGTCCTCAAATGACAAGCCACGATAAAATTAAGAAACAGATATAATGATCTTGTAAGACCAACCTGGAGATCATTTTGAGGATTCCAATCCGAGTCAAAAATAATAACAGTGTCTGCAGTGGCCAGGTTGATACCCAAGCCACCAGCACGAGTAGAAAGTAGGAAACAAAAATCTTCACTGCCAGGTGCATTAAAGTGATCCATGGCCTGCTGGCGCAACTCAGCCTTGGTACTACCATCGAGTCTCTGAAATTGAAATCCTTTGAGCAACAGATACTCTGCCAGTATGTCCAACATTCTTACCATCTGTGTTCAGATGGGAAAATTAAATTGCAAGAGTGAAATTATCAAGGAAGAACACAGTGCTCAGTATAGACAATAAGAATGTATGGTAACATAAAGGACAGCATTAAGGACCTGTGAAAATATCAACACCCTGTGATTAGTCTCATGGAGCCTAGTCAAGAGCTTATCTAGCAAGACCAACTTCCCACTGCTTAAAATCATCCGCTCCATTTTAGCACTTCCAAGAAAATTAGTATCACCACCATAACCATGATCTGCACTTTCAAACAGAAATGGGTGGTTGCAACATTTCTTCAACTCCACCACAATATTCAAAAGAGACACCTGCAGAACCAAAAACTTTCATTGCATGTTCCACGTATAAATAAACAACAAAACAAACAACAATGTAATCCAGATCAAGAATATGGTGGCCAGTGTAACAAATAAACAAGTAATCGGACCGTTTACTGTTAACAAAAACTGAATAGCTATCAACAAACATACTCTTCATGTAAAGAATGTATCGTAACCTGATTTCCACGAACTCCTTTATTTAGATCATGAAAATTTCGCTCAAGGATCCACTTGTAATACCTGACGGTCATTGGAGAAAAAACATAACTGACAATAATAATAACCAAACAAACAATCAAGTGATAATGTAACAAAACTTACTGCTTTTGCAGTGGTGACATCTCAACCCGTAGGATGCGTTCAATCTTAGGAGGCAAAGACTTTTCCACATCCTTTATGACCCTTCGAAGGATATGAGGTCTCAATTCCATGTGAAGATTACCAAGCTAGAGGAAACAGGTAACTGTTAAATATTACCGATGCAAAAAGATCAAAAGATAGCAGAACCTAAGGGGATTGCCGAAATACCTCTATTTCATTGAAAGAACTGAGGTTCTTATACTTCTGAACGAAGTCATCCTTACTTCTGAACTTCTCCGGATCAAGAAAATGAAGCAATGCCCTATAGATTATACGGTATTGTAGACAAATAATAAATACTTGATTACACAAACATGAAGAAACACCATGCATATGACACTTGTTCCGAAAGGCAAACCTCACCTAGAACTAACATTCGACTAAAAATCATGTAAAGGATTAAAACATTTGCAATTAAATACAATTAAACTGATTCCATGGCTCAAAGCCCATTATTCTGATCAAGTTATAGTAATTTTGATCATCGGAAAATATCAATTGTACGCATGACTAGTCACCATAGTTCTTCCACGCTGTTTTGTAGGGGGGTACCCGTGATCAGCAACTTGTTCTTGGTGCTAAATTCCTGTAAAATTCAGATTTTTTTATCAGACAATACACTAACCTGAGCATAATAGAAAGTCAAATATTCATACCATTAACGTAGTATACAAAGAGGCCTCACTGTTCTTTAATCTATGTGCTTCATCAACCATAAGATAGTTCCATTTAATTTTCGAGAGGCCAGCCTTATCCTTCAACAGTACCTCATATGTCGTTAATAGGGTAGCAAACTTGATATTTCTTCCAGCTCTTTTATCATTGTAAAACTCATACTGTTGACAGACCTGAATTTTATGAAGCCATATTGTAAAAGGGAATAAGGAAGGATAAATATGGAAAGAAACCAGGAGAAAGGAACTGAGGATCTGTATTTGTACAAATGCTAGATATATAGTAAGAGAGTGGGACAGAGGGAGAGGAGATACGTTGTCAGCATTCACGGAAGAGAAACATAAGAGCACCAAGCTCAACTCAATAATGTATTAAATCAACCACGAAAGAATGAATTAGATACCTCACGGCTAGCACGAGTTCCAACATATACAATCATGTTCATCTCTGGCAGCCACTTCTTAAACTCTTTCGCCCAATTTGATAAAGTCGACAATGGAACGACAACGAGAAAAGGTCCTTGGATGTCCTGAGCATTCTGTGAAAAAACGAAGATGAGTAACAGTTATAAACACACAAAAATTTAAAATTTCCTTAGGAACTGGAAACAAACAAAATACCTGGAGAAAACCAAGCATCGAAACGGATTGAACAGTCTTACCAAGACCCATTTCATCAGCCAAAATAACATTTGTATCATTCCTCCAGCTGTTTAATGGCAACAAAGTGAGTGATCAGACCATTAATGAAGCTTTAATACAAGCATAACCCAAACTGGTTGATCAAATAGCCTACAGACCTGTTGACTAAAAAGTTCAGACCTTCAAGCTGGTAATCTCGAAGTTTTCCCCCTTTCAACCACTCAGGCTGCTCATCAAGCTTCCTGAGGCTGCCTGAGAGAAGCAGTCACGTTACATTATCAGCTTCAATAAGCCAGATACAAGAAAGGAAACAAGTCGATCCTAATAAATTATATTGTTCAACAAATAGTATCCTAACATTTCCTGCTAATTAATTCGACACGTACATAACTCTGAAAAAAAGCAAAAAAATGCAATTACAAACCTTTGATTTTCTTACGCTGGAAATCAACAGTTTTCCCTTGAATCATCAAGGAAGCCTCTCGGCTCTGCACGAAAGAGAACGTCATGGAACTTCATAAAAAAATGAAACAAAAACTATTTGAATGTCTCAATCAGGATATCTCTCCACCGATACAGTAGTACAATATGGAAGGAAACCTCCATAGTAGTGCTGCTTTGTTTCCATGAAAAGGGAAAACCATAGTCCATTTGAATTACGAAAACAACATATATTCACTAGAAACTATTTAGATATAGTCATAAAATTGCACTTCCAATACTCCCTCATTCCTTGTAAATATATTTCTACTGAAGCCGCAGAGTTAAGAGAAAATATATCTTAAGAATTCCAAATATATCTGAAGATATAAATGTTGATCCCTCATCACTTAAACAGTGAGCTGAAGACAGCACAAATGAATATATGATGAAATCAAACATGCACAGGTCAAAAGGTCAAGTCACTAGGACAATACCTTGTATTCATCTATTTCATCTTGGGCGAACGGGATATCAATGTCCTTCTCCCTACAAGTCAGACATAAGCAATAGCCAGATGAGCTTAGTTAATACATTCACAAGCCGTGGGGTCAGAGAAACATAATCTATGTCCTCAGGAAGATAAGCAAAACCAATTTAAATATTGTTGAATTACCAAGTAGCTTCAGCATAAGAAAGTCCCTTCCATTTGACCAAGTATTCTGGCACTACTTCGCCCAAACTATCTCTTGTGAGACGGTCCGAAATTATTCTCTCCACCTGACCATAAAATTGGCAAACCACCACATTAAGCATTTATGTGGGTGCACCGATATTAAAAAGAAAAATGATGTAAAAACAAACCTGGCTGTTTTGTTTGATGATGTCCAAGTCCATTTCCTTGCTGACATCATTCAATTCAATCTAGTACACAGTTATTGAAGAGCTCTTTAAAAAAAATTGATAGAAGAAACTTAAAATCAAGATTAAATGTCATGTATCCACGTTCAAGATACAAATGTCTGCCTCAAGTATGAGGGTCCTCAGTATTTATATGCTGTTGTCCTTCTATGATATCAAATGATATCCAAAATTGTAACCGCTGACATAATATAACAAAAACTACACATTACCTCCTCACGCGACACAGCCTTCCTGTACCTCACATCTTCAGTCACTTTCTTAGTGTAGTTCAAAACTTTTTTAAACCCACTGAGCTGGAACATTACAGAAAGTATAAATTGTCAGTCACTTACAGGTAACATATATGGCTTTTCGATCTTTAGTAGTACAAAAAAATCACCCAGTATTATTATATCAAAGACACATCACATTGCCACTGACATTTAGATGACTTACATTCTGCAATTCATTAAAAGACTTCCACTGACAGTGCAAATGAGATTGCCCTTTCCATTTGATTAAAAACTCCATCTCGTTCCAATCCTGATCAGAATCAAATAAATAGCTAAACAGTACAGGTTCAACTGATTTGTTATTCCTTAGAGCTTCTTCCGCTGTGCCCTTTGGCTGATGCCACAAGACTTTCTCTATCACATCTGCATCTTCCTCTTCAATCTCCTCCTTCTATAAAAGGAAACAAAAAACTCTAGTCAACAGCTCTACTTCATACAAACTTTGTAAGCATTAGAAACTTTTCAAATAAGCTGCATGGTGCTATCTCTGGAAGGTACTAGAAGGAAGATCCATCTAAAGATTCGAAATAACTAACACCTTTAATTTCTTCCAGATAACTTCACCAGGTCCTATTTTGCATATAAAATGATACTGTACGAAGACATTATATGGTACATGCTACATCCTTTTTAGAACTGATACAGTATCATAGCCAATAAGAACAGTATGCCAGCTGACTGGAACATCATATCATATATCAAGAAAAATCGTTCACACCTTTTGGCTCTTTTTCTTTTCACCTTCATCAACATCTTCACTCCCATCACTCTCAACGTATGATACTTTCCGCACTGAACGACCAGAAGTCCGAAGTTCACTAACTTTTCCAGGCACAATAATAGTAGAAGAACGGTCGCCATTTCTTCTGGGGGGTAGTGCACTTCTTCTAGAACCCCTGAAGTCCTCATCGCTACCTTTTTCTGAGCCATCCGAAAATAACTCTTCTTCATCTTCCTCATAAGAGTTTCTCGACATCTTCCTGCGAGATGAAGGTGGAACCTTTTTAAATCCCTTAGTAGGCATCACATTACGACCATTCTTCCTTGCTTGCTTATCCTTGACTTTTTTGAAGTACATATCATCTTCATCTGAGATATCAAAGTCATCGTCATCAACATTATTTTCTTCATCAGATTCTTCAGCATCCCAATCTTCATTTTTATTCTGCAACATGACAAACGATATAGTCATCTCACGGACGTGTGGTTTAATTAGCATAATGAAATAGTAAATAAGTAAACAAAACTAACCAACCTTCCCACTGTGTCGACTTGTGGTCACACAATCAGGATCAAAGTCTGCATCATCAGGGTCGTCTTCTGCAAATAAGAAAACATGTCGATCATTCTATTAACAGAAATCAGAAACAACAACCAACATGCACAATATGATGCCTAGGCACTGGAAGGGAAAACACATACAACTGGTAGTATTCAGCAAATAAAAAAAATGTGGAAAATTCGATGAGTTACCAAATCCGTCGTAATCGCCATCGCCCTCAGAATCTTCATCATTGTCATCATATCTTCTAGATTTAGTGGACTTTGCCTTTCCAGAGATGGTAGGTGCAGCAGGCCTCGTAGGTGACTTCAAACTAAACCCACTAGAATGATTTTCCTCTCGATAATGACTCACACGTTCATTCTGATCATCAACATCCCGCTCGTAATACTCATCAGAAATCATTTCATCCACAGAAACCACTTGGGTCCCCTTTCCGTTCATTGTATCATCACCTCCATCAGAGTCTTCCTCTTCTTCCGACCCTAGACCTTCTAATCCATCAGACTCGAATGCTGCATTTGACGCCCTATTGGGCTGGTAGTCCTTCCAAAAAGTTGAACCCCAACTTCCACTCGTTGCAGGCCTCCTAGACGCAGAATGTGTGTTTGCTAACCTACTATTATTATTAGCCTCAACGCTAGGATCATTGCTAGGTGCTGATTCCAACGAATGTGTTCCAGCATTCTCATTTCGTATGGCGGTATTCATATTCAGCTGCATCAGACGAGGTTCGTTGCTCAGATCAGTCTGTGATGTGATTTTGTCTGGAAAGTTTCGGTTGAATGCCATGTCTTTTCCTTCGCATTAAAATTCTTACAGCGTCCCAATAAGAAAATGCAATAACCACTTATATAATCTTCGAACAAGCCAGCCCAGAATTATATAGTTTTGAACAAGCCAGTCCAGCTACCACAAGTAAATGACTCTGCATCAAACACAAACATCATCATAATCAGTACAGCATCATGAAGAGAACAGCATTATTCAAAAAGAACAGTCATATAGAGCTCAAAATCGGGATAGGGTACTTCTATGGCCGAGTTGAAGCTGTTCAGCCAATTAGAAGTTAAAACATATGGATCGGGATCGTAAGCACATCATCAGGTGAAAAACACTCGTTACAGACAATAACTTCCAGGTGACAAAATCAGGTTCGGAAAACCCTAAAATCCGCACGAAAACAAAACCTCAATCCAACTTCACAAACCTCACTCGTTTCGAATAAAAAGTAGGATTGTTCAATTCAAATTCGTAAACGATTATCCGTCCTCGCACAACGAGGACGAGGCAGTCCAATCAGGGGTGTTTTCGTCAATTCCGTTGGTCCAACGGGTGTACACTCGGCGCGGCTACACAGACGACCAATCAGTTTAACCATCGGCGGGAAAAGGAGAGATTTCAAAAGGGTAACGTCCAGAGAAATCAAGAAAACAGAAACTACCGAATCGGATAAAGTAGGACACAAAAAAAACAAACAATCGGGGAACCCCAAGGGATTTGAAATCGGATTTGTACCAGTGGTGTTGTGTTGTTCGATGTTGTCCAGAAGATTTGGGGAAAAAAGGTGGGACAAATCGCTCTAGAGAGAGAAAATGAGAGGCCGTTTTGCGCGTATGAATGTGTGTGTGTTTCGTTGGTAATTTGTTTAGAGAGAGATAATGATATCAAGATTGGTGGAAAATAGGGCGTATGTTATATAGGCATGGATGT
This sequence comes from Craterostigma plantagineum, assembly GCA_027422505.1. Taxonomy (NCBI): domain Eukaryota; kingdom Viridiplantae; phylum Streptophyta; class Magnoliopsida; order Lamiales; family Linderniaceae; genus Craterostigma; species Craterostigma plantagineum. Next base: position 4,157,910 of record JAPQWV010000043.1, on the reverse strand, counting down.
ATGCCAGGGTTAGGGGCACTTTAGGGAATTCCTCTCGATTAACGCCTGTTGGTGAAGGAGTAAGCGTCGATTATTGTTAGTAACGATTTTAGAGATGTTAGGTACAGATCAACCTTGTCTCTACGTTCATGGTTGAGCACAAGACTAATTTCTCCAAGACAAATAGTTAAATGATCATTTTCTCATGCTGTAAGAGTTGGGCTGAACGCACAGAGAAGCGTTTGTTTATTTCAATTTCAATGATCGAAGCCTCGTGTTTTTTTTTCCTCATCATGGCTGGCAAGGCGCTCATTGCCATTTGACACGAAAAATGAGATATAGCACAAGCTACTCAAAGTCTGAGTAGATGAAACCGTTTAGGGCGTTATCATCTTCGAAGAACTTGTAAGTTCAGCAACATTTCTTTTCCCGTGATTCTTAGGCCATCTGAGTTTGAAACAGAAGTACATTTACCCGAAGCCCTTGCGACAAAGTATTCCCTGTCCTAACGCAGTTTAGCTCGAATTACACGTGTGACTCAATCTGAAGCAACTACAAAGTGTTCCCCGTCCTTACGGGAATTCACGTCCAAGCAAAAGCTCATAAAGAAAACGTAAGTTTGATACTTCCTTGGCTGGTCTTGTATAGCTAAAAACGTATCAGATGCAGAAAAATCGTTACATCAGACATGTTTGAATCTTAACTGAACAAAGTTGGCGCAGCCGCAATCATCTCTTAAACAAGAAAGTGTGAAGCTTGATTACCGTCCACTAAGAGAAATATAAATCAGCGAAAACGTCAAAATGCATAATTTTTCTTCAAACATTCGTTTCAATGAGGGTAGGCAACAAAGTCGAGTTTCATAGACAATCAATCAAGGCAACAAAGTCAGTAAAAAGACAGAGGCTTTTCCCCCAGAATGAGTTTTCGATTCACCGCTTAGGTTTTCACTAAATCGAATCAGCTTGCTCAAATCCCCAATTATTACAACACGAGAAACTTCACTAATATACAGAAAACATTCTCCAAAAAGGAATATCAGTCATATAGAACAAACAATAGATGTGAAACATAATGCCACAGCAACATCGGTAGTAGCTGAATACACTTGAGTTGAACAAAGAGCTATTGAAGCTCAGAGCTGATTAGATTTCTCCTCATATCAGCCTTCCTTTTACTTGTAACGTTATTAAAATAATCACGAACGGTGCAAATCGCTGGCTACACATTGCTTATCAACATCCCCGAGGCATCGTAGGCGTATTCATCGTCTACAAAGTAATGTGTTTTCTAGAATCTCGCTAAAAAGATTCAACGATTAGTACTCAAAAATACCTGGGATCATTCGTATTGTGGATGATCGAAGCCTCACTAAAGACAACTAGAATGTCCCAGTAAGGACAAGGCAACGTCGTTTTGCTTCGAAAAAGAATGGGAAACCAACGGCGTCAAGATTTGAAGAAGAAAATGAAAGAAAATAGTGGAGAGCGAAGGGACGTTGAGGGAGAAATAAGTCAAATAACGAGGTTAAGTGTGGAAAAAGAACAATTTCGTAAATTATCAGGGGGTAATATGTCAATACGAAGAGTTTCTTTCTTCTAGCCCCCTTTAAGGTAGCATTTATTTATTACCTTAGTCCCATACTAACACTTACTCACGAATGCTCTTTCCCTAGCATTTACTAACTCGCTTCCCTTTAATTCACATCAACTCGTCCCTTCCATGTAACAAACAAAAAAAAAAAAAAAACGAATATCGATTTTCTCGTCGACTTTGAGTACTAATCGTTGAATCTTTTTAGTGAGATTCTAGAAGCGAAGCGAATATCGATCGTCGACTCAGAGAAAAATCGATATTCACATCATTTCATTAATACACCATTCCAAAAAGAAAGAAACCTCGAACTAAATACCCAGAGAAAAAGCTAATCAATCCCCTACGATAAGCCCCATCAAGGAAACTCTCGGAATATAATCAACGACGTCCCAACCCGTCGGCTCAATATCTTCGAAGCGAATATCGATTTTCTCGTCGACTTTCCCATCTTCTTCTCTATATTCCCTTTCGCTAATGCTCGCCATGACATCATCGTCACAATCGATGCGCTCATCGACGTCGTCGTCCCATCTAATCTCATCGACGTAGAGATCGCCCGAATAAAGCTCATTTATTATTAGGTCTTTCTCTTTAGGGCAATGCTTTACTTCGTCGAAAAAACGATTCTTGGAAGCGTTGAATGCTTCCTCGGCCGCCGAGTCGTCCCATGCAAGAACCTTGTCGAACAAGTGTATGCATCTCTTTGCTTCCAAGAATTTCTCCCAGCATTTGAATTGTCCCATTTTCAGGCAGAACTCTTTCTCCCACGATGGAATCGCAGGAACCCAAATTTCTGCAATAAATAAAATAACAAATCAGTTTGTGTTTGTATGAGTGTGTATATATATATATACACACGCATCTGTGCGCTTACTTTCTTGTTTGTAGGTTGAACGATACATGCTTGGCGCTTTCTTGCCTCTTCTTGTACGGCAGCCATGATTTCTTTCAGTGTTCATATTGTAATAAGATTACTGAGATTTCGAAGAAGAAACTATTAAGAAGAGAAGAAGGCGATGGTTGTAATAAAGATTGAAGTGCGAATTTTGTGCCTCTATATATTATAATGAGTCGGCTCCATTTCTATCCCTAGTGTAATAAATCTTAGCCACTTTCCACTTTAGATTATCATCTAGCATATGTTGTATGAAGATTTGCAAGCAACCGTTGATAGTCAACGACCCTTTGAAATAAAATCGGCAAAAAAAAAAGGAAAAAAAAAAGCAGGTGCTACAAAATCCGGAAAAAATAAGGCATCTCCATTTATATATAATTAATTAGAGTTTTCCGTTTTTTTCAGAATAAGTGGATATGTATTAAAGGCTCCCATCATTACAATCACGTTTCGTAGCATTTAGAAATATGCTCCCCTTTTATTCCATGTACAGCAGTGTGGTCTCACTTGACGGGTGTTACGTTTGAGACCAAAAATTGGACATTTGTTGGGCGTCAAACGTACAACTATTAGGTTTTAGAAAGGGAATTTATATGTTGGGCTACTATAAGTCTTTCGGAAATCGCCTGTAATATAAAGCCTATTATTGTCAAGAATAATATTAACCGTTGGTGCCATGCTTGGAAGTAGGGATGGCAGTGGAGCGGGAAATCCCCCGAGTTCTTATCCCCGTGGGGCGGGGACGGGGAAAGATTTTTCCCGCGGGGATCCCCGCCCCGTTCCCCGCCTTCTATATATATACTATAATATATATAATATTAAATTATAATTTAAATAATATTAAAATAATATTAAATATAGATTAAATAATATTAAATTAATACAAATAATATATAAAACTATAATTTATATAATATTTATAACGAAAATATAATTTAATTTATATATTATATTTAAAAATTATTTTTTTAAAAAAAATTGAATCCCCGCGGATCCGGCGGGGACGGGGACAATTTTGTCCCCGAAAGCCTTGCGGGGCGGGGACGGAGATTAGGTCCCGCTCCCGCCCCGTTGCCACTTGGAAGTATCCATTTGAGTTCTTTCTAGCCCATTCAATGTCTGAACTGAACAGAACTAGCCTCAAGAACTAAACAGTTCGAAGTTTGATGTTCCTATACTATGGACAAAACAAAAGAATATATAATAAAATATGTCTCCAGAAAAAGGCCAAACACACCATTCGTTTGATTCAACTCGTCAGCAACCCATGTGAGCGAGTGCGGCCATCTCAGCTTTCATGTCCCCTGAAATAGCCTTTAGTAACAGAAAAGAATACACTTTTCTCTTCTTTACTCATAAATTCTACTACTACCTAAAAAAAATCCTAACTTTCTTGACCTTATTGCGAAGAGAATCATACGCAATACAAAGATCAAATTAAATACTCATCAGAATCGCAATACTCACACATGATAAAGCAAAACTCTTTCTATCATATATATAAAGAAGATTCGATTACTACTGGACTATGTTATGAAGTCGCATATAAAGATATATCCTAATGTCTTGGTGGGGACAAGCATACTATGGAGAAGGAGCGGAGAAGCAAAACATGAACAAACAAAATGGCCCCACGTCTCATTAATCCTTTCCTCACTCATGCATATATATATATATATATATATAGTGTTTGTGAATAAAGTTCGCTGTTTTTCTAATGATGATGATAATATGATGATAATCTTGATCTTCTAGTTGCAGGTATCTCTTTTGCTCTATACACAGCTGGGAGGACTTTTTTTTACCTGTATTTTATATATATTATACTCTGCAGCAACAAAGAATCACAAAAACAGAAGACGTTTTAAGAAAAGGTAGCATCTTTATGGCAACGTACGTAAGCAAGAATGGTTTTAGTTATATTACCTAGCTTAGGTTAATTCCTGCTTGACAAGCTCTACCACCTACGCTTCAATGGCAGCCCAAAAAAATACAGAAGTTTAACAAAAGCGTATCATAGATGAATGAGTAGTAATGGGATGAAAGATGAGGTATTTTAATAAAAAAAAAATATGATCGTTACCTTGTCATCTGAAAAAGGTTGAATTTCCAGAAATCGAAGCTGTTTTGTCAGAAGATGCATCTGCCGCTGGTTCATCGTCGTTATTACCAGTCGAAGCACATGTGAAAGAAGCTTGTTTATGCTCAGCGTCTGAGTTTGCAAGAGAAGTGAATGGATTCTCGGGTAGAACGTTCTCGAACCCACTGAAGCAACCATTTGGAAAGAAAAGGTTACTATGAGATTCAAAAGGGATTATATGTAACTTGAAGAGGTTTAGGAGAATGGAGGTTTATCATTTTTATATTTAATCTATATTCACATAAGTCTAATACCTTTCAGGAAGATAAGATTCTCCTCCATTATTTCCAACAGCCAAAGATGTTGAAGTATTTTCGCCAGCACCAACTTCTGAAACTGAAAATAAAAAAAGCTATGAACCATCATTTCCTATGATTATTTCTGAAAAAAGGGGGCTGCTCTTGCGAACGAAACGAACCTTCTTGAGTAAAGCCATTATCAGCAGCAGAAGAAGAAACAAAATTATGATTCATCTGTCTCGGAGAAAAGGCAGTAGGAAGCCCACGAGGGAAATGATAGTTATGCTGCTGCAGCTGATTATTATTCAGATCCATTAACTGTAAATTCATCATCTTAAGGCTTTGTCGTTCGATAGCATGGTGCAATTCAGCTTCTTGCTCGAACTTCCTCCTCATTATCATCTCCTGAGAGTTCAGCATTCTAGGACCTAAAAAACGTAAGAAAGAACGAAACTTTTTAGCACATAGTGATTCAGTCAGTGGCTTAACATCCTAGGTATGTAAGAAAAAATGTGCGCTTCTCACTCACCAACTGGTAAGTCATAGAGTTCTCGAGAATCAAAAGCAGAAGGGCTGAAAGAAAAGTCGGATTTTTCCCAGTGTTGCTGATGAAAGTGCTTCCTATCAGATAACGAAGGGACACAAATCATCGATTGAGCGAAAATCGTATAGGAAATGAAATTCCAGCAAGAAAGAAAGGAAGAAGGATGTTACTTTTCTAGGAATTTTCCCTTCTCCTTGTAGGGTTTTACAAGCACGCGAGAATCGCAGACAAAGTGAGGGTTTCCCCTCGCCAGTATGAGCTTTACGGTCTCGGGAGAAACGAACGTAACGAAGCCAAACATTCTCTTCTGCTGATAGGGGATCCTAACGTCAGTCACAGGCCCAAAGTCGCTGCAAAAGACAAGGAAAATTCATACGTTTTTTAAGAGGTCATGACAAGAATCCAGGCTTTGAAAAACAGATGAAAAAATGAAGAGTTTTTCCTTTTAACCTGAAGTACTTTGTGACATCTTCTTCTTTGAAGGTACTATCGGCGGGAAATGTCAGGTAAATTTGGCGTGCGCTAGAGCTCAACACGTTGCCAAAGCCCATATGAGAAAAGTCGCTCCTTCTATGCAAAGATTGGACAAAAATAGATCAACATTCCATGGTTGTTAAGGCCAATGCAGATGATTTAGAATCACAATAGCAAGAAATACAAAGTGCTATTATTCACAAGTATCAGAGGAAAATGTGAAAAGAAAATTAATTAATTAAAAGAAGCATTATAGGAGAGGGGAAAAAATCATGCTAAAGTGAAAATAAAACCACACATACAGCAACTAAATAAGCAAGAAAACACCAGAAGAAAATGGACAAGGAAACACCCCACGAGACCACATCAGACAATTGTTAGAACAGTGTAAAAACAAGAAAATTGCCCAGAATTAATTACAACCACCACAAAGGTGAAAACTTTGGTAAAAAAGGAAGAAAAGAAAAAACCTTTGCGGAAATTAAACACAATCATAGTAAGTTCCCCAAAGATTTTATGTTACCTAGGATTCCCCTCCAAGAAACTCATGGACCTATTGTGGGAAGAAAAGGGATTGTGGTGTGCCCCAGAAGAACCCATCAAAGCAAATCTTTGTTGAAGAGCTTTGATTCTCAACAAATCATCAAAACCTGACCCGATTTTACTCGGGGACCCAACTTCAAAACCATCGCCATTAAACTCACTGTGGGCGAACTTACAAGCACTTCCATTCCTACAATTCCCCCTAGCAAAATACATGCAACGCCTACCAAAGTCAAACCCACCAACATTATCCTCAAAGAAGGCAGCATCGTTCACCGAGGAACTCCTCCTATGGAACGGCGGCACAATGCTGTTCCCCGCTTCTTCTCCGCCGCCGCCGCCGTAAGGAAAAAGCACGGAATCACTCCTCCCACTAGGGCTCATAATCGCATCCACCACAGAGTCATCAAAGTACGGCAAGTGCCCAACGCTGCTCTCACCCACCAAGAAATCGCTTTGGAACTCGCCCCCACCGCCGTAGAAAGACAAACCCTGGCCGGAAAAGTTACCAACTTGCCCGCCGGACGGCGAAGAGCAGTTCAAAACGGAGGCATAAGAAACGGGCTGCCTTGGACTGGCCCTCGAAAAGGGAGAAGAGGGCTTGGGGAGGTTAAAGCCGTTGTTAGGTATCATCACTCTCGGCGAAGTTGCTGGCTGGGGAAAAGGGATGTTGTTTGAGTGTACGGCGGAAGAGTTGGGAGAAGAGTTCGAGGGTATAATACCAAGGTGCGCCTTTGCTTGGTTGATGTAAGAGAGCAAAGCCGTGTCGGAAAAAAAGGCTAATCTTATCATCTCCTTGTCACCTTGGTCTTGTATCATTATGTAGCCCATGATCCTTGTGGCGTTCTCAGGATCCAATCTTTTAATGTTCGACATCACTCTCTCTGTTGCTTCTTCTATGTCCATGGAGGTTTTTTGCTCTCTGAATTTTTTTTTTCCTTCCTTCTGCCCCTTTTTTCACTCTCTCCCCCTCTCTCTATCTCTCTCTCTCTGTAGATTTTGCTGTTGACAGCAAGTAAATCCAAAGAGTTTCTGCAGAATACTTAATGAGGGGAAAAGAAAAGAGAGAAAATAGAAAAGGTTAGAGAAGAAAAAGATGAAAGGGTAGGGTTTAAAGTGGGAGTGAAATTTCGAAAACAAAATAAAACAAATAAAAAAGAAAACCTTTTGTATTTTAGGGGAATTATTGAAAAGGTCAAGTGTTATAAAAGGTAAATGATGAGTTGGTGCCTACATTTAGTTAATCATTAGAGAGCCAAACATTGTATTGTATATCTGTCTTTTAATTAATGAGTCGTAACTGCTCTGTGTTTATACGGCGAGATGATAGACAGACCATAAACGAGGTTTCTTAACTGTGCGATTAGTGGATTTAATTGCAATAAATTACTGCTTTTTTAAGGATTACTTACTTTGTGGGGCCGTTCGTATTCTATTCTCTCTCTCTCTCTAAAATAAGTGAAGTTTTGATTTGTGTAGTGTGGTGCGGTCAAAGGGTGGGAAAACAACAAAAAAATATGCTTTGGCTTAATGCGTGAGGTTATTGAAACGACAAACTTTAGTTGGTGCAGTGCACAGCAGTAGTCTTGGGACTGTAAAAGAGGGGGGAAATTGCACCAAAAAGTACCTGTGAGGGCACGTTGAATAAATTAAAACTATTTGAGGGGCTTTTCGAAACAAACTTGAATTTTAAATGTTGGAATGGAAAACCCCTATAAATATGGCACCATTTTCGTACTAAGGTAGCTGTAGTTTAATGGGCTGCTGTGGAGAATATATATATGAGTAGATTAACAAGTTAAAAATGTAGTGGGACTTTTGCTATATTTTAGGAATTTTTCGCTATGCTATTTATATGGGTTGGTTTTTTTTATGAGCGGAGCGAGAATCTTTTGAGGCGAATAGATTTGTGTTGACGGGGTAAGGTAATGGAGGAACATTGAAAAACACGTGTCAAACTATTTTTAAATGGTTTTATTTGTTTATCTATTTTGTTATATTTGTCGAGTAATGTTCGTCCTATGGGAGATTTATGACATTTTGAGGGTTTTCAAAATTTATATTACTATTTTTCTTTAGAACATGTGATATGAGATGATAATGATTGCTCGCTTCGTTTCTATTCAAAATGGGAAATTTTCCGACCGCTACTATCTATCAATTAGGTGGAATTTTAACCTTATTATACAAATCATGATCGTGATTAACTTGCTGTCTGTCATCCTTAATTGGAAAATAAACCGTATATAAGATTAATATTTACTGTAACGCCACGATTTAATTATAAATGACATGCTTGGGGGATAAATGATGTAGCAATATTGAAGACTCCAACTCAACGGGTGTATACTTTTATATTTAAGACGACTTTTATTTATAGATTTACAACTTTTATTGTTTAATAAATGAAGTATAAGTTTTAAATATATAAAAGAAAAATAATGTGTATGGTAGTACAATAATAGAAAAGCTTAGGAATGATATAGTAATTATACAATTAAATAAATTATAAATATGAGGGTTATTTGTAGATAATTTGACAAATAAAAAATACCAGTTTAAAGCCACTCCTCTCCCTCGAATAGTTGTAAAAAGTGACTGATAAGTGATAATATTATTGATAAAGATCAAGCCACCATATAACAGTTGAAATCTATTAAATCTATTAATAAAACAGACCCAACACCCCGAAATTTAAACCACCGTTTTCTCACCCCAAGTAAAATAGTGACAACAAATATGCAAAACAGATCAGCAATGGCCCCACTTCAGAACTATAAAAATACATTCAATCTCACTTTCAAAGAAATTAACTATTCAAGAACATGCAGTCTGAACAAACACAAGAATGATCGCCATATCTACTACTATTTAGGACAATTTCTTAACACAGGTTAGATGCAACCAAAACATCCCTAATGCAAAAAAAATGAAAGTCATTATTATCGTGAATCTTTTTTGTTAATGTACAATTTTATCAAGATGAGACATCTACATAGTTTTTCCAATATTTGAAACCATTTCAAGATTAGAAACTACCAAGGACGGATTTTTTCAATATGGGCAATGGATTCTATAAGTTACTGGGGCAAGTTTTTCTTGTCAATCAGAGAAAATTCCTACGCGCAAAAAAAAAGGATTCAAAGGCGAGCGAGCGGAGAATAAAACCCACGTTAGTTCTCGACATCGAAAAATACGAGAAAAATCTACTTTCACCGAGAGCTCTTACACAGGCGAAGAGGATGAAGTGATTGAAGCAAGTGTTCAAATGTCCTCCTCTTTGAGGCTCACTATCTTTTTGAAAATGAGAGTGATATATATGTGCATATACACGGAAAAGACTGTTTGAATATGGTCTTCACCACATCCTTCAAATTCGAAGGAGACTGTGCACCTATGTGAGTGCCATTATTTGTCAGAACTAAGAAGAATGTAATAAGTGTTGTTCAGCTAAACACAAGGCTGTGGTTTCCTTACCGAGTTTCTGGGGAAATAAGGACTGATCGTCCAACTGCGTTTATACCCAATCCATCAAATATTCAACGTATTTGTACGCCGAAACTTCTATTGGTCTTTTAATTTGTACGCCGTCCGCCCATCTGTACTCATATCTGAAAACGAACAAAATATAAGAATACCATCTGAAGTTCCTATAGCATAAGGCAAAGGGAGATAAGATGTAAAGAGAGATACACTAACGTACTTAGGACCAGCGGACATTGTAGGGCAATTTTCTGGCTTACAGAATTCTGTCAATGTACCATATAGAAGATTAACTTGGTTGAAGAAGTCCACTGCTGAAGATCAAAAAAAAAAACATTCAGTATCGATTCATATCGAATGTGCTGAGCTCCCTACACAATCGATCGACATTGAAATAAATGTGATGTTTTAGCAAAATCTCCATGCTTTTTTTTCTAGGATTAACTCGTTTGATCGCTGAATGAGCTAAGCGAGGAGCTAATATTGACGCCATTTTGGCCAGAACACAGAAATCCCAAATGAAACTACACACAATGTGAATGATTAAAAACATCAGACATTAGATCTCTTACCAGAATTAAGATTGAAAATAGACAGTATTTTGTTTGTCCCAATTGGAGTAGAACAATAACAGCATCTCATGATCGCCAAAGTTCTTAAGCGAAAGATAGAAAAGCAGCGAAAATAGAAATTCAGCTTACCTCAAAATGAAGCACTTTTCTTGGGCTCGAAAGTTCTTTGATTCCTGCCCACGAAACAGCAGATGAAATCGATCAATATTCACAAGCAACACAAGATAAAGAAACAGAAGAGAAATTAGCAACACAAGAAATTAACCCAGCTCGAAAGGGTTATATTTGATGTGAGGTCATACCTCAAAAATCAATCAAAATCGTATGATTAACAAAAGTAATTCGAGAAATCTGACCTGCCCTGGCCGACGAGACTCATGGCTTTGAACCTACAGAGAGAAAAAATCAATCTACAGATAACGAACAACTGCAACAATCTTTACTTTTCAGAAGTTACAGTACTAATTCATCGAATGAATATGAAGTATAATGTATACGTGCGTGTGCGTGTGCGTATGATATGAGATGGTGGACTCACAGCTGTCACACACAAATAAAAATTAAAAAATCGAGTGTACAGTGCCAAGAGAAAAGCTGTCTTGCACTGACTTCAGGCACTTCAAAGTTCAAAGTTTTAATCGAGCGATTTTTATCTTAAAATCCTCCTCGTCAGTGTTTCATCTGCACTGCCACTGTTGTTTAATCTTTAAAGACAGAGACTTTTTCCTATTGCCAGAGAAAGTTTCTCCTAGTGGACCTTAGTACCCTCCCTCTTCCCAAATTTTCTTACATAGGCCATCACCATCACCTACAAATAAAAGCCCAATGTTTATTTCATCATAATCTTGAAGCCCACTTTCAATTATTTCAAGAACAATTTAATCCAACGAAGTTGAAAATGATTCCTTCTTTAGTCCTAGCATTACGTATATGGCCAAAGAACAATCTTTAATACACACACACACAGCCTCGGATTTAAAGTTCAAATTATGCAAAGATATGTCCTTTTCCTATCACTCAAGACCTCAAAACTTGAAGACAAAGGTTATTTGCGTTTTCAAGTTCTGAAGAGTAATCATACTGCATCACATGCAATAAGAACATCATTGGACCACAGCTTGCGAAAGAAACAAGAAAATTGAAAGAGCCCCACATTTTGTTACCACTCCCCAAACCATACCCAATCCAATCTTTGCCTCCCCACCACCCACCATGCACCCTCTACTCAGACACTACTCACCACTGTAATAAATTACTGATTCTTTGAAAAGGGCAAGAAAAAAAGAAAAAAAAATACATTTGTTTAATGCTTCTCTTTCTTGGCCAGGAACAAAATGCATCCATAATTGCAATGTAAGTACACGAAGTTACCACTACAACCACCGTTAAATTTTAAAGATCGCTCTTCCCATATGCTGTCTTAACTTCAAGTGGGTGGGTCACGGTGTAAAATAGTACGAACGAAGAGATAAAAATCCAACCTTTATATGTATATCTTTCCTTCCATTTTCCCATCATCCACCATCTTTATTTGTTTCCTTTATGTTATCCTGCACTGAGGTATATGCTTCCATGTTTGGCCAAACCCTAGATCTGTTCCCTCTGTAGGTGGATTGTCTGTCATAACTATGTTCTTCCTTCACTCGAGCTTGCACTAAAAGTATATCTGTTGTGCTTTGTGGGTTTTTAATTTCTTAGTTTTATCTGCGTGTATTTTCTCTGTCTGCCTCAGCTTTTCTTTTTATTGCTTGCAGGGCTCTTAAAAATACTATTCCTGCGCCGCAGTAACTATGTGCAACATGTGCTAATATGTTTTTTCCCCTTTCGTAATCGCCCTTTTCATCTTTAAAAGTTACCAATTTGTTCATTTCCTCATCTGAGACACCTCTGCATCATGAAGCCCTTCGCAAAGGTACAAACTTTTCAAGCTGCTGTACTGATTCTATGATGTTCTTGACCTCAACAGGGCACAAAAGGGGACTTACTGAGAAAGGAAAGTAAGAGCTTATATATAGTTGGGTGGTGAAAAAAGATGAGTGACACATCTTCAACGGCGTTGCTGGTCGGCGGCGGTGGTGAGGTGGGCTACGGCGGTTACAAGACGCCGTTCACGGCGATGCAATGGCAGGAGTTAGAACACCAAGCCAAGATTTACAAGTACATGGTCGCTGGCTTACCTGTCCCGCCTGACCTCGTTGTACCCATTCGTCGAAGCTTAGAGGCTCTCTCCGCTCGTTTCTTCTCCTACCCATCATGTAATAAAATTGCTCTGTCCCTCTATTTCAACGCTCACATTCATAAGCCCTATAGATTATACGCACACCATTGATAGATGCTATGTCATCATGCTACCTTCTGTTAGATCATTATGGCTACTTCTACTTGCTTTACAGTGCTGTATGCTTTTAGCTTTAAGGTTGCCTAGTTTAGCTTATGCAATTGATTGCAGCAGATCTTTGTGGGCAGTGTGCTATCAGAGCAACTGCCTGAAAGATAGATGTAAAAAGTCCTCTTAGGCATTCGAATCTTAAATTTTGTTCTCCATGGATCAGTGGGATACTGTTCGTACTATGGAAAGAAATTCGACCCCGAGCCAGGCAGGTGCAGAAGAACCGATGGTAAGAAATGGAGGTGCTCGAAGGACGCTCACCCCGACTCAAAGTACTGCGAGCGTCATATGCACCGTGGTCGAAACCGTTCAAGAAAGCCTGTGGAATCATCATCATCATCAGCAGCAGCAGCATCGCAACAACAGAGCAATCCTCCTCCCTTACAGCCCTCCTTGTCAGCAACTATGCCTCCCATTTTGGTCAGTAACAGCGCTAGTAATAACAATGCCAGCGGAAGTTTCCAGAACCTTCCACTGTATACTTTCGCGGGTTCCCAACAAGGTCCCTCCTTTGGGAGCAGCAAGCTGCAGATGGAACGAGCAATCGCCTATGATATGGATGGTAATCCCAGTAGTAAGGAGATAAGGTAACCTTTGTTCTCATTTTGTTGTTTTTTTTAAAGGATGTTCGTTTCTTATGTTTCGTTTCTTGCAATGAACGCTATTGCAGGTACGTTCAGGGGCTAAATCCCGACCATCGCTTCTCCTCGGAAGGTTCTAGAAGCTTCGGGAGCCTGGGCCTAGGATCTACTAACATGGGCACGTGGCGACTCCCACCATCTCAGGTTGGTGGCTTGACGAACGACTTTCTGAAACGTGGGCCCAACGAGCCCATGCTGCTCGCAGTTCAAGAAAACACAGCCCACCATGGCTTTGAGCAGCAGCATATTAGCAACTCTACTAATGCTACAACGACTACAGCCAAACAGCAGCAGCAGCCAATCCATCCTTTCTTTAGCGAATGGCCTGCGACTAAAGAATCTTGGTCGGGTCTCGACGCCGATGATGATGGGTCGAACAAGAATGTTTTCTCGTCGACTCGATTGTCTATCTCGATTCCAAGGAGTTTGTCTGATTCTTCCCAATCTCACAACGGTGAGTATTGCAGTGAGTCAATTTTTGTGGGATTTAAATCGAAGTTTGCATGTTTTGGCTTAATTGATTTTGCTTGATGGTTGATTATCTATGTATCACAGAGGGGTGATGCTGCTTGCTGGGAAAGGGAAGATGATGAAAGGGTGGATCACGAGTTTTTCAGTTGTTGCTTGTTATTTGTCTGAATGCTTTTACTTTTATTATTACTTTGTGTTTCGAAGTGGATTTGATGAATTGTGTTCAAGACTTGAAACTGAGTTTGGAAGTTGAGTATCGTCTTTCGTTGAGTACTAAATAAATGGTTTGTCTCTCTTCTTTTTTCTTTAAGTAATTGATCGTCGTAAAGTAACGTATTAAAAATAGTTATAATTTTAGATGAAGTGTAAACGTATCTTGTGGAAATATAACAGAAATTCAGGTTTCAGTTTAACTGCCATGCGTCGCTCACAAGGCCTATCTCTCTTCTTCTTTGCTTGTAAGAGAATATTTCCGGTGGTTCTTTAGCTTTCAAAAATGTCAGTGGACAATGGCCATAATTATTATTAGTAACTGTATATCTAATTTTCAGACTGATTTTAATGCAATAAACTTTAAAACATCAACGGATTATGATACCTGACACATAACTTTAGCATCATTAAAGATAATAAATTACGGTTATTAACTCTATGCAGGAGTAAAATTTAGAAAGTTTCAAATGGGAAAAGCATGTGTTTATCCCTCATAATTGATAATAGCTTGAAATATACTTCAAGTTCAAAGCATCAGTGGGATATCACCAATCTTCTTGGCCTAGTAAAGACAATCATTCATCTAGGTAGTACGAAATCCAATAGTAATAATTACAATATTAAAATACAAATCTGATCTAATCAATCAGATGTTGACCAAACAATGCATAGATTAACCAAAACTTACATACTCCACAAAAAACCAAATCCACGTGAAACCTGCAACCACATTTGCGATGATAAGCTTTGATTAAACACGACAATTTCCTCTCATCAAAAATCAACGTAAGGGACCATTGCAAGAAAGCTGTTAGCGTCAAGAACTATTCCTTGCAATAGGGTTTCTTGCAATTAAAACCAAGAATATGCGCATGGGACATTTCATTATTCCCATTTCCTCCTATATCATTATAGGCCGGCGCCAACGGTGGCTGCACGTCCAATCCATCGTCGTCTTCTTCCTCGGCTTAACATTAATGGGAAATTCTCTCAATGCTTCCGACAAGAACGATGTCAGAGAAACCATGGCCATCGACACCATCTTCAATCTTCCTTCTCCGTTGCCCTCTTTGTCCGAAGGTAATTAGCTGCTATATCTTTTGATTATTCGACTGTATATTCTGAGCTTCGAATTTCTCCAGGCGGTGATTTTGCTAGTGGGGTGGTGGACGTCGGCGGAGGCCTTCAACTGAAGCTCGTCTCATCGTTCAGCAAGATCGTTGAAGCAGACAACCTCGAAGCAACGTTCTTCGAGCCATCGCCATTGCCTGAAGGTTTCTCCATGCTCGGAAGCTACGCTCAGCCCAACAACAAACCTCTCTTCGGCTGGATTTTGGTGGCTAAGGATAGCTCCGGCGAGATTTTAAAGCCGCCCATTGACTACACAATTATCAACCTTACGAATGCATATTTCTGGCTCCCAATTCCGCCCGATGGCTACAAGGCTTTGGGTTATGTAGTCACCAACAGTTCGGACAAGCCCAATCTTGACAAGATTCGCTGCGTTCGATCTGATTACAGCGATGAGTTAGAGATTGATGAGGCGATTTGGGGTAAGAAAGTGTATGGGACTAAGCCGAAGGTAAGAGGGGCAAATGGACAGGCTATAGGTGTGAACTCATTTGCCGTCATAAATGGAGATGACGATGACGATCAAGAAAACAACGTTGCCCTACCTATCTCATGTCTGAAGAACAATAATCCTAATACGTCGTCATCGTCTGAGGTCTTGGAGAACCAAGAGCAAGGAGTGTCGGCGTTATTTCTCAAGTATGCTCCTTACATCTACTTTCATTCCGACGAGAAATACCTTCCCTCGTCGGTGAATTGGTTCTTCGCCAATGGGGCTTTGCTGTACAGCCTTGAAGGTCAGGTTAGCCGGTTCGAGCCTGTCAGAGTCGACGGTTCGAACCTTCCTCAGGGCGGTTCGAACGACGGTCAGTACTGGCTCGACTTGCCGGCGGCGCAAGAAGAGCAGGACAGGGTGAAGCAAGGGAATTTGAGCTCGGCGGAGGCTTACATACACCCTAAGCAAGTCCTTGGGGGGACGTTCACGGATATTCAGGTGTGGGTCTTCTATCCCTTCAACGGCCCGTCGACGGCGAGGCTCGGCGCAATCAATCGGATAAAGCTGGGCAACATCGGCGCCCACGTCGGCGACTGGGAGCACGTCACCTTGAGGATCAGCAACCTGGACGGGCGCCTGTACAGAGTGTTCTTCGCGCAGCACAGCGGCGGAGCGTGGGTCGACGCGCCGGCGCTGGAGTACGCGGAGAACAGCAGCAGATTCGTGGCGTACGCGTCCCTGAACGGCCACGCTAATTATCCCAAGGAAGGGTCGTCCTTGCGAGGGAATGGTTCCGACGCTGGGGTGGGTTTGAGGGACGACGCTGAGAAGGGTAGTCTGGTGTTTGACTGCGGCCAGAGCTTCGTCTTGCTGCCGGCGGATGACGAGGCGGCGCAGCCGCCGTGGTTGAACTACGCGAGGCTGTGGGGTCCGGCGAAGAGCGACGATCTTGGAGATGAGGTTAAGAAGATCAGAAAATCGCTGCCTGGGTTATTTAAAAAGCCGTTTGATAAACTTGTCAACTCTTTGCCGGCCGAGGTTTATGGTCAACAAGGTCCGACCGGTCCTAAGTTTAAGAGTAGTTGGAACGGCGACGAAAAAGTAGTTTGAGTTTTTATTTTTTATCCATAAAGAAATGGAATAGAGAAAGAAATTAGGTGAACTTTCGCTAAAAATCCTATTGCAAAATTTCTATTACATAACTCCCCCTTAACTTCCGTAGTTACTCTTTGGTACACCGTACACTATATAACGTAGTGTGGTACATCATACATTGAGAAAATGGTACACCAAACATCGCCTTTAAGATACGCCGTAATAACACATTTAGGTACATTATAGCAACGTGTTGTGGTACACAATACAAACATAGAAAGGTACAGTAAATTGGTACAAACAGCAAATCGGAGAGTTAAGTGATGTATTTCTCTTACAGAGGAGTTATTTGATATAAAATTTGTCTAATAAGGAGTTAAGTGAAGTCTCCCCGAGAAATTATTTGTTGATTATGGGTTTGGTGAATGTGAATAACATTGTGATAGAAGAAGATAATCATCCCTCCGTCGCGGCATTTTTAATTAAATAAACCAAAAAAAAATTATTAACAAAATAAACCGAAAAGCAGAAGTATTAATAAAATACAGATTTTCGTACTCTCAGAATACGAGTTAGTAACTCGTATTCTGAGAGTACGAATTAAATTAGGCCGCTGACTGTTTGACCTGACGTGGCCAAGTAACTCGTATCCTCAGGATGCGAGTTAGTAACTCGTAATCCTGAAGTACGAGTTACTTGAGCTGGCACATTGACCAGCTGACCGTGACATGGCAGCTTACATGGCGAATTAATTCGTACCCTAAAGATACGACATAGTAACTCGTACTTTCAGAGTACGAGTTACTTGGGGGCCCGACCAACTTGCATGGCCATGAAAGTGTCGAGCAATAATTCCTATAACTCGTACTCTGGAGTTACGAGTTACGTGAATTATTCCAATAATTGACGTAACTCGTATCTCCAGAGTACGAGTTACTCTAAATCGTACCTCCATGTTACGAGTTACTTAATTCGTACCACCAACCTACGATTTAAAATTTCTATATAAAGCTCCCTCCCGTAGCGTTAACTATCACTCTCATCGATTTCTTTTAATAAACTCAAACAATGGTGTCGAGTCGCGTACAAGTCGTAGTATATTTCGGCGGCGAAATAATTCAATCATCCGATTCTACCATCAATTATAGTATCCGTCCTGTTGGGTATAGGCGAATTCGTCGCAACACCAGTTTTTCCGACTTTAGGTCGTTGTTGTTCGAGATTACGGGTGCTGATAGCAGTCGTTGTTCATTGATTGCCCAGGGCAAATATGAATACTTTCAACACTCCCGTCACTTTCATCAGCTTTTCCAAATCACCAACGACGACGATCTACAATTTTCATACGGTGATTTGACTGCATCGTCAACACCGAACTATCAATAGGCCCGTAACAAGCATCAAAATCCATTCTACATTTAAAAAAAAACAAATCGACAATCAATAAAAGCATTTGATATGATGAAATTAACACAAAAAATCGAATTTCGAATCATAACAGTGTACCCAAACTACTCGCGCGTACGACGTCGTCTTGGCGGGGGAAAGACGGGGCGCGGGGCAGCGACGGGGCAGCGGTCGCGGGGCAGCGACGGGGGCGGGGCTGCGGGCGTGGGGCAGCGACGGGGGGCGGGGCAGCGACGGGGCAGCGGTCGCGGGGCAGCGACGGGGGCGGGGCTGCGGGCGTGGGGCAGCGACGGGGGGCGGGGCAGCGACGGGGCAGCGGTCGCGGGGCAGCGACGGGGGCGGGGCTGCGGGCATGGGGCAGCGACGGGGCAGCGACGAGGCAGCGACGGGGGGCGGGGCAGCGACGGGGGGCAGGGCAGCGACGGGGGGCGGGGCAGCGGCGGGGGGCGGGCGTGGGGCAGCGACGGGCGGCGGGGCAGCGGGCGCGGGGCAGCGTCGGCGGTCGGGGCAGCGACGGGGGCGGGGCAGCGGGCGCCGGGCAGCGACGGGGGCGGGGCAGCGTCGGCGGGCGGGGCAGCGACAGGGGCGGGGCAGCGGGCGTGGGGCAGCGGGTCGTGCCGGGTCAGCGGGACGGGCGGGGGCAACGGGTCGCGTCTGGGCCAGGTGGTCGCGGCGGGGCGGCGGGGCAGCGGCGCAGGGCGGCGCGGGGCGGCGGAGCGCGGAGGTCGCGGCGGGGCAGCTAAGGGTTTAACGGGTCGGCTGCCTGAAGGCACAGGCGGCGGGCAGCGGCGGCCGGTGATGGGTGGCGTCGGCGGCGGCGGGCAGCGGCGGCCGGTGATGGGTGGCGTCGGCGGCGGCGTCCAGCAGGTGATACGGCAGGGTCTTCGTCGCCGTCGTCTTCTTCGTCGTTTAATCGTCTTCTTCGTCGCGGTGTAGGGTTTATTAAAAACCAGATCTAATTCGTACTCCAAGAGTACGAATTAGTTTAATTCGTAATCCAGGAGTACGAGTTACTCCACGTTAGACGCACGCGCCAGCGTGTAGTAACTCGACACTAATTCGTACTCCAAGAGTACGAAACGTCTTATTAAATGTTTTTAGTTTTCGGTTTATTTTGTTAAATGATTATTTTTTTTCGTTTATTTAATTAAAAATGCCCTCCGTCGCTTGCAAGTGTTTAGCAAATCATATAGCCCATTTAAAAGCTCATGCAGCCCAATGAAGCCCACATATTGGGCTTTACATTATAATTTAGGTTCATATGCAGGCCCGTTTAAACAGTTGAAGCAGCTCTTCCTCCAACGAAATATCCAAACGAAGTCGTTTTGTCGCTCATCTGTCCGTGTTTTGACTTTTGGTCGTCGATGGTTGATAGGTTCCATTGCGGCGAGTTCAGTTGAATGCAGTGCAGTAATGGATATCATCACACCACATGCCAAACTCAAGCCGTTCTGCATTACTCATACGAACAAGTGTAGCAGCGTTAGTACAACCTGCGAAAATCCGAACAATCATAGTGTGCTCCCGCCAGTTCAAATTCAGTTGCCTATCCGTCGACCACGATATAAACTTCCGAAACCCATTAAGGTCAAACCGCCGGGACATAAGACTAAGCCGAAGGCCACAACGTCGGATGTGCTGTACTTTTTCGACAAGCTCGAGTTGCCCGTAACTCTCGATATATACTCCTCACTTGTCAAAGAATGTACGAACTTGGCGGACCCTTGGAAATCCGTTGAGCTGCATGATCATATGAGGAAAAGTAGGGTTGCAATGGACCTGCCACTGGTCAATAGGATCCTGCTGATGTACGTGTGCAGTGGATGCTGCGAGCGTGCCTATCAGCTGTTTGATGTTATGTCTGTTAGGGACTTGAATTCCTGGGCTGTCATGATCGGCGGCTTTGTTGAGAATGGGATGCATTACGAGGCATTGGATTTGTTTGTAAGGATGATGTATGAAGTGAAGTTTGAAGATTTTTGCGATGATCGTGTGAGGTTTTCAGTTTCGGGGATCCTAGTGTGTAGTCTCAAAGCTTGCTTGGCAGTTGGGGAATTGGATATTGGGATGGAAGTTCATGGATGGTTGTGGAAAATGGGGTTTTCTCAGGATGTTACTCTGTGTAGTTTCTTGATTAGCTTTTATGGGAAGTTTGATCAATATAAGACCGCAGAGAATGTTTTTAACCAGGCTCGTTCTCGGAATACTGCTGTTTGGACGTCTATGATGGATAACTGCTGTAAAGATAACGACTTCAATGGTGCCATTACAGCGTTTAAGGAAATGGGAAGTTGCGAAATAAAAAAGAACTCTTATACCTTGTCGAGCGTACTAAAGGCTTGCCGAGGCATGGGTGATATACAATGCGGTCGACAGGTTCATGCTAGCGCGATGAAACTGGGACTTGAATCAAATAGTTTTGTGCAATCTGCATTGGTCGACTTGTACGAAACATGCGGCCTTTTCAGTGATGCGAGCGAGTGTGAGAAGCGCAGGGCAAAAGGCGAACGATTCGGCCCTCTGATATGCTAAAGAAGATTCTTCAGCAAATGAAAGATATATGAGATTCGATGGGCAATCGAGAATATTACCCTTTAGGTAAAGCCATCCTAAATACTAGCAAATCTTGTCAATATATGTGCTTTGCTTCATGTAGTTTAGCCGTTGTTATCATCGGATCATTTAGGTGATAGCCTCACTTGTACAGTACATGGTTGGAATAAACTGCATAATCATGTTATTAGCTCAAATTAGTTGTAAGCATTCTCGAGCCTTTCATGTCTAGTCCTTAAGGCCCAAATTTAGCAGAATCGATCAGAGAAAGAAAGAGAGCAGTAGACATTTTCAGGCAAATTCTTTCATATTTATTGACAAAGTCACTCCCAGGCATCACAAGGTATATGTTACAGCAGAGGAAAAACACACAGAATCATGAAAGTTTATCTTAATCCATGATCTTTGGTGCTTGAAGTCGAGGAGCCGAAGAAAACATGTCCTATCTGATAAGACATCTTGCTTATCGGATATGAATCGAATCTCTGTTGATAAGAGGTTCAGTCGATCTCAAACCACCGAGCGATACTGCTCGTTTCTGCCTATGCGAAGCCCATGTGACGAGATAAAGCCCTGCAATAATGAGTAGTCCTCCCAAGATACTGTCGGCGGTAAAAGTACAGCATTTGATCAGTCTTTTGAAGACAGTGAATCTCATATGGGAAGTAAAAGGGGTTATAACCTTCCAAGGTATATAGGGCTTCCCAGGAAAACCCTAGACAAGAAAGTCGAGGCAACGGGCTGTAGCGGGATGTACAGAGAGACCAAGGCGGGCCCGACGATCTTGTTAGACCATGTAAGAAGTCCATAGTTCAGAGCAGAAGCTACAACACCCTGAAACAGAGTATCACACAAATCACAATATGTAAAAACTGCTTCGGTAAAAACTGCTTCGAATATTCCCAAGAAAAAAGGCAGACGCTTACAGAATATAATACAGCAGAAGCCTCAGACCATGTAAGAATCCACTCATTGGTTCCGTTTGACAAAGAAATTGCGACCACGACCATGAATACAGCACCGAAGGAGTACGAATACGAAGTCAGCGATATACTCGCTGGATACTTAGCTAATATTGGAGCCTGAAGATGGACATTATCAAAAACTTCCTCAGCATAGACAAGTAAAGAATGATGATGTCTCTCGTCTTGCCTGAATTGCGTAGTAAGTAGCCATGCAGAGGCAGTTTCCAATCAAGCATATGATCCCTAAGTGCCAATTGTCCAAGCCCGAGTCAAGAAACGTCGAGAGGAACAAGCCGACGGGCTCGGGCTGGGCCTTTGAACTCATCTCGTTGTGGGCCGACGGGCCCATTTCCTTGTGCCCGAGGACAGCGGGCCCACGGAACATCGCCATTAGAATGGCACCGGAGATGCAGACCATTGTGCCTCCTATCTTCGTCTGACCTTCGATGGTTCGTAAGTTCACTGTTTCTGTACTGCAAAGGAAGACATAAACACGACACTTCGTTGCACTTTCTGAATCAGAGTATGAGACATATGTACAGATAGGCATAACGCTCGACTGACCCCATTAAGACAGCCAATATGAAAGTAAAGACGGGAATGGCAGGTTGTATAGCAGCAGCGTAGGCGGGACTTGTGTAGCTAAGGCCAAGAACGAACAAGAGTTGGTTGCCGAAGATTCTGAATGGATGAATGTATTATTAGTTTCGACTGCAAATCGTTAAGAGATGGATAATCGTAAAATTTACCCGGTTAGGCCGAGGAAGAAGAATCCTAGTACCAATTGTCTGTTCAAGGGAACTCTTACCCTTCTGCAAAAAAGGAATTCAAAGAAACACAAGCTATATGTGATTTATGACACAATATCAAGACTAAGGCAAAACTATACGAAATAACATGATTCTTATGTATTATCAAGTGGCTCACTTGGAATAAACCAATTCTAACCGAAAATGCCACAAAACCGATCAACTGACGTTTTCTCACCATCAATATCCCAACTAGCATCAATTACTAAATCCGAGCAATTTATAGATAAAAAAGGAAATGAAAGGCACGAACTTTTCGCGGAAATAAGCGACTGGGGCAAGGATTGTTAGTGCAAGAATATCACGAAGCGCGCAGAAGACGAGCTGATTGACGCCGGCGTTGAGTGCAACCTTGGTGATGACGTGGTACCCGCCGTAGAACAGCTGTACGGCGGCTAACGCCAGGTGGGCTTTGTAAGCTCTGCCGCCGCCGTCGGCCATCGCCCCTGCTTTTACTATTCGTCTTCACTTAAAACTCTAGTTCTGAATCAAGCGAGGAAATTTTGTGGTTGTCTGTATAATAGATCGAAGAAAACTATCTCTTTTTTTTGTCGTAACTTTTACTAACTATCCTTGTTCCGTCATTCGCAAGCATGCCATATTCGGACAAACTCTTGCCTGGTAAATCAATCTGATGATGTTAGCTGTCTCTGTCAAGCTCAAGATTAACAAGACAACTTCGTCTCAATCATTGATATTCAAAGAGGGCCACAGACCCAAATGTTTAACAAATATACCAATTTGGGCCTTCACAGCCCAACCCCTCTCTGTCTCTCTGTTACCCTTTAGGGGAAAGAATCATTTTTTCTTTACGATGATGTTATTGAGATTTATTGTTTTGGAAATTTCTAGTGCTGGTCAATGCTACATTCATTTCAGGATCTCCTTCATTTACTTTAGTATAGATAGGATGTTGTTAATATTTATTCTTTTGTTTTGTTTTGTTTTGTTTTGTTTTGTTTTATCATTCAACTCAACAAGATGACGCCCACCATAAATTGGATTGGAGATAGATAGTCAAACCTGGGAAAAGAAAAAGAAAAAACTCAACCAAATCTTTCCTCGTCCGCTGTCAGAAAGAAAGGAAACCAAAAACAAAAAAGAGTCCTTTTTCTCCTCTTCTCCTCTTCTCCTCTCGTCTCTTCACCTGAAGAAGAAATTGACCTCAAGAAATACCCCATCCATAATCGCCCCCTCAAACCATGTACAACAATTCTGGGAATGACCAAAACACATATCCCATGTATTACCACCAGCCCACAAACACGGTGCAGCAGCTCCACCCACAAACGCCTTTCTCTGACGTTAACCTCGGCTTCGACGATGACGGCGGCGGCGGCGACGGCGGAGATGAGTTCCCAAGAATAGGCGAGAGGCTTCCTCAGTGGAGCTACCAAGAAACAAAGGACTTGATTGAGATTAGGGCTCAGCTTGAGTGGGACCACAGCGCATCGAAGAGGAGAAAAAATATGTGGGAAATGGTGGCGGGCAGAATGAGGGACAAGGGTTATGTAAGAACAAGTGAGCAGTGCAAAGGAAAAATGGAAGAATCTAGTAAATAGATACAAGGTGACTTTTTTTTTTGTGGGTTCATCGTGATGTATTGCTACGCTACGCTGGTGAAAAATCTGCTCTTGGAATTTGATTTTTTTTATGTCCTTTTCTCGTCTGCAATTTTTCTTTTCTTTACTTTCAGAACTACAATCCTAGTCCAGATAATGCTCGTCAGTTCCCTTTCTTCGATGAGATGTTTGCTGTGTTCACAGCAAGAGCCAATAGGACGACGCAGATGGCCGATCAGTTATTAGCAGATCAAAGGAAGCAAAAGAAGAGATCGAAAAGTGCGATTTCTCAACAAGGTTCTTCGTCAGGTGAGGAACTCGACGACGACGACGATGAAGAAGCAGATACAGTTCGAGGCGAAAACACATCGAACGACCCAAAAGCTAAATCTATTGGATCGAAGAGGAAAAGACCCATGGTGACGATGAAGAAGACCCTTGCGAGTATAGAGGAGATGGTGAGGAACTTCATGCATGAGCAGCAAGCGATCGATGCGAAATGGAGAGAGATTTTCAAGAGAAGGGAGAAGGAAAGGGACGTTTTTGAAGAAGAATGGCGCGATAGCATGAAGAAGCTCGAGAAGGATAGGTTGGACATGCATCGAGCTTGGAGAGAAAGAGAAGAGCAGAGGTGGGCTCAAGAACAGAGCAGGGCTGAGAAGAGAGACGAGGTTTTGACCCTTGTTTTGAGACGAATGGCCCGTGATGACAAATAATGCGTCGTACAAAAAGTAACGAGGAATGTTTGTAGTGTGTTAAGACACCAAGAATGTGGTATATAATGAGCAGACAACATAGAATTTCGAAAGTGGTATAATATTTCCCATAGAATGTGCAAGGTACCAAGAAAAGCGGTGTCATTTTTCCAATCACACAAAACAATTTGAAAGATAAGTTACATACGGTTAGGCGAAGCAATCCTCCGAGGTGCTATACTGTCTCGGATGGAGGCTTCTCTTTTGGATGCTTTGAGCCGTAATGATCGATAAGCTGCTTGCTGTTTGCTAGTGAAACCTGAAAGATCACAAATTATAGGTTAGCCGAAACTCGAAAGCTTGGAATTTCCCAGAACACAGCCCATCCGAAAAGCCGAAAAATAGCATTCAAAGAATTGTGCTTGTGCAATGCGATGATCACTATTTTAACTTCAAAATTTTACTGTAAAATAAACGTGATTAAGCGAGAACATAAGGTTGTGTTGAGTCTCTGTCATCTCCCAAGCAGAACATTATGCTAGACCAGAAAATCATAGAAAAATCACCTTTTAAGCAGTTTACAGAACTCATAGATGGACCTTAATGATGGGATGGCAAAGAATAGATGGATCAAATGCCAACATTAATCAGGCAATGAAACTTGCAGAATATGATCGATCTGAAAATTCCCAACGAATTGCCAACCCAAGAAGAAAGACGAATCCATAATTTGCGTGAAATGAAATCAATCGTGAAATTGCAATTACCTTACAAATTGGACAGACAACTTTGAGGCCATCGGCGCGAGCCTCGATCTGTGACCCTTT
Source organism: Craterostigma plantagineum (assembly GCA_027422505.1). Lineage (NCBI taxonomy): Eukaryota > Viridiplantae > Streptophyta > Magnoliopsida > Lamiales > Linderniaceae > Craterostigma > Craterostigma plantagineum. Next base: position 4,132,251 of record JAPQWV010000043.1, on the reverse strand, counting down.
GGCTTTCTGATTTCTCTCGGCGTTCTTCTTCTGAGCTTCGATCTTCTGCTTTCCCCTCGTCATCCTTCTTCAATCGAGCGCGCGAACACGCAGCTCGATCTGTGGCTTTTGTTGCTACGGAAGTTCGTCCTTGACTCGGAAGCTCGGTTTTGATCGCTGTTTAATTACAATGTAGTCCGCGGTTTTCCGCACCATCGACATTGGCTACTGGTAAATATGACAAATTACAAATAGGTATAGAAGTCTCCACTTTTATGTTTTCTTATCTTTGACGAGTTGAGTTAATTTGACAGAGAGGGGGAAGGGAAAGCGCTCATCGAGGTAACTATTTTGTCTGCCTTTATCTCTATCAGGAATTGATTTTGTGTCTGATTTGCAGCTTTGTTCGCCTTGTGGTTCCTTATTTCTGATGAGAAATGATTAGTATTTTGTATAGACTGTTAGTTGATTGATCCATAGGATAGAGATCGATTCTTGTACGCTGTTTGAGCTGAGAAGGGTCTTTGTTTATCTTTCACGATTTGGCTATTAGCTGGGAAGAATTGATGATTTCTTGATCGCGATTAGAGCTCGCGTATCCGTTAGGTATTCTTCTTTTGAGTTGGATTGAATCAGTTCGTGCAATTTTAGCATGTTCGCTGATTAATCTGATCGGTAATGTCTTCTCCATGAGAAGAAGATTTGGGGATTCACTAACTTCAGTTCTATTCTTTCTTTGTTTTTCTAAACTTAGTAGAGGAGGAATTATTACACAATGGAAGAAGCATCGCCCAGTTTCAAAACACTGAAAATCTCCCGAAAACAAAACCCTAGCCAGAACGGCAACCCGTCCCAAGTCTTCTACCTATCCTTAAACCGACCCTCACGAGGAAACGCCCTATCGATCGAATTCTTCGTCGAATTCCCCAAAGCCCTAAATTTCTTAGACAGAAACCCAAACTGCTCCGTAATAATCTTATCGGGCATAGGCAACCACTTCTGCTCGGGGATTGATCTCCAATCCCTCACAACCATCTTTCAAAAATCCCAAAACTCATCCCAAAAGCTCCATCATAGGATAATCTCCTTACAGAATGCCATAACGTCCATCGAACACTGTCGTAAGCCCGTCATAGCTTCCATCCACGGCGCTTGCATAGGTGGAGGAGTTGATATAATAGCCGCGTGTGACGTAAGATACTGCACAAAAGACGCTTTTTTCTCGGTGAAAGAGGTCGATTTGGCCATCACCGCCGATCTAGGCTCATTACAGAGGCTTCCGTGGATCGTAGGGTTTGGTAATGCGATGGAATTGGCTTTAACAGCTAGGAAATTTACGGGTATGGAAGCCAAGGAATTGGGGCTGGTAACTAATGTTTTTGAGACTAAGGAGGATCTTGACCGTGGGGTTGGTGAGATTTGTGAGGGTATTTCTGGTAAATCACAGCTAGCTGTAGTCGGGACGAAGAAGGTTATGCTGAAAAGTCGGGATTTGAGCGTCGGTCAAGGGTTGGATTACGTTGCTGCTTGGAATTCTGGCGATCTTTTATCAGGTGATGTTGTTGAAGCTGTTTCTGCTCACTTGGAGAAGAGGAAGCCTAAGTTTTCTAAGCTTTGATTGTTTGTTGTGTGAATGAATTACCGAGTTTATTAGGTTGGATGTAGTGTAGCCTGTAATAAATGAAAATACTTACCCTTTCAAACATATGTAATCATATATTCTAATCTTAGTACAATGTGCTGGCTTCGATCCATGTTATATTTTCTCTTTTCCTAGGCATTTAACTGATGGGTCATAACGATTGCCAAGAAAATGTGAAGATATTAATTAATCGGCATTGAGGAAATCTTAATTACGAGACTGGGGCATGTCCAAGTGAAAACGCTACAATTTTGACAATTAAATAGGGAAGTATATTACTGAAATAGAAAGACACGTCTCACAATCTCCAAATGGGTGAGCCTTTGTTTTACATATATTTTCTTTTTTAACGATAATGAGAAACCAATCCACCAAACGTAAGATAGAATAATGTGCGCTCACGAACAATCACTAAATCTCATTGCTGAAAGAAACGAATTAGGATATCTTAAATCTTTTTCAAAAAGACTAGAAAGCATTTAATTACTGAATAAAGGAAATTACCAATCGAAATGGATTTTCGTACCCTCGTTAACGGCCCCACGTGCTTGTTAACGTTTGTCCAGTGGGCCCCATATTTTTTCCTGTCGTGGCATAATGAAATGGTGACGTGTTGCGTTTGCTTCAATTTGGGTGGAATATATTTTCTTTCTCTGTTTCTCTACCCTATCCATCGTTTGTGTTTCTTCTGCAATGATCTGTTGATCACATACCACCATTGAATCCTTCAACCGAGTTCAGTTTCCAGAAATAAAAAGGGGAGACTTTATTTTGGTAACCTTGCAGGTGACTATATTTGGTTTACTACTTACAATTGCCTTGTACTGGCGTTGTTATTGAGAGATGGTAGTTATTCTCAGCTGTATTTTTTGGTCAGTATCGCTTTTAATCGTTCTCTTTCTACTGAGAACCCTGAAAGCATTGAAACTGTTTGATGTAATTCCTGCCTTAAATGACAGCTACAAATTGATATTTCATGTTATTTTTGGTACTTGCATTGAATTTGGTTCTGAGTGAAGGAAGTAGAACATTCGGTAATTTTATTGAAGATGGTGGGCGCTGTACGAATTAATTGACTTTCCCTATCGGCAGTAGTTACATAAACCAGCAGCTCGTATGGGAGTTCGTAGATTATCCACTCTTGGGAAAAAAACATTGATTTATGGTGTATTTATGGTAATAAAATCGTTTCATCTGAATCAAGGGACGATGCACAAATGATTGTATGGAACAATTAATAATCAAAGCGGTATCTTGATTTAGTGATTACATTTCTAGTTGAGAATTCCACATAGCTTTGCCTTATCTTTATTCTTGATTCATCCTTCCTATTTCTATGGGCTTGATAAAACTATCATGGATAAGCCTATATTTAGGTGAAAACCCACTTGTTAAATTGAGTCTTGGAAGATCTTAAGTTGGTGGCATTTGGGAGTCAGTTAGTGATTAGCTTGAGTATTGGTCTGAATTTCCTTCCTTTGTTGATATTTGTCCTTACGCTATTGGAATCATCCTATATGTAACTGTCTATCACCTACCTTTCCTTGTTCCTTTGTTCCTTCTGCATATTAAAAAAGTGATCCTTCGAATCTTCACCTTATGTTTCTACTTTCCGTTTCCAGTTTTTGCCAAAAAAGCAGCTCAAAACATGGAGGGCTTCATAACATCCGAGACTGATTACATAAGCAATCTCCCTAACAACATCATCGAAAACATCCTTGGATGCTTACCTCTTCGAGACATTGTTCGAACGAGTATCTTATCCAGAGAATGGAGGTACAAATGGATGTATTGTCCCGAGCTCGTATTCGATTTTTGGTTCGATCAAATGTTTCTCGGGGAACACAAATTCGAACCACTCGTTCACCAAATCTTGAATCTTCACAAGGGGCCTTTGCTTAAACTGGCAATTCAAGTCCCCGATCTCAAGAGCAGCCCAGAGATCGATCAATGGGTTCATATGCTTCCGAAGAACACCTTGCAAGATCTTACCCTTCACGTTTCGAAAGGGGAGATTCATACACTGACTTCTCATCTCCTTACTTTTCAACAGCTTCGAAGCTTGAAGCTTTACAACTGCGTATTCGACCCCGCAAATGGGTTTGCCAGATTACTGAATCTCGACCTGCAAAACGTTGCGCTTTCGCAAGACCCGTTTGCGAAATTCATCGCTTCTTGCCCTTCCTTGGAAAGATTGAGATTGATCGATTGCACGAGCTTTGATAGCCTCAATATCACTGGACATAAACTGATTCGTTTTGAGTTTCACGGTGTCTTTAAGTCCATTCACTTCGACTGCCCTGTTCTTGACGATGTGAAGCTAACGCTCTCGTCCATGGATTTTAAGAGGGCTAGCAGATTCTCCTTCGATTTGGTGAAATCCCTGAGTTCTCTTCCTTCTCTTGAGAAGTTAGAGTTGCAAGCTTACGCATTGGAGGTAAGAGAAACCTCATGACTGATACAATATCATAGAAATATTATTACATAGCTGTTTTACATAACTTGGCTATCGTTCATCGTTTCTTATTGATAAATCTTGTCGGTTATGCCTACAGGACCTCGTCGACCACGGGGCACCTAACCAACTACTGATCTCACTACAGTCACTGAAAAATCTCCATCTCTCTGACATGTACTTTGAGAAGATTGAGGAGACCTCATGTGCCATTTCTTTGATACGAAGCTGTCCCAGTTTACAGAGGCTTAAGATCACAGTAAGCTCCACATATCACAACCTTGGTTTTAATGTCAAAATTACACACCCTTCGTTAACTAACCAACACAATTCTTGTCAAATCTCTCCAGGCATTCACCTTAGATGTAGTTGATTCAGTAGCTGAGTTCTTACGATCGCAATCAAAGTTGGGATCTTTGCCCCAACTTCGGACAGTTAAGATGCAGCTGTTCAGTGGGATAGAACCTGAAATGGAGTTTGTCAGGTATTTATTAGCATCCTCTGTTTTGCTCGAAGAGATGGAAATTAGCCCTCATGCTGGCCGCTTTATCGACGGCTATGATTCGATATTAAGTGAACTCAAACAGTTTCCGCGAGCATCGGCTAGGGCTGAGATCATTAGTTCCAACGGTAAAGAGTTTAGTTGAAACAAAAGCTTTTGCATCTCCTTTTTCAATACCTTCCATTTCCATGGAGGGGGGTGGTGGGCATATTTTGTATATGTAATGTACGTATGCTATCTGTAATTTGGAAGCATTGGAAAGTGTCAAACCGCTTTGAATATTCTTATTACAAAAAGATTTATTTTCAACAACTTTTGTACTCCAATTTTCTCGTCTTTTCGATGCATCGTCTATTATACCATAGAGGGCCAGCGAGTCGATATTTTCCACTCTTTTTGCACCTGCAAAACCTATGAAGTTCGAAATACAAAGATCAAAAGCATTGTTAAGAACGTTGTCTGTACTAGTGATGATACGCTCATCATTACCCTATAAATCTCGCGGAATATACAACTCCATTTCCGAACAAAGCAAACAACACAACTCCTATATAGCTAGCTAGCTAACATGGCCAAAAACCCTAAACCTTACATTCTCCTCATAATTACTACCATCCTCTTCATCTCTCGAGTTTATTCCTTCAACAACGGCGGAATCACCCTCGACCTAATTCGCCGAGACTCGCACGACAGCAAAAGTCGCTTCTCGAAACTCAGAAGCGCTTTCCACCGCTCGTTCGCACGTAAAAAGGCGCTGCTGCTGCTCCGTTCATCCTCCTCCTCCTCCCTCGGCCAACCACCGTCCGCCACCTCATCCGATTTCAACTCAACCCTAACTCCCAACGCCGGCGAATACCTCATGACGTTAAAGATCGGCACTCCGCCCGTCGAAATCACGGCCATCGCCGACACGGGCAGCGATCTGACGTGGACGCAGTGCTCGCCGTGCGACGACTGCTTCGACCAGTCGAAACCCTTATTCGATACGAACAAAACTTCGACCTACACACAAGTCTCGTGCAAGGCCGACCTCTGCTCGGCCGACGTCGGCGGTTCTTGCGAGGAAGGTTCTTCTTCTTCTTCTTCGAGCGGCCACTGCGCTTACTCTGTGGAGTACGGCGACTTCTCTTACAGCAGCGGAGACTTAGCCACGGAGACTTTCACGTTCGATTCGGACGGCAAAAGCCTTGCGATTCCTAAGGTCGTGTTTGGCTGCGGGCACGACGACGGCGGAGACTTTGGGGGGACGGCGTCGGGGATTGTAGGGCTCGGCGGGGGGAAAGTGTCTATTGTGAATCAGCTCGACGGCTACATTAACGGGAGGTTTTCGTATTGCCTGACGAATTTCGAGTCCAACGATACGAGCAAGATAAGCTTCGGAAGCGACGCGGTCGTTTCGGGGCCAAACACGGTCTCCACGCCTCTGTCGAGCGGCGGGGAGGACGATACTTTTTACTATATTACCCTCGAAGGCATCACCGTCGGCGATCAGAAGTTCTCTTCGTCGTCGACGAAGAATAAAATTAAAAAAGGCGGTGATGGGGAGAGTAGTAATAGTAGTAGTACGATTGTTATAGATTCTGGGACGACTTTGACTTTTATTCCCGAGGACGTCTACGAGCTCGTCGAGTCGGCGGTGGCGAACGGGACGAGCGGGACCCGCGTGGACGATCCCGAGGGTTTGTTCGATCTTTGCTACGATGCTTCGTCGGGGGCGGTTACGGGGCCGAAGATCGTGGCGAATTTTGCGGGCGGTGCTGACGTGGCATTTCCCGAGGAAGGGATTTTCGTTCAGGTGGAAGAAGGGATTTCTTGCTTTACTTTGGTGGGTTCTGATGATGGGTTTAACATATTAGGGAATTTGCAGCAGATGAATTATCATATAGGGTTTGATGTTAAGAATAAGAAGGTGAGCTTCTTGCCAACTGATTGCGGAGGGGGACAATAGATAGAGAAACTTGCGTGTAAGAAGGTCGTCCGAGGATGAGATAATAAGATTTAATGTGTACTTAATTTCAGTTTATGTTTGTGTGTACTCTATTTCTGGTGGCTGAATAGCCATTTGGTTGATGTAATGTTATTCTTTTTTCCAATGTGTTGTTTGATTGTATAATTAATGTTTCCTTATGTGTGTGTGTGTGATTTTGAGTTGGGATATTATTTGTTGATGAATATATTATTTCATCATTGACTTACGAACCATTACAATTTAATGGGTAGTCATGAACGGTATCTATGTCATTCTCTACACTTCGACCGAAGTACCAATCTCCGATGACCTCAGCAATTGTCTACGATTACAAAGTGAAAAAAAAAAAAAAACTTTGATGTTAAAATAACCGAAAACAAAAGGTAATGAAGGAGAGAGGAAGAAAACTCGTCGCAATTTTTTTTAAAAAAAGAAAGATATAGTTACCTTATTTTCCAATTTAGGAGTATCATTCCAATTATATCTTCTATAAAGAAAATCATGAATGTAACAAGAGTTGATGAATGCTCCTCTTGAAGAAAGATTTCCGAGTTCTTGCAGCGCCTTTAGAAACGTTGATCGGAAATCTGAAATATCGAGATTTGGCAAAATATAGTTAATATAGACAACTGATATATTGTCTCAATGTAATATATATAGTTTTTGTACCTTTTATTATTTGAATTTGATTCGACGTGCATGTCTTCAAATCGACGACGCAATTTTGCCAGTTGCTTTGGTTGACAGCGTCACGAGGTTTGAAGTTATATGTAATCTAAAAATAAGTGATGACATGCAATATATATCTATTTATATATTTAAATACTATTCCATAAGAAAGGGAAATTTTTAAATAGAATACTCACCTGATACGCATCAAACGCTGAGTTTAGGATGAATAGCGGAGTTTTGATACCGTTAACAACATTTTCCGGGAAAATACACTTCAACACAATAAAATAATGAACACTTTTCTAATTATCGTATAGTTTATATATGTATATATATATATATATATATATATGATTATACTATACCAGACGAGGATCGATCTTTGATGTGCATGAAGCTGGCAAGTTCTTGGCTGACTCCTATAAACAAAGACACAATACACAATTCTAATTATTGCAAATCATATAGGAAATAATAGATACATGACAAACGATATCTTTGTAAATACGACATGATTATGTTACATGCAATGCGGCCACGTTTCCATAAAATGCTTCTCTTTCCTTAGCTCCGGGACGGTCTTTTCTGCAAAAAAATTATTACTATTTTAAAAAATCCAAAAACTAAATGAAAATTTATTAATTTTTTTTATATAGATCTTACCCACGAAGAAAGAAACCCGAATCAGATACGCATTTGACTCTACCAACATTGGGTAAGTATGCTCGAAAACGATCACAATTTAATATCGTTGCTAATCCACCCGCAGAATTACCCACCAACATGACCTATATAAATATATATATTTTTTCAATTGATAAAAGAAATGGAAGATATACTAATATTCAATGAATATAGGGAATTTCGATTATATATACTCGTACGTTCTGGGCATTCTCCATGCCTTTTCCTAGCAAATCTTGTACAACGGCTTTGAAAATTCTTGCACCTCTGTAGTAGATCTTTGTTGCCTAGATTTTTATTAGTTTCAACGTAATTTATAATATTAATAATAAGCAAGTGTATCCATCAAATTAACAAAAACTACAAAAAAATAATTGGAATCAATTAAAATAAACCACTCACTGGGTCAACTGCTTCAACATCGCCCACAAATGATCCACCGTCGCAATATCTAACTATAACTCGATTCCAGTTGTGGAAATCTAATATTTTCAAAATAAAGATATTGTATATAAGGTATTGATTTTCTTGTAGTAATTAATTAGTTATTTAATCACCTGGATTAATAGTTTGGTCTTGGCTTAGTATTCCTCCAAAGTAAGTTGTAGTAATGTTTTTGGTGCTCCCAAGCGGCGAGCTACGCCTTTGAAGGCACTCTGACGTCGTAGAACACCACCCACCACCCTAATTACATTTTTTTTAATAATATATATTCTGAACATTATATTAAAAGAAAATTATACTCACCAATAAATAAACCATCCAGTTATTGGCACCATTTTTAGATCCCTCTGCCAAATGATAACCCGGTGGACTCCCATCCAAGCAAACTATATAATATAACGTAATATTAATTAAGATCGGTAAGAAAAATATATTAAGTTAACATAACTAAATAATCGAATTATATGCTAATTACCTGCGCCATCATAGACAGCGTCATCGATAGTTGTTATGCCAACCATATCAAGGCATTGGATTAGTTGGGTGTTTGTCATTACAATTAGTACGACGACGATCATAGGTATAAAGAACCTTATTAAAGGGCCGTAGAGATCGGCCATGTCTTCAAATTTAGATTTGCTTTGCTACCAAAGAATAGATTAAATAGATGGAAAATAGATAATAGGGGAAAAAGATGACGAAGAGATAAGTATAACAAAAAGAAAGAGGTACACGATTCTTGGCTCACAATTTATACTATATCTCTTTTCTTAAACACTCTTGCATAGATTATTGTATGTGCATTATTGGTCAAATTTAATCCATAAAGATTATATAAACACCAAACAAGTCAACATAAATTCAAGTAATAAGAAGAATTGACTAACTGATATCTGAAGGATGCAAATTAATCATGATTTTAAATCTTACTCATAACAAATTATGTAAAAATTAGTAGGAGAATAATTCCTGCAAAATAGTATTGCTATTATTTCTTTTTTGATTTTTCCATCGACATGGGCATGTCTAACTATTTCTCATTCATGGATACAATATATTTACCATAAATTATTTAAAAAGTTGATTTCGAAGTACATTATACATCATAGTATTGGAACACCTTGCATGCATAAACTTTTGTCAGTGGGATGATTTCACCTGCACTTAGCACGCGGACTCGACAATACTAGAAACATAATATTAACCTATATATATGTATGTCAAGGACTCAAGGGTGACGAAATGATATGCTCAGAGGTGTCCATCAAAGAATTATTGGATCAAAATTACTCAAGTGCGTCGTTACGCCACAAATCTTACCAATCAATATTATATTTTTCGGTATCGTTTATCATTTCGGTCTATATATTAGATTATATAGAATAATCATAAGGATAATGAATCAATGATCATGTAACTAGACTCATATGCGTGTGCTACATAATATATAATCATTTTTATATTAAATAACAATTACTAAAAATAGAAGAGTAAATTTGACAATATATGCAAGGTAGGCGGCGGTTTCTTATTTTTTATTTAGTTAATTATTAATTTGAGAACATTTCTGATCAGACGATTGATAGATCTGAGCATTAATATAAGAACATGATTGTGTGGGCTTTACGGCCCAAGTAAAGTTGGGCCAAAATTAAGTTATGGAACAATTGTTGGAGTGGCCCAATTAATTCGCGTCAAGACCAAGAAATTGCTTCAATTGCTTTTTTGAATCCCAAAAGTACGACAAAAGCATTTAGTGGAAAGAGGAGCCAACTAGAGAGTTGTGCTCGCTTTCAAAAATCGCAATAATTAGCGTCATGCTCTCTCTGCCCTGGATCTGAGTAAAATGTTGGCATTGCTTTGGATTCTTTATCACGTTTTTTAAGCTAAAGCGTCGCACCTCTGCGCATCTGTGCTTTTACTTGGGAAAAGATGGATGGGAGTTTACCTTTATACATTTAGATCCATCAGTGGTGGTGGGTAAATTACAATTGAGATGGGTTTGAGTAGCAGCAAGGGCAATGCGTCGAACCAATCGCAGCCTTCGTCTTCAGCTTGTGTCGAACGAACTCGGAGCCGCAGAGGATCGAAGGCAGCTTCCCTTGGATCGAATCGCTTTGTTGTTAGTGGCGACTCGCTTGTGAGTTTTCATAATCAGCTTCTCAGTTATTTGATTCTGTGTTTTCTTGTTGTTCTTTTGCGTTAAGATCTGCTTTTGATACTCTACTTTGCATTAAATTGTTATTCGGTGGTGACGATTATGGTGTTTGAACTTTGAACTATGCAGTCTGATTCGAATTTGGGCATTTTGCAAAGTATCGAGCAAAGGCTTCATCTTTTTCTCGGGTTTCTTTCACTTTTTTATTTTATGGAATTACGAGTTTGTGTTGATAGTTATCACGATCTTCATTGATACCTTCATTCTTCCTTTTCACGACATTGTTTTTGTTTTTCTTTTTTTCTTTTTGGCTTTTTCAGGATTCTGATCGCCCGAGTGAAAATGGTGCCGCCGCTCCTTATCCGCGTACAAACAAACCCGAGTCATCAGACTATTACCAGAAAGATCATATCGAACAGACCACTGACGAGCTTACTGAATCAAACGGTGTTAATACCCGTAATATATTCAAGGGACCCGATACTTCTAGAACTTTGTATTCGAGGTCTCTCAATGCTTCGGGTCGGTTTCTCTCTCGCCTTAGTTTGCGACCTGGGAACTTGAGCTTTCGCCTAACAAGATCTAGCAGTTTGAACTCATGGAGACCTCATCAAGGATGTTTCTCTAATCCAAACGAAGAAGAAGATGACGACTGTGTTGGTCCCTCTAGAAATGATACAATCGCCACAATTCAGAATAATAGACGAGGTTGCGATCTCTTGCCCTCATGCTTCATACATAGATGTCCAAGAACTGAAATCGAAGATACAGTTTCTGAATGCTCCAATGATTTCCAAACTATTGATCGTTTCAATCCCATCCATCGAGACATTGATGATGAACCTACACGTGTTTCAGCTCAAGAACCAGCAGAGCGAAGGTTCAGTCGAACTCTTAGCGTCGGTAGGCTTCGAGATAGAGTTCTTCGTGGATTGCCAATCTCTGATTCAGATCTGCGTAGCGTCGGAGAAGACAGAGAGTTAAGACATGTTCGTCGGTTTAGGACAGAGGAGCATGGCTTCGATGATGTCGAAGAAGTAGCATCTCATGGCCCACTTGCCTCTCCTTCCGATAATATTGCAACTGTCCATTATGATGGCAGTCAAAGTCACATGTTCGAAACCACCCCAGGAGCTAGAAGAACTAGGTATCGCGATCTTATGGACTATAGATCGAGTTTTATAGAGCGTAGAAGAAGAATAAGATCTCAGGTGTCTATATAAGCTTAACCACTATTCTGAATTATGCCTTCAAATTTATGAAACATATTGTGCTGATACGATCAACTTTTAGGTGCGTGCTCTTCAGAGACTGGGGAGCCGTTTCGAAAACCTACCAGCCCGTGAAAGATCTTGCATACTCTCGGGCCAGCATCGATCGGGTCGTTGCACTTGTAATGTTTCCTCGAGTTCGAATAATGATGATGCTAATGCTAGAGCAAGCATATCAAGAATCGTTATGTTAGCTGAGGCGTTATTCGAGGTAACAAGAAATCGTAAAGATTGTGTTAAATATTACATGGTTTAGAATTGGGAAGAAAGTGGGACGAGTTTGTTAATTTTAGGTTCTCGATGAAATTCACCAGCAATCTGTCGTGCGCCCTTCGGTTTCTTCTATTGGATCTGTCCCGGCGCCTCATGAAGTAGTGGATTCGCTGCCCCTGAAAGTGTTTAGAAAGCTGAAGAAGATGAAGACAAGTGAAGAAGCAGCAGCACAGTGAGTAACTACTTTGATTCTTTTTTTTTGTCTTTGCTTGCTACTCTTGGTTTCTGTCTGTACTTTTCAAATCCTTTGTTGAGCAGATGTTACATATGCCTAATCGAGTACGAAGATGGAGACAGCGTGAGGATATTACCTTGCGACCATGAATTTCATCGCTCGTGTATAGACAAATGGCTCAAAGAAATCCACAGGTTCCTTCTTGGGTTGCCTACATATTGTGTTCTTTTCTTTATTTATTAAACAAGTAATAACTGAAGATATGTATTCTTTCTTCTGCATCTCAGGGTGTGCCCACTTTGTAGAGGAGACATTTGCCAAGCACCTCAGTAACACTTCACAGCTGAAATCGCCGGGGAGCTTTGCATATGTCTTCTTATCTCGTGCTTATGTCCAATCTGTCGGAGCCACCATTCTTGAGCAGAGAACTTGGACGTGTAAACTTTCAGCATACAGATAAGTTTGTGATCTTTTCAGTTTTCCCAGTTTGCCAGCCCCCAACATCAGCCCTGCAAGCAGTAGTTGTTGATACCTCACAATTGGTCTTGTATGATTCATATCTTTATATAATCGTCTGCATTTTTCTTAAAAAAAGCAAATCTTCTGTCTTCTGAAAACTATAGCTAACCATGTAACCGACGTCAAAACCAAGACAGATACTGGTGGAAAAGGAAGCATGAAGAAAATAAATAGCACTCTCCCTCCCACCTCTACTCAAATAGAATCAACAATCCCGATTTTAACGTAGTTGAAATAGAAACAAAAGATCTGCAACTATCAAACTCAGATCCGACCATTAAAGAACAGGGGGAGGCGCGCGAGTTCGAAAGATATCCAACAGAAAAGAAGGAATTCACGGCAGACTCCGATTCAGTTTGATGCAAGGCGGGAACTTAAAAAATCCTCACGAAACAGCAGATTGTGTCATTTACAAAATACGTATGGATCTCAACGACTCGACGACGTCGACTCCGGCGAATTAAAAGTTCCCGACCTGCACCAAGCGAATGAGAGGCAACAGTGAGATGGAGGAGTAAGGTAGATTAGATTGATGCATTCTCTTTTCACTTCGGCTACCGTGAGTAGAGTAGGTAGCAGCTCGAATGAGGGATGTACTATTTATAAACAAAACGGACGCTTTTGATTTCGCCACGTGTCGAATTCAGATGCCGCGAAATCGCATGGAGAGGAGAATTGATAGAATAGAAGTTCATTCGAATACGGCGTTATCGTTGGAGTTATTTAAGGTCCTGCCACTAGTATTTATTGTAATGTAATTTTTTATCTTAATAATGTTGTGTTTTCATTAAAAAGAAGGGAAAAGAAAGAATGAAAAATGCCGAAAGACATAACATAAAGAGCAACAAATATATAAATAAATAAAATAATATTATGTACAGCAGGTCTAGAAGATAGCACCACCGTGTAGTCAATCAAATCCATCAATCCATCAAATTATATCCTAAAGTTAGTTAAAGGAGAATCTTGACCATACTTTTGTGATATGATTATATGATTTCTTGCTTATTCTCAGCAGAGTCGTCGTCGTCCTCGTCGAGATAATCCTCTCTTGCATTGATCGCAAGCATAAGAGCCACCATCCAAAACAGCGAAGCATTCAGCGACACAAAAGCTCCGCCGCCGAACACGCCGGTCTTCGCCGTGGGGCAATTGAATCCCATATCCTCGTGCACGTTCTTCGCGCGGTGGACGTGCCCTTCCACCGTCGGCCATATCAAGAACGCCGCCGCAAGAACAGAAGTTGCGCTGAAATCCCACGTGTAAGAAGAAGATCTCAATCAATTCGACATGGAAATAACAGGAAAAAGAAAAACGTTCGCAGTAAGTATACAAGTACTTACCAGGCAACGTTGAGGAAGGAAGAGAACCACTTGGAGCCAAAGATGGCTGAGTTTGGAACTTGTTTGCCCTTAAAAGGATAGAACAAAGAGCGATAGCCCGCAAAAGTTGCCACAAAGAGAAGAGCCGTTGAAACGTATCCGTAGACAACAGATGGATCGGATGCATACTTACATATTACGACTCCTTTCCCTGTAATAATTTCACCTTTCGCTGGCTGCGTATGTAAGTAAACCCAATCAAGAATGTTGTTTTTTTTTGTTCTCCAATAATGAAGTAAAAACGATACCTTTTTTAGTTCTGCCAAGATTCCAAATGAGAACGAAGCTAAGCCTAAGATGGCCACGACGGCGCCGTACTGCATAGGAGATATTAATGCCATCTTTGTATCCCCAACCCTGCAAAGGGTTAGTGACTAAAAGACAAACTTTGGGTGGGGGACAGCTTCGAATGTAAGAGAAACAAAGGCCAATGTTAAGATTAGACTCACCTGCCTTTTGATGAATTTATTGAATCTTCTTCTTGTTGGGGTTGGTTGGAGAGTGCTTTTTAGAACTCCTGCGAAATATTATGTATCTTCAGTCCCAATGAGAAATGCCCTTGAAAAAGAGACTAACATTGAACGCAGATAGACGTTATAATTGGGTTGGGATGGAGTTAGCAGTCAATGAGGCTTCATGCCTTTTTTAGGTAATTTTCTTACCACCTCAGCTTTCAGCTTCTAAAAAATAGTGGCGTCGCCTTAATTTGCTTATCATCCATTCATTCATTCACAATTTACGCCACCTACATCGTACGTTCGAAATTAAGGTTCAAATCAGTGAATTCTAATTTTGAACAGATTATAAGAAACACCGGCAAATTCACTTGAAAGATGGAACTGTTACTTTAATAATAAAGATAAATAAAATAGATAACCTTACAACACATTTGCTCTACATTCATGAATGAAAACACGAAACAAAAGTGAACCTACTATGTTCTGTTTCCTCTACTACTACGACCTCCTCCTCTCATGGTACCTCCTCCTCCTCTTGCCTTTTTATAATTATTATTATTATCATTATTATTATTATTGTTGTTGGAATATCCAAATTTGAGAGGCACAATTGGCTTGATGTAAGACATTCCAGGAAAATGCCTCTTGTCCTTAGGGAGCATCCTTAACTGAGGCAACCAATAAGCTACATACTCACCATCACGATCATAATTCTGTGCCTGAAATTTTAAAACAACATTCATATATACATATATAAAATAAATAATAATAAACACAACTATCATACTTGCTTCGGTATGCTGAAGTAACGATCCTCCCTCGGGTCATTCCCTATGCCTGGAAAAAAGGAATGGCGAGACTCGACTATTAACTAAACTAACAAACAAGTAATTTTATTAATGATCATGCAATAATTAAAAAACTCAAATTATTACCAGCGCCGTACGTCCAATTTCCGTAATTGGAGCACGGGTCGTAATCCAAAAGACAAGTCTCGAACCACTCCGCTCCCATTCTCCAGTCGACGCCCATGTCTCTCACCAGAAACGAGCATACGATCTGTCCATTTTTTTTTTTGTAAAAAAATTTACGATTTCTGTTTTGTTTTTCTTCGGAGGACGGAATTTATATATATTAGCCTAAACCTGCCGTCCGCGATTCGACATGAAGCCCGTCGTCGACAGTTCTATCATGTTTGCATCTATCAGAGGATACCTATTTTTTTTACAAGGATTTTGAATACGATTAGTTGTGCGTCTACATATCGCTCGTTAGTTAGTAAATGACGTAATTACCCCGTTCGACCATCTCTCCATGATTCGAAGAGAGCTAAGTCTTGGCTCCAATTCACCTTCAAATTCCGAGGACCGCCTGTAAGCAAGACGATGAACAAATGAGAGTAGATGATCGTTATGAGGTGATGAGAGTTTAACGTTTCTTCACCTGCTTTGAAGAGCGAGTTTCCGAGCTTCATAGAGAGGAATCTGAAGTAGTCCCTCCATATGAGTTCGAACAATACCCTGTGAGGAATACCATAATTATCGTTTTATTTACAAACTAAACGACGAAGTGAAGTGAAAGGGAGCGTACCAGTATGTCGAATCGTTCGACTCCCTCGTCCTTTCGTATCTCTTGACCTGAGGAAGAAAAAAGAAAGAAAATGGATTAATTCGGCGGTAGAATTATTACAGCTCTAAAAGAAGAAGAAGCTTTTCTGCACACCTCTTCGTGAATGAGACGAGGCGAGAGGTTTCCACAGGCGAGCCAAGGCGAGAATTTCGTGGAGTAATCGGCTCCCACCATTCCATTTCGGGTAACTTTATACGTCCTCAATAAATCCTATCCGAATCCAATAAAAAAGATTCAAGTAAAATAAATATAGTCCTCCCTCCTATTTGTGACGCAAAGAAATAGTTTGGTTGTATGTTTGCCTTCTTCCAAAGATATTCATGTACTCTGCTTAGAGCGGCGGTTTCGCCTCCCGAAAATGCCATTCCTTTGCTGACCTGCTACGCAAAACCGTGAAAGAAAAAGTACACGTAAAATCCAATCCAATATAATTCTTGTGCAAACTTTTCGTATGATAATATATTAAAGGACTTGCCTTCTCAAGCTGAAGCCCAAGCGATGAAATCTGTGGTATAAATCCCCAGTCTGTTACTTCTACCATAGGGCCAAGTGATTCTGGTAATTTTATGCACTTTCTAACGCTAGACTTCGATTCCACCGCCTATTTATTACACATGCGAGAATCTATAATCAGAGCACAGTTTTGACATATTACCTAAAAAATTTATTTCAATGACTTCATCAAAGCCTATGAGAGGCAAGGCTTTGGTACCTTACGAAAAGAAGTATAAACGTCAGGAATCGATGTCGAGTCGAAAGGTAGATCGTCTATATGATACATAGTACATCCCCATATCAGTTCTAGCTTACAGTGATTTTTAGAACCATTGTTAGCTGAAGAACTTTCGGGCGAAGGCAAAGTCACTTTCTGCAGATTTCTGGAGACTAATCTCTCAACGGAGAGCTCTTCACTGCACGTTTCTTTCTGCGCATAAACCTGTCGTGTATTTAAGTGTTATGTTTGTCGCGTTCCACTCAGTCATCAAAGAACTGACAAATATCAGAAACACAAAGAAGTTTCAAAGTTATTATACCGTTGAAACTCCATAAGTCTTTGCAAGAGAAGGAAGAACAAGCTCAGGTTCACCCTGTTGGATTAAAAGGTTGAGACCTCTCTTCATCAGATTCTTCTTCAAGTCCTTCAAAGACTCCATAAGAAATTGTGCTCTCAGAGCTGGAAAAAGGTCAGAAATCAAAGGAAATTTTCTTACTAATGTGTCATGACAAGAAACTCAACCAAAGCCACACCTAAATCACAGTATCTTGAAAGAATTAGCAAGAGAAAAAAATAACCCAGCTCCTAACATACATACCTCCAGTCTTAGGAAAGCCAAAGTAATGGGTCGTCCCAAACATCCTCGGATCGACGCAGTATACGGGCAAAACAGCTTCTGACTCGGCCCACGCTCTATACAGAACCTCGTTGTCAAGAACCCTCAAATCGTTTCTGAACCAAACTATCGAAACGCCTTTCCCTTTCCTCGACGCCGCCACATCATCGCTGCGAGTGTACCTCTTAAACGTTTCTTCCGCTATCTTCTCCATTTCGTCGGCCTGAAAATCAGGCACTTTTGCCACCGTCTGCGAAGCTCTGACTGCATTGGAGTGAGTGGGATGCATGGTGAGCTTAAGAAGGAGGAAGGGCTCGCAGCGAAAGACGGTGAATTTTGGAATCAGATGGTTTAATAATCTGGGACGTGTAGTGACGGAAAAGCTATGGATCATGGTAAAGACTCGATCTTTGAACTGTTTCTTTATTGGGGAGTTTGAGAAAAGTTTGGTCGTTATGGTTGAGACGTGGAAGCTCGAAAAGTCTGCTGACGTGGCAGTCTTACGGCCATGGAGGATGGATATGACATGGATATACAGTTGACGTTTTAGAGGTAGGAGACATACGTACTATTGGGCCTAATGGGCGTCAATGTGATATTATTGGGCTTACGTTTTTGTCAAATCGGCCCATTTACTGCGAAGCAGTAAAAAACCTAAGCGTAAACGCTGATCTTCCTCCTTTTCCTCGCGATCCATCCACGTGAAGTGAAGTTAACAATGGCGGAGCAGGTGAGATGTTTAGAGCTTACACAAACGATTGTTTGATGCCCGAAACTTTACTAAAAACTGTTGTGTGTTGCTTCGATTTGCAGACGGAGAAGGCGTTCTTGAAGCAGCCTAAGGTGTTTCTTTGGTGAGCAATTGGGATGCTTATCCACTGTATTCTGTACGAATATATCTCATTTCCTGGCGAATTCGAGCTTATCTGCAGCTCGAAGAAGTCGGGGAAGGGGAAAGCGCCTGGTAAAGGAGGCAACCGCTATTGGAAGAGGCTATTGAAGGTCTCTATTGTCGATTGAACCTTTTAGCAGCTTTTTCGGACATATCATTTCATTTGAGCAAATGTCATTTGCTTTCCAAAGATATTTGTGTGACGCCATTTATAACGCTAGTTCATATTTTCACATGAAATGAGGGGACGATGCTGTTGTATAATAAGTGCGCTACTCTTCCTCAAAGTGAAGGCTTTGTTCTTTCAGGTACTTACATTGACAAGAAATGCCCGTTTACTGGCAATGTGTCCGTGAGAGGACGTATACTTGCTGGGACCTGCCACAGTGCAAAGATGGTGAGAACCATCATCGTTCGCCGCAATTATCTGCATTGGGTGAAGAAGTACCAAAGGTACGAAACGAACAATGCCCTTCACTGATTCGCAATTGTTTGTCAGCATTAGTTAGTAATGATATGCTATTTATAGATACGAAAAGAGGCATTCCAATACTCCAGCTCACATATCCCCGTGCTTCCGTGTGAAAGAGGGTGATCATGTCATCATTGGACAATGCAGGCTAGTAGTGTTTAAAGCTTTCCTTTTATTCTCTGTTTCTTGGATAGTATTTAAATATTGACCGCACTTGTCGACGACATGTCACTGTTGCAGGCCTTTGTCGAAAACGGTGAGGTTTAACGTACTTAAGGTGATACCCGCCGGTTCTTCTGGCCGAGGGAAGAAGGCATTCACTGGGATGTAAATCTCCCTTATCGAGCTTTTTATCATCGATTATTTTACACTACTGCTATAGTTTTGTGGTTGGTTTGGTTTGGTGCAATGTTTTAAAATGCGTGACGCGCACCCCGACGCGTTTTGGCTCCTGAAGCGCGTCGCGTAAATAGCGTAGCGCGTTGCGTGAGTATTTCGGGCAAGTAAATTACAATGCAGGAAAATGTAATATATGACATAAATATGTTATATTATATATCTCCACTAATATATTTAACTCATTCATTCTAATATATATAAATACAAAAAAAATTAGTGATAAAAAAGAAGGAAATAAAATAACAAAAGAAAAAGAAGGAATAAAATAACATATTTTCTCTCTCCAAATATTCCATATTATATATATATATATATATATAAAGGTTAAAGTAATTACTATCTGACAACCTCCTTCACTCCACATGAGGCATTCGATGACTGGAAAGCTATGCTAAAATGCCACGTGAGCCTAGCAGGAGTAAAATCAGTCATTCGGCGCCGAAAAAATGATAAATAAATAGAAAAACAAAAATAAGAAAGACACGCTAAATAAACCGCGCGTTGTCGCGTTTTCAGGAAAATGAACGCCTACGCGCGCTACGGAGCGCGCGTCAGAACGCTTTTAAAAACACTGGTTTGGTGGAATACTTGCAGCATTATTCCTATACACATTTCAGTTGGAACTTTCGACATCAACATCGAAATCCCATATTTCTTACAATGCTCTAGATTCATCGCAGAGCTTGCGATGATCAAGGGGAAACGAACAGAACCCATCGCTAAACACCCTCTCCGCTGCGTTTCTTGCGATCCTCGCACCCAAAAACAAAGTCGAGGTTGTACAAAACGGTCACCAAAGTAACCTCGCTCAAGAAAACCAATACAGGCCCGAATATCCACAGAAGCAGAGGAACGGCGGCGTAGAAGAGCCTATTCCCTACGGTGTTGAGCGCAAACCCTTTCTCCAAAAGGTCAGCTACGTACTCTTTGTCTGGGAAAAAAACCCATCGCCCATCTTCTTCTTCTTCTCCGTTCGAGGTGGTCGGGCAGTTCACGAGGAAGTTGACTTGGTTTATGAAGCGTATGGAGAGCGAGTGGCATATGAAGGAGAATAGGAACATTAGGAGTAGGACGACGTATTTTAGGGCAACCATGAAATCTCCGTGGGCCCCATAAACTGCGTCGTTTAAGGGTTTTTTTATGCTGTAGGTGCTGCTTATGACGGCGGCTAGGCCCGAGCATAGGAGTATGGAGGTCGTGGCCATTAGCGTCGACCCCATTATCGTGTTTCGAAGGGTTTGCACCGCTAATATGTTCTTTTTCTCGTTGTCCTAAACCACCCCAAGAAAAATAACACACAAGTGAATGAGCACAAAAACATTTAAAACAATGCTATCTCATCAAGCACACCATAGCCAAACATACCGTGTAATATCCTATTTTCATGCATCATAGCGCATATAATTCAAGAAGTAATGATGAGAACATTAGTTTGATTGTATAGTATATATAGTTAAAGTGATGTAGAAATATGATATTGAACGTACCTTAATCATGGAATATACCCATAGTCGGCGGGCACGAACGTTGATGCCGATGATCGTAGCGAATGGCTGCGTTCTTACCTTAAACCATAGGAAACAGTGATAACCTGCGAATATTAAGAGACCCAAAGGCACAAGTATTGCGTCTAAGTAACATTTTCTCCATTCCATTATTAATCCTTTACTCTGAGTTTGTGTGTGTGTCCCTTAAAATAATATTGGTTTAGTGCGTTTGCCGCTCATATATAGATATGTGTGTGCGTGTGAATGAACGTAGACTGGTTTAGTTGCCTTGTGCAAATTCAAGAAAAGGGTTATTGCGCTAATTGGCAAAGAAAATAAACTATTAGGCTACTTTTTCCTTAACGTTTGTGGAATTGCTTTTTTTTTTTTTTACTTTCATATTTTTGTGTTATTTGGACCTCGGACGTTTTGTTGGCTGCTGATCTCAGTATAGATAACATATAATTTGATTGGATAACTATTCATTTCATTAAATTTAATTTCTTATGTTTTTCCACGCACTGACAATGTATTTGTATGGACACTTGCTACCCCTAATGTTTCTAACTAGGCTAAGGTATGTAGATAGATTACCCATAATGATGAACATTGTATTTTATGTATGTTACAAACATTTTAATTGTGCGGACAAAATCTGTAATTATTCGTCGATCGATATAAAATAATAATAAACAAAAATAATAAGTGGAAGTATTTGTAGAGAATATACCATCATTATGCATTCCAGCACTGATGCAACATATGTAGATTCCCATTCCAACATTATGAGATCGTTTTGGAGATTTACATCCATTTTTGTTAATTAAGCCTCGTATTATTACACAGAACTACCAGTTAAACTAAACACATAATAGCTAATATAACCCATATTTTCAACATGATTCGATACACATTATACTTAAACATGCTAAGTGACATATTTCTTTAGATACTATATGAAACGGAAAAAATAAGGAAATGAAGACGACGACCACTTGAGCAAATTTCTTTACCCAATTAAGTAGACTTATTTGTCGGGTATTTCCAACTAACTAAAGACTGTTAGATATCTCAATATCGTTCCTAAGTGATATTCCGACTCGAACAAAACTAGGAATATACAGTTAGTGGAATACATGTAATGATTTAGATTTCTTCCATATCTGCGCTGTGACCTAATTATCCAGCTCATCACTCATATATCATTATCATAATTATCATCATTTTATAATATTTTTAACAAAAGAAATACATGAAAATAAAATGTTAAATTTGTCTCATTCGTAACTTTCTCTGGCATTTGCTCAAAAAAGGACCATACCAAGACTCGCTCGGAAATATGATAAAAAGATATTTAATGTGGCATATTCTATACTTTCAACAACCAGCAATAACTCAGACGGTAGTTTAGCGACAACAAATCGACATAAACTAATTTGAACTTTAATGTATTATTTCATACTGTCGCTTCGACGTGGAATACCACCACCATTGAGAATTTTAGAAATATTGACATCCAAAGTGCATCCACTAATTAGTGGGGGGACATTACAGCTACAATTGTTAACAGTCTTAGACGTCTTTGATTTCATTACTTAGGATCCAAATGATCTCATCTCGTAAGTTTCATTAAAATGTTTACAATTAGAGAAAATAAAACTAACAAGAATGGTACTATTTTGAGAAAATGTAGTTCATTTGATTGTATTTTCTCGAGTGTTAATTACGCTTCGGTGCTTTGCGTTAGCTATTGGACTTCATCTGAACTATTGTGTCGTGAATTCGGTTTCTTTCCGATCCATGCGAACATTAATTAAGTACATCGATTCCCAGCAAATTATGAACAAACGTTATGTAAAATTAATCAGTAAATCAACTGTAACGATTAAAATAAAACCAACCTATCAAACTGAAAAAATGAATTTCAACACACACAATAAACACGCAGTTATCTTCTTTAATTCTTCTCTCTCAAGCAGCTTCGTTTTCCGCAGCATCGCTGATTATCGTCCTCGCCGAGCAAAAATCATCCTCACAGAAGTAACCATCGCCACCATCAACAGCGGCGGCGCCGCCGTGAGCCCCTTCCTCCAATCCCTGAATCTTCTCAACCGCCGCCTTCAAATCCCACCTCTTCTCAACGTCCCACTCACTGCAGCCCAGCCCAATTTCGAGCAACCTAAGCATCTGAACCTCGCCGTGTCTCGTCAAACACATGTCCCCGTCGAACAACATCTCCTTAGTCCAACCTTCCCCGTCACCAATAGAAAGAACCCACGTGGCCAAATCGGGGCTGGGCCCACTCCCTTGCTTCAAATAGTTCGCCGGAAAATGACCCGTGACCACCTCGAGTATGAGGATCCCAAGGCTCCACACATCAGTCTTCCTACCTAGACCGTCGCCGCCGCCGTCCGCAGATTCCGGCGACTTGTAAGAAACCATGAACTTTTGAGCTTGATCCTTGCTGATGACTGGGATTAGCCCATAATCCGATATAACAGCTTCATATCTTTGATTGAGAAGAACATTGGAAGACTTTAGGTGCCCATGTGGCACTTTGGTTTTCGGAAATTCCTCGTATAGAAAAGCTAACCCTTTTGCGACGCCTTTGATTATCCTCACCCTCGCCGACCAGTCGAGCTTCGAGCTTTTCTTACCGTGGAGGTGACTCGCCAAGCTTCCATTTCCGGCGAAGGGAGTGATCAACAGCTTCTCATCTTTCCTGTAATGGTAAGCAACTAAAGGGAGCAAATTAGGGTGCGATAGCTTTCCCAACTGCTTCATGTGCTGATGAAACTCTTCCCTTCGTACGCTGTTCATCTGCCTAAACCTCCTTACAACGTACCTTTGTCCGCCCGATAGCATTGCCATGTAAGAAGACCCAAAGCTCCCACTTCCCAAAACCTGGGCGGATGCTTCTAGAAGGTCCTCGAACTCGAACCTCTCCTTGTGATCGTCGTTCCTCACGAAGTATAGCTTCCCATACGTCGATGCACTGTTCTTCTTTCTGCTACTCGGCGCCTGTTTATTATTAGGGTTTTCTCTGCGCCTACCGTTGAACGATTTTTCGTATTTGAGAGGCGATGCACGGCGACGTCGTTTGAGAAATATTACGAGGAATATAACGATGGCGATTACTGCAATTCCCGAAGGTACAAGAATGGCTAGGGCGAGGCCCGAAATCGCCTTATCGAGTTTGCATGGGGATAATGGTTTACCACACAGGCCAGAGTTTCCTAGTTTTGGACAAAGAAAAAGTACATGGGATTTAATATGCATAAATTCATAACATGATCAAAGCAATCACCCAAATTTAGTCTTCATTGCTTATTACCTTGGAACGAGCTTGCACTAAGGTGGCTGAGCCTCGGTGGTATTGAGCCATGAAGCTTATTATTAGACACATTAACGAACAAGTTCACCTGAGCAAAATCTGGTAAAAGCCCTTCAAACTCATTGTCTTGAAGCTCTAAATCGACCAGCCTGGGCAGTGCCAACAAAGACTTTGGGAAATTTCCAGTAAATCTGTTGCTGCTCAACACCACTTTCATAATCTGATTCAACCCAGACAACGAATCGTCGGGGATTTCTCCTGCAAAATCGTTGTTCGCCATGTATAAGCTCCTCAGCTTTACGAGCTTGTTCAAGCCATTGGGAAATGGGCCTGAGAAGCTATTGTTCATCAAACTCAAGCTGAACAATGGCAGGTTCGATATTGAATCCACGTCTATCTTCCCACTTAAGCCCATCCCTTCGAGCCTCAAGCCTATGAACGAGCCATTGAAGCACAAGCAGCCCTTCCAAAGTGGGGTGTTGTTTGAGCAAAGCCTGCCAACGAAGGGCTCTTTCCAATCTTCTAACGTCGTCGTCGTCCCACCGTTGGTTAGAGATTGTTTGAATTTGATGAGGGCTTTGGCGTAAGAAGTGTCGTCTGATAACGTTGGTATGGGTATATTAGACGAAACGGACAAGAAAATCAGCATTAGGAGATGGGAATTTCGACTGAAAAAACTGGGCTTGATCATTGTTGTGATCAGATGGTGCTTTGTGTTCTTTGATCTTTGTAAAAGTTCAGTACAGTACTCAAATGGTTTGTTTTGATGAGTTAGTATATTTTGAGTTTTGACCAATGTGATTAAAGAATATTTAGATCATGCATACACATTGTAATAGAATGAGGGAGGCATGATCAAGTTTTTCCAACTCTGATATTGTCTTTAGCTGTTATTGGCCGGCTATCGTTGACTTCTCACACACATATTTATGTATTATATCTATTATATATAATATTTATGTATTATATGCTCGTTGATATTTAAGTGGGCCTTAATGGGCCCAAATAGACGCCAGAAGGCCACATTCAATCAACTATTCCGAAATTGGCCGAAATGATGAGCTGTAAATGTGGTACTGATAAGAAGTTGGTATGAATTCAATCAAAATACTTCAAAGAACGACGTTAGCCCACCCCAGCCCATTCCCATAGTTCTTTGAAAATTTATTTCTTATTTTTAGTATCTATACTCTTTTATTAAGTTTCAGCGGTGGGTATAAACTGTCAGTTGTCAATTAAAACGAAAAATAATAATATTAAATTAAAAGAAATTCGCCCTTTACATTGTCATATTTACCCGTTGATAAACACATCAATATATTATACAAATACGCATGAAAGTGCTTAGGAGACTAGTATAAATTATTACTCATCGCGTCACACCTCAATTTAATCGGTTGAAATCATCTGTCCAACAGTCTCTGTCCCATTTTCTGTCCACTTTGTTAAAAATAATTCTTATGATTATCGAAAAATATATGATATGGTATCAAATTGATCATCATAAATCACATGAAATAACGACGATTTTATGAATTTGGTGGAGTATAGAATTAAAGGAATCAATAAATAAAGAAAATTTTTTAACCACATGATTTAAAATTTAGTGGATCCGTCGTTGGCTGGGGTTGGGGACATAGATTGGACAGTAATTGTGGGATAGATGATTTCATGCGCAATTTAATATAAATCAAATCGAAGTTTCTTTTTCAACTATGGATAACTCTATTCTCTACCTTTGAGAATATTACTCTTCATTCACAATATCTCAGTCCATAGTCCACATGTTGACACGGAAAACAAAATGGATTCCTAAATGCCGATAAAAAGTCACATGCCTAAACTGTCAAAATATGGACAGAGTTTGATTCACGCGTGGTCCATAGATCTCAATTTTGGTACCGAAAAGATTTGGTTGGTTTGATTTTGAAGATAAATCGAAAGGTTCACTGAATCTGGACGATTTTCGTAATTTCAATGCTTCGTTAACTTTGATGTAGTTTTGTTTACTACATTCAAGAAAGGTAGGTCGTTGCATTCAAAATAAAGGTGGTTATTATTATTTGGAGTTAATTAGGCAAATCTCTTCCACACAGAGATTTTGAAATAAAATATGATGTATCTACCTTTAATTTCGTCCAAATACAACATCGTAAGACGCATCATTAACGAGTTTCGATTGGCAGGAAAATGCGGGATTTTCCCATTTTCCTATAATACCCGCGCTTTCGTCAATAGGTTTTCGTCCTCCTCCTCCTCCTCTCGCACGATTCGAAGACGCACAGAGAGATTTTCTGCAGATTTCTTCTATTCGTTTGGAAGAATCTCTCTGTGTTTTACCCTGCAAAAAAATTCCTAAGTTTTCTACCTTTGATTCGGCGTCTATATATCCCGAGCTGTAAGTGTCTTTGGTGTTTGTTTCATTTGGGCTGCATTGTTGTTCACGCGATACAAATGGAATGAATCCTAATTATCGAGCTTTTGGGCAGATTTCTTTGTTAGCAAAGGCGAAGATAAAGGAAGAAAAGATGGTGCTGTGGTTTTTCGGATACGGATCCTTGGTGTGGAACCCTGGGTTTGAAGTTGATGAGAAAATTATAGGGTTTATTAAGGACTATAGGCGTGTGTTTGATTTGGGTATGTCTTGATGAATCTCAGCGTTCATTGATTGCCTCTTTCTTTCATCGGAAAACTTTGTTCTTAAAATAATTTCCTTTTTCAGCTTGCATCGACCACAGAGGTACGCCTGAGCATCCTGCAAGAACCTGTACCTTGGAAAATGACGAAGGATCTGTTTGTGTAAGCTGAATTATTTTCTAAATATTAGATTTCGATAAGGATTTCTGGTTTTTGCTTAGCTAATGTATAAGCTTGAATGATAGATCTTGTTCTAGTTGAGAAATGCTAATGCTAGAGCTTACAGCGTTCAATTTCATTAATTTCTATTCGAAAATTGGCATTGAATTGGATTGTTTTTATCATCAGTGGGGTGCTGCCTATTGTGTGCGTGGAGGCCCTGAGAAAGAAAAAGCTGCAATGGAGGTAAGAATTTGGATCTTAACATCATAGTGTTTTAAATCATGAAGCTACTCAATTTCCTATTAACTTCTTGTTTTCCCATCTTTTAGTATTTGGAAAGAAGAGAATGCGAGTATGACCGAAAGACTTATGTGGACTTTTACAAGGTAAAATCTTTGGTTGAGTTTGTGTGAGTCCTAAGTTACTATTCTAAGCTTTAGTATCCATTATTGAGACATATCTTGTTTCCTTCAATGTAGGAAGGTGATTCTGAGAAGCCATTTTTGACTGGCGTCACAGTGTAAGCCTGACTTGTTGTTTCCTTCATCTTTCTTTTTTCAACAGACATTTGATTCTTACTAAACATAAGATTCTTGACAAAAAATTGCAGATTCACATCAACGCCAGATAAGATCTCTAACAAATATTACTTGGGCCCTGCTCCTTTAGAGGAAATGGCCAGACAAATTGCAACAGCCCATGGACCGTGTGGTAACAACAGGGAATACCTTTTCCTATTGGAAAAGGCCATGTTTGATATAGGTAAGGAAAGCAGTCCCTTTTTCTTCTTCTGTTTGAAGTTATTTTGGCTATATGAATGAATGGAGATTTCCATTGGTTGTGTGAAACAAAAACAGGTCATGAAGATGACTATGTCATTGAGTTGGCAAATGAGGTAAGAAAAGTTCTTGATGTAGTTGGTTGTGTGCCATTTGAAAAGAAGCATTCTACTCCATCATCGCCCAAGTCGTCGCCATCCGTCGTCCAACTCAAGGCCAGTTTGTCGCCTCTTAAGCTCACACGTATGCCCGAAGCTATTGCCATGGATTCGTCTTAACCCTCGTCTGAAAAAAGTTGGAAAACATATTGAATGAAGTTCGACTCTTTTAACTAAACTGGGGATTTGATTTCAGAATTTCTCTTTATGTTCAATTCTTTTAACACTAATGTTTTAGGTTAGATTAGAGAGTTCGACTGATGATACATTCGGAAAGAAAACGGTTTTATGTACCACTGATTGCTGTAGCTTTTTTAACTTGGAAAAGAGTAATGGATTCGTTTTTTCCCACTTAATTGCTGAATAATCACGTCCTTCCATAGCCAATCTCTGTATGGAACTTTAAGCTTTATTAGTGAGCCCATTTTGTATCTGGTAGTTTTATTAATCGAAACAAAACAGAGCATACGCCTAAACAGATCTTGTGTTTAAACTGTGTCTGAGGAAAAAATCGGCCGAACTCATCAGAGTAGCAATTCAGCCAAATAAGATATAACTATTGCCATGGACGATATTCTCGTAGCTAGTAAAAATAATTAAGATGCTGAGTAACAACGTCATTCATTTACTTACATTCAAAGGAAAAACCAGCTAAAAAGCATATCTCAAATATCTTTGCCTGCCCACTAACTCAACAAAATAATCCTAAATCAACAGCAGATGAGTGGCTTTGTTAATTCCGACAGAACTCCTGTCTAGTCCTTTTAACTCTCGACCATTGGTTGGGGATCACTTGCGTCGGTTTGACATTTGTTGGACGGTCGAACAGAATTGAAAAGTATGTCCTTGATGACCTGCAGAAAAATGCCTCTTAAAATTGTTTCAATCCGTCCAAGGAATGTCGAAACTATAGAACGATAAATAATTTCCTTTTCACCTGAGACATCAAACCATGGACCTGTTCCACGGCAATCTTGGCACTATCACGAGTAATCTTGTTTAGCTGAGACTCTTCCTACAAATGGGAAAGACGGTGAATGTTAAACAGTGTGTCTATGAAAGGGATCCGTAATGAGCCATTTCTAGCTATAATAAAAGCTCACTGACCTCTTTCTTCCTTTGAGTAGGTGCTATCAACGGGCCAAAACGCAAATGAGCCAATTGATTTTCAGCTTGCTCTATCTTCTCAGCTGACAGTAAAGAGAGAACATATCAGTACATGTGCAGTTGTACAAACTCACAAGATGCACACACACACATTATATATATAAAGGATAGCATACACCGCCAATCGCTGCCATTCACCTAACTTACAGTACTTATTTAGCAAAGGACAATATATTACCTAAATCTGAGATTTGACCAGCAACAAAGTCCCCATTACCGAGCAAAGGAGAAGAAGAAAGGGTGTTGACCCAGTACTTATTCCATAGGAGATCCAAGAGATGTGAATCAAGAGATGACTTGAAATACGTGATATCCAGGGAATAATACTGTGGATAAGAGGAATCGTTAAGTAATATTTCTCCAAGAAAGTGCGTCTAAAGTGAATACAACTGGGGGGGGGGGGGGGGAATCACCTGCTTGCAATGAACACCAAAATCCTCAATTTTGTTCAATGGGATAGTCTGATACTCCGACACGGGCTCATCTGGAGGCTTGTACCCTTCGGGATAAGTTCTAAAAGCACCAATCTCAACCTTCCCAGCAGACACAGTCCTAGTTGGGTCGATTACAACGGCCAAGAAAGGCTCTTGAAACTGCTGATTAAGCATTTGCGTTGAAACATCTATACCAGACAGCCAACACCCATAACCAGGATGAGAATGGTACCATCCAACTACATTCTCCAATCGACCAGCCTTAATAGATGAAAATCGAACATGAGCACAATTGGTGTTAGGCATATCCTAAACGAGGGTAAACGACTTCTGCCTTCGAATAACATAATCATAAAACATCAATCAGATAAAGTACAAGATTAATTCAAGCAGAATGGAACCAGCAGATATGAACCACTCAAGATATGAACCACTCAAGATATGAACCACTACAAATCAGCTGTAACGAGCAGTGAGCACTTCAATTCAAATAAACGTCTTTACCATGAAACCACAATTAATTCTGGAAAATATGACCACTCAAGATACAGCTGACAAAATACCAAAAGAGACCTCAAAGTGAATACTGGAATGGTTATATAGGATAAGAAGCGTTTGATTTTTACCAACAAGTGTCGAATAGAGCCAATGGAACCCAAGCAAAATTTCCAAACAAATGTTTTATCATCATCATCCATACACACACTCTCTGCGGCTGCGCAGGAGCTCAACCAACACAGTAAACTCAAACATACCTCACCAAAAACCCTAAATCACAGCTACATCAACTATAGCATCACTCGCACTTCAAAACTTCCAAGTTACCTGCTTATTCGTCTGCGAGTAATCTACCATATACTCGTACGCATCAGCCTGCGCATTAACCCTAGTCTCAGTACCCTCCACAGGGAGGGCAAAAGCGTCAACCACAATTATCGCGTCCCCATCAGTCTTCCCCTGCATCAAACCCATGACCTCAATGGTCCCACCCGAGCGAGCGTGCACGACCATCTTCAGCAGCGCGAGTGCAGAGATCCTCACGCGCTTGAAGTAGTGAGGATCGCTCGCCCAAGGTTTGTCCTGCTGTGTCTTCGCCTGAGCGGCCTCGTCGTAGAAGAATATCGAGTCCGCCGAAGGATCCGACGAACTAGCGATGTCGGTGATGTTGTTTTCCAGCTCCCATGTTTTACGCGCGACCGAGGAATCCATTGATCGATCGAGAGAGAGAGAGAGAGAGAGAGAGAGAGAGGTGAGACAAAACCCTCACAGCTCACTGAGTTTAGGCGTTACGATGAAAGAGAGGAGTGAAATATATGGGCTAATGGCATTTTAGGTAAAATTGTAGATTAGTCCTCAGTTATGTCAGTGTAGCAAAATTGGTCCTTCATAAAGTACAATCGAGATGAATGTTACAACAATCTCTTAATTTTTCTCGTCACTATTGCTTATCAATTTAACAAGAGATCACCCCTTCGTTTCATTACGTTACAGATTTCTGGCAAGTGTGCAAAAATCAATCCTCACACAAGATAGCATAAACCTTAAGTCGAATATCTATTACCAGATTAGCACAATGTCTGGAAAATAAAAAAAAAAAAGAAGAGCAGATAAAAACATAACAAAAATGATTAATATGGAACGTTCTTGGGCAGATTGCGTATGACGTTACTCTTCATCCCAATCTTCGAGCGCATGGATTCGACGCCGGCCCTGTTCATCTCCTTCATAACCTTCAATCGGACAACATGCTCTCTCGACTGAACCGTAGCTAATCCCATGCTCTGATACCTAAAGATGACGACAAGTTTTTCCGTTGGAGTCAGCCATCTTTTGTTTAAGTAAACAATCTTACACTCTCGAGAATCTCGTATCTAATCAGCTGGTAATAAAGTGGGACGTATAAGTGGGTAATGGCGAAGATGTGTAAATCTGATACCTTGAAGCTAATGCAGCAGTTATAGCACTGTTTGCAGAAGTAGGACGCGGTTTTTGACGATAGTATCTAAGGTATTCCCTTGAGCCAAGCCTTTTCGTAAGGGTCTTACTGTCGCTTCTTTTGGTTATTACCAACTCCGATCCTCCACTACCGAGTTCTATATCATTTTGAACACCGTCAACTGCAACTAGCTGCTTTCCATCGGCATCCACGTAACTTTATTCAACCCAAAAAAGGAGACACGTCAAAGAAAATGATAGGAAGTTAGCATAAGTTGAAGATTTTTTATCGTATAAGTATATATATAGAGGCTAGAGGAGCTCAGATAAACATATGGCGAGGAGGGGTAAACAAACCTGCTGCTATAATCATAGAATTCTTCCAATTCAGCTTCCTCATCCTCACTCCCATCACCATAGTGCACCTTGCAATGACTTTTTGCCTCCATATGCTTACGAACGCCCTCCAAAGTACTGAAAGGATGGCACCGTTCATTGCAATACAAACACAGTAAATCCTTCTTCACCTGGGAAATCGGGGATTGTTGAGTCAACATATGCATACAAGCCAAATGAATGTATCATAGAAAGATAGAAGAAAATGGTGTTACCTTCAGGCTGAGGTATGTAAGAAGACCCTTAGGATCTTTCAAATACTCAACATCGGGAATGTAGAATCCGTGTTGCTTGTGCAAGTGAACAGTACAACTTTCTATCGATTCGTGCTCCAAATCACACATAAAGCAACAAGTTGGATCTACATCTTCAAAAGTCTCATCATCCATTTCTTCGTCAGAGGGACCTTTGTCTACGTTAAGCTGGCCCAGAGAATCAGTGGCTTCTCCAGCCAAGTCTTCATCAGAATCAACTTCTTCCCATTCACTCTCTTCATCAGAATCAGTGGCTTCTCCAGCCAAATGCATTTTCTGGACACGGGGCCTAAGTGGCTTGATTATTGTGCTCCCAACAGCCATACCGCTTGTTGA
Organism: Craterostigma plantagineum; assembly: GCA_027422505.1. Classification (NCBI taxonomy): domain Eukaryota; kingdom Viridiplantae; phylum Streptophyta; class Magnoliopsida; order Lamiales; family Linderniaceae; genus Craterostigma; species Craterostigma plantagineum. The sequence continues at coordinate 4,099,866 of JAPQWV010000043.1, read as the reverse complement.
TTCAGAAGCACGACTTAGGTGGCTTTTAGACTCTAGGTGCTGAGCATGGGCTTTAGAACTTCGATACTCTTTGCCACAAATGCCACAGCTGTAGACCATTGGAGTTTCATCTTGCTTCCGTTTCTCTTCAGCAAGTGCAGCTTGTCGAGCCAGGAAAAGTGCCTCAGTCACCCCAGGTACACCTGCAACCTGCAACAGCGGAAAAATTCAATGACAATTAAAATGATAGCTTACATTAGGAACAATCAAATTGTGAAGTCGCCCGAATAAAAAAGAGAGAAATTTCAAAACTCAACCAGAAACTGCCAGAGGCAAAAACGAAAGATTTCTACATCAGACGGACAAACAGAAATTCGAAAGCATCAATTGACAGAAATAGTATCCGATTTTAATCTACTATTCTCCTCAGGCATGCCAGGCACCTCAGCAAGCATTTTTTTTTTTTGCAGTCTTAGATGAAATGAATTCTCCTTAAGCTTATCAAAAAACGGCCAAGTAATAATATTTATGCCTAAGGTCGAACAATCATTGGCCCATTGACTTAAGACAACAACCACAGCTGAAATCCACGCAAATCCCCCAAAAGCAGAAAAACGATGGAAGCGAAGGGGCAAAAAAACCAGCACCAACGGTAATCAACAAAACTAATAGATGACACCGAAGTAATCGAGAAAGCGAACCTTGCGTTTGAGATTGTAACGGTGCCACTCAGATTTGTAATGGAGCTTTTGGTCGGCATCGTCTGCAAAATTGGCGTTGCAAGCGTTGCAAGTTAGAGTCATTTCCTTCTTTTTCGACGATTTTTTCCTTCTCTTGTGGAGCCGAGCCGCGTTGGAGTTGTGTTCTGTAAAAGTCAGCAAGTCTTATTTAGGGTTCTTATAACATTTGCAGTCATAGTCGGTTTCTAACGGTGTCGTTTAAGGCTCGAGGCGGTCGTAGTTCAGCCAGCCTACCATTCAAAGTCCAAATTGCCAACATCGACTCAAATTGAAGGTTTATGATATCTATTTGTTCAAAAAAGAAAATGACATCTAAATTATAAACTTAACGAAGCCCATAAAATGACCCACGAAAAACACTTCGTAGCAACTTCCTTCAGACCCATTTCATAGCTTGCTTGGCATTGTTTCCACCTTGTGTCCCACTTTCATTTGGTTACCAAAGCATATTTAGTGCTGGTTTAGTTGACATGTTTATATTTAGGAAGGTTAAAATAAGTAAGAGTTTATATAAAACAAATGAACGAGTATAAATAAAATGTGTGTTTGGTTAGTGGGTTAAATAAACTTATCTAAACCTGTCAGTATGGATTTAGAGTGGTTTTCTATAAACCATGGTTTAGATAAACCTGTCAACCAAACATTGTAAGATATCATAAACTCACCTTAAATCCTCCAACCCAACCAAACAAGCACTTAGTGGTCGTTTGGTTGATAGGTTTATATTTATGAGGGTTTAATTAAGTAAGAGTTTATATAAAACAAATAAATGGGTATATGTAAAATGCGTGTTTGATTAGTGGGTTTAAATAAACACATGTGAGGAGGTGTGCTTATTTAAACCCGTCTGTATGGGTTTAGTATGGTTTTATATAAACCCGTGGTTTAGATAAACCCACGAACCAAACAGTATGGGATGTCTTAAACCGAGCTGTAAAATTACTAAACCCCTGATACAAACAAGCACTTACGGCTACTTCTAAACCCAATTGTAGGAAGCAACACACATACAATTTACAAATACGTTTAAAAATCTTGTGAATTGCAAGTAAATAAACTATATTTTCGAACAATAGATTAAAAAATGAGAATTTATCGGACGAAATGAAAAGAAAAGAGGAAAGAAACATCCTCAATGAGACTTCACTTGATTAAAATCCTTGTGATTCCTTCCACTATCCTCATCAAACCTACCGATCCTAAAGCGCGTGAGATCCACGTCGCGAACCACATCACCGGCCACCATCTCCGCCGCGACCTTCCCTATCACCGGCGCCATCTTAAATCCGTGTCCCGAAAACCCACCGCAGACCACCACGTCCTCGCCGAAGTCGCCGCCCAGAAAATCGACGACGAAGTCCTCGTCCGGCGTCATGGAGTACAGGCAAGACTGTGAAATCACCGGCCCACCTTCCCAATCGACTAGGCCGTCGAAGACCTCCTTCACCCACTCGCGCAGCGCGTGCACTCGACTCTCGCACGCCGCCCACGTGCGGTCCTGTGGGTCGCACGCGCGGCCGCTGTGGAGTGGGATTTTGATGAGCCCAGGGTACTCGAACGCGGGCGTGCCGTACACGTACGTCTCGCCGTAGCTAGCGAAGGTGGGGAACTTGCCGTCGATGGTGAATTTACTCTCATGCCCCTGTTTGATTCGCCAGTAGTGCACGGTGGTCTCAAGGGGCTGAATGGGAAGAGTAAGTCCCCTAACTTTCTCGACGAGATTCTTAGTCCACGCGCCGGCCGTAATCACGCATTTTCTTGCCCTGAAACTCTCTTGCCTCGCCGTCGACACAACAATATCGCCCGTCGCCGCTAACATCAGAACAGACAAAAAAAAAGAAGCCCTCTTTATCAGCTATAGTGTAAGTGTTAATTGCTGGAAAGTATACATACATACCATCTCTAACAACGTCGACCACGGCGGAGTTATCTCTTAAGACGGCGCCGTTTTTCATCGCAAGTGCTTGAAACATGGACACAGCTTTAGTGGGCTTTATAACGCCGCCATGTTCAGTGACCACACCAATCCAATCCTCAGGAATCTTAAAGACTCCATTAAACTCCTCATAGACCTCTCTACTGTTCAAAATCCTGACTGGGATCGAATTTTCTTGACAGCTCTTCAACACACAAGTCAACGACTTACTGTCCTTGGGACCAACGTCGAGCTGCGGCGTCTTGAAGTAGACCTTGTAACCAGCCTCGGACTCGGCTTGTCGGAACAAAGCCGTCGACTTTAGGACCATCGGCGGGTAATAAGTTTCTGGGTAGGTGACGCGCGTGGTGCGCGACTCGCCGTGGGAGGAGCCGCGTTGGTGGAGGAAATCGAACTGTTCGAGGAGGAGGGTTTTGAGGCCGCGCTTGGACGCATGGTACGCCGTCGAACTGCCCATCACTCCTCCGCCGACGACGATTACGTCGAAGGGTTTTTCTTGATTGTCGTTGCTCATGGTCTTCGACTGCGTTGATGCGATGATGAGTTGAATTTCAGAACTGAAAAGGCTTTGGAGATAAAAAGGTGTGGGCGCTGTTCTTGTTAGGTAATTGGTCGGAACTCAGAAGACTTTAAACACGTGTGTGTTTTGGATGTGACTGACTATCCCCAATATATATCTATACCTCGATATATATTATATAGTTCTTTATCAAACTGAATCACATCATGTTTAAAATTCAAATCTTTTCATTCCTTTTAAAAATTAAGCACTCTTAGGGAGTAAGTGGGTTGTTGAGGGTATTAATTTATTACGTTCCGCAGTTAAAAGAAGATTCCAACTGATACTGAACAGTGTTTGCCAGAAGCTTCTTCGGCCTTTCTCGTGATGAATAAGTCCGTGAAGATTCCACCGACTACTGTCGTGTTTGTTGGTTTTATTTTAGATTCCCTTATCATCAATGCTTGCTTGGTCGATTTAGAGTTACCTACAAAAAAGAATTGTTTTGTCTTCCCTTTTTGTTTTAATTTGTGTGGTTGATTTCAAAAATGTTACTAAAAGTCGTCAATTACAATATGAGTATAGTGAAATAAGTGGACTAGGTGAAATTCTATCTAGTTAGAAGCCCACCACGTAGTTTTGCAATCATATAGTTATTTATAGTGTTAGTATGATATTTCTATTAGCATACGAATTTAATTTATTTCATCTATTTAAACTTGAAATCTTTCTCTTATGAGTATATCTTTAACTTACGCGATGTTCGGTTCTTCTTTTTGCAATTATAGTAGTATCATAAATTTCTAGCAAATAAGATTTAATTTTTTCCCAGTTAAATGTCGGATCTTTGCTTACCAAGTCAATTCTTCTACGTTATTGTCAATCCAAATGCTATTTATTCTTCTTTTGCCAGTTACAGCATCAAATTTAAAACCATGGACGAATTATGGTAAATGTTAAGTTTGACCACCAACTTTTTTACTACAACTATCGGATGAACAACGGCTTATAAACTCACTCGAATTCATATATATTTCAAGTTGCCCTAATACAAGTACTCTTCATTCCATACATTTACTATCTATAATGTCCGGCGATAAACAAAGGAAAGGCCGCCGGAAAATCCCTATTCAGCTGATCGAAAACAAAGATAGCTTATACTCATCGTTTTCAAAACGTCGTCAAGGTTTATTTAAAAAATCGAGCGAACTCAGCACGCTATGCGACGTGCACATAGGTGTTATAATCTTCTCACCGAAAAATCATCCTCATTCGTTTTTCTCTCCATCTCTAAACTCTGTGATCGATCGATACAGAAACCCTAATCATCATATAAGTGAAGTTTCCAGGATTCAAGAATCTCATATGAAGGAGAAAATGGACAATCTCAACCATCTCATAGATGAATCCCGAGAAGAGCAAGAACGTGAGAGCCAACGAGCGAAGAAATTGGCTGAGTATATGGATCGAAATCCATTCGAACCATATTGGGAATGTGTCGAGAATATGAGTGGAGAGCAGAAATTACAGTGGTTGGATTACTTCAAGTATTTAATCACTGAAACAAAGAGGATGGTTAAGGAGGCTGAAAATGGTGTCTTAGGCTCTTTAAATATGATTCGTGGTGCAAATGCTGATTTTTGAATTGCTGGTCGTTTTAATTCATTTCCACAGTTTCTTATCAAGTTTGTGTTTTATTATTATTTTGATAGAAAAGATCCTATTTTTCATATTAAGCTTATGAGTTATGTTAATTTCCTCCAAGGGTGTTATCGTTCCGTGAATTTTAATAGATAAACGATTTGTTATTTTGTCTTCGTTCAAGCCATAAAACAGTGCAATGATTTTCTATCATCTTGCAAATGTTAGCTTTCTTTTCTCCTTACAAAGACTAGATTTTTACATTTACTTTTCTCACGAATGATGGTAAAAAAGGTAATGTTGATAATGCATACCTCTACCATCCGAAAAATATTGAAACGTATGAAGTTGCCACTACATTAGATCTCAAATGAAGCGAGAAGGAATTTTCTTACAATATAAATACAATGTTGTTTACTTTCCAGCTAAGAGATCGGATTGAAAGGTCGAGCGAAAACAAGATCCAACTTTGTAGTTTGTTGTGAAGCTATTCAATCTTTAATGGGTCCCGCCTTTCGATCCATTGAAACCGCCATTTTTCTACATCTCCACAACAGCTCTACTAAATTGTTACGTCTCTAGTCGCATTAACCACGTATAGAAACATTTCAAGTTTTAGCGTTTGAGCTTTCTCTATCTATACTCTTATATTAACGGTCGGTAGGAGTTCCAAATCGTTCAATTTGGTGTATCACTCGGCGAATCAGAATTTTTTCAAATTAACAACATAAAATAAAAATAAGAAACCACACACTACCTTGCATTTATATATTGTCACATTTACCCTTCTATTTTTAGTAATTTTTATTTAATATTTAATAAATAATTTTTTAATTATATAACACACGCTTATGAGTGCAATTTAGACTAGTTTAATATAATGGTTGAAGTATTTTATTTTATATTTGTTCTGTAAAATACCCAATCGTATAAAAAATACCCAATTGTATAAAAAATTTGCAAGTCAGTACCCATGTCAGAAACTTTTTTAGATAAGTACCGTTCGACTATGCGGACCATTTTCCCGGTCTTTACGTACCTTTTTATATGTGTATTGCGTACCACGTTACGCATCTATATGGTACGCATGTGATAATTAGTTTGGGGGTGGGGTGACACATGCTATATTTGATATCGATCTCTTTGGTCTATTAGTTGGTTTAACTGATCAATGTTATGATTTGAACGTCACTTATGAAAACTCCTGCCAATGATGAAAATTTTTGAAATTTTGCTTGTGTCGAGATAAGATTCAGCTAATTGTTTGTGAAAGTTCTGCGTGTTACGTGTTGTGATATTAGCATGATTATCTGACCACATTAATTGCTTCAGAAAAATAGTACGTATCATGAGACACAAACCCAGAAAATATTGTGAGTATTGAGCCAAAAAAAAAAAAAAAAGAGCAACACGATACTTGCTCAATGTGTTTTTCATGAGTGGCACGCGTAGTCTGATTATTTTCGAACTTGCTTTGTTATGCATGTCAATATCACTTTGTGGATTTTTGTGTACGAATATGATAAAGGCACTTAGGATGAGTCACTGGCCTAAATATCTCTGCACCCAACATATCTATCAATTAGTGAGCCCATTTGAGCCTTATTAGCCTTATTTCTTCGATTTGGAGCCACGATATTTAGCCACATTATCCCTTTATTTTATCCTTCATCCTCGAACCATTGTCAGCATGTTAGCCTACTAGTCGCTTCAGAGTATTGAGTCTATTAGTTCAGAGTATTTTCGTTGAAAAAAAATCGAATAGAAAAAAAGAGAAAAAAAAAAGAAAAAAAAAGGTATCGAAAAAAAAAGAAAGAAAAGAAAAAGAAAAAAATATATTAGAAAATATTTATTTGAAAAACAAAAAAAAAAGTGTTGCAGTAGATTTTCAGAATTATTTTCTTGAGTTCTTAGTAGTAGTTTGAGTGTGATTTTATAGTCTTACGACTTTCCGCTTTTTGAGTCGTATTTTTGTTGGTAGAGAGCATAGAAGGGAAAAGCGATTTAGTAACTGACATGTTTGACTCTTTTCAGCCCACTTATCCCATATTTCACACCCTTATTACCCTGAGCCCCATTACAACCTTGATAAAGACCTTTTGATTCGTTCACGATATCTACTATGTGCATATGAAGTGATATATTTGCAAGCTTAGAGTAATATCATTCTATGTTGTGCATTGAGCGCTTTTATACAGATCCCGTTAAACACTTCGAGCGAATTGAGCGATTCATGTGAGAGTTGTCACTTGATACGTGTTACGATTTGGAAATATTTTTGTGCTATGATATGATTGTGAACTATCATTTCATGTCTCGTGTTTAGCTGGATCATTCATTAGTTGATGACGATTTCGACCGATTGTGCTTTTGCTTTTCTGAGAATAAACATGAGCATTCATTTAGTGACGTAAAATCCTAACTTGATTTAGTTTTTATCCGCTTTTATGATCGAGGACGATCGAAGCTAGTTTGGGGGTTGTTGATAAGTTAGGATTTTACGAACATCTTAGACCCGAAAAATTGCGTAATTCCATCGTTATATGTCTAAATGTCCGAGAATATCCTATCGTATGTTACTTTTCATATTTTACAGGTAAAAGAGCAAAAAGAGCCGAAAAATCGGGAACGAACTTGGGCCAAATTTCATCCTAAACTATGAGCCCATGAAAGCCCAAAACAATTCGGCCTATAAGCTAAATTTCGGCCCATGATAGAAGCACAAAAACAGCCCAATTACTTCAGCCCATTAAGCAGCCCAACCCACTATAGATACAATATATATATGTAGATACAAAGAGTGAGAGATAGGGAACGATCGAATGGCACACATTGAAGAAAACGACTCACGGCAATCTTGCGAGAAAGGGCCTACTAGCACACACGAGCTGAATTTGGAGAGAATAAAGAGAAGAACCGAAGAAAAAAAGAGATTTTATGGCAGCGATGTATCCAAGGACGATGCTGAGAACAGATCTTGAAGAAATTAAAGATACGCGTGATATTACGATAGGATCTGTTTCTTAATAGAAAATGATGGGTTGAAGTCGCTGCCATCGTCTATAAAAGGAGCAGCTCATCGTGAGTTCGAAAAAGGCAGATCTCCAACTCACGAAGCTATCTGCTGCAAGCTCATGTCACGTTAACCCAAAATAAGCCGACACCTCCCGAGCTCACATATCATAGCCGAGGCTGCACGTCCTTTCAAGCACGCAGCTCAGACGAAGCATATACGGGCGAGAGGTTGAGCTGTTTTTAGGGGGCTGAGAACGCATACATACCGAGCTAAGGTCGCGAGGTGGAGCAGGTTGAGAAGGCGCGTTGGGGCTGAAAAGTTTCTGAGCTGCTGTAATTTGGGAAAGCAGCGAAGATAGGTGGACTCGAACAAGCAAAAATTACCCAGGCAGGAGGTGACTATTCGCCCACCACCCGTTCGATGAAAGTACTGTGAGGGATGTTATTATTCTGTCTTTAGTTTTACTATTTTCTTTTACTTATGTGTCTATTTGAACCGTCGTTGCTTTCGCTAATTAATATGTTAGCGTAAGTCGTTATGTGGTTAAGGCCTTATTAGGCCGGATTATGAACTCGTATTAATGTTATCGTATTTTATTTAATCGTATGTGAAAGTTATGTGTTCTTCGCTGAGTTTAATGCCTGCGTATGATTGATCGCCATATGCTTGTTTTATTGATTGGTTTATGCGACCGAGAGGTGATTAGACCGGTTAGAATTAAAGTGTCGAACGCCACGACGTAAAACTGACCAGAAATGGAATCAGTTTCGTCCGTGTGGTTTCCGAGACTTTAGGCGTCGAAAGTACCTAAACTCGGGGAAATTCATAAAAGCGAATGCGTGCGAAGTAACTACAGTCATATAGGGATATAGTTGATTGGTTCACTCTCGCATAGGGTTGCTATACACGCGAGAGCGGGTAGCACGTATACCAGGAATTTCTACCTTAACTTAAAATCATATTGATTACATAAAGTCGATTGCATGAAGACGTAGATTAATCCGTGCCGAAATATGTGCTTTAATCACATTTGTCGTCAATTAATATTCGTAATCATTTTATAGCTGTTTATTTGTGTTTTTAATTCAAGAAAAAAATATATAATTATTTGCATAAAGCTAGAATCGTATTTTAGAATTAATCGAGCTATCCTCGTGGATCGATACTCGGATTTACGTCCGTTTTATACTACTTGCACGACCTAGTATACTTGCTAGTATTCGAGCGTGTCAAGTTTTTGGCGCCGTTGCCGGGGATAGCAGTATTATTATTTTTAAAATATATTCTGAGTTTTAGTTTTAAATTTTTTATTTCTATTATTTTTATTAGTATTTTCTAAAAAAAAAAAACAGTTTTAAAACAGTTACATATAAAAAAATATATTTTATCTTGATTATTTTTATTATTTTCTTACGTCACTCTATCTCTAAAAAAATATTATTAGTATTATTAATATTATTATTATTACTATTTTATTTTCTTTTATTATAAATATTTATTATTATTATTATTATGTTGCAGTAGAAGTATTATATAAATATTATTATTTTTTAGTATATTATTAGCATTACTATTGTTATAATTATCATTTTAGATATATATATTTACTTTAGTATCTATTACTATTATTTTTTTTTCTTTAATTATCACTACTTTATTATTATTCTTAATCTTATTATTATTATTTTCCTTTCACGACACTTATTTACGTTGATTTTTCCGTCCTTGGTAGAATTATACTTGGTGTATGACACGTAGCTCAAATACAGGACCGTTATTATTCGACAGTGAAATAGAAGCGACGTGCCGCCGCAACAACCGAGATCGTAGACGAAGGATGGATAATCACGACCACGACAACCAGGAGGAGGTCCACAACCATGATGGACTACATAACCACGGGGCAGTCCCTCCTCATCCCACGCTGCTTAGTCGTGCACTTCCGGGACTATTCGATGACAACGATCCGATTGTCATTCCCGGAGGGCAGAACCATTTTGAGATTAAACCGGTTACACTACAAATGGTGACTGGTTCGGTCCAATTTCATGGGCTGACAAACGAAGACGCAAACGCTCACCTATTAAAATTTTCACAAATTTGCAAAACGATTAAATACCCCGGTGTTTCAGCGGAAGTTATACGATTAACGTTTTTCCCATTTTCTTTGACAGGAAAGGCATCAGAGTGGTTCTCATCACTTCCACACGCCTCCATCACTAGTTGGGAGGAACTGACGGAGTGCTTTCTAGGGAAGTACTACCCTTTATCGAGAACTAGCGAGATAAGAAGCCAATTGGTAAATTTTAAGCAGGACGGTGGCGAGACCCTGAGCGATGCATGGCATAGATATAAGAGTCTTCTCAGGCAATGCCCGAATCATAGCATACCATTGAGCGTTCAGATGCAATCATTTTTCCTGGGACTGAGTACACAAAATAAGAGGATCGTCGATGGCGGCTGTACACGGAATTTCATGGAGCTAGCCGACGAAGATGCACTCCAAGCCATCGAGCGTATCGCAGCTTATCCCGCAAGGTATACTGAACAAGACTTAGACCGACGAGCGTTTGGAGTACACGAAATAAGTAGCTCCATAGAGGCTCAATTTGAAGCTATACATAGGAGGTTAGACGAGATGCAAGGCAAGGATCCCGAAACAGTAAACCACATTCACAATAGGCCGAGAAATTCATACTCAAACACGTACGATTCGAGTTGGAGGAATCATCCGAATTTGTCATACGGAAATTCCCACTACCTAAAGCCTTCAGAAGCTCAGAATCAACATAACGCCCCTCCACCACCAAAACAGAAAGCCGATTGGGAGTTAGCATTCGAGAAGATGACTCACTATCAAACGATCAAAATCGCAAGAAGGATGAGCGGCTCGACAAGTTAGAGAATACATTGCAAAGTTTGGCAAGCTCGATGAATCATTTGATGAGCTCTTTGTCCGAACGCAAGCAGGGAACACTCCCAAGCGATACAGAGAAGAACCCTCGAGAGTATGCTAAAGCCATTCAGCTAAGAAATGGAAAGACGCTCGAGCCAGCTCCGGAAAAGAAGAAGGCGACAATGGAGATCGGACCAGAAAAGGCCGATCAGAACAAAGCCGCGACCAAAGACGGGAACATTCATGCCCAAGAGGGAAAGCAAAAGGCGGAGAATGTATCGGACAGCTCACCAACGGAAAAGAAGGCCGAACCACTGCCTCCTATCAAGATCCGACCTCCATTTCACGCAGCGCTACGAAAAGGAAAACAGGATAAACATTTTGAACGTTTTATTGACATATTTAGAAAACTTGAAATTAATATCCCTTTTTGTGAAGCACTTTTGCAGATTCCGAAGTACGCGAAGTTCATGAAGGAAATATTATCGAATCGAAATAAATTGGAAGAACACGGTACGATAGCGCTTAATGAAGAATGTTCGGCTGTGCTACAAAGAAAGTTACCACCAAAGATTAAAGATAGAGGGAGTTTCTCTATCCCTTGTTCAATAGGATCACTTTCTTTTACCAATGTTTTATGTGATTTGGGTGCGAGCATTAATCTATTACCATTTTCTCTTCTTAGGAAACTTGGAGTTGGCGAGCCGAAACCCACATCTACAATCCTTCAGTTGGCAGACAGATCGATCACATACCCACGAGGAATAATTGAAGATGTGCTAGTTAAGGTGGGAGAACACTACTTCCCGGCAGACTTCGTAGTGTTGGATATGGAAGAAGACACCGACATGCCACTGATACTAGGAAGACCATTTTTAAATACGGCGAGAGCTCTTATTGATGTCGGTAATGGTAAGCTTATCCTTCAGGTAGGGGATGATAAGGTAGAATTTGATGTTTACAAAGCAATGAAACACCCTACGGATGATAATTCGTGTTCTTTTGTCGATACTATTGACAAATGCACTTTTGAGTATGTCAAAGTTTTCAGAAACAAGGATGAGTTGGACGCATGTCTAACTGGAGAGGATATCGAGAATCAGGACGCTTTAGCGTTTATCGTGGTGAGTCTAGACGCAAATCCACCTCACAAGAGGACGGCCAAACAGAAAATTGAGCCGCTCGATCGACCATCGGAACCCCAGCCACGACCCTCAGTCGAAGACCCTCCAATATTAGATCTTAAGCCCTTACCTAATCATTTAAAATATGTTTATCTTGGTGCATCTGATACTTTGCCAGTGATTATTTCTTCTTCTTTGACAGATACTATGGAAGAAAAGCTTTTACGAGTGCTAAGAGAACATAAACGAGCTTTTGCATGGAAAGTGGCGGATATAAGAGGAGTTAGTCCAACCATTTGCGTACACAAAATTTTGATGGAAGACGCATATAAACCAGTTGTACAACCGCAGAGGCGTTTAAACCCAATGATGCAAGAAGTGGTGAAAAAGGAGGTAATCAAGCTTTTGGACGCAGGTATCATTTATCCTATCTCCGACAGTGCATGGGTAAGCCCAACACAGGTAGTTCCTAAAAAGGGAGGCATGACTGTAGTTAAAAATGATTCTAATGAGTTAATTCCCACTAGGACAGTTACGGGTTGGCGAGTGTGCATTGACTATAGAAAATTAAATGACGCAACTCGTAAGGATCATTTCCCACTCCCCTTTATTGATCAAATGTTAGAAAGGTTAGCTGGACATGAATTTTATTGCTTTCTAGATGGCTACTCAGGATATAATCAAATATCAATAGCACTAGAGGATCAAGAAAAGACTACTTTTACTTGTCCTTACGGTACTTTTGCATATAGACGTATGCCATTTGGATTATGTAATGCACCAGCTACATTTCAGAGATGCATGTTAGCAATTTTCCATGATGTAGTAGAGAAGTTTATGGAGATTTTCATGGATGATTTTTCTGTCTTTGGTTCTTCATTTGATGCATGCCTCGATAATTTAGCTTTCGTTCTGAAACGTTGTGAGGAAACTAACCTTGTCTTAAATTGGGAAAAATGTCACTTTATGGTACAAGAAGGGATAGTTCTTGGTCATAAGATATCTCACAAGGGAATCGAGGTGGATCGAGCAAAAATCGATGCAATTGAGCAACTACCACCACCCACGTCGGTCAAGGCAGTTCGAAGCTTTCTAGGCCATGCAGGATTTTACCGACGCTTCATCAAAAATTTTTCGAATATTGCTAAGCCTTTATCTAATTTATTGGTTAAAGGTGTTGCTTTTAATTTTACTGGTGAATGTTTGCAGGCCTTTCGAACTTTGAAGGAGAAACTCACCACTGCCCCAGTGATAGTCGCACCGGATTGGACGCTTCCATTTATACTGATGTGCGATGCTAGCGACGGTGCAGTTGGTGCTGTTTTAGGACAACGCAAGGATAAGATTTTCCAGACCATATACTACGCTAGTAAGACTCTCGACGATGCACAGAGAAATTATGCTACCACCGAGAAGGAGCTACTAGCTGTGGTATTTGCGGTAGACAAATTTCATTCTTATCTTGTGTTAAATAAAGTAATCATATATACTGATCATGCTGCACTGCGACACTTATTTGCTAAGAAAGATGCTAAGCCTAGGTTGATTCGTTGGATTTTACTGCTTCAAGAGTATGACTTAGAAATTCGTGATAAGAAAGGTGTCGAGAATGTGATAGCTGATCACTTATCTAGGCTAGACAATTCACATGAGCTTGATAAGAACGTACCGATTGATGAATGCTTTCCTGACGAACAATTATATGCTTTACTTAATACATCGTTGCCTTGGTATGCGGATTTTGCGAATTATGCTGCTACAGGTGATATTCCTACGGGCTTGACTTTTCATCAGAAGAAGAAATTTCTTTCTGATGCAAAGCATTACCTGTGGGATGATCCATTTTTGTACAAGATTTGCTCTGACCAAGTAATCCGGCGATGTATTCCTGCCGAAGAGGTAAATTCCGTCCTATCTCATTGTCATTCTGGTTTGACGGGTGGACACCACGGTCCGACGAGAACTGCATTTAAAGTACTACAATCAGGTTTATTCTGGCCTACTTTATTTAAAGATGCTCATACATTTGTGGCTTCATGTGATCGTTGTCAACGTACGGGTAATATTTCTAGAAAACATGAAATGCCTTTGAATAGTATGTTAGAAGTTGAGCTCTTTGATGTTTGGGGTATAGATTTTATGGGGCCTTTTCCTACTTCATGCTCTAATAAGTACATACTGGTTGCAGTTGATTATGTATCTAAGTGGGTAGAGGCTGAAGCATGTAGGACTAATGATGCACGTGTAGTCATTCGATTTCTGAAAAAACATATCTTTACTCGCTTTGGTACACCTCGTGCAATAATTAGTGATGGTGGCACTCATTTTTGTAACAAATTATTTGCCAATTTATTATCAAAATATGGTGTCAAACATAAAGTGTCTACCCCATACCATCCCCAAACCAGTGGACAGGTAGAAGTCTCCAACAGGGAACTTAAACAGATCTTAGAAAAGACAGTAAATGCCTCTAGAAAGGATTGGTCTTTAAAGTTAGATGATGCATTATGGGCATATCGTACTGCTTTTAAAACCCCTATAGGAACCTCGCCTTTTAGACTAGTATTTGGGAAAGCATGTCATTTACCTGTCGAGTTAGAACATCGTGCTTATTGGGCTGTTAAAAAACTTAATTTTGAGTATTCTGAGGCAGGTAAAAATAGGTTGCTACAACTAAATGAGATGGAAGAATTTCGTCACAAAGCGTACGAAAATGCGAAACTCTACAAGGAAAGGACGAAAAAATGGCATGACAAGAGAATAATACGGAGAGATTTCAAAATCGGTGATCGAGTCCTACTCTTCAACTCGCGACTACGTTTATTCCCAGGAAAGTTGAAGAGTAAATGGAGTGGACCTTATGAAGTGGTGGAAGTGTTTCCTTCCGGAGCCATACAAATCCTCAAAGATGGAAAAGAATATTTTACGGTCAATGCTCAACGCCTCAAGTTGTACGATGATCGAGAAGTAGAGGAAACTATATCGATTAATCTGGTTGAACCTAATGTTACTAATGCAAGTGCTTGTCGTTATTCTGTGTCTTCCAGGGCCATGTCGCCTGGAGAGAATACCAGCGATCTGAAGGACCTCCAGAACAACGACAGAAGCCGAGACAATGACCCTCCTTGATCAGTATGATGGCTAGTCGAGCTAACGACTATAAAAGCAGCGCTTCTTGGGAGGCAACCCAAGTACTATCTATGCATTTCTATTTTTATTTTGAACTGGAGTCTATATGAATTATCGTATCTTATAAGTGTGTCTTGCATTTGAATTTATTTTCACAAAAATTCGTATCACGGTGTCGTCTAGTTATGTTTCCTCACAGGCTTATAATCAGTTTGGGGGTGGTTCGTCCGCAGAAGTAGCTCTATCCTGAAGGAACTGAAGTCCTCTCACAACTCGCCAACATCGATATATGCATTATTCAGGGCAGTGTCACTTAAACTCTCTCTTTACTTTAAATTTCTACACATTGAGGACAATGTGATAATTAGTTTGGGGGTGGGGTGACACATGCTATATTTGATATCGATCTCTTTGGTCTATTAGTTGGTTTAACTGATCAATGTTATGATTTGAACGTCACTTATGCAAACTCCTGCCAATGATGAAAATTTTTGAAATTTTGCTTGTGTCGAGATAAGATTCAGCTAATTGTTTGTGAAAGTTCTGCGTGTTACGTGTTGTGATATTAGCATGATTATCTGACCACATTAATTGCTTCAGAAAAATAGTACGTATCATGAGACACAAACCCAGAAAATATTGTGAGTATTGAGCCAAAAAAAAAAAAAAAAGAGCAACACGATACTTGCTCAATGTGTTTTTCATGAGTGGCACGCGTAGTCTGATTATTTTCGAACTTGCTTTGTTATGCATGTCAATATCACTTTGTGGATTTTTGTGTACGAATATGATAAAGGCACTTAGGATGAGTCACTGGCCTAAATATCTCTGCACCCAACATATCTATCAATTAGTGAGCCCATTTGAGCCTTATTAGCCTTATTTCTTCGATTTGGAGCCACGATATTTAGCCACATTATCCCTTTATTTTATCCTTCATCCTCGAACCATTGTCAGCATGTTAGCCTACTAGTCGCTTCAGAGTATTGAGTCTATTAGTTCAGAGTATTTTCGTTGAAAAAAAAATCGAATAGAAAAAAAGAGAAAAAAAAAAAGAAAAAAAAAGGTATCGAAAAAAAAAAGAAAGAAAAGAAAAAGAAAAAAATATATTAGAAAATATTTATTTGAAAAACAAAAAAAAAAAGTGTTGCAGTAGATTTTCAGAATTATTTTCTTGAGTTCTTAGTAGTAGTTTGAGTGTGATTTTATAGTCTTACGACTTTCCGCTTTTTGAGTCGTATTTTTGTTGGTAGAGAGCATAGAAGGGAAAAGCGATTTAGTAACTGACATGTTTGACTCTTTTCAGCCCACTTATCCCATATTTCACACCCTTATTACCCTGAGCCCCATTACAACCTTGATAAAGACCTTTTGATTCGTTCACGATATCTACTATGTGCATATGAAGTGATATATTTGCAAGCTTAGAGTAATATCATTCTATGTTGTGCATTGAGCGCTTTTATACAGATCCCGTTAAACACTTCGAGCGAATTGAGCGATTCATGTGAGAGTTGTCACTTGATACGTGTTACGATTTGGAAATATTTTTGTGCTATGATATGATTGTGAACTATCATTTCATGTCTCGTGTTTAGCTGGATCATTCATTAGTTGATGACGATTTCGACCGATTGTGCTTTTGCTTTTCTGAGAATAAACATGAGCATTCATTTAGTGACGTAAAATCCTAACTTGATTTAGTTTTTATCCGCTTTTATGATCGAGGACGATCGAAGCTAGTTTGGGGGTTGTTGATAAGTTAGGATTTTACGAACATCTTAGACCCGAAAAATTGCGTAATTCCATCGTTATATGTCTAAATGTCCGAGAATATCCTATCGTATGTTACTTTTCATATTTTACAGGTAAAAGAGCAAAAAGAGCCGAAAAATCGGGAACGAACTTGGGCCAAATTTCATCCTAAACTATGAGCCCATGAAAGCCCAAAACAATTCGGCCTATAAGCTAAATTTCGGCCCATGATAGAAGCACAAAAACAGCCCAATTACTTCAGCCCATTAAGCAGCCCAACCCACTATAGATACAATATATATATGTAGATACAAAGAGTGAGAGATAGGGAACGATCGAATGGCACACATTGAAGAAAACGACTCACGGCAATCTTGCGAGAAAGGGCCTACTAGCACACACGAGCTGAATTTTGGAGAGAATAAAGAGAAGAACCGAAGAAAAAAAGAGATTTTATGGCAGCGATGTATCCAAGGACGATGCTGAGAACAGATCTTGAAGAAATTAAAGATACGCGTGATATTACGATAGGATCTGTTTCTTAATAGAAAATGATGGGTTGAAGTCGCTGCCATCGTCTATAAAAGGAGCAGCTCATCGTGAGTTCGAAAAAGGCAGATCTCCAACTCACGAAGCTATCTGCTGCAAGCTCATGTCACGTTAACCCAAAATAAGCCGACACCTCCCGAGCTCACATATCATAGCCGAGGCTGCACGTCCTTTCAAGCACGCAGCTCAGACGAAGCATATACGGGCGAGAGGTTGAGCTGTTTTTAGGGGGCTGAGAACGCATACATACCGAGCTAAGGTCGCGAGGTGGAGCAGGTTGAGAAGGCGCGTTGGGGCTGAAAAGTTTCTGAGCTGCTGTAATTTGGGAAAGCAGCGAAGATAGGTGGACTCGAACAAGCAAAAATTACCCAGGCAGGAGGTGACTATTCGCCCACCACCCGTTCGATGAAAGTACTGTGAGGGATGTTATTATTCTGTCTTTAGTTTTACTATTTTCTTTTACTTATGTGTCTATTTCAACCGTCGTTGCTTTCGCTAATTAATATGTTAGCGTAAGTCGTTATGTGGTTAAGGCCTTATTAGGCCGGATTATGAACTCGTATTAATGTTATCGTATTTTATTTAATCGTATGTGAAAGTTATGTGTTCTTCGCTGAGTTTAATGCCTGCGTATGATTGATCGCCATATGCTTGTTTTATTGATTGGTTTATGCGACCGAGAGGTGATTAGACCGGTTAGAATTAAAGTGTCGAACGCCACGACGTAAAACTGACCAGAAATGGAATCAGTTTCGTCCGTGTGGTTTCCGAGACTTTAGGCGTCGAAAGTACCTAAACTCGGGGAAATTCATAAAAGCGAATGCGTGCGAAGTAACTACAGTCATATAGGGATATAGTTGATTGGTTCACTCTCGCATAGGGTTGCTATACACGCGAGAGCGGGTAGCACGTATACCAGGAATTTCTACCTTAACTTAAAATCATATTGATTACATAAAGTCGATTGCATGAAGACGTAGATTAATCCGTGCCGAAATATGTGCTTTAATCACATTTGTCGTCAATTAATATTCGTAATCATTTTATAGCTGTTTATTTGTGTTTTTAATTCAAGAAAAAAATATATAATTATTTGCATAAAGCTAGAATCGTATTTTAGAATTAATCGAGCTATCCTCGTGGATCGATACTCGGATTTACGTCCGTTTTATACTACTTGCACGACCTAGTATACTTGCTAGTATTCGAGCGTGTCAATAAGAAACCACACACTACCTTGCATTTATATATTGTCACATTTACCCTTCTATTTTTAGTAATTTTTATTTAATATTTAATAAATAATTTTTTAATTATATAACACACGCTTATGAGTGCAATTTAGACTAGTTTAATATAATGGTTGAAGTATTTTATTTTATATTTGTTCTGTAAAATACCCAATCGTATAAAAAATACCCAATTGTATAAAAAATTTGCAAGTCAGTACCCATGTCAGAAACTTTTTTAGATAAGTACCGTTCGACTATGCGGACCATTTTCCCGGTCTTTACGTACCTTTTTATATGTGTATTGCGTACCACGTTACGCATCTATATGGTACGCATATATGGTACCTATATACGTTCCCTACGGTATCTTGCGGATTGCTGTATGGTGGTACCATTTTCTAGCTATATTACGTACAACAATACGTTTCTTTATGGTACCTAAATGTATGATATGATGTACCTTGCGGCGGGCAGGTAGCAATGTACAAAATTTATTCTAACAGGTATCTGCATATAAGAAAAATATTGACAGGGTATTGACTTGCTAATTTTTATATTAATGGTATTTTTATGTAAAATACCCTAATTTTTAAGGTAAAAATAAGGATACCTTACGCACAAATTTAAATTAAAGTCCAAATTCGAATAAAATAAACTATAGGAGGGTATGTACCGTATCCAAATTCATGACAAGAAAGTCGCAACTTTTTTTTGCTTGGTTTAGAATCTTCCACGTTCTTTGACGGTTAACCAAAGCTTTAGATCTCCTCGTTCTATGCAACAATAAACAGAAACAAGAAAATTCTTCTCACAAGGAAAAAGAAAGAAAAAAATATATTAAGTAAGGTTTTTCAAAAACAAAGGAAAAAAAAAAGGTAAAGATATGGGAATTGGATTAGCAGCTTCGGACACTTGGAGCAGCGGTCCTCTGACCATCGCCACCGCGAAGCCATGCGACTCATGCAAAACGACGCCGTCTTCAATCTTCTGCCGCGCCGACGCGGCGTTCCTCTGCCTAGCTTGCGACGCCAAGGTACACGCGGTGAACAAGCTCGCGTCCCGCCACGCGCGCGTCTGGCTCTGCGAGGTCTGCGAGCAGTCTCCCGCCGCCGTCACCTGCCGCGCGGACGCCGCCTCCATGTGCACCGCCTGCGACAGAGACGTTCACTCGGCGAACCCCCTCGCCCGCCGCCACGAACGCCGTCCCGTCGTGCCCTTCTACGACGCCGCGGAGAAGCCATCCCTCACGGCCGACCAACCTTCCTCTCCGCCGCCGCACGGCAAAGGCAAAGAGGAACCATATTCCGATGACTTGGGTGGAGGCGACGGGTACGGCGATCTGTTCAGCGACGACGTGGAATCGTACTTGGATTTGGATTTGATGGTGGGCTGCGGCGGCGGCGGCGAGCATATGCATAAGCAGGCGGCCACGAATGATCGATCAAGTAAAGGCTCCGGCCGGTTATAACGGCGGTGACGGGGTCGTCCCAGTGGAGTTCGGGTCGGGTCATTACCCGGGCCCGACGGTCGATGGGTTCCCAGCTTACGATGCAGACTATGGTTCGGCTAAGCATGGGGACATGTACAACTTCGCAGCTCAGTCTATGAGCCAAAGTGTACGTCATATTATTTCATCGATCATCGTTTATAATTTTGAAATAAAATATTATATGTCCAATTCTTTTTTTCCTTTTTAATGATAGGTATCATCTTCATCATTTGACGTAGGAGTGGTTCCTCAACATCAGAATCAAATGAACGAAATATCCGAAACAATCAAGAAAAATGATTCTTTGCCGCCGATTCCACTTTCTGGGATCGATAGAGAAGCTAGGGTTTTGAGGTACAAAGAGAAGAGAAAGAATCGAAAGTTCGAAAAGACAATTAGATATGCTTCAAGAAAAGCTTACGCGGAAACAAGGCCGAGAATCAAAGGGAGGTTTGCTAAGAGGACGTCTGAGATCGATGAGGCTGACTCTCTCCTCAACGTCGATGCACCGCCGCCGTCTTATGCGGTTGTGCCGACGTACTAAACTATAAATGTACGAACGTATCATTGTTGTTTTGTTTATTAAATTATAAAATGTATTTAACTATCAACGACGTTATTATACTTGTTTTAATAATTCTTAAGCTATTTTCTTATTAAATAAGAGTAAATGACAACGACAACTTCAGCCTTTCTAGATTTCGATCTGGAATTGTCTTTTAGATCTATCCATGTTCCAAAGGACATTTTCTTTCTTGTATATTGCACCACGTAGAAAATTATACAAGGATAATGTTTTGGGTCCCAACGTATCAAATCCAGGATTTTGATTGGTTGACGAGATTTCCTTGCATCTTTTTTGCAACCACAAGATGCTGGATAGCCGGCCCCACCTATCAATCGATGTTTCATTGTATATTGTTTTTCAAAGAAATTTCAAGTGCCGACGATAGCGAAAGGAAAATACAATATTTAAGACAACTCCAACAAAACTCCAAAATGCAAAAATATATCCTAAAATCCTCAATTTGAATCCAAAAACCAATTCCAAAATAATTTTTTGTACTCTCTCTTCCACTTAACGCATAAATGCGAATGACCGCATAATATTCGTCCTGTCACTGGCGGAGCCAGCATAGAGCCAGTGGGGTCCATGGACCCCACTGGGAAAAATTCTTTTAATAATATAGTATAAAAATTAATTTTAGGAGTAAAATTGGAAAAAACTATACTACAAGTACCCCATTGAAAATTTTAAAAAATTGTAGGTATGGACCAATTAAATGGACCCCACTTATTCCACCGGCTGCTCCGTCGTATTTAGTAATTTCATTTAATGTTGTTTTATTTCTTTTAGATAATTAAAATATCCTTATTAAAATAAAAATACATTAAAATATATATAAAAAATTTATTAGAAAGTATTTTAGTATGAAGTTACCAATACTTACTTTTATTTATTTAGTTTGATATGTTATTAAAATATTTTTTTTAAGTTATAAAATAAGTGGGCAGTGTTGAAAAATTGTAAAATTTGGTCTAGAAGTAATATTTCAAAAATAGTTATGTGAATTTGAAAATAAGTTTATTGATTGGAGTATAATTACTACATTTTGTGTTTGATAATGTGTTTGAATTTGCGATTGGATTTATCGGTTGGAAATGCTCTAAAAATGAGAATCAATAAACTGGTGGGTATTTTTTCAAACCGAAAAGTTTTCCAGGGCGGATTCCGGTCTGTGAAATAGAGATGAATTTCGTGTGCTACATTTCTCTTCACAAAAAATGCAACCTTTCTTCTCTCAAAAGTCATAAAATTCATCGTCATCATAACAAAGTCCATGATCTCCTCCCTTGTCGTAGTTGGGCGAATCAAAATCACTAAACCATTCATCATCTTCTGCATTTTGGCAATAACTATTTTCGTTCGATCCATCCACAGTTCTAGCAGTATCCGTCTTCACGGTTTGAGCCGTTTCGCAATCTTGGTCCTGGAGAAAAACTACGTTAGATACCTAATCATAGGCTAATATAACTGATAGTTCGTTATTCGCAAAGTTTCGATTTTTGTGAGTACAAAGAACCTGCGCTGGGAGATTTTGAGTTCTCTAAAACAGACATAATCGAAAATTCAAGTAACAAGAGGGGTGATTCTCACCAGTTCGCCAACCAGCGTTTTTAAGACATCGTAGTTGATTCTTGAGCTTTTCTTCTGAAGAAAAAAGAAATCAAGTTGACGGTCAAGCTGATTGTGTTTGCATTCATTCTAGTACATCGAACATGCAATTAATCAAACAGAAAGAAAACGGACAAATGGCGCGGCAAAACAACTTTCTTTACCTTGGGTTCGAGGACCTCTTTGGCTCTCGCAGCATCTTTCTTTACAGAGATGTCGTCGTTCTTTCTCGTTGTTCTTCGTTTTTGCTTCTTTGGCTGAAACAGAGGATCGATTAGTAACTGAAAGGAAAACAAAGCCATACACAGCTGATGAAGCGATGGCCAAAGATACATCCCTGAATTCCAAAATTGTCAAACAGATGCTGCAATCTGAGTAGATATAAATTATAAACTATAAAAGAGCTGAGAAAGGAATCATCCATTACTTTGCTGTAGTTTCCGTACATCGATTCCCACAGAATCTTCTTGTAATTAGCCTCCTCCTTGTTGTTAAGGTATCCTTTGACCTGAAAGATGAAGGCACGCATTCATATGCATAAAGCAAGCAAAATCCCAACTCAAACGGCCAAAGAAAATCACAATTTCGAAAGCTCAAAACTAACAAAATCAAATTACTTAGTCGCACCTCCCGATCTTCAATGTTGGATAGATCGTCATCGTCGGATCCACTAACTCGTTTTCTCTTCACTTTACCAGCCATCGCTTAAGCTCTTTTTCTTATTCCCTCTTTATGAAGAAAAAAAATTCAAAAGTAAGACACAACGTCGAGAAATAAGCTATACCACACAATAACTCCAACAAGCCTACATTTACTACTATCAGAATCGGCTCCCGATAATCCTCTGCAACAAATTTCAACTCTGTTCCTAACACAACAGCTGATTGCTTCGCGATTGTCTGTGATTGAAACCGCAATTACAAGAGAAATGCAATAGATCAAGTTATAGATACTCCATATTGAAGGATTACAGCGTTGCTCGAGTCGGCTTCCGCGATTTGCTTCACCGCCAGAATCTGAAATCCTCCGTACAGCGTTCAAAGGCTTCGTACGTCGCATGAGGCGCAAAGACATTATATAGGGTTTCGAATCACGGGGGTATTCTCGGTATTTCCACGAGGCGGGCCTACGCTTTCTATTGGGCCCATTTTTATCCGACGAGAAAATAACATTGTACTTGGAAAAAAAAAAAATAACATCGTACTACATTTGGACGACATACATATCATGAAAAAATCGTCACTTGCCGACAACAACTTTTATTGCAAAGTGATTATTGTGAATTGGGTACCAAGAAGAATCACAGCTTCTTAACCACAATACGAACTCCATTTCTGGGCTCGATGATCATCGTCATAACAGGCGAGTGAACATAGCTCGGAGACAAAGAGAAGGAAAAGTTGGACAATATCAGACACATCAGAAGCTTGAGCTCGACCATGGCCAGGTGCTGTCCGATGCAAACCCTCCGCCCGAACCCAAACGGCAAGTAGCAGTTCGAAAGGCCGCCCTTACAAGCGCCGGCGATGCCATTCTCAAACCTCTGCGGCCGAAACTCAAGCGCATCCTCGCCCCATATGGCCTTGTCTGTGTGCAAAGTAGCCACCATCGTCCACAAATTGACTCCCTTTGGTATTGTAACGTCTCCTATTTTCATGTCTTTCAGCGCCTCGCGGGCCAAGGTCGGCGCCGGAGGGTAGAGGCGCATCGTTTCTTGAATCACCATATGCAGCTATTTAAAGGAAAAAAACAACGTCTTTTAGATTATCGATATCTATGTCTCTGTCGTTACATTAGCGGGCGATACACAAATGTTTAATATTACCAGTTTCATCTTCCTTAGCATGTCTATATTGGGGTTTTGTCCCCCACAGACTTCTCTAACCTCGTCTCTGACGAGGGCTTGCCATTCTTGGTTAGAAGCTAGCAACATGAGGCACCACGAAGCAGAAACGGCTGAGGTCTCAGACCCAGCTAAGTAAATGTTTCTGCAGTTGTCAACGATGAACTGATCGATCGCAGCTTCTGAATCTGAGGAGTCGTCATTGTAATAAATCCCCTTCGCGTTTTGCAACAGTGTTTGCAGCAAGTCCTTGTCTTGTCGTCCACTTTGATTCTTCTTCTTTTCCTTTATGATCTTCAAGATCAATGCTCTCACCTCATTCTCTAAAGCCCAGACTCTCCTATTGCTCTTCGTGGGCAGATACCTGAGAATTCTCAGCACCACTCATCACCTCTATATTCTCTGACGTTGATGTATATATTAGGAGGAAAAAAATTGTAATAATGTGTAATAATAACCTGAGCCATGGGATTCCAAAAGAAAGATTCTTTTCAGACATGAGTTTCTGTAAGGTCTCAAGTTTAGAAAAGATCTCCTGCCCTTTAGAGTAGCTGCTGCCAAAGCAGGCCTTGGAGATTATACTACCAGAAAACTGCTTCATATATCCATCCACTGCTATATCTGCGAAAACTCCCCCGTGATTTCGAACCTCGTCGTTCCATGAATTCACAACCGCTAAGGCCGACTCAGTTATTATCCCAATCATTCCCTGCATTGTTCGTCGTCGAAGATTTTATAGTTAAGATAATTAACCCGATCAATATTAAACCCCAGGTACACATATTGAATATGGTACCTTCACTTTGTCCATGAAAAGCTCAGGAGCCATGATCTTTCTCTGTCGAGCCCAAACCTCGCCGTTGGAAGTTAGAATTCCCTGTCCTAACAAAGGCCCGAGCTCTTTCTGCTGATACGAAGGCCTTCCCAAGTCGAAAGACGTGGATGTAATAATCTCCTTGACTAGACTGGGACTGCTTACGTACAATATCTGCATCTTACCTAGAGCAAATGTGTATACTTGGCCTACATTCAAAGATAAATACTTTGCGCATTAAGAACTTTATGTAGTAGACGTTTGAAAAAACCCATTATTTGCTCATTTTATACGTACCATATTTTTCCCTCCATTGTTCCAAGAACGGTAGAACTGAGGCAGTATCGTGCTTTATAGGAGGGTTTTGATCATGGCTAGCGATTACTCTTACATTCTCGGACGACTCTTGGCGAGATTTCTTGATCTCAAGTAGGTTTCCGAGCAAGAATTGTGGGGTTGGGCCGGAGATTCCTTGTTGATTCAATATCTTGCGTATTCTTTTGGGATTGATGACGAACGATACGTAGAGCCTGGCGAAGAATCCTAGCATGATTGTGGAGAATAGTGACACTTTCAAGAACATGGACACTTCCATGTTTTGTTTATTAAGGATATGGTTCTGTGAAAGTGACTATGAGTTCGATTGTGACTTGGTGAGGTATTTATTCATATAGGGAATTTTTTGAAGATACTTATTACATGAGACAAAGTTGTGGGATAACTGACTTGATCTGGTCTTTGTTTTAACATGTCAAAGATTTGGACTTGTTGGCAGTGTCAACCATTAGAAGCTTCGTCTGTGATATGGGGCATTTAGGACTTTCTTAAGTGGTAACTAATTAAATATTATGATTCTTTAATTTCGTATCTTAGTGTATTTTATTACCACATTTCCAAGAACTTGACTGCAATACGTTGCAAGTAGTCAACAAAGGCAAACAAACCGCACCAACTACCAAACATTTAACTGAAATAAGAAGAGAACATATGTAGACTGAAACAAAAGTATAGTGATGGAACCCCCAACCAGATTAGACTAATTGTTTTCTTTTCGGTTAAAGAATCAAAAGTGCGCCCATTTTCGGATGGTGAAGCATTAGTGAAAATTAGGTATAATAGACATTGTAGGGAAAATTATTAACAGAGATTATATGCAATATCAACGAGAACCCTAATTCAAAATATTAAAAAGTAAAGTCTCTCTTTTCTTTTTTTTTTTAGTTATGTGGATTATAATGTGAGAATCATGACAATGAGGTCCTTAATTGAATCATCACGAAATGTTAGGGACCAAATGTATAGTTTTTTCACAAAGCCAACGTTGGTCCCAATTGTACGCCAACGCTTTCAAAGACTAGTCAGTCAAAGCCCTTGGGAACAAAGTAACGTTCAATGCACTAACTACCAATCAAGAATTGGAACTACCGCGTTAAGCTAGACTAGTTATTAGCTCACGAACGGTCACAGAGATTTGTTCTTCATAGTATTGTCCTCAGCTTTGGTAAATTTTCAGCCTTTTCTTGGATAATGAGTTGGAGGTATAAAGCAGGGTTGGGGCTAATTGGAGCTTTTGTGTTGATATGGGTTGTATGCGCAGAGGTCACACAGGTCAGTTTCTTTTAGTTTTTCTTCCTTACTTTTTTTTTTCGTGTAGTTGCATGTTCAGTTCTGTAGTCCCAAATTCCTCTAATTAATGGGTTGAACATTTGCAGACTGCGCAGAATCAAGATGTTGTTTTCTTTCACTTTTGTGTTTCTGAGGATTAAATGTCATAATACGATTACAAATTGATCAAGACTTGGTTTTGTTTTCTGGGTATTCAAAGCTATACATCATAGTGTTTCGAAAGCTATTCATATGCTGTGAATTCATCACCAATTGAAAAGTTGATACCGTTAATGTTTCTGCAGAAAATATTTACAGAGTACAGACAGCCCTTTGCTCTCACATACCTATGGATATCTCTAATGGTGATCTTCCTTCCCATGACATTTATCCGAGATTGGCTGTATGGATTATGGACCAACAAATATGGGACGAATAACAATTTCTCCCACTCATTGAGTAGATTAGATCTTCCTCTGATAATCGACGAAACAAACAATGATCCCGAAGTAGCTTTGAAGAACTTTTTTATGACAGAAGTGAGTTCGAGTGGATTAGATATGGCTCAGCCTTTATTACATGATAATGACCTTCAAGATGAGCCCGAGGCAATCAAAGGAGCACTCGGCCTTAGTTCATCGGAAGCAATCAAATGTAGCCTTTATCTTGCTCCCTTATGGTTCGTAACAGAGGTATTCCCATTTCCCCCACTTTTCTGCATATTAAAACTTTTTTCGTCTACTACAAATTGATCATTCTTGAAGCATAGGATGAATGTAAGCCTCCTGAGGATGAATCATTGCTGGAACTTAAATGGTCTTATCTTATATTTCAGTACCTATCGAACTCTGCTTTGTCATACACAAGCGTTGCAAGCACAACCGTGTTGACTTCAACTTCAGGGCTTTTCACGCTGTTCTTCGGAGCATTGATTGGGAATGACTCGATAAACGCTGCTAAAATTATGGCTGTTTTGATTACCATGGCTGGCGTTGTTATGACTACGCTGGGCAAAACATGGGCCGAGGATGAAGTATCTAGCATCGATGAGTAAGTCTACACAGCCAAAATCTGCCTTTTTTAGGCAAAAGATAGTAAGCTAGTGCAAGGATTAAAAAACAATACCCAATTTTTTGTTAGGACAAGAAACCATTCCTTAACTGGGGACATCTTCGGTCTGCTCTCAGCAGTATCATATGGCTTATTTACAGGTATTTTAACATAGAAGAATCTATACAGTGGATGCAAATTTTCGCTATTTCTTGGCTTAATTATATTGATATGAAAGACAAATTACACATATTTCTTCATATCTTCAGTGCTTCTAAAGCGATCGGTTGGATCACATGGACACGAAGTCGACGTGCAAAAATGCTTCGGATACATCGGACTCTTCACTTTAGTGGGTCTATGGTGGCTTGGTAAGAAAAAAAATTGAAAAAAAAAACTATCTTTTTCTTGTTAATATATTGCATTATCTTCTTCTCTTATCAGTTAACCATATTTTGAATTATATTACTTATTTTGCAGCGTGGCCGCTTAACGCCCTTGGGATCGAACCCAACTTCCATTTTCCGACTTCGAAGTCCATTAGTGAGCTCGTTCTACTCAATGGCGTTGTAGGGAGCGTTCTATCGGATTATATGTGGTAAGAAATTTACTTAAAAATACTACGCCACCGAAGATTCTTGAGCGTTCTATCAGATTAACTTTTTCATTATTTATTACAGGGCACTTTCTGTGGTGTGGACGACCCCTTTAGTGGCAACGCTGGGAATGTCGCTGACGATACCATTGGCTATGGTGGCCGATATGTTAGTCCACGGCCGTGGCTATTCAGCCATCTATATACTCGGATGTATTCAGGTGAGGTTTTTTTTTATCATTTACTTCTTTTTTCCTTGTCTAAAAAATATTCAAAAGATTTATTCTTTCTTACGCTGTCGTGTTATTTCCCCAGGTCTTTGCTGGGTTCGTTATCGCCAATCTCTCCGATAAACTTTTTTCTTCGAGGTGACGATGACGGTGCTTGCTGTCATCAACGATTGGATTTTTATCGACTAATCTCCAAGAATTATACTTGTAGACCAAATATTTTGTATCAACTCTCTTTTACTTTAAATAATAACAAAATGATTAAATAGATCGGACTTCCCCATTCAAATTAATAGATCTCGAATCTACATTTGAGGAAGGAATGAGCCCTGAAGAAGTTAGAAGAGCTGGCCATGAAGGCAATAAGCCTCTGTACGGACGAAGAAATATCCCTTACAACAATCCTTATATATAATGGCTATTGCAGGCTTAACCATGGTTTGTGGTGGTGTAGTATGGAATTATTTGTACTACAATAGGAATAACAAGCAGCAAGAACCAGTAGGAGATAGATAGATCTTGTTAATTTATTTATGGATGTATGTTTTCATTTATGAAATAAATATCTTTTTGAGTAATGGGCAATCCAATCCACCTATGTGATGTGTTCACTAAGCTCTCGTATGTTTGTATATAAAAGAGTTGTTATATTTTTTATGATAATATATAAGATCCCATGAGGCATTGAGGTGGTCTTTGGATTACGCTTATTTTGTTGGCGACCAATTCATGGCGTGGATAAATTTGAAGAGGCTGCTGTTGAACGTATCATAGAGAGTTGATTAAGAATGTAAAACTGGGCCAATTAATAAAATAAAAATCGTATATGTGCTTCTTGTTTCAACATGTAACTATAGGACAACACACGACCTAATAAATTCGCGCTGCATGTGATGGAAGTCATGTAGATACAAATCCTACTGTGTATTTTCATTATCCGTACATTGACTGAAATCATAAAATGTATCGGAAACCTCGTGGGTGATGTATAATGCATATATTAAATGCAAAATAATACAAACACGTGCTTTCTATATTTTCAAGAAGCTATTCATAACACTCAACACAGATTCCTTGGATTTACCATATGGAGCTTGGAACGTCAAATAATACGCTTATTTACATGTTTATTAAATCGTAGTTTTATTCAACTTTCTTACGTGCGGTGCAGGTTAGTATTTATGCAAGTTGATATATATTTATACATGTTATATATAATTAAGTAATTGATAGACGAGATGATCTATGTTGTAAGTTGATGAAATCAGCATGCTGATTAAGGATCTTGGGATATCATATTGACCCGCCATTTGTAATCTTATTCAGAAAGATATATTCAAATAGTTGAGAGACGACGGCTTGCTTAGCAAATCTTTTATTTTTTGCACGCTAGCCTATGAATTTTATCATTATTATAGTTGTTCAATGCGACATTTGCATGAATTATTGGATTTTACCATTAAATCATGAGATGTAATTGGCTTGCTCGATCGTGATATTAACGAATATTATATATAGTATAATCTATATATAGATGATCTATAATATTAGTCTAGTATGGATAAAGTTGATTCTACAGGCGCCATTGTGTTTCCTTCAGGTCAGGGTTGTTTTTCCTCGAAAGTGCTGCAGAAATAATTTGAAGTCAACCGTATGTATACTATTATATATATATATATATATTGTATACAGAAGAGAAATTTCAATTGACATTGATAAAATATCAATTTAGTTGATAGTTTGAGCTAACGATATTCATAAGTTTCCCCCATGCGTGGGAGCATGAATCTGTACGTAGAATATTTCAATCCATATCCTCTTATTCCATTGATCATTAAATTAAATTAAACCACGCCGCAAATTTGCCTATAAATAGCTCCTGATATCCATCCTCATATTTTCACGTCTTGCCTTGCGAACACTAATAAATATCTTACGTTCAAAACCTACAAGAAATATTTCATTTAACACTTACATCAATAATGGCATCATCATCATCATCATCATCAAAGTCATTTAATAAAATCCAACCACCAGCAAATGGAAAGTTGATAACAATTCTCAGCATCGATGGAGGTGGCATTAGAGGCATCATACCTGCTAAGGTTCTTGAGTTTCTTGAATCTGAACTCCAGGTAATATTATAATATGTGCTTCTCCATATAATTTTAATTTCATATTTTCAATCGAAAAACGGCTATGGCTCCATCAAACTAAGCTCGCCCCAAATGGTTCACTCGATTTCGAAATAAACCCTCAAAAGCCCAGCCATTCATAGTCGAATCCCTAATATGAATAAGATAATAAAGCTATGGAATTATGATATATCAGAAGCTTGATGGTGAAGACGTTCGAGTAGCGGACTACTTCGACGTTATTACAGGGACAAGCACGGGCGGGCTCATGGCTGCCATGCTGGCGGCCCCCGGCGCTAATAGCCGACCATTATATGCTGCGAAGGATATCGTACCATTTTACTTACAAAATGGCCCTCATATATTTCCGCAGAAAGGGTAACACATATGGTCGAAAACATTATATTATTCCTTCCTCGAGTTCTAATAAGTAACCAAGATTATCTAGCGATATGTTGATTGAATTTTGCAGGGGTATATTAGGATCAGTGGGACGTACATTACATCAATTAGTAGGGCCGAAGTACAATGGAAAGCACCTCCACAAGATAATAAGGGAAAATTTAGGGCAGACTCGCCTCGATCAAACCCTAACGAACCTTATCATCCCTACGTTCGACATCAAGAACTTGCTGCCAACTATTTTCTCTTCGTACGAGGTTTGAATAATTCCTTCCTTTATATGCTGATGTAATAAAAAATCAATCCTTTGTCTTTATACGTACAATGCACACAGGCGAAGAATTTCCCTCGCATGAACGCACTTCTATCAGATATATGCATTGGTACTTCGGCTGCGCCAACGACATTTCCAGCCTATCACTTCACGAACAGCGACGAAAATGGAACGACTTGGGACTTCAATCTCATCGACGGGGGCGTCGCTGCAAATAACCCCGTAAATATATATAACTTAAAAAAACGAAAGAAAAAATTAAATCATCGTCGGCATTTGTGATTTTTTTTTTTTATTTTTTGCAGACTTTGGTTGCCATAGGCGAAGTAAGAAAACAAGCGTTTACGAAAAACGCAGCGTACGAATCGATTCCTCTGATGGACTTTGGGAGATTATTAGTAGTCTCGTTAGGGACGGGATCTGCCAAGCAAGAACAGAGATACACGGCAGAAATGGCATCAAAATGGGGAATTTTCGGCTGGTTGATTCAGAAGGATTCGACGCCGATCATCGATGTGTTCCTTCAAGCTAGCAAGGATATGGTGGATTACTTCTTGTCTGTGATATTTCAAGTGTTTGATAGTCCAGATAGCTATCTCCGTATACAGGTAAGAATGATAAAGATTGTGTATAAACATTGCACGATTTTAGGTATTGATTGTATTGAGCACTAATTATTTGATCAAATCTAATTAAAATGATGATGGTAGGATGATTCGCTAACGGGGCAAAGTTCGTCGGTGGACGTTACGTGTAAGAAGAATCTAAACGATCTTATTCAGATCGGCGAAAATCTATTGAAGTCTAAGGTTACAAGGGTAGATCTGCGAACTGGGGATTTTGTTCCTGTGGAAAATGGAGGAACAAATGAAGAAGCTCTAAAAAGGTTTTTTTTTTTTTTGGTATTGATAGGATTGAATAGATTGTTATAGCATATATATGAATTTTCTCTAACTTGGTTCTTTTTTAACTATGTGCTCGTCTAGGTTTGCAAAACTACTGTCCGATGAGCAGAAGCTCAGAAGGTTCAACTCGAATCAGCATAACAAATAGTGAAGGTTGCATTGCATGCATGGAGTTTTCAATCATTGTACTGTTAATGGAATAGTTCTTTGTACAATATAGGATAAAGATATAATAAATAATTGTAGTTTGAAGAAAAATAGTAGCTCTCCCAAGATTGTATCATATTATTTGATATTTTTGATGTGTGTTAAAATAATTTCAGCTCGATGTTTTGGAACATTTTTCTTTTAAATTAAATCATGGCCCATGGGTCAAGATTGACAATTATATATTCCTCCGTCCAATCTCTCATGGAATAATGATATTTTGTTTTTTTAGGAAAAAGATGTTGTTTATCTCGTTTTTTTCCTCTTATTTGGAAGTTAATTTACTCGTGTGTTTGAACATGGATGAGTGTACAACTCGTATTCGTTAAAGGCATCCATTGGCAGTCTAGTGATTCTTGGATAAAGATTTTAGGAGAATTTTACGGGAGATTTTCCAAAATATGCATATCTTTCTATTTTATTAAGTGGGAGAGACTTGCAGTAACTACCACTTAATTAATTTGGTGTGTCAAATCTAATTACAACTTTACCCAGTATATTGTCAATATATTACAATTTTATCCTCAAATCAATTTTTCTTAGACATAATAAAAGTAATAAAACTAAAATAATCTAATTCAAAGATAACTTAAATATGAATAGTATATTTATATTTATATATTACGCATGCATAGAATATGCTTATAGACTAGTATTATGCCTTGTTTGGTTCATGCATTTAGCTAATTTAAGTGTGTGTTTAGTAATTGTTCAAGTGTTTGGTTCATATGTATAAATAAACCATAGTTTTACGTAATCATACTTTAATCTCAAGTCAGCGAGTTTAAATAAACACACCCCTGACATGTGTTTATTTAAGTCCACTAACCAAACATGCATTTTATTTATACACATCACTTAGTTTTATATAAACATTACTCCTTTAACCCCTCCTAAATATAAAAACAACGAATCAAACAAGCTTATGTTCATGGAATTGAAGACATGCTGTCGTGTGCGTCGGTTTCTGTCCGCTGATGGGTGTATTATTTATTTTGATTTGAAGGAATTTAACTATTTTGACTTTTAATTGTGGAATGGAAAAAAAAACATGCCAGCCGATTTACAACGACTTTGAAAGTTTTAAGAGTTC
This sequence comes from Craterostigma plantagineum, assembly GCA_027422505.1. Classification (NCBI taxonomy): domain Eukaryota; kingdom Viridiplantae; phylum Streptophyta; class Magnoliopsida; order Lamiales; family Linderniaceae; genus Craterostigma; species Craterostigma plantagineum. Next base: position 4,066,552 of record JAPQWV010000043.1, on the reverse strand, counting down.
CAAATATCATGATAAAGCTAATTCAAGCTTAGATGAAAAATATATTGCTTATATTAAATAGAATAAATAAATTTTCTGTTTAAAAAATTTTATTTTTTTAATTCGAAAACATTGCATGGATAAAGTTTTTCAATAATATCACGTTTAAAATATAATTTACAAATTATATCTAGACGGACTTTTTGGTCCAACAACGTGGGATAAACGATAAACCTTAACAGCTCTTTAATCTTTTCAAACCTTAACAAGAAGTCACATGTTGATGTTTTCAAACATGGAGTTTGGATATTAAAGATAAAGAAAATGATACATTACACGCATTCATAGGTATAAATATTAAATTGAAATATTTAAGTTTTTTCGAACATATTTTGGTTTAAAAACTATGATCCGACTAATGATTTTTTTCCCTTAACCTTCTCTTGAAAAGCTTATGGATATTATATATAATGAGCTCGTTTTCGGAAAGTGCCATATATGACTGCATGCATAATTGAATGTTCTGTGAAAATTCGATATTTCAAAAGTTTGACCGAGTAATTAAAATAAAGCACGACAGTGCTTCGTTGCGTCACCTCTTACCAAAAGAAATAATAGTTTAATTACAACCGGCACTACAATATGACTTGCATGGAAATTATAGAGAAACTATTAAGGAATCTCAACGTTGAAATTGGATTTTTCGTCGGCACTATAATATGACTTGAATGGAAATTATCGAGAAACTATTCAAGAATTTCAACGTTAGAAATTGGATTTTTCGCGACGACGGTGCGACCGGTAAAACATTCCATCTTAGAAAATAGAAAAGATATCTAAAAAGAATCACAAAACGACCGCTATAAATACCAAGCCAAACACAATCTCGTTCCCATTTCTCATCTTACTGACAAACAAAGAGAGTCTCCTTCATACAACTCAGCTTGAAGTGTTTTCTGGCTTAATATTCTTACATTCTTTTCATTCTTTCATCATCTTCATAACGCCGTTTGTAATAATTTTTCTTTCTTTATAATTCGATTAAGATCATGACTGCAACACTAGAAATGAACAACCAATCCATCGTTGTCGATCGCCCTATTGCAAACTTCTCACCGAGTCTGTGGGGTGATCTTTTTACTTCAGACAAGATTAATACTCAGGTATTAATTAATATTAACTTTCTCTCTTTGTTTCTTGACATATATCATTGCTTTTTCTTGCGCATTTTTCTATCTTTTTTTGACTTAACATTTTCGTCTCCGTAAGAGTCAATGCCTTCAGACATGTTTTTTATTGACAAAATGCAGTTACCAAAGGGCTGCAATGAAGAGATCAACTCACTGAAAGGAAGAGTGAGGGCTGCTTTGGTCGACGATCAAGAAAAGCTCGAAGAGAAACTGATTCTAATCGACAAAATCCAACGCCTTGGCTTATCGTATCACTTCAAGGAAGAGATAAGAGATCAACTCAATTCGACGTTCTTCGACGGTCACCTGTTAAAACCCCAGGAGGGCAAAAGTGACCTGTTCATCGCCTCTCTTCATTTCAGATTGTTAAGACAACATGGATTTGATGTCTCTTCTTGTAAGTATTAATATTAACGATAAAAATCCGTCAACTTACACAAATTCGCAAATATACGATCCCATGTGGCTTATTCTTGTCTACGTTTTTATTAGGCGTGTTCGAGGATTTTCTGGACAGCCAAGGAAAATTCGAAGAATATCTCAGGAAAGACATTGAGGGCTTGCTGAGCCTTTACGAGGCAGCGCATTTAGGTTATCGTGGAGAAAATATTCTAGACGAAGCGCTCGATTTTACGACCATGCATTTAAAATCCATAGCAGAAGGCGATTCGGCGAGCCCCGCGTTAAAGAGACGAGTCAGCCATGCGTTAGAACAATCCCTTCAAAGGGGCGTTCCGAGAATCGAGGCGCTCCATTTTATGACAACATACGAAGAAGATTACGAAAACGAGGATGATGAACTGCCCTTGCTTAGGCTCGCCAAGTTGGACTTCAATTACGTCCAAACGCTTCACAAAATGGAACTTTGCGAAGTTTCGAGGTACTTTGCACGCTCTATACTTGTATTCATAAGCGTATATCATGTTAGTTTAACATTAATAATGAAATTAATGCATTGCGTTCCATTGTCTCTTACAAAAAAAAAGGTGGTGGAAGGAGTTGGACCTCATGTCGAAGCTCTCTTACGCAAGGGATAGAGTTGTCGAATGCTATTTCTGGACTTTAGGGACTTATTACGAGCCTCAGTTTTCCCGAGCACGAGTCATGCTGGCCAAAACTATAGCCATGATTTCTGTTATAGATGATACATACGATTCGTATGGCACCATCGAAGAGCTCGAACTTTTCACCGAAGCCATACAACGGTATATATATTAACTCGATTATCATCAACTTTGCGAAATATTTTAGACAATTTTTATCATCTGTTTTGTTCTTAAATCAGATGGGACGTTGAGGATATGGACATACTCCCCGATTACATGAAGATATGCTATAGAGCTCTCTTAGATCTTTACGATGAGTACGAGGAAGAACTGAAACCTCAGGGAAGATCGTTCGCTGTGCACTACGCCAAAGAGACGGTAATAATTAAACTTTCTGAGATTAATATTTCTTACATGTTTATATATAACCATAGCATCATGAACTAGGGTTTAACTTTTATTGTTCTTTACTTCGATTATTTGCGTGTAGATGAAAGAGATAGTGAGGAGCTACAACGTCGAGGCCAAGTGGTTCATACAAGGCTACATGCCTCCCTTTGCTGATTACATGAGGAATGGCTTCATTACAAGCACTTACTACTTGCTCGCAACGACGTCTTTCATGGGAATGAAGAATGCTTCGGAGGAAGTGTTCGAATGGCTAATGAGTAGACCGAAGATTCAAGTCGCAAATGTCACCATATGCCGAGTTGTAGATGACGTGGCGACTTACGAGGTACTTACACAACATTTATCTGTACTAATTACTGAAAAATAAAACATCTGCTTTATAAGTTATAACATGTTCTTCTGTATCAGATTGAGAAGAAAAGGGGACAAAGTGCGACGGGGATAGAGTGCTACATGAACGACTACGGTGTGTCTGAAGAAGAAGCGATGGAGGAATTCAACAAGCTTGCAGAGGATGCATGGAAGGTTATGAACGAAGAGTTTGTGAACGATGAGAGCGTTTCGAAGGAGATTCTCGAAAGGGTTGTGAATCTTTCGAGGTTGATCGACGTCGTTTATAAGAACAATCAAGATGGGTATACTCATCCCGAGAAAGTTTTGAAGCCTTTGATCGGCGGTTTGCTCCTCAAATCCATGGAGATTTGAAGGGAAATCTGCTGCATGCTCGTATTCGTTTGTTTTTTCGTTTCATTCGTTTATATATTCTTTGATTTTGAATAACAACAGATTCATCTTAGGATAATTACTGCTAAGATATCTGATCTCTTGATTCATTTCGAGCTTGTGCTGTTTGTATACTTGGAATTATTATTAGCAAGATCCATATTAAATAATAAGTGATCTCAGCTCCATTGATTTTCCTTTTTCATCCTCTCTTTTGAGTGTTTGAATATGTTGGGAATATGAGGATGGACAGATATTTAGAAGGGAACTTACTTCATTATTTCTCTGATATTGATCGATTACAGAGTTCATCATCTTATAGATGATTAACATGACTCTTGGACTTCTTACTTCTAATAATAACTTAGACTCCTCGAAAATATAAATGACTCTTAGTAACTAGAAAATGCATGTACGTAGAGTAGAAGCTTGAAAGTCATGACTAATGTTCATGCACATTACTAACAAATTCCCCCTTAATGTGCTCTTCTTGAACGCCGAGCATGTCGCGGAATTTGACGAATTTATCCTTCGAGAGTGGTTTAGTAAATATATCCGCCACTTGATCTTCGCTCTTGCAAAATCTCAAATCGATTTTTCCGTCCTCGATTACTTCTCGTATGAAGTGATACTTGATAGCAACGTGACGTGTTCTGCTGTGATACACCGGATTTTTGGCGAGATGAATAGCAGATTTATTGTCGCAGAACACCGCAGTAGCTTCCGTTTGCTTCTCACCAATATCTTCGAGAATTCTTCGTAACCACAGAACTTGAGACGTCGCCAAACTTGCTGAAACATATTCAGCTTCGGCTGAAGATAACGCCACAGTTTCTTGCTTCTTAGACGCCCAAGAAATTACGCCGGTACCAAGCGAAAAACAATAACCAGACGTGCTTCGAAGATCATCACTTTGGCCAGCCCAATCGCTATCGCAATATCCTGATAATGATATTTCAGCAGTTTTGCTAAACTTCAATCCAAAATTGAGCGTACCTTTGATATATCTTAGGACTCTTTTAGCTCCTCCAAGATGTAGCTGGCTCGGATTATGCATAAACCTCGATAATAAACTCGAAGCGTACATAATATCGGGTCTTGTGGATGTAAGATAAAGTAGATTTCCGACCAAACTTCTGAAGAGGGTTGGGTCAGCTCTTTTGGCTCCATCGTCTTTAACGAACTTCTCGTTCACAACCAACGGAGTCGATAAAGGCTTGCTATCAAGCATGCCAAACTTCGCAAGTATATTCTCAGCATACTTCTTTTGACATAGAAAAACGCCATCGTCATGTTGATAAATTTCCATGCCAAGAAAATGATGTAGCAGCCCCAAATCGTTCATCTCATATTTTTTCATCATCTCTCGCTTAAAATCAGCAATCATCTTCTCATTGTTACCCGTATAAAGAAGATCATCAACGTATAATGCAACAATGAGGATATTTGATTTACCTTGAATTTTCACGTACAAGGTTGGCTCGCTTTTGCTTCGCTCGAACTTTTGAGATATGAAGTACGAGTCAATTTGGCTATACCACGCTCTCGGTGCTTGTTTTAAACCGTAGAGAGCCTTCTTCAACTTATAGACTTTATCCTCCTCGCCTTTCTTGATAAACCCCTGAGGTTGTTCAACGTACACCTCTTCTTTCAGCTCACCGTTTAGAAATGCAGATTTAACGTCGAGCTGATAGAGTTTCCATCCATTTTGGGCTGCTGTGGCAATGATTGCACGAATAGTATCGAGTCGTGCAACGGGGGCAAATGTTTCTGTGTAGTCGATGCCGGGCTGTTGTGCATAGCCCTTAGCCACGAGACGCGCCTTTTTCCTTTGAATCGAGCCATCGGGATTTAACTTCACTTTGAAAACCCATTTGACGCCAATAACTTCCTTTTTTTGAGGTTTTGATACAAGCTCCCACGTCTTATTTTTCCTTATAGCAGATATTTCTTCCTCCATCGCTTTTCTCCAATCCGCTTCATCATTCGCCTCTTCGAAATTTTCCGGTTCAAGAACGCAGAAATTGCATCTTTTGTATAACTCGCTCATGCTTCCGAATTTCCTTGGAGTTGAATCTGGAGAACTTGAGCTTGAGGGACTTGATGCGGAACTTGGACTTGAGCTTGAGGGACTTGATCCGGAACTTGAACTTGCGCCTAAAGGACTGAAATGTTCTGCATGCACTTCATCATCGTCGTCATCGCCTTTGCCATCGTTATATTTGGCAAGAACAGCTTCCTTACTCACAGTTCTGTCTTCCCAATTAAGAGTATCATTTTCATTGAAAATAACGTCTCGAGAAATCAGAACTTTGTTAGTCTTCAAACTATATAGACGATAACCTTTCGACTTAGAACAATATCCGACGAAAATGCATTTTTCACTTACTTCGTCGAGTTTGCTCCGTTTCTCTTTTGGAATTTGTGCATAACAGATGCTCCCGAAGACTTTTAGATGCTTCACCGAAGGCTTTCTCCCGTTCCATGCTTCGATTGGAGTTTTGTCCCATACAGCTTTTGTAGGACTTCGATTCAATAGATAGACGGCAGTGCGAACGGCTTCGGCCCAAAACTCTCGAGGAAGTCTTTTATCGTGGATCATCGATTTCGCCATCTCCATCACAGATCGGTTTTTTTCTCTCCGCCACACCGTTCTGTTGTGGTGTATAACCAACCGTGAGCTGTCTATCCACGCCTTCGTCATCACAGAATTCCTGAAAAGCATTCGAAGTATACTCCTTTCCTCGATCACTTCGAAGGACTTTTACCTTTTTATCGGTCTGAGTTTCAACGTAACTCTTGAATTTCTTGAATATGGAGAAAACTTCAGATTTTTCTCTCATAAAATAGACCCATGTCATTCTTGAAAAATCATCGATGAAGAGTATAAAGTACTTGTTACCTCCATGAGACAACGTCCTCATCGGCCCACACACATCTGTGTGAATAAGTTCGAGAATGTCTCCTGCTCTCCAAGCAACGCCTTTGGGAAATGGTTCTCGATGTTGTTTGCCGAGAGCACATCCTTCACAAACTTGGTAGGTGTCCTCGATTTTTGGAAGTCCATGCACCATCCTTTTATGTTGAAGTAATTTGAGGCTTCGAAAATTCAAGTGCCCAAGTCGCCGATGCCAAATGTACGAGTCTTCAACAACAGCAGCTTTGAAGGCTCGATCCTCGACCTTTTCAAGGTATATCGGAAAGCTGCGATCTTTTTGCATTTGAATCTTGAGTGCGAGTCGTTTCTGTCCGCACTTTTTGTCGTAGATGAGACACTCGTTGTCTTCAAAGTGGATGGCATATTTGTGCTCCATAAGCTGTCCAATACTCAGTAAATTTTGATCCAAATCGAGAACATACAATACGTCACGCATGAATTTATTCCCGTCCTTGGTCTGAATGCCAACGCTTCCAAGTCCTTTAGCTGGAACAATATCGCCATTGCCCATCTTTATTTTTGTCTTCACGGCTTCATCTAAATCACCAAAAAGCGTCATATCATTCGCCATGTGATTACTACAGCCGCTGTCGAGAAACCAACATTTAGATTTTGTTTCGGCAGCAATATGACATGCGTAGAACACGTTGCCCTCGTCTTGATTTTCTTCTGAAAAGTGTGCTTGCTGATTTTTCTTGAATCGGCAATCTTTTTCGACATGGCCAAACTTCTTGCAATGAAAACACTGTGGTTTGCCTTTATGCCAACAATCCTTCTCGGTGTGATTGTTTCGCCCACAAATGTTGCAAAGAAAACCAGTTTCGGCGCTATTTTTCTGAGAATTGCTTCTTCCTCGTCCTCTCGATCCTCGGCCACGGCCTCTACCTCGGCCACCTCTTTGTGCATCTCCCCCTTTTTCTGAATTGTTAGAGGGACTTTTGGCGTTGAGATTTGCCTTTGACTGAAACGCACTTTCGAGAGATGTTTCGACGTGCCTTTGTGTTCTTTTTTCGTGAGCCTTCAGAGATCCCATCAACTCTTGAACACCCAGCTTCTTGATATCTTTCGTTTCTTCGATTATGGACACCATCGAATCGAACTTTGCCGGCAGACTTACAAGAATCTTCTCCACGATCCTTTCGTCTGTAATGTTTTCGCCATACGTCTTCATTTCGTTCACAACTCTGGTGATTTTGGTGTAGTAATCTTGGATGGTTTCGGCATCGCCCATCTTAAGATTTTCGAGATCTCTTCGAAGAGTTTGTAAGACGACGTTCTTTATTTTTACGTTTCCTTGGAACTCATTCTGTAGAACCTCCCATGCGTCTTTAGCGTTTTCGACTGTCATGATTCTGGAAAAAATATCCGAACTAACACCTTGTTGGATGATCGAGAGTGCTTTTGAATTTTTTTTACGATGCTCTTTTAGTTCCCTCTTCTGTTGAGCTGTGAGAGGAGTTGCGTCATCTTCCTCAACTTCGTCGTAGCCATCTTCAACGTATTCCCAAAGATCCAAAGATCTGAGGATGGTCTTAATTTTGACACACCAATGATCGTAGTGATCTCCGGAAAATAATGGAATTTGTGTATGATCCATTTTTGATTTACGATCGTTTACTTTTTTTCGACGAGGCTCTGATACCAAAATATGTTGGGAATATGAGGATGGACAGATATTTAGAAGGGAACTTACTTCATTATTTCTCTGATATTGATCGATTACAGAGTTCATCATCTTATAGATGATTAACATGACTCTTGGACTTCTTACTTCTAATAATAACTTAGACTCCTCGAAAATATAAATGACTCTTAGTAACTAGAAAATGCATGTACGTAGAGTAGAAGCTTGAAAGTCATGACTAATGTTCATGCACATTACTAACAGAATACCATATTCAAGAGCCAATATAGACAGTAGTGCTATGGCGTAGAACAAAGAAGGCTTAGAGCAACCAGTTACGAAATCAGATTTTGAATCATATATCTTATTATAATCTTGGACAATTGTGTTGGTTAAATTGGGAAATTTTGAAAGTATAGGGGTGATAAAAAAAAGAACTGTCAAGCTGATTCAACATAGTAATTAGTATATAGGCAAGGGGTCTTTACCCATAAATATCCCCTATGTAAAAAACTTGTAATTTAGCTCAAAGTGAAACTGTTTAAACAAAGAAGAGAGTAACCACCGTCGCCGTCAGATCTAACCCCCAAAACAGTACTTAAGTGAAATTAAAATTCAGTAACGAAGACGAAAACCACCCAAGAAGATGGATTTTCTTCATCTATAAATAGATAAAAGCGTGACAAGACGGCGGCCATATCAATCGTTTCGCTCATTTACTCTCAACCCTCGTCGATCGATCGCCCACTCACCATGAAACCTTCACATCCACCAACGCCGGCGCCGTCATCCACATCTCCACAACCACCGCCGGCGACGTCTTCCTCATCTCCACCACACTTGCAGCCACCCACTCATCCTCCTTATCAGCCACCAACACAGCCTTCCGCCGCTGGTCCATCATCACCACCACCACCACAGGCGGCTCCAACTCAACCGCAGCCACCGACTCCTCCGCCGCTGCCACCACCTCAGGCGGCTCCCACTAATCCACAGCTACGTCTGCGCAATCGTCCACCCATCACTCGCCCACAACCGTTGGCATCAATTTCTCCTTCGCAGCCTATCAATCGTCATCCAACGCAACAATGGCGGCCGACAGGGACAGAACCGTCTTTACCCACTCACCTAGAAACGCCGGCGACGCAATCTCAGGCTCCCACCCACCAACCACAACCGCCGCAACCACTACAGTTTATACGGTGGATACAGCAGTCAATTCCCGCCCACCCAACAACGCCGGCACCACCATCGTCGGAGGCACCCACCCAACCAAAGCCGCCGCGTCCCACCCCTATTCCAGTGATAACGCTACAATGGCAGCCTCCCACTCGGCTAATTTTACCAATTTCTAGGGAGGACGAATTGAATCTTCACATGGAGGATGATGCTCACAGCAAGGAGGCGCGAATCGAAGCTAGGGAGGACGATTATCACTGCAGTCGCTGTGGGGCGTGCTTTGGAAATGGGATAGATTTGGCGAGCCACGAAGAATATCTCAATCGCTATCCATGGATGGTTTACTGCGCCAGTAGGGATTTCCCAGTCCGTACGATCCCCCTTCGGCGTAAGGAATCTCCGTGTCCCCATTGCCGTGGCGTTTTCTTGAGTACGGATTGCTTGTATCGGCATACGGTTCTTCATCATTGGTTATCCCTAATTCTTCCTCGGAACAGACCACTGGGTGGCGGCGTGGCTCGTTGAGACCGATGCGTGTTCTTGAACGTTTCTATCAAGTGGAGAAAGGCATAATCTTTTTTCATGGTTGTTTTTTTTTTTTTTAGGGGTTTTCTGATATGATGAAAGACTCTGTCGTCGTCGTCTGACTATATTGCTTTTATATGGTTAGAAAATAAAAGGTCTTCGAAAGTGAAGTCTTCTCCTTTTCTTCTTTCCTTTTGCTTGATGCGAACTACACACACTGCGATGATGATGATGATGATGATGATGATGATGATGAAATCAAAAGTGAGTTCGTAGATTTAGTTAAAGGGATTGGTCGGATTATCCATGGGTCGGACTCCATTTGTCTTTGTATGTCGACTAAATAAAAACAAACTATATATGGTCCTGAATTAAAGTAAATTAATCAACCAATCGTTTTCTTGATCCAACCCACGAGCTCCTTGGCGAGGAATAAGCCGATCTTAAGCATCAATTTTAAGTAAAAAAAAAAACGATTAATTCTTAATCTTATTGATAAAATATAGGGGTTATTAAGCAAAAAAGAAAAGGAACTTTCAAGTTGACTTCTTTTGACTAGCTAGCAGTTCCGTACAGTTAATCGCAACTGAATTTGAATCCGTTTATCAAAGAACAAGAAAACCCACCCAAAGCTTTCATCTATAAATAAACCCACCCAAGTGACGAAGACGATATCAATTAGTCTAATTACCCACCCATTTACTCAGCGCACACACCACCACTAATCATGCCGCCGCCGTCACCACAAACGCCGGCCACACCTCCCACTCGCCCGCCACCGTCACCACAAGCGCCGCCCACGCCTCCCACTCGCCCGCCACCGTCACCACAAACGCCGGCCACGCCTCCCACTCGGCCGCCACCGTCACCACAAGCGCCGGCGACGCCTCCACCGCCGCAGCAGATACAGCAACTGCAGATATGTCCCACTCATGGGCCGCCACCTCAGCTTCAGAGCTTCATCTGCAGCATATGTGGGAGGAATCTGATTAGCGATGACCATTTGATGGCGCACATCGTGCTTCACGAGGAGTACCGTGACCCTAGGCTTGACTACGCTGAGTGCAATCACTGTGGTGCTTTGTTTTACGAGTTCGACGATCTTAAAGAGCATGAGGAATATTACTATCGTATGGGTAAGTGCACTACCGATTTCCCCCACCGTAAAATACCCCTTCGGCCTGGGGTTTTTGCCTGCGATTGTTGCCCTGGAACTTTCTGGAATTCGCGTGATTTGTTTAAGCATAGGTTGATGACTCATCTTAGGGTCCCTTTTCCTAATTCTCGGATGTGACTCAGACGAGATCAATGGGTTGCTCGTTGAGGAAGGGAGGGAGATATATGCTCATCATCTGCTGGTTTTCTTCTTAGTATAATAATCGATTGAAGTCATCGATATGCTTTCTTTCGATGACGTATAGGTATATGGTTTGTGTTCTTGAACAATGGCTTAGTCGTTTTCGTATGTTCTTGTTTTTTCGTTTTAGGGTTTTCTGATGAAGAAAAACTCTGTATATGGTTTTATGTGAAATAAATGACAAATTTAGTCTTCTACGCACTTTTTTTTTTGCATTTTCTATAAATTGCAGTATGATACAAACGTTAAACCAAGTTAATCAGTGCTTCGGTTTCTGATTTTCTGATGATTAATGAGCTGATTGAGATAGTAGAAATCAATCAAACAATCTTTTTTTTTTCGTCGGAACAAAGAAATCGGCTGGGTCCCAATCCCAACTCCCAAGTGGGTCGAATTCCAATCTCGGGTCGGGTCGTGGGCCTCTAGCTAATAGTATTGTATATTTGATATTTTGATGTTAAAAATGTCAAAATAAACAAAAAAAACATTACGGAGCTGTCAAAACAACTATGCTGATACTGCTGAAAAATCAACAGACGAGATTTTCATACGTCGTTGTGAGAGATCTATTGATTTGAATCACTATCCACAAGCCTATGAAAAGTCTCTCTCAATCTTTCGCAACCTGAGGCTGCGGCAAACGCAAGCTCATCTGGGTCGAAACCTCAGCGAATTTTTGATAAGGAGGCGAATCCTTCTTTCGCTGCTGTTATTTGGGGCGCCATCACTAATCGCGACAGAAGCGACACACCTCCCCGGTGCACCTTGAGTCATCCTATACGGCGCCGACGATGATTGATGGTGTGGCTGAGGCCTGTCCTTCATGGGATGTGATCCAAAAAGGGACGCCGAGATGGGATCATACTCTGGTTGGGTATTTTCTTGGGAAGAGTATCATCGAAATTCGAATGACAATAAATGGTTTTTTCAAATTTCGGTTTGCGACGTCCGATGCTGCTGCTGCTGCGGTTTTGGAAGGTGGGCCTTGGCTCATGCAAGGGCAGTCCCTCTTTCTTGAAGTTTGGAAGATTGGCATGTCGTTCGAGAAAAAGCAGCAATTGGTTGTCCCACTATGGGTCAAGTTACGTAATGTGCCAACGGAATTATGAACCCAAGAGGGGCTTGGAATTGTTGCTAGCGTTCTAGGCAAGCCATTATTTGCAGACGCCATGATGGCTAAGGTCGAAAGACTTGAATATGCGAGGATATGCGCCGAGAAATCACTGGAGGAGCCTTTCATCGAATGATTCAATGTTAGAATTCCAACTAAAGATGGAGAACTTTCGGCTTTAGTGCCTATAAGGGTTGAATATGAATGGAGACCCAAGAAATGCGCTATGTGTAACTCTTGGAACCATGGCAAGGGGGGATGCCCCAAGAACACGGCCAATCAGCCAGGAAATGACTTGCCAAAACTGCCTAGTAAGAACATGAGGCAAGCTACCGCCCCAGCACCAAAACACACTAGTGCGACAGCCCGACGACATACATGGCGACGTGCGAAGGAAAAAGGGAAGGCGAAGATGCATGAGCGTAATACTACTACACCTGTTGTGGTGCATCGGCAGTGGGGACGACACGAGAGTATTACCCACTTTGGGAGGATAAATCGATCATCTAATGATGGTTGTTCGACTAGCAACGGCAATCATCAAATTGCGGACACAACGTTACATAATACATTTGGTGTTCTCGTTGATATGAAGAAGCGGACATTCTCACCAGGGGTCCTAAAGCAGTCCTTTTAATGGGTGATTTATGATGCCTATTGCTGTATCTCAGATCTGTGCATTAGGCGTGTATGGCGTATTGCTTGGTAGTTATCTGTCCTGAGCAGTTTGCTAATTTTTGATTGGTTGTTCACTGGTAGTCTGTTACCATTTAGTGTTGTCGGGCATGGCTTTTATACTCTTTTTCATTTTTATTTAGTGACCTTTACCAAAAAAAATATAGGGGTTATTAAGCAAAAAGAGAAAAGAGCAGTCTAAGTTGACTTCCTTTGATTAGCTAGCAGTTGCGTATAAATATAATTAATCGCATCGCAATTGAATTGAAACGGTTTTACTAAAGAACAAGAAAACCCACCCAAAACCTTCATCTATAAATAAACCCCGCCCCAAACCCAAAGTGACGAAAACGATCTCAATATCAGTCTAATTACCCGCCCATTTACTCAGCGCCCACACCACCACCAATAATCATGCCGCCGCCGTCACCACGATCGCCGGCCACGCCTCCCACTCGCCCGCCACCGTCACCAGAAACCCCAGCCACGCCTCCTCCGCCGCAGCAACAGCTGAAGATATGTCCCACTAGTGCGCCGCCAACTCAGCCTCGGAGCTTCATCTGCAGCATATGTGGGAGGAATGAGAACAGCGACTACGATTTGATGGCACACGTCATGCGTCACGAGGGCTACCGTGACCCTAGGCTTGACTACTCTGAGTGCAATTACTGTGGCGCTTGCTTTTACGAGCTCGACGAACATAGAGAGCATATGGAATATTACTATCGTTGGGGTGAGTGCACTCCCTACTTCCCCGACCGCAGAATACCCCTTCGTCCTGGGGTTTTTGCCTGCGATTCTTGCCCTGGAGTTTTCTGGAATTCGTATAATTTGTTTAGGCATACGGAGAGGGTTCATCGCCCTTTTCCTACTTCTAGGATGTGATTCAGGCGAGACCAATGGGTTTGCGCTCGTTGAGGAAAGGGAGGGAGATATGTTGGCTCATCATCTGCTGTGTTTTCTTCTTGATAATAAACGATTGAAAGTCATCGATGCTTTCTTTAGGTGACGTATAGTGTACGGTTTGTTCTTGTTCTGTTTTCAGGGTTTTCTTGAGAAAAACTCTGTGCGACTACCATTGCTTTTCTGTGATAATAATGAAGAATGGCTTACCATTTAGTCTTCCCCGCTCCTTTTTTTTTTGCGTTTTCTATAAATTGTAGTATGCTTCAGACGTTACAGAAGAAAAGAAAAGCAAGTTAATCAGTACTTCGATTTCTGATTTGCTGATGATTATGAGCTGATTGAGATAGTATAGATAAATCTAAAAATAGATCGTCTTTTTCTCATCGGAACAAAGAAATTGGGTGGGTCCCCCGTGGTCGGATTCCCATTGTTTCCAGATCTCGGATCGGGTATGGGCCTCTGGCTAATAATATTGTATATTTGATATTTTATCATTAAAACTGCCATTAGTAAACCAAAAAAAAAGCATTACGACGAAGCTCTCAGAACAACTATCAATGTCACTTCTGCTACTGCTGAAAAATCAACAGAAGAGATTCTCATGTGTAACGTCGTTATGCATTTGAATAACACTACCACAAGCCTTATAAAAAGTCTCTTTTAATATCTTTCGTCGTTTGTTTATTCGTCTCATTTATTATATATTCTTTGATTTTCAATTAGCCACAGACGATCATCTTTGAATAATTAGTGCTGGAGATTTCTGATTTCTTGATTTCGTTTCAAGCACAAGCTTGTGCTGTTGTATAATTTGGTAGCGACATCCATATCAAAACAGATAATTGAGCTCCATTGCTTTTTTATTTCGAAAACCATAACCATATACGTAACGCATAGCTGAAACTGCCGACAAAGAAGGGAATAACGGTTCAGTAACGAAACGAAAACGAAAACCACACCAAGAAGTAGATTTTCTTTCATCTATAAATAACGACGCCCAATTAGGAGGAGAGACGACCATATCAATCGTTTCCCATTTTACTCTCATCGTCCACGCACCATGCAACCGTCACCTCCACCAACGCCGCCGCCGTCGTCCACATCTCCACCACCATCGCCGGCGACGTCTTCCCGATCTCCACCACCACTGCAGCCACCCGCCCATAATCCTCCTTATCAGCCACCAACACAGCAGCCTTCCGCCGCCGGTCCATCATCAATACCACCGCAAGCGGCCGCCACTCAACCGCCGCCGCCTCCACCAACCCAGCCTCCCGATAGTACAACGCTGCCATCGCGCACTCCCACAAATCCACAGCTACGTCAGCGCAATCGCCCACCAATCGCACCAGTGTTTCCACGGCGGACGTCGTCGGAGTCAATTCTCACCAACCCACGGCCTACAATCACTCGCCCACGACCGTTGGCACCAATTTTTCCACGCGCGACATTGGAATCATTTTCCACTCACCCGCCGGCGCCAACCCCTATTCCAGCAGCGCCACCACCACCACTGTGGACACATAAGTCACTTCCCACCTACCCACCGACGCCGGCACCACCATCATCTGGGGCTCACGGCCAACCACAGCCGCCGTGGCCCACCGCTATTCCAATGATAACGCTACAGTGGCAGTCTCCCACACCGTCAATTTTGCCAATTTTCTACTTCAGCTGCATCGTGTGTGGGACGAGACTATCCAACGAGGAGGAATTGAATCTGCACATGGAGGATGCTCACAGCGAGGAGGAGCGAATCGGAGCTGCTAGAGAGGACGATTATCACTGCGATTGTTGTGGGGCGTGCTTTGGAAACGGTGTAGATCTGGCGAGCCACGAAGAATATCTCAATCGCCATCCATGGATGGTTTACTGCGCCATTACAGATTTCCCTCTCCGTACATTCCCCCTTCGGCGTCAGGAATTTCCGTGCGAACATTGCCGTGGCGTTTTCTTGACTTTGGATTGCTTGTATCGGCATACGGCTCTTCATGGTTGGTTATCTGTACTTGCTCCTCGGGGCAATGGCGGCGTGGTTCGTTTAGAGAGAGATGCATCTTGGCATCTGAAGTCCCTTACGATCGACGATTGAATGTTTCTATTAAGTGAGAAGAATGGAATTGGTGTTCTTGTTTTTTGTTTTTAGGGTTTTCTGATGTGATGAAACACTTCTGTCGTCGTCTGAATTGAATAAATGGCCTTCGGAAGTAGTCTTCTCTCATGCGTTTTTCTCTTTTTCTTTCTTTGAAGTGAGATCAATGTGATTAATTCGAACCATCAGTTCCTTTTCGACATCAAGACTACGTTCGATTTGAAGACTCGTCGTTTTTGTTGGGAGATTTGGAAGAGTCGGCTTCCATTGTTTTCACCCATTTTTTACTGTTAAAATGTAGCCCAAGTTACATCAATGGTATAATATATAAATGGGCGTTGAAAAAAAAAAGATTAGAGCATTATTTCAGTTGGGAAACAATAATTTGAAATATAGGGGGTGATAAAAAGAAAGGAAATCATGGGGTTGACTTTGTGTTTGACTCTCAGTTCCGTACATCGCATCGCAGTACAATCCGATCCGTTCAAAAACTACCCCAAGAAACAGTTGAAACCAAGAACTAAGAGAAAACCCACCCCATAGATTTCTCATTTCATCTATAAATAACCCCCAAATAAGCGACGATATTCATCACTTAGTCGTTTCACCATAGAAATCATTAGCCTCCACGCACGCAGAAAACCCATTTCACCATGCGACCGTCACGTCAGCAGCCAACACCACGAACGCCGGCGACATCTCCACCGTCGTCTCGGTTTCCATCACCACCGCCGTCACCGCTTATACTACGAACGTCGTCGCCGGCTCCCACCAGCTATCTCCCACCGCCTACAGCAGTGATCAACGACAACACACCAGCGCCGTCGTCTATGTTCGAAGAAAACTTCGAGCAGGCCCCAGACTTCAAGCAAGATTTCTTCGGTTCGCGCGAATTTGTAGATCGAGAAGCTGACGTCGAGCCCTCCGCCGAAACAGCGCGCCAATATCTGCAGCAAGCTGAAGCCGAAGCGAAGAGTTCGATCGATTCAATGAGCCGCAGTCTTCCGCCGCCTGTTCTCAGCTACGTCTGCGGCGTGTGCGGCTCGAATCTGAACGGAGACGACGCTCTGATGGCGCACATAGTGGACCACGACGAATACCGAGACCCTTCATTTGACTATAAAGACGTCTGCAACTACTGTTGGGCGTGCTTTGCAAATCCCCAAGATCTGTCGAACCACATGTATTATGTCTATCGAAGTTATCATTTGGGTGATTGGTGCCCATCGGTTTTTCCTGACCGTACAGTACCGCTGCGCCATGGGGTGTTTGCGTGCCCAGAATGCCCTGGAGTTTTCCTAAAGTCCCATGGTTTGTCGAAGCATTTGATTGATTGTCATGGCTACGTAGCTCCTTCGTAACTCGATGCAAGTCCTAGACGGTGCTCTTTCTTTAGACACCATAGTATAATAATGTGTTCTTTTAAGTGGAGTGGAGTGATCGTTTTCATGGTTGTTCCTTGCTTTGTGTTTAGGGTTTTCTGATGATCAAGAAAAACGCTGTTGAGTATTGAGGCTACTATATTGCTTCTATGGTTTGAATAAAAGGGCTTTTCCATTTAGTATTTCTTGCTCTATTTCTTTTTCTGGTCTCCGTAAATGATGCCAACAACAAACAACAATACCCAAGAGTGAGAATTCATCGGTATATTGTTGATATATATTCAATTATGATTTCGAAGAAAGGAAAGAAGAAAAGAATTCATCATCAGTCAATAGATTCACCGGATTATCCATGTGGGTCGGACTCCATTGGTCCATGCAATGTTGTTTGTACTAAGTACAAGCTATGGGCCTCAAATTAAATAGGTGCAACAAATGAGGCCCATACCTTTCAATGGGCCGTAGGGAAATTCATTAGGCCCAATGGTTATATAAAGTTAAAAAAGTTATGGCGTCGCCAACATCGCGCTCGGCGACGACGATCGACGGCGAAACATATCCACCTGAAATGAGCTGTGAGCTTCTATCTCCTGAGAATAACGCAAGCCTAATCGATTCTGTCGATGCTTTTCTTTTCGACTGCGACGGTATGGCGTTAGTTGTAGCTTCTTCTTTTTTTTGCTGTCTTTTGCGGTGAGCTTACGATTTGTTTGTTGTAGGTGTGATATGGAAAGGAGATGCCCTCATCGATGGAGTTCCTGAGGCATTAGAGAAGCTTCGGTTAATGGTATTCGTTTTACGCGTTTCGTTTCGGATTCTCGCCGTCAGGGATGAAGTTTTTATTATTATTGGTTCGTGTAGGGCAAGAAGCTAATCTTTGTAACGAATAACTCAACGAAGTCGAGAAAGCAATATGCTAAGAAGTTCGATTCTCTTGGAATTTCTGTTTCCGAGGTTTGATCTATCTCTACTTCTCTCTCCTTTCTCTCGCACCACAGTTCATCTTCCTTGAAATGTTTTATTGATAGATTGTGTAAATGCAGGATGAGATATTCTCGTCTTCGTTCGCTGCAGCAATGTACTTGAAAGTAAACGACTTTCCGAGAGATAAAAAGGTTTGTATCTATTTTCTGGAGCTTGAATGACACTTTCACCATCTGCTGCGAAATACCACTCAGTGATATGGTATTATACTTATACGTGGGTATTTGGTTCAATGTATGAGGTAGATTTGTTTATCGTGTTCATAGCGATCTCAAACTTTTTGGTTGATGAATAGGGATCTCGAGTGAGAAGTAATAATGATAACTTAAGCTCTCATTTTCTTGCCACTGTTAACAGGTATATGTAATTGGTGAAGAAGGCATTTTGGATGAACTGAAGCTTGCCGGTTTTACTGGTCTTGGTGGCCCTGTAAGCTTCTGTTGGGAGGGGATTAGCTTATTCAATAATTTGATACAATTATAAAATTGTTTCTTTTCCTGTTTTCTAGTGCTCTCCTCTGATAATATTATATTTCAGGAGGATGGCAAAAAGACTGCGCAGCTGAAGCCCAACTGTCTTTTTGAGCATGACAAGAATGTAAAACATGGCCTTTAGTTATATGACTCTGTGTTTTGCAACATCCATTGCGTGGCTCTGTTAATCACAGACATTGCCGTTTCTGATATAGGTGGGAGCTGTTGTGGTGGGACTTGATCAGTATATTAACTTCTACAAGCTGCAGTAAGCTCCTTATTTCGCAATGATACTTCACTAAAAAGTTATATCATTGAAAACCGAAATATGTGTATGCTGTACTTAATCGTAAGGATATATGGTTTCTTGAATAGCATATAAAAGAAAATATATTTTTTTCTGTCATATGCAAGGTATGGGACTCTATGCATCCGCGAGAATCCGGGATGTCTCTTTATCGCTACAAATCGAGATGCAGTAGGACATCTTACCAATCTACAAGAATGGCCTGGTAACCACATATAGTACACACCTTCGTATTGGCATCCTCGGATCAAAAAACGAAACAAAAATTTGCTATTTTATTTTGCAATACTCAGGCGCAGGCTGTATGGTAGCTGCAATCTGTGGCACCACACAGAGAGAACCAATTGTAGTTGGAAAACCTTCAACCTTTTTGATGGAATTTCTTCTGAAGAAGTTAGTTCGTTATAACCAATTGCGAACTCGCTGAGTTGATCATATAATACCGAAACACGGTTTTGAATAAAATTTACAATGGAATGTGGCAGATTCAACATCCAAACTTCCAGAATGTGTATGGTTGGCGACAGATTAGACACCGATATTTTATTTGGGCAGAAAGCTGGTTGCAAAACTCTCCTTGTTCTTTCAGGTATGTGAAAATTTTCTACAAGTTTTCTGTAATCAGCGAGCCATCGTCTAATTGTTTAATTCTTTCCCCCCTTTGCAGGAGTTACGAGTATGGTCGATCTCAAAGATGACGCGAATCATATTCGGCCAGATTATTACACGGACAAAGTCTCCGATCTAATCAGGTTATTATTTTAAGATGTTGCTGATTGAGAGCTTAGTCTCTTGATGATCTCAGCAGGTTATTAGTTTAAGAGCTTGCCGATTCAGAGCTTGCTCTGCTATGATAAAATACTTTGCCCTGATTTGGACATCCCCTTTATATAACAATACGATACGAGTCTTTGGCTTTTCTGCACAATATATGTAGTTAGAATTGTTCTTGCAATTCGGTCTTCATTATAAGAAAGTACCCAGTAATAGAGTTGGATGCTTCCTCGACATTCCTCTTTCTCTCCATATATATTATATATCTGCTCGATGCGATGATGAGCATTCTCGATTTAAGAAATTTAAGTCCAATATGAAACAAGCTACATTCATCAAATATCTTATTATGATCACAACCATATTATTCCTCATCCTCACCTCCAATGTCGCCGGACGAGGAGGAGGTGGACGAGGAGGAGGTGGACGTGGTGGTGGTGGTGTTCGTTCATATGCTGGGAATAGTTTCAGGCCATCATCAATGGGATGGTTCTTTGCTTTAATACTTACATGGATGTTTGCTTCTCCTCATGTTTAGTTGAGTAAATTTCATTTCATCTTGTATATGTTTGACTCTGTATAATTTGCCTCTCTTCTCCATTGTCAATGCTTCTTCCATTTGATTATAGGATGTAAACTAGAACTTGATTATTAAAGAAAAAGGTGTGCAGAGGGAGGTCGTTGATTCTGTATGTTTATAATAAATAAATATTCCACTTCGATGTGTTTTAAAACTCAATTGGGTGGTATTCCTACTTTTATAATATCGTATACGCGTTCGGAAAAATTTGACACCAAATTTTTTATTTCTAGAAAAAGAGAATCGTATCAGCTTAATGTTGTTGATACAAAGATATACAATCTCCCCTCATACGGGAAAAATTCTGTCAAGTAGTCGAATTTAGGACATCTGTTATATGATATTCCTCACGTAATAATCTCTGTTGCTCCATTGTTGATATCGAAGTCGATCTTAACGAACGTGCTCGAGAAAATTGAACTTACTTTACAAGATTCTCACATACTCGATAAAGGACAGTGGATAAAAGTCCAAAACAGTTCATCTGTGATGTCCAGCCAGCCAATATCTAGCTATAGAAGAAAATAATAACAAAAATTATATATCAATGTGTACACACATGAAATATCATCATCTGACAGAGATACATTACTCTAAATAAACTTGTGATATATGATTTTAACTTCAATTCAGATTAATATCTTTATGAAATAGTCTAAAAAAGGTATTAGGGCATCTCCAACGCCACTGGAAACGCCACTGCAAACGCCATATATGGAGTTGAAAAACCTCCAACGGCACTGGAAACGCCACGCATAGATAGCGGACGCTACAGTAACCCGCGATATATGGCGGATCACTGTTCACACGCTAAAGACTTTCTTTTTCCTGTTTCTTTTATTCTAGTTTTTTTCTTGTTTGTTTAATTGCCTTCGTTGATGAAGTTGCAGACTGAATTTTTGTGTGTGGAGATCCAAGACGACGATTTTGTACCAGAGAATTGGGGAAAAATTCACAAAAATTACCATTATACCCATAAACTTAACCAAAATTGCAAAATGTCCATTATATAATTAGCAGTTGTTGGCACTACAAATTACAATTAGCTATTATTTTCCAAATTTATATCGATTTTTATACTTTTAGAACATTTAATTAGAATAGAATATAGTGCACTTAGATATTGTTAAAACGATTATTATTATATTATTTAGAAATAGTTCCAATAAACATACTTGATTATATGACTAATTTTATTATAATTGTTATTATTATTATTATGTTTTTAAAAGTCTTATCATTTTTTAAATAGTAGAGTATAAATAAATTAACATATGAAGTATATGTTGAAAATAGAGAAAAAGATAGAGGAATGGTTGGAGTTGAAAAACACTGTTTAAACTGTAAATATAAAGAATTGTACTGTTTAAACTCTATATATGGAAGAATGGTTGGAGATGGCCTTAGACCTTCTCCACCCGGACCTTCTCCACTCGGCACGCAAAACGCAAAACGGGTTGAAAAAAGTCCAACTGAGCTGCAATAAAAAATGCATAATGCGTTTAACGGATTTTTTTCTTTTCAACGCATTTATGAGTTTCTACTTTTCATATACCAAAAGCTTTGGTAAAATTAAATTTTAGCCAATCAAATTACTTAATTATTTTGAAGTCCTATTTAGTAAAATGCATTTTTCGCCCAAAAATATTTTTTATTATTTTCAGTCTTATTATTATGATATATTTTTATGAGTTATTATCATTACTATTATTATTACGTTGTTATTATTATTATCATTATTATACTATTATTATTGTTTTATTGTTATTATAATTATGGTTGTTTTTATTAATATTATTATTATCATTTACTATTATTATTCATTATCATTTACTTATTTGCGTGTATTTTTTTAGCTTGTGTATTGTAATTTTTATTTTTAGTAATTATTTATGTTATCTGAGTTTAGGTGTACGTTATATCAATTTATAAAAAAATTATGCATTTTTTCAATCGTACTAAAATAATAGTGTGGTCTAATATGTAATATGACACAATATGTGATAAATATAGAAAAATTGTAAAAGTGACGTGGAAGAGTATATTCTAAGAATATTCTTTTGAGTTTGAGAATGAGTTTATTGGTTTGAGTTGAATTAATGTTTGATGTGACATTTACTGCAAAATTGGTTGAGTTGAATTACTGTTTGATGTGACATTTACCGCAAAATTGGTTTATAAATGGTTTTTCGGTTGGAGATTGCATTAGTAGACTATACTCTTATTAAGTTTTCGATTTGTTTTACTAAAAATGCCCAGCACAAAAGCGACGTGCGTCTCTCTCTCTCTTTTTCTTTTCAGTAGTGTATGGTCTACAAACCGCTTTCCTTGGGCTCGCTGGGATAACACAAAATATCTCTCTAAAACTCGAATTATATACCTCTCTTCTCTTCTTTTTCAATCCGTAATAACATTTTAGTGTATAATCATGAAAGACATGCGGCGCAAAGGAGCAGCGCTGATTATCTTGGTATCCACACTCGCCGCCGTTATCACTGTAGCGACGGCGGTGGGCCACGGCGGAGGAGGCGGCGGACATGGCATAGGAACCGGCGGATTAGGTGGCACGGGCGGTGGAAAAGGCCATCACCGTCGTTCCTCAGCCGTGCCAACGACTGCTCCGTGCACTTCCATCTTGCTGTGCCCTTGGCTTTTATTGTTGTTACTGTTTATTTGAAAAAGTGCTTGTTTGTATTGTAATTTAATGTAATGTCACATTTTCTGATTTTTCATCGTAACTATATATTATGCTTTATTATTATTATTATTACGCTGTTGTTTTGTCTCCAGAATTAATAACATTAGTATAATATGCAACTATATAGTCTTGATCTCTTTCGCAGCAACTTTTATGCAAGTGGCCGACACTTCTCTTTTCATTTTTCCCACAGATTTAATGCTCGACCTAAGTTATACAAATGTGATGCTTGGCCGTTGCCCACATACGAAAGATACATCTATCTAATTAATCAATCATTGAAGTGATTCTGTGTTCAACTTTCAAGGATACATATGTAAAATGCCTATTTGTTATGGGGATGACGTGTTTCAACGTTGTCCACTAGTATGCTCTTTGAGAGTTGGGACATCTTAGTAAGAATATGGAACCTTCCTTTTAAGCTCCCACCCATCCTCTTTACTGTTTTCTTACAAAGCATAGCTTACCAAGTTGAACATATGCCTGAAAACAAAGTCGTATTCTATCTCCTCTTAGCTTCAGCGCTCGCCGCCGTTATGGTGGAGGAATCAGTGGCACGCGGCGGCTCTGGAGGTGGTGCCGTCGCTGCCGGCGGCGGCGGCGGAGGAAGCAGTAATAACGGTGTTGGACCAGGAGGAGGAAATACATACAAGTACAGAAATCGCACGTCTTCTTCTTCGTCACCAATGCCCAGCATACATATCATGGCCCCTCTATCATCCATTCAGTTGATTTTCCTCGTCTTTGCTTCTTACGCCGTTACGCTAATTCTTGCAATAGTTTAGGTTGCAAATTGCAATTTACAACTTGGTGTTTTGAAATACGTATGTATACTTCGTATCATTGTGTGGCTTATATATTAATATACTTGTTCTTGATTGGTGTATTTATGCATGTATTTTTTTTTATTATTGTTTGGAGGCTAGCAGAAAGTCGAATAGAAGTAAGAAAAGTAGGAGAAAAAGGTCAACGCCGAGCAGTCAAGAAATAAAATCACCATTACTACAGTTGATCTATGAAGAACACACGGTAGGACAAATGAACCTCCCATGAGATTAATAACTCAAAAACTATATATAATCCTTACGCTGAGGAGGAAGATGATGACGTGGCTCCTGGGAAGAAGGATCATTTCCACCCGCCTGATAATGATAATGATGATGATGATGATTATGAAAGCCATTCATGGCTGGCAAGTGATAACCCCCAAATAACCCATGGTGATCCCCATGATGATAAGGAAACCCTAGGATCGAGCCTAGCTGGCTATTGTCGATCATCATCCTCTTCACCAGCGGCTCGCCTCTCATCGATGATCCCCTCTCCCCTCCATCGAATTCACGGTACCTAATAAAAATCGTTCGTCGAACACCATATATAGTTAAGGTGGGGAGAATACTTAACGTAAAAAATATGTGAAGAACGACGCATTCTCTTTAAGTTTGTAGGAAGTGTATTATTTTTTTATTATATATATGACATTTCCAAGATCTCATGTCGAGACATTTATTATTATTGAGATGTATAAATTTGATTTAATGGATCACATGACCTTTAGCCCTATGACCAAATGTTTTTCCCCCTAAAACTTAAGCTTATCAAAAGTGTATGATTTTTCAATTTTATATGTTATATCATCAGCACGTCGAGGCTGATTATTATTATCTAGTAGTCATATATGACTGTTAGGGATCGACTCTGATAAGATACGTAAAATGGCAACTTCCCTAAAAGCTTAAACTTGTAAGGATTGTGTCATTTTTATAGTGTAAATATTATATTTCCAACAAATAAACGTCTGTCAAAATATTACCTGTGCAAGTAGATGGTAAGGGGCTCGATGTAGTCGTCGAACCCTAGCTTGCTCATGGCCCATAGTACGTCCTCGGCGGTGATGGTCTTCCTCTGCTCTCGCTGGCAACGCTCGTTTGCCTCGCTCGTCACGAAGCTGATGAACTCAGAGACGCATTCTTGGATTGTCTCCTTTGCGTCGTCTGAGATCTTTGCGTGTGGAGGGAGGATTTTTCTCATGATGCGTATTACGTTTGCAATGGGCATGAATCTGTCTTGCTCCCTCACAAGGCAGTCGCCGGCGGAGGCTTCGTCGGCGTTGGAGGCGGCGGCGGAGAGGTGGTGGTGGTGGTGGCCGGAGAATGGTGGTGGTGGTGGTGGAGGTTGAAGAGCCACTGTAATGTCCGGCGGCGGTGTGGCATGCATACATGAGAGATTGTGAAATAAGGGTTTTTTTTTTTGTTAACGAGGGGTTTTCTTGATTTAATTGAAGGACTGACTACACGGATATATTTGCATTGAACAATTATACGGAAAAAATAAGATGTATAGTGGGATAAGAAAAAATATATCTTAGTTTATTTGTTAAAATCGTTTGATATTCCACGTACAAAGTTGCTACGATGAATGCTTACGACTAGCATATCAACATTTAACTATATATATGTTAACCGTGCTGCATGTCTGACACTTGTTCTTCTTTATTTGTCATCTTCTACTGCAACGAATTTTACAACGAAAAGCAACTCAATGCTGCAAGAAAAACTACACTCAGACCATATTGCATGCACATTACGAAATTCAATCTTCTATTTTTTCTTTTCTAATCCAAGATAAACTTAACAGTAGAACAAGTTAATTGGGATAAGAATGAATGTCCGTAAATGATGAACAAGAAAGATCATCACGTCTTTGCGAAGAAGACAATAAATACTCCATGGGAAATGCATTTTACACGCATATGAACGTTGACATTTGTTCTTCAATTGTATATCGATCTGCGTATCTGTATATATGTGTTTCACCATGTGTTTGACGCACACTCGATAAAAACCAGAAAAAAACCCTAAAATCAGTTTCCTATGTATAAGGCGCAAACTACGAAAATATATGTGATGAAGATTTCGAACAAAACCCTAGTATTTGAAGTAGGAATGCAAATTTAGAAAACCCTTCAAAAGAAAAGAAAGAAAAACATATAGATAGTACTTAACGAATCATTTACCAGAAGCAGTTGGCGTGGCTCTGCGGTGGCCATGAAACCCTCCGCCATTGTTCCCTCCGAGCTCCATTAGGAAGAAAAACACGCACAGACACACAGTAGCTCGCCGATGATTGGTATGTAGTAATAATAATATATATGAAAAATGTACAGCCAGCGTATTTAATCTACTTTAAACATTTATTCTCAACTGACGCAAGTGTCCACATTTATTTATAGAGGCAGGCAACGCCAAAAAAAAAAATACGTAGAGGTTTTTAATTAGGTGAATAGATTTATTATTTAAAGAGTGCTGGCGAGGCTGTACACGTGGCAGTAGGGCGTTGTGAACGAGAGAAGAGCATTCGCCGCTGGCCATTGCACTGCTTATATGCGAAGCAGCAAAGCATTGACCCTCCATAAGACATTTATGTCCACACCAACACACATCAATGTGTGTGTGTGTGTTTTAATGGCTAATATACTCTTTTTATGAAAGGTTTTAGAGTTCCAATTTCAAGTGGGATCAGAAAACGATTAGTCAGATGTTGGGCTCTGTCGAACTTTCTCATTAAATAATGTTTGCATATTTTTGCTTATTTCATGGGAACATGAAACATCCTTGTCCTTTTGTCTTGGCTAGGATGATTATTTAGGTTATGTTGCTTTAATATATTTATTAACTGGGAAAGTAATAAATTTTTAGGTGACGTTGGTCATGCATTATATAATTCATGCCGGAATTATGTAGCAATGGCATTGCTTACTTTTTGCAGATACGGATTTGCATAATGTTAATCAAACACAATCGTTCATCGTCCGTCTATTTTATTTTTCTTTTTGATTTTTGCATAAAATTATTATTCGTACTCAAATACGCGGGGAAAAAAAAATTATTTGCCCGCGTAATTATTCAAATACGACGTTAATTTTGCCGCGTAAAAATTCACATGTAACGAATTCGTTCTCAAATTACAAGCGCAAAAATAAAATTAATTCTCCCGCATAAAGTTATTCAAAAATACGATGTATTCGTGGTAAACTACAACATAAAATATTTTAAGAAATGAAGATAGTTAAAATTATATGATATCTTTCAAACCTCGGATGACAACAAAATCTCAAGTTCACAACTATACCGAGCCATACATAATCACTGGAATATCGTCTTGTAATTACACCGTAATGTAGAATTGAATACAATAATACCGATAAAAACTTCGAATGCAACTATCAATTAAGAACAAGAATAATAACCATACGTCATATTATTTATGATAATACACATATCATACATATAACAGCATTACAACAAGATTCATCCCATGCTCCACAACACAAGCCTACACAACAGAAACTTTATTTTACCAGCGAAGTTACTACATAAAAATCTAAGACGATATCTGATTTATCATTCACCAGACAAAGAGCGCCATGAAAAAGGAGTAAATAAGCACAGACATAGGCACTATCGACATAACAAAAGCTAGCAAAATTGGAGGATCAGGCTTCATATAGTGAGGAAAGACAAGCAAGGCCAACGTGAAAAGCAAAGCCATTAAAATGGTTGCGCAGAGTCTGTGATCATAAGCCATTATTTGCAAGAGATCGGACAAAAGAAAAAAGAGAAGCTCAACCAGGTGAAAGTTGGTATTTAGGGTTTCTTGAGAGAGTGATGCTTGAAAGATGATTAAAATAGTTTTCCCTTGAAAAGGGCCCTTTTCTTTATAGGAGAAAAGGTGGGAATTCGTTGAGTAGGAGCATTAATGTGGGGCTTTCATAGCGATTCGATCGAGACACAACGGCATTAAATGGCTTTTGTTCTTACATGATGAATGAATAAGACAAGTGTGTGCATTTCAGAGGTTTGGATCTTTTCTTCAATCGTCTTTCACTTTGGTTTTTTTGTTTTTTAAATCTTGTGCGTAAATATGTTTCGAAAAGAAAACAGAGAGATACCTTTCTTATGTAATATGTAACGTCTTTTTTGCATAATAGAAGACTGTAGAAGGGATAACAAAGGCAAAGCATCGGATAAAGGATACAATTAGCTAGGTCACGTCCTACGTAAGTGTGTACGTGTATATATACATATAATGTTATTAATAATTCATTGATGAGGGCAGAGATTACTTTTTACGTTACAAAAAGAACTCACAAGCTGTGTCATAAATTAAAGTTGATCAATGTTCTTAATATAAAATTATTACACGCGGTTAAAAGTTGATGTTGGTCTACTCATCCTAAGTTATTTCACTCTTGCTGTCGTGATTTATGTATTTAACTATGATTACGTTATTTATAGTACTTGGGCTATTAGATTCAACAAATTCAAAAGATTATTATATTAAATACTTAAAAGGCCCAAAAGGTACTGGCATAGCCCATAAGTATATCAGGCCAACTAATATCTACTTAAAATTCTACAATTACCTTTGATTATTATATTATTTAATTTGACACAAGTCCATTGACATTCGACTCCCTTTTCTATTTTCCCTGCCGAGTTCCGCTGCTTCTCTTCAAGCATGACTAAATATCTGGATTTTTTTTGTTATTTAGGATTATTTTTGGGTGAAATTTAAAAAAAAAAGTTTAGGGTTTTTAATTTAAAAAAGGGATTGAGTAAAAAAAATCGAAGTGTTTGATTATGATTTTGATCCGCTCGACTGAAATTTTATGTCGAAATGAAGTGTTAATCGATGGGTTCGTGATTGAGCCTGAAATCGACGTTTTCGAGTAGAAATCGATTTATTCGAGTTACTCTCTGGTAGAAAAATGCTATATTCGAGTGGAAAAAAAATCGGAGATGAAAATCGAAAAAATTATTTATTTTTTGAGTTTTTTTTACTCGAAAATAATACTCGAATTTAATATAATTTATTCGAATTTTTCGAATTTTTTTTACTCAAAAAAATCCAATTTAAGTTGGGGTATTTTGGTAACTTTCGGTCCACTCCATTTTGCTTAATAAAAACACGCGACGCTCCTTAGTGTTAAAATAGCCCATATCTTTACACTTAATATAATCTTTCAATTACAGATTCTAATTGCAGAAAAAGTTATATATGGGAAATGCAAATGGAAGGAAAAACAACCCACCCGCCACCACCAAGTCCTGTTAGCTACTCAGTCTCCCTTGAGATTAGAGACCAAGGTATGAATTTATTTTATGTGCCCTTCTTTGGGCTTGCACTTTGTTGAATTGTTAATGAAAAAGGTTTGATCTTTTTCCCCTGAGAAATGGAAAGTTGGAAATTGTACATGTGCTTTAGCAAATAATAATTATGGTGGATCCGAAGACTTGTGGCTGGTTAATTGATTTGATCCAAGAATCATTGAGTCGTGCTCATGCTATTGCTATGTCGTTTTTGCTGTAATAACTGAAACCTTTTTAGCTTTTGGTGGGGCACTTTTTGTAAAAGGCTCTTAGTGATGAATATCTGTTGTTCGTTGTTGTGTAAGGCAAAGATCAGTTTTATAACATCCTTGGACATTACATGGTGAGTATGCGTTCGGTGAAACCATTCTGACGATTGCTCCTCTTAGGATCATCTATTTTCACAATTTCTCCTTTGGTCATTGGTCAATGCAAAAGTGCTATTTGATTCTAGATTGGTGTTTCTCTGTTCTCCAATGAAATCCCATATATCGTTCTCAGTGTCCTTCGCAAACTGTTCATCGGGCTTTAGATTTTACCATGTGTTTGACGAGGTCCGCCATAATGCAAATGTGAAGTGGCCTCAATGAATTCTGCCCCACTTTTTTTTTTTTTTTAAATTGATCTTCAGATGTCAGCAGTTCCTTTAGGAAGATGCAAACTAGCTCGAGCGAAGTAGAAACTCACGAGGATCAAGTTATTCCAACTTTGATCACTTGTAGCTATGGTGGTAAAGCTGTTGAGGGATCATGGGACGATTGGAAATCTGGTTATAATTTTAGCTTATCTGCGTAAATTATGTTTAAGTTGCTTGAAATCTGTTTGAAAATATGTCTCTTTCGTTTTGAATTGGGACAGCTACGACACGGAAAAACCACTACTTTCAAGGAGATTCTGTCGTTCTAGCTGAATTGAAAATACTGTGAAAAGAGCATTGATAAAGCACAGATGGGATTACGATTAATCAGCGTAGATATGTATTACAGTGATTTCCCGATTGTATTATCGTATAGACGCAATATATTACAAAATGTATTACCTGATTGTAAAGTTGGCAGAAAAATTTATTACGTATGTCCAAAAGTGGTTTAGTGGATGTTCGAAATCATAAAGACGTCTTTACCCGAAATCATCGAAGTCCTACACGTGAGCTGTTACACGTGTACGACTAAACTCGGCGTCTCCCGACTATATAATGGGGCCCTTCTTCAAGATCTATTCATCTTCATTGCTGTATCCACTTCTCGAGTGTATTTGAGGTAAGAATCCTTCTTTCTAGTCCTACGATTAAATAAATTTCTTGCGATAGATTTTGAGTTTTCTATTTGCTTCCTTTCGTCTCTGTTCTCCATTTCTGATTCTGTTACGACGTCGATTTTCGCTGATTGATTTCCTCGCAGATCTCTTTACGAAGACCATCAAAACCATGTTGACTCGTTTCTCCCAGCGTGCAGGCGAAGAGGTAAGTTAACCATTAATCGATCTATCGTCTGCTCATTACATAGCCAACGATAAAAAATCCTTCTTGGCCGCTGAAAAGCGTTTTATTTTTCACGACAGAATTCGAAAGAATCAGAAATTCGAGACTCAGACGTTGTCTGGTCGACTGAACCTTGGACTTGCACAAAACGGCTGAAGCACTACCCAGCGTTTTCATGGAGAGACACGAGCATAAAAGTTAGTCCTACCTAACGAATCCCATCTATTAGTCCAAAATCTTTCGATTTTCTCATCATTTTTCAATATCAGGTCCACTCCTTCGTATGGGTACTCAACGAACACAAAGAAGACCGCGTAGGATACATCGAAGACATCTTCGAGGACTCAAACGGTAATAAGATGGTCAAAGTTCGATACTTCCTCTTCCCCGAGGAACTTGAACGCCACCTTCCCGGGCTGGCCCACGAGCCTCGAGAGCTCTTCATAACGCCCTCTCTGCACAAAGTACGAGCCAACTTGATTGATGGTTTAGCTTCCGTTTTAAACCAAGACCACTTCGCCAAGAGCCAACAATATCTCCCCAAGACAAGCGCAGAAAAGGCCTTCCTCTCTTACAGGGAGTACAAGAACGGCGCCGTGGGTCCCTTTTCCCTGAGCGATCTAAATGGATATTCTCTACAGCCCATCCTCAGTTTCGTGGAGCACTACGAAGGGGTAGAGGATAAGAATCCCGAGAGAAGATTAGAGGGCATTTCGTCGGGCGAAAATCCGCCTCATCGAAAGCCTTCTTTTCCTTTGCCCAACGACGACGTCGAGGTTCTCTGCCAGCAAAGCAGCCTAAGAGGTTGTTGGTTCAGGTGCAAAGTATTGCTTGTGAGTTCGACGGGAGAAGAGATCAAAGTTGAAAGCTACGACGTTAAAAATCCCGACAAGCCAGGCGAAAAAATAGAGGTACATTTATTACACGACTGCGCACAAAACGTCGTAATTTTTTTCCCTTTGGCTTTAATCGAAAGGAGTTTATTGCAGGCTTGGATTCCTGTCGGGGCTGCTGAGAGGGATACGCTCGGGATAAGGCTCGAAGGGCGGCCCACCGTAAGGCCATGGCCGCAGTTCGAGCCCTTTGAATTCGACTTTGAGGTTGGGCGGGCGGTCGATGTGTGGTGGCACGACGGCTGGTGGGAAGGCGTTGTGGTCGGGCCGGGCCCGTCGGGGAATCAGCTCATCAGAGTTTACCTTCCATGTATTATATTTGGCTTTGCAGTCTTCTTTATCTTCCTTCTTCTTTGAGGGCTTGGGATATATTTGATTCGATTTATTGATAATTTTGCGACAGGGGAGAAGATATATTTGGAGGCAGAGAAGAAAGATTTGAGGGTTTCGAAGGAGTGGTCCACCGAAGGAGAATGGTGGAGCTTCGAAGTTAATCGTGACGTTCTTTCTTTGATTCCTCCCTCGCCGCCGAGGCTGTCCTTAAATTTGAGCCTCTGATTTCTGAATTAAGAAAGAAGCTGAATAATATATGATGCAAAAAAGTCTTGACATTGTTGTTGTCAATCAATTTCTGCACTGTTATGTACTGCAGACAGGTTTTGCGTTTTGCATTGTTTTTCTGCTTCTTTGCTGTTGAAGAACGCATTTCTTTTAGTTATTGAACGTTTTTATCTATAATGCAATGCATCGAACTCAAACTCGAGTGGCGGTTTTTTATATTTTCGAACCGTAGGGGCATTTTTTATAATTACATCATAATACGAAATAAAATTGGAAGACTGGTGTTAAACTTCCCATGACTTTATTGTGTCATCCATCAACTACACTTGGAAAATAGCATGGACAACATAAATACTAAAAAGAATTTCTTGCCAAGCACAAACACAAAAGAGAAAAATATATATATACGCATAGATGGAGAGACAATCTGATCAGGGGGAGGCTTAAATTTTGATCGCAAACACGCTAAAAGTTAAGAACAAAAGATTTACGTCGGGCTTGAATTTCTCAGCTGTTGTAATCCATATGGTATGATGTATATAAATCAGATTTAACCTGCTATATATATATATATTTTATATATAATATATATATATATATATATATATATATATATATGTAACATGTAGCAGATTGTGCATCTGCATATTGCAGTAATTTTAACCAAGTACATAACCGTCGATTTTCTTACCTATATAGCACGAGCTTTTAAATATAACAAGCTACAGTCAAAGCATATAGTCGATCAACGCCGACAACATAACAAACTTACTTGTTCGACATATAATTTGATAACAATCCGTAGTGGCTCTAAAACCTCATGCATTACATGATTAAGATATATATGTAATAGTCAGCCAAAGTACAACCATTCCCAGAAAAGGGAAAGAAAAAAAAAAGGAAAAATAAAACCCCGCAATCACAAACCATCATCACATCATAAGCTTTTTCTCACAGGCGAAGTGAGGTATCCACATCACAACTAGTAGAGCTCTTCATAATTCTAGTACTTGAATCACAAGGCCACGTTTGTCTCTGATAATCTTGATTAAACCACATCTTTGATATATTCAAATCCATACTATGATTATTCTTGATGGATTGTGAAGAATCTTGCTGTGGCCAGAGTGAGAGTGATAGTTGTGGCTTATTAGGGGAGAGAAATACGATGAATTCAGTGCCTAAAGGTTGATGGGAGTCATAATTATGATTGAAAGGAGGAACGAAGTTGCTGCTGCGAATGTGCCTTTCATGTGATTGGGACATCATTTTTAGCAGATGTTGCTCTTGTCTAAGTTCTTTCACCTTCTGCAGCTGCCTAAACCTCTCTTGTAGTAAAGCAATGGAAGAAACTTTAGTAATAACGCCACCTTTCGAAGAATCAATTTGTTCTCCTTCTACCATTTTATTTACGAATAGATAAGAAAAAACAGTGATGATGAGGGTTTCTATGAGTGTATTGTGCTAGCTATCTTGACTGATATGGAGTTTACGTTGCATGGGTGTATATGCTATATATAGAGAGAGAACCTTGTGTAATAATAGGGCAAGCTACGAAATAATATAATCTTTCTGATCTCTTTACCTTTTTTCTCTTTTCTAATGAGAGAGAGAGAGAGAATCATCAAGAAAGAGGAAAGATCCAAGAAGAAAAGGATGAGAGGCTGATCTCGCTAGCAATAGCGTAGATCAACCAAAGTGGAGTAAAAGAGAGAAGAAAAAAAGTGATGAGAGGGATAGGAAATTTGAAATTAGCACATGGAAGGGTGTGTTTGGAGGAATAATACGTTGGGATATTGCTTTTGTATACATTGCCCACCTCAAAAAGGGAGCCCCCTTATTAAGATGGTTGCCTCTTTTCGTGGGAGCACCTCAACTTTTATTTGAAATATCAAGATATATTATATGTCTCAATTTTCAAAGGATGAGAGTTAGATATTGTATTAATTATAATTAGGATTTTGTATGCTTAAGATGGTTGTTGCCTCTTTGTTTATAATAACTGGTAGACTAATTTGATACTATTATTACAGGAAAAAGACGACTCAATACCCATGATGTTTTCTCATATGTATATACAGACTTGATATATAAATTCAAATGGCGCTGGCCCTTTTGAAGAACCTTTATCATGAAATCTTGTTGATAATAATTTCTTTCTTTGAAAACCCTCGTTTCTTTACTTTTTTCTTGTTATCTTTTAGGGCATTGGACCTTAGTGCTTGGAATCAAAGGCCAAGACAAGAGATTGAGAATAACGACAGGCATTAGAAGTGGGAATAATCAAAGGATGTTATGATTCTTTGATTGAAACTATAATGGTACTATGATATAGATGCTACTAGCATTTTAAAATTGATGTAAAAAGAGTGGAAAAAAAAACATTCCCTCCACCACCTAGATTAGTGGGAAACCAATTATAAAAGCAACAAAACATTCTCTTTCTCTATCAATTCATATTCTTGTCATTTTCTAATTGGAATTAGATGGCATGCGAAGATGAAAGCTGCAGATATATATATATATATATATATATATATATATATATATATATATACATCTTTATGCTGCTTAAATTCCAAATTTAATAAAAAATGGAGAACAAAACGTTTTGCATGTAGCATACTAAAACCCCACCACATCCATCATTATTTCGAAGAATGGGAAGAAATATTCATATATTTTTTTTAAAAAGATCTAGACAACGCGTGCAGTTCTTGATACATTTGCTCCGCACAAAACACCTAAGAATGTGTGTGTACTTTCAAAACTTTGTATGTAAAGAATAGGTAGCGCATCACAAGGGGGTTTTGTCACCAATTAGGTGTTTCCATTGCATTACATTGCATATCGTGGCTATAATAATCTTTGCTTATGAACCATTTATTAGTATATCACTCGAATAATATCTACTCATAATATCAATTTAGTAGATCTCTAGGTGGTCTTCATTCGTATGAAACACGGTTTTTATTTATAAAATATTTCCTTCTCTCATATAATAATGACACGATGGCTTAGGCAGCTCCATATCTCCTCGAGTAATGGCGATCTTATTTTTATTGATTATATTTTATGTTTTGGAACGTTTTCTTCTGTTGACTGCACCGTACATATGTTAGTTGAACTGCTACTCATGTTCGGACAAGGGGAATATTGCTCTATGTTAAGGCTGTTTCAAAAATAAAGTACATTGAGCATGTGGAAAACCTTCAAGAGTTCAGATGAGTTTGATAAATAAGTTTTAATGAAATACACAGACTACAGTTATTTATCAACAAGAAAACATACAAAGATCATTTTTTTTCGACATCATCAAAAAGCTTAAAAAAATCCATCCTAAAACCCTTCGGAGTCATTTACAATCTCAAACAGGGGAAAAAACGAACTAAGTTTCATTAACATAAAAAACAAGATCAGAATTTTACGAGGAACAGCACCAACCTTTCTTATTCTGTGCATCGCCTTCCCTATTTTCGTCGGGTTGCAAGACGACTGTCTTGGCGTTCGACATCCAATTAGGATCTTTTACGTCGAGTTCTTGGGACTGCATCACTTTCCTACTCAAAATATTGTATATCTCCTTCACTACCGTCTGAAAAGCAGAGGCAACGTTCGACGAATCTAATGCAGAAGTTTCGATGAAGAACAGACCTTGCGCCTCGGCCAACGCTTTTCCTTCAGACGTCGTTACCTCTCTAGCATCGTTTAGATCTGATTTGTTGCCCACCAATATCGTTACAACGTTCATGTCCGAGTGAGCTGTACAAAGTTGCAATTAGTACAAGAAAAAAAAAACTGCAGAAGATAATAAATAGGCAAGCAAGTTGGGCATTCTACTTCTCAGATTTCATTCTTTCGTTTTAGCAAGTTCATGGAAATCAAAGGTTTCTCAGCGACATAGCAATAGAGCCCCACAATGGTGAGTGATTATGAGTCTACTCCATAGAGTTCAATTGATGTCAAAACAGAACCCTCAAAGTCAGCAATCCACGGAGTGAAATATGCTAGTCATAGTGAGCATGGTTAATGCAAAATATACATATATATAAAAAGCATCCAAATTTCTTACTCTGAAGTTCATTGAGCCATCGACCAACGCTCTCGAAAGTCAGGCGTCGGCTAATATCGTAGACAAGAAGAGCTCCAACTGCGCCTCGATAATACGCAGAGGTGACGGCCCTAAACCTTTCTTGGCCAGCTGTGTCCCAAATCTGTGCCTTGACTTCCCTCCCATTAATGTCCATTTTCTGTGTCTGAAATTCAACTCCGATTGTTGACTTGGAATTGGGATAAAATTCATCCCTCGCGAATCGAGCTAGCAAGTTGGATTTACCAACAGCTGAATCGCCGATCAATACAATCTTGAAGAGGTAATCTTCGGTTTGCTCCCCATCTGTATATGCCATGTTTCACCCTTTTTTGGCCACAACTATAATACCATATCCTATTTATCTATTGCTAACAAAGTCGAGAACTATGCATATGCTAAGAAGAAATGTTTGTCGCTTAGGTCTCTCTAACGACCAACTTTTCCTCAAACAATTAGCTTCTCTTTCCCTGTTCGCTTTCGGCGTCTCCCTTCCCTCAAAGTCAGACCTGCAACGCAATATCAGGCATGTCACGTATTGTGCATTGAAACTAAATGCGCTAAATTTAACGCGAATCATGTATTTAATTCTGAATTCTATTTTAAAAGGAGATGAAGCGATTAACATCACATATATGCATTGAAAACATAACACAGTCTCCATCGTCTTCATGCCAAATGTGATAACATTATTAAGATGCTGATCAAAAGATCTCGTACAGCATGTTAGACGCATAAACCAACTTCTCAGTCAATCACAAAATACAAAAAGATATCCCAGCAAATGATTAACATAATTCTCCAATCACACTTACATTTCCAAGTGAGTAACAGCAGCCAATGCCAATTGATCAACCATAAACAGAAAGAACAATAGCTCTATCCTATCTGGGAATGAAGAACTGATGGGAAATAATGCCATAAAAATTGACATTGAACAACAGGCACGTTAGTAAAAATTACTATCAAAATGCAGCAGCACTTGAGACAACACATCAAAGTGAAATCGACCGACCCCACAAAATCTTACACACAGAGTATTCATTTATCAAAGAAAACAAAAAGCCACACAAAAGCTATGAAAATTACATAAACCTACCCACTTTCTTGAGATGGAATTAAGAAAAACTTCGTCCCCTGTATATCGTCCCTCCAAAAAAAAACTGAGATCAAAATCAGAATCCTTTCACAATGCAGATCAAACAATTACAAACAAAAGAGATATTACGCCGTTTCCTTCCAAACGTATAGAATAATACATGACTTCGACCTCAACTTCTATGGGTTTAGGAGAGAGACTAGGGTAACGCGTTTCGAAGAAGATTGACGAGAAAAAACGAGATTGTGAAAGAAAGGAGAGCAAGAGAGATGGGAATCAGATTCAATTCAATTCCACAGCTGTTATTTTCTCAAAATGAAAAATAGTAGGAATGGGCCACGATGGGCCGGAAGGTCTGGCCCTTGGTGGGCCAGATATTTCTTAATTGGGCTTCGTTATTTAGAGTGAGGCAGAAAATAGAGAAAATGGAGTGAGCTCAATTAGCAAATAATGAAGGTGTATCTACAGAAAAGTACCTAGTTATATAAAACAGTTGCATGTCAGACCCCCGTTAGAAATTTTTTTATATAAATACCCGTTCGATTGTGTGCACCATTTTTCCAGTCTTGACGTACCTTTTTGTAGTGTATTAAGTACCATGTCATGCGTATATATGGTACCCTCTATATGGTACCTTAATGTGTGTTATATGATGTACGTTTTCTCACTATACTACGTACCATAGTATGTTTCCATATGGTACCTAAATGTGTTCCATGAAGTACTTGCGGCGGAACGTGTAGCAATGTGCAAAATTTTATTCTGACAGGTACCTGCATATAAAAAAATCTGACACGGGCCTGATTTGCGAATTTTTTATATAAATGGGTATTTATGTGTTAAAAACCGTTCAATTTGGTCAATCGGCCAATCAGAATTTTGTCAAATTAATAATTAAACATAAAATAAAAAATAAGAAACCACTCACTACCTTGCATTTATATATTGTCACATTTACCCATCTATATTTAGTAGTTGTTATTTAATATTTAATAAATTTTTATATATTATGAAGCACACACGTATGAGTGTGCAATTTAGACTAGTGATATCTAACGGTCAGAACAGAAGTCAGAATTATCTAAGAATGTATATTTCTTTTAGATCGAGCTATTTCACGTAAATAATTTGATCAGTCAAAACCACAAAATTATACATCAAAATTTTGTTCATGCGACTCGTTCAAATCGAGAGGTCATCTAAAATCAATTGGTGATAGGAGGAGAAAACCTCTAATATATATATATATATATATATACTGGCTCGAAGAGCTTGAATTTTATCCGATGTGGGACAACACCCACTTTCTTATAATCTCAACAAACTGATCAATATCTCGTTCTCAACCACAGTATGAACCAATTTAATAAACTACCATTTTATTAGTTGAACTTAACAACACAACAATCCATACGATAATGCCGATTGCAGAGATGATGAGAGTAAGCAAAGCGAAGGGAAGTCCCGAAGGCCAGAAATCTCCGTCACAGTAGCACATGTTGGGTTTTTTTTTATGATTTATATCGAGTGAAAGAAAGCATATCGTGTGTATTGTAGTCTCTTTGGTAATAGGAAGGCAGTTTTTATTTTATTTGGTTGCTTAACTGTGTAAGGGACAATGATGTAGGCTTTGCTTTTAGCTTTTATTCTCGTATAGTAATATCAGATGCTCGCTGCCTTTGGGTGTTCGATGATGGAGATTTTTTTTATTTGAATCGTTAAGATCCCTCAACTTGTCACTTTAGCTTAAATTTTTCTACTTGTCTTTGATATATCTCTCTCAATGGAAAAAAAAATTACGAGATGATTGAAGAGTCGAACATCACCATGGAAAGACGATGGATTCATGTTTTTGTCTCAATCACGACATGTGAGAACATGAATTCAATATGTAGTAATAAAATCAATAATGTAACTATGATGGGGTGTTATGGTAATTCTGAATTAGATTAGGAATAAATCAATAAATACCGACGAGCGAGTGAAATTGGAAATACTCCTAAACTTCGCCCCAGAACCCAAGAGAGAAAACAAGCATTTGAAATCACAATTAGTAAAACCATCATTTCTATACAGAGAAATCTATATAACTTGGTCTCGATCTGCATTGCTAAGATCTGCATTGCTAATAACTTGGTCATTAATTGCTAGCGATTTTTTATTCACATGTGTTTTTTAACCGAGCGTGCTCCTCGTCCTATATGGTCTTTTTTTTTTTTTCTAACCAAAGTAAACGAAAAAATTAATATGAGCCCTTGCAGTCCAAGGCCGACACGTTTCAGATGTCATAGGGGACGATGGAACTTTATATGGAAAACCTAACTCATGATCGTACTCTCACCTTCAAAGGAAAAAAATAAACTTGCATTAATTTTATAAACCCTTGACTATATTGCCAGGCTGCCAAATACCTATATGAACTATATTCTTACACGCAAGTGACTTGCATTTACGTACAACTGAATCAAGGACGACGCATTAACAGAAGCTAACCTTTAGCCTTTATTACACAACACACAAAGTAGATAGATAATTGTAAAAGAGGTGTCGACGAGCGAGCGGACACAAACTTTGCAATAAGGGATATGTCCGAAAAATCTTACCTTGTGATGATCAACAATGGCGATCAATTCGATTCGATGCTCAACAGTACATCATCATGGAAGACGACGAGCCATCATCATCATCATCGTCGCCATCTCCATTACTATTCTTAGAGTGATCCATAGCACTACTCTTCTTCCTCTTCTTCTTCTTTCTCTTATAAAGTATGCCCCTCGCCTTTGCTTGACTCTCCTTCACTTCCCTTAGATAAACCCTAACTGCCCCGCTGGCAAAAGGGTTATTCTCGGGCAGGCCACCGTTCTCCTCGTAAGCTGCCCTTAGCCTCCCAATTAGGGCATCGAGGCTGCCCCAAGCCTGCCTCAACGGGCAGGTACAAGGCGCTGGTGGCTCGGGATGACCATAGAACACACAACCCTATTGTGAATTAACTAACTAGGGTTTAATTTCAGAATCAAACAACTAACTAGGGTTAGTTTGAATATCCCATTTACCTGAAAGTGAACTTTAGTCTTCCCAAACTGATCCAAATACCTCAGAAACTCCAATACATGGTTGCTATTGCTCTGAGGAAGGGTCAACGGCGGGCGCTGATTCTTCAAGAACTGATTGAATGTGTTCCAATCCCTTCTTTTCTGAGATTCGTAACGGCTCGGGGTTGATGAAGAAGAAGAAGATCCTTCGGCCATCGGAAGTATCGAGTATCTGAAAATTGAGTAGATTTATCTTTTTTGAGTTTTGCTGTGCTGTGTGGCTAAAGGTACGATTTAGGGCAGCAGAAATAGTTCAAGAGCGAAGCTGAGAGCTGAAAGAGATCACATCGAAGTGAGTGAGGAGATGACAAGAGGAGACCATTGAGCTGACATGCAATGGGGGGCCAATACCCTTAATTTATGTTTGTTTTCTCTTCTTTTTCTAGACATGTCATATTGATACTACTTTGGATTATTTTCTATTTCTCAGTATTTCATTCTATGTTATTAGGGTTATTATTATGAATAATTTGATTGTATAGCATGTAAGAGAAATTTACGGATTATTTATATACTAATACTAAAAAACATGTAACGGATTATTTATATACTCATACTCTTTGTGTCAATTATGCGTCGTCTAGGTGTTTCCAGTTACTTAATATCGGTAATTGATCGTGGGCTTTGTCAAATAATTACTACTATTATATTACCTCTATAGAATGACACTTTAATCAATAAATGTCAATAATACGACAAGATGAGATCTTCACTAATATCTAAATGGCAGTGACTGCCATTATATTAGCGACATTTATGGACTACTGATGAATTAGTACTATTGTAAGTACCTATTTTTTATTACTGAAGTAAACTTTTGAAAAATTGACTATATGCTATTTATTTTTCCTTTTCTTTGACGGACTTCATATCGCAAGTAGGGAAAATGCGACAAAACTTTAGTGTGATGAGCTGGATTGAATGTAACTTAGTTCAATGACCAATTATTGGACCTTGCTGCTCATGGTTTAATGCAGTTTCAAAATGAATATTTGAAATTACATTTCTCACATCGTATGAAATTATCATAACAGTAATATTTAGAAACTTTCGAATGAACAATATGTGATATAAATCCAAAGTAAAGGGGACAATGAAACACAACTTAACCCTAATGTTATTGGTGACTAGGGTGATAAATAAACATAAATCTAAATTGACCTCAACTTTAACTGTCGGGTTTTTTTTCTATTAAATCTACATAAATTGTCGAACTAAAGGGCTACAGTTAAGCTCGATTATAAGAAATTATGATAAAAGAAAAAAGTTAGAATGTACACTGTTTTTAAATTTTGATGACATTGACTGCCATGAATAGAATTTGAATCTACTAGCTGGTGTGGTAATATGTCGTTTTATGATGGAATTGGAATATTATATCAAAATTATCAAAAGTAGACCAACCACCATTTGGGAGCTACAATGTCACCTTTGGTGAAGTATGATCACGGGGATATAACTTGGTACATACATAGCTACAAAAAACCAAATTCGCATTTCATAATAATACAAGATGAAAGTAGTTGTTTGCTACTAGAGTTTTTGAACACGCACACACACACACACAAATCACATACCCACAATACACGTACAGATATAATTATGAATTTTAGAAAATGATTATTGTATTATCACTTTCGCTTCTTGATTGTGATGTAGTGTAGCTATCAAATAAGGCGACAAGAAGTTACCATTAATAGGCATGTGATATGTACCATTCTTTGTCTCTCGATCTTTTTATTTTTCTTATATATATAGAGATATAATATGGTGCTCACCTACCGTGAACAACCACCGTGAGCACCATAAGCAAATCTCTTAGGTTTTTGCGTTTTTCGATTTGCAACGCCGCCAAAACCTCTGTAGACCCTCTCATATCAATTGTTAACCTAAATCAGGCTCTCCAACCCGTAAATTTTTGAGAAAATCATCACATCGGTACGTCGTCCACATGTGAATAATAAATAATGAATTTTCTTAGAAATTAACAGGTTGGAGAGGTTGATTTAGGTTAGCAATGGATATGAGAGGGTCTACGGAGGTCTGGACGGCATTGCAAATCGAAAAAACGCAAAAACCTGATAGATTTGCTTATGGTGCTCAAGGTGGTTGCTCACAGTAGGTGGACACCATAGCAAATCTCTCTATATATATATATATATATATATATATATATATATTGCAAGTAATGATAGATGGAAATAATCTTCGAGTAAAAAGGGAAGACTTGATTTGGGTCATTGCTTGTATTTCAGCCCAAATATTAGCCCATTTAGTCGTATCGGCCTTTTGGCTGATGGGTATTTATTTTTGTCTGCTCAACTTTTAATTTGATTTTATATTTCCATTAGCAGAGAAAAAGTATATATATATATATATATATATATATTTTATAATGGAGGATTTGCCAAGTCGAACTCGATTCATCCTACAGGTTGTAAACAATAAATGCACTTTATCGAATACACTTCGTTATCTGAATATATTCAAGATAACCTATTCCCAAATCCCAAACAACCCTTCGTTTATATAGAAGTAAAAAATAAACTAAAAGAAATAAATGAAAACCTCGGAATTCTCTAGTTGTGTAGGGTTGGTACCGTGCTTCTTGTTCTTACTCGTCTCCATCTTAACTGCAATCTATTTATTAGAAAAAAGAGAGAGAAAAAATTCGGATATTATTTTTATTTTTCAGAAAAAAATAGAACAGCAACAGAAACAGATCAGCACTGCTACGAACTATTGTGCAGTGATATGCCTCCGACCATGGCCTCTGAAAATTTGACAAATTCGCGACCCGAAGAGCTCAAGCTCTTAGCAAACGAAGCGTTCAAAGGTATTTTCTTTATCGTTTATGTGATTGCAGTGTAGTTGGGACTGATTGTGGGGGGTTTGAGCTACCTGGGGTTTATGTAATGTGCCGCGCTGGTGAATAATCTGCTTTCAATTCGTGGTTTTTTCGTTCAGCTCATAAATATTCCCAGGCTATTGATTTATACACGCAAGCGATAGAACTGAATAAGGATAATTCGGTTTACTGGGCTAACCGTGCGTTTGCGCATACGAAACTAGAGGAGTACGGAAGTGCCATACAGGATGCTACGAAAGCTATTGAGATTGACCCCAAATATTCCAAGGTGAGAGTTAAATGTTTGATTTCGTTTCCTTTTTTTTTTTCTTTTTGATATATGAATTACGTTTTGCTTTGCAATACAGGGTTATTATAGGCGTGGTGCAGCGTATTTGGCCATGGGGAAGTTCAAAGATGCTCTCAAGGATTTGCAGCAGGTGAGATTTGCTGACTATTGTCGGGTTCTGCTACGCTTTGTCGATGACTTTATTGCTGTTCTTTTCAGGTCAATGATTCTGTGATCGTTGTCTTTTTTTTTTGCTATTTTCCGCATTTGCTTCGTTATCTAAATGTTACACATTGTGTCCCTTTCTGATCAAGGTCAAAAGAATTTGTCCGAATGACCCCGATGCTACCAAGAAATTAAAGGAATGCGAGAAAGCTGTGATGAAGCTAAAATTTGAAGATGCTATATCTGTACCTGAATCTGAAAGGCGTTCGGTTGCTGATACTATTGATTATCACACTATAGGTACACTTACCCATTATAATATAACATTTTCTGGATTTATATTGACTATTTATTGGATGTGAATGTCGCCTACTTCTATCTGAAGCTCTTTCCTGCCTTAGAATCAAAATTTTCGATTTCTTTTTATTTCTGAGTGATTCTGAAATGGGAATAGGGCTTATGTCTGAGAGCTGACTTTTCAATTCCAGAGGTAGAGCCACAATATAATGGTGCAAGAATAGAGGGTGATACCATACCATTGGAATTTGTGAAGCAAATGATGGACGATTTCAAGAACCAGAAGGTTTTGCATAAACGGTACGTGATCCTTACTTTGCTTTGAATAAAATCTCTTTCTCAGCTGCGGGCGGCCTTACCCTTACGAACCCTACTTTCTTGCCTTCCAACTTCAGGGAGAGTAGTGACAGGAAAGTGTATTGCACTGAGATCTATCCTTCGCTTTAGTCATTCCCGAACTCCAACTATCTAATTAACGAAGAAATCGAAAAATATTAACATCATTCTATTATGGCGTAGGACCTGTTGGACTTTAGCTTAACCACGTTTTCTGAGTCTATGTTTCTTTGTAAAAGATATGCATA
Organism: Craterostigma plantagineum; assembly: GCA_027422505.1. Taxonomy (NCBI): domain Eukaryota; kingdom Viridiplantae; phylum Streptophyta; class Magnoliopsida; order Lamiales; family Linderniaceae; genus Craterostigma; species Craterostigma plantagineum. The sequence goes on along the minus strand of JAPQWV010000043.1, from coordinate 4,022,045 downwards.
CCAGATTGTGCTGCAAATAAGAGATTTGCTTCGGGAATTGCCATCTCTTGTCGACATTAATGTTGCTGAAGGGAAGCATTTCACTGTGTGTGGTGATGTACATGGTCAGGTAATATGGTTTTCTTCACTTGTTAGATGACGACTCCATCATCAACTTCACTCAAATTTTTGCATCTGTCACATAATTTGAAGTGCATAACTGATAACTTTTGTCGGTATGTTGTGGCTTACTCTTTTTTGTTTGTGTGTGTTTGTTGAAGTTCTACGATTTGATGAATATATTTGAGCTCAATGGACTTCCATCAGAAGACAATCCGTATCTGTTCAATGGAGATTTCGTAGACAGAGGTTCCTTTTCGGTCGAAGTCATACTGACACTGTTTGCCTTCAAGTGCATGTCTCCATCAGGTTCGAAGCATGTGCTTTCATTTTCTTTTTTTCAGTCCACTTCTATCTTTTTTTTTGTCCTCCATCAAGTTTCTGAACGAGTCAATTGATTTTTGATTGGTGACGAGTTATTGGAAAGTTCTATTTCTGGCTCACGCAAATCTTGGAGAGTCTTGATACTTTTCCTGATTAAGTTTTCATTGCTGTTTACTACAACATTTGTTGTTGGAAAAGATGAGGTTTCAGATTACTTTGTATTGTTAATTAATCCAAAAAAAAAAGAAACATTGCACCAGTTCCCTCAACATCGCAACCTTTTAATATTGGTTCTCATATTTTATATCCATTTATCTTTTACTCAGCTATATACCTTTCTCGGGGAAACCACGAAAGCAAGAGCATGAACAAGATATACGGTTTCGAGGGGGAGGTCAGGTCCAAACTAAGCGACACTTTCGTGGAACTATTTGCTGAGGTGTTCTGTTGTCTGCCTCTGGCCCATGTCATAAATGGGAAAATTTTCGTAGTCCACGGAGGCCTTTTCAGCGTTGATGGTGTGAAGCTTTCTGACATAAGAGCCATCGATCGGTTTTGCGAGCCCCCTGAGGAGGGTACTGCCTATACCTTCCTTTTTCTTGGTTCCTTTCAGCTATAATCTCTTTTTGGCATCTGTACTTCCAACTCTCTCATTATTTCTATCAGTTAATACGTTCTCTCGTGAAGGTATCATTCATCACTCTCCTTTGAGGATAATCTCTAGTTTTTGCATATGATTTTTTTTCAGGGTTGATGTGTGAACTGCTGTGGAGTGATCCACAGCCTCTGCCCGGGAGGGGACCAAGCAAGCGTGGCGTTGGCCTTTCCTTCGGTGCTGATGTCACCAAGAAGTTCTTAGAGGAAAACAACCTAGGTAACACAAAAACGCCTTAGTCGTCTTCCATATTACAATCGAATTATCATTTTTACTGAATATTTCCAACGTTATTTATCTATGTTCGCACAGAATTGGTCGTGAGGTCCCATGAAGTTAAGGATGAAGGATATGAGATCGAGCACGGTGGTAAACTCATCACGGTTTTTTCTGCTCCAAACTATTGCGACCAGGTATTTAAGTCCATAGGCTTTTTAAGCCACAACTTGTGAAACATTTTCTTGTTGAATATGTTGTTAACGGGGATTAATTTCGTGCATTTGCTTTACTCGAAAATAGATGGGTAACAAGGGTGCTTTTATTCGATTCGAAGCCCCCGACATGAAGCCAAATATCGTGACATTTTCGTCGGTGGTAATTTTCTTTCTACCCTAGCCAAGGAATTTACTTTATCTCTTCCTTTTGCAAGCATTGATTTGATTACTTTCTTGCTTTGCAGCCACACCCTGATGTGAAGCCCATGGCCTATGCAAGCAACTTCTTAAGAATGTTCTCCTAATAATCGAATTGAGTTTTCCGCTTTTGGCTTCGACATTCTGCGACGATGAGCGCGACGCCACAAATGGCTTTGGTTGGGTTTTTTATTTTTAATTTATAAATGATGTGCGTCACTCATTTTCTTTTTGCTGTGTTATTTAACTGGAAAATTAGAATCTTGAAGAAACTTGAATATCCAATCGCATTTCCTTTGTTATATTGTCTTATACTGCCTTTTTTTTCCTTTTCTTTTTGGCTTTATTAAATTTTACGTTATGTTTGCAAGTATAGTAATACCATTATTGTCATATGGGGTTGCACTTCAACAGTTTCTTTTCTTCTTCTTGGAGGGAAGGAAAGGAAGCATGGCTTCGTCGTCTTTCATCAAGAGATATACCTTACGTGCATATTATATTAACATTTCCCGAACCTCAAAAGGTTAATATAAGAAGTCATTTCATTCGACGAAAAGCAACATTCTCAACAACGTAAGCTTCCATTTACACATATATTATTTGAGGAAATAAAAGTTCCAAAAAGAAAAAAAAGGTCGTTAATAGGACTCATCAAACATGGGTGTTCTTGGAAGCTTTGCGAGAAATATCGATGCATTAATCGGGTACTCTTCCATTTTTTTTTTTATTTCTGCACACAGATTACTCTTGAATTAATAAAATACTTTTCAATGTTTTGTATCTTTTCGTTTTTTTTATATGTGCATTTCAGACCTGGAGTGATGCTTCTCTATCCCCTGTAAGCCATCTTCTCATTTCTAATCATCGCCCCATGAATTTGTTGGACTATATCAATACTTACACAGCGAAAAAAAATGGTTTTCTTCGGTTTGGATTGAAATAAAAACGTTCAGATATGCATCGATGCTGGCGATCGAAAGCCCCTCGACCTTAGACGATCAACAATGGCTGACATATTGGGTTCTCTACTCTTTCATTACTCTTTTCGAGCTTTCCACTTGGAAAATCCTTCAATGGTAGGCACCATAACACAAAACAAAAAAATAACCATTATTCACTTTTTCCTGTATTCTTATTATACATAAATATGTATACGTACAAATACTATACAGGCTACCCTTTTGGCCATACCTGAAGCTGATATTCTGTGCATGGCTGGTGCTTCCCATGTTCAATGGTGCTGCTTACATATACGAAAACTACGTAAGAAAATACGTAAAGCTCGGGAATTACGTGAGCCCTTATCATCCCGAGGGTCAACGAAGGGTTCTTCAGATGATGAGCCTAGATGCCCGTAAATCTGTTGAGAGCTACATCGAAAGATATGGCCCCGAAGCTTTCGATAGGGTGGTCAAAGCGGTAAGACATTAGAAGACCCCTTCGTTCATTCGTCTCTCTTGCTTAGCTTAATATTCAGGCTTGGTTTTTCTAAGTTGAAAAAAGGTGTCTTTTTTGTGTTATTGCAGGCTGAGAAAGAAGCAAGGAAACATTGGACACAGAAAACATAACTTCACTATTACAATTGATCATTTGATTGACACTCCATGTCTTTCTTCACTGTGTGTTTCTTATGATATGTATAATTTATTTGTATGATTTCATAGTTGTAGATATAAGAGATGCTGGTGGCTATACAATTAAATGTCGAAATTTGTTATTTGGCTAGCGGGCCTATACTCATGGGCACACTTAAGAGGAGAGTTGACTCGTAAAAGTTGATCTGATTCCATTCTAAATTAATTGGTGATAGGTGGAGTAGTCCACCAACTTGTAAACTACTCAATCTCTTCTCAATTATCCGACGTGGATGTGTCATCTATTATGGTTCTATATATTTCATCGATTGCATTTGGCTGTTGCCGAAGGAAAATCGAGAACATAGTAAACAATTCTAATTCGCTCACTTAAATCTATTTTTCTTAGCGTGGCGCCCTCTACTCTGACCGTTGGCGCTAGAGTGGTAATGACATGTGTTGTTGACTATAAAGTATTAATCGATGCGCAATTTTTGAATGTTACGCGGATAGTGCACGTTATTCGCGCTATAGCTCATCCACAACATCAACGAAAAAATGTGAAAAAACGGAAAGAAACGAAAGACAAATTAGAGCAAATGCCGCACGGAATGGAGTCTTCAGATCGTCTCTTATTCTTCTTCTCCGTTGTTGTAGCCATCCAAAGTGGTCGGCATCAACAATTAAAGAGCTTCGACGTTCGAAGCTATGGTGCTGTCGGAACGACAGAAATGACAGCACTAAGGCGCGTTTGATGCTACACAACGTTAAGCATATTTAACGCGTGCCAATTTAAGTGATTCAATTATCTCAAATATTTATGCATTATGTTTATTGTTTCCACCAATTTCATTTTACGAAATAGGATTTTGAAAAGGCATGGAAGCACACTTCGTGCAGAGGAAAGTACAATTTGCGCTCAATTTTTAATCGACGGCCCGTGTAAGGGACCTTTTGGTTTTGTAATCGTCGAAAAGGGTTTAGCGCAAAGCAGCAGAGCGAAGCCATGCAAGGACGTCAAGCTCAGAGATATTACCTTGGTCTATCATGGACAAAAATGCATTAAGAAGAAGGCCAAAGCTCTGGACTACTATTAAGAAGGATATATATTAATAATAATAAAAAAAATGCATAACAAAAGTCTCTAATATTTTCCGAAATTTTAAACGAAATATTTCATATACTCTATTTCAAGCAATCTCATAAGCCATAGCCATTATTCAAACATAATATAATTTTGACTTGGAGCACTGAATTTCAATCCAATTAATAGGGATCTGGTTAAACATTTCTTATATAATAAAGTAAATCAACAAATTATAGTACATGGCAATATGTTGATGTCACATATTCCCTAGTATTATCCAATAACAGCAATCAAATGACAGCAATCCAATATCATCAATGATGACCACTACAACATACAAATTGAATTCATGTGCCTATTATAAACGAGACTAACTCATCAATGTAAGCACGCAAAAACAAATAGTTAAGTCAAAAGATAATCTGAGAAATTAAAGCAATGGCAATGAAATGGAGTGTTGTTTTCTCTCTAATACTTTTCTTATTGTCCGTTGTTTTGGCCGTCCCAAGTGGTCATCGGCATCAACCGTTAATGAGCTTCGATGTTCGAAGCTATAGTGTTGTTCCCAAACGGCAGAAATGACTGCACTAAGAGCATCTCCAACCGATAAACTCAATCGCAAACTCAAACGCATTCTCAAACTTAAAAATGCAGTAGTTTTTCTCCAACCGATAAACCCATTTAAATACTCCCAAGACTATTTTTGAATATTACTTCTAGACCAACTTTTACAGCTTTTCAGTATTACCCACATATTTTATAACTTAGAAAATTAATATTTTAATAACATATTACATCTAAATAAATAAAAAATTATTGATTGTAAATTTTATAGTTTGAAAAGACTTACTAATTACTTTTTATATGTATTTTATTATTTATTTATTTTTTTGTAAGGATATTTTAACTATTAAAACAAATAAATGGATTCTAAATGAAATTTCTAAATTTGGAACGCATATTATGCGTTGAAATGCATCTATGCATTTATGAAGGAGAGAGTAAAACGGATTTCTTTTTCGATTCGGTTGGAGTGATCCTATAAATTTTTTTGGGATTTGCAGTATGAGACCATCTCCAACAGCCAACTGCAAATGTAAACGCATTTTGCAGTAACAACCATAATTTGCAGTAATTATTCTCCAACAGTCAACTGCAAACGCAAACGCAAAAGAATATTCCTGTAATATCCTCTTTCATGCCAATTTTTTTTATAACTTTTCAATATCACCCCTATATTTAATTGCTCTACAAATTAACCACAATTTTCTTTTTAACTTTGAGTTAGAAAAAGCAAATCATTATTGGTCCAAACAATATTTAATTATATATTTGTGGTCAAAACAATATATAATTATATTACATATAAAAAATATAAAGAATAAATAATAATATAGAAAAATAATTATTATTAAAACAAGTGTCACGGTTAAAATAACTATTTATTATGTCAATTTATAACCGTCATGATTAGTATACAATTTTCAAATTCTTTAATATATTTTTATTTATTTTATATTTTATTATTTAATATTTTGATACAAGTAAATGACTTATTTGCAATTTTAAAACATCAAACGCATTTTGCGTTCGTGCGCTCGAAACAGGAGAGATAAAGCAGAAAACGCATTTTGCGTTTGCGTACTGTTGCAGCAGTGTTACTGCATATTTGCGTTTGCGTTTTGTAGCACTATTAAATATATAATTCTAAGGGATTTACAATGATTGACTCAGCTAGGAGCACATTCTGTAGCCAAACACCAATCGTGTTCGATTAGCATTGTTAAGAAGGCCATAATATCAAAGGTTAGAAGCATCAGGATCAGTTTAAAAAGTATATGCCATCTGTTTGGGCTATTCACTTGAAATTGAGGCTTAAGTACCCATTCAAGGAGACATATCATAGTCACCCTTAAGTAAATGAGGTAGAAACAATGAACAAAGATAGCAACAGTGAACAGAGATGGAAACAATTCGAAAACCATCGTACAAAAAAATCATACAAGAACCTGACATTAGGACAAGAATACGCGAGATTCAGTGAGCTGAAACTCTCACCTTGTCGGAGAAAGGCATGTTGCGACTGTAAACTTTATAACACTGAACCGTAACGCTCCATTAGCGCCAATAAGAAGATGATAGCCGTAATATATAACTTAAGGAACGAACAACGTACGTAGTTATGCTGCCTATGAGACACATTGAGATTTACAAAGAGCTTATCGTTTTAATATTTTGTTTATAAATATATAACTCAAAGTATGGACTACAATATAAAACTAATTTTCATATCTGTAATAAACATCCATGCCCAACGTATATAAGACATTTTGAAAATTAGACAACGGACTAGACGTTGCTTATTATTGTTTTTAAAATTTATTCTTCGACTCATAAGTTACAACGTATCGATTTCTCATTGATAACCTTATGTAATAAATATGCTAAAAAATGTATAAAAAACATTTTAATGATTATACGAAGATGTAGACGCTTCTTATGATTTCAATGTATATTTTGATCTAATTATTGTTTCTTCATTAGTTACAATATGCAAGTTATTATCAGATATATAATAAACATATTATCTAAAACGCATATAAGAAATCTTTACGATTTTACCACGTACCTAATCCTTTGTATTATTTTGTTCAAGCATTATTCAACCCCCCAAGCACAACTTCTAGTTCCCTTGCTGTTAGTCGCAGAAGTAGACGAAATCGCATGGCAAAAATCGAAGATATAATGCGATGACGAGCGGATCAATGAACTGAAGGAATGTAACCAACTCTTGGAAAGCCAACTGAAAATGTGTTCAAACATCGCATCGTCGTTTTGTATATGGGAATTCGCTGCAATTTTGTAACCAACTGCGAGCTCGCATGAGGCAGAAATTTGGATCGGGCCTAAAGTCGTGCTGGCCCGAATTCCTGGGGGTTTGTCCGAGCCCGTGTTACAGTGGGTCAGACCAGCTCGGCACGAGCACATGGAGCTTATTTTTTAAAAATTTTAAGATAAACTTTTAAAAAATTCATTTAAATGTTATCATTATTTATAATTTATACCGAGTATTATTAAATCATAACAAAATTATATAATTGTAAATGATTTACATCCATAAACACCTAAGAAACATATTTTTTTTCTTATAAAGTTGAATTTTTCAAAATTGTAAAATATATACATATATATATGTACATAAAGCCGGAGTAAAATCGATTTATGAACAATTCAATCAAATAAAATGTGTTCGGATATTAAAAGAAAATTGTAAAATGGGATGTGGGTGTAAATGAGACGAGCTCGGCTAAGCTCGAGCCCTTACAGTTGTTTTCGTAGGGATTCTCACGGTTCGGTCGCGGTGGACTTGGATACGGATGACACGCAGACATGTGCGTGTTGCAGCGTCCCCGACAAAAATGTTCGTAGTCACGATGAGTTTCCCGGACGGTGGTAGTTCAGGCCACGACATGGCGTAGTTATAGCTAGTAGTAGTATAGTATCTTATCGGTTTTTACGTTGAAGACATTTTATTTTTATGTACTCGACATTGTAGACGTCTTTATTTTTAGTCGGTAAAGTCGCATGTATTCTACATTTGACGCTTTACCGATTAGTATGTGTAGTTAACAGCGCTGTTTTTTGTAGTGGATTATTTTATAGCTTTTGAATTACGGACATCGCTTCTTTATAGCCATCAGGGCCTATAGTTTCCATGTATCGCCAAGGATTAGATACACTCCGTCCGACAAATGCAAAAATCCGTAACCCGCAAAGACTACCGCGAGTGCGTTGGGCAGTAGAGAAGAAGAGGCGCGAACATCATCATGATGGACCTTAGCACTTCACAAGTAATAATTCTGAGCGCATAGAGATACAAATTATAAGAATTCCACAGCTGACTCCTTGTGAAAGGAATGCCGTAACTCGATATCCAAACTGCAAAGCATTCGTAACTACGACCTGAATGGAAATACCTATGCAGATTTTAACGAGGATTCTAGAGAATAGTCCGACGCGCAAGAACCCCAAAAGAGAAGTAAACCGCCCATAATCACTTTGGTGGGTGCGCGGAAGCGAAATATTGTGACAGTGTATGCAAGAGATAAATGCGATTACGACGTACACATAATCGGACATAGCCATGGGATTATTGTAGTTCAAGGCAATGGAGAGCTTATTTGGAATCAATAATTTTTCCTCTAGTGAAGACATAGATAGCAAACCACCAGCATACAAATATAAAATTCGGGTAAATAATAATTCGGAACAAAAAAACAACATATATTAATAATAATCTATAATATTATATAATTGGTGAGGGTGGATAAAACTGCTCCAATTTGGTCTGTAAATTATTTGCAATTTAGTTCCTCATTTATAATTTAATTAATTAAGTCATTTTTATATCACTTATAATTTTTTTATTACCGTACTTATGCCTATAAAACTAAGTTTCTTTTTATATATTTAAAATTTATATTTCATACAGTGATTTAAAATTTAAAATAAGTTCAATATAATTATATAGTTTAAGCTGTGCAAGAAATTACTAGTAATAATATGACATGTGATTCCAACGTCCGATCCCATCCAAAATCCCAACGAACCAAGCGTATACTGATGTCATTGAATTTTTCCATCCACACCACGGACAAGTCCTAGGAATGTATTTCCACGGTTTAGGAATTGTTCTATGTGATCATCATCGTCACTATCCATTGTTTGCTTTGCTTCTTTCGTAAATCTGATCTGCGAATGAATTTTATACTGAATTTGGAGTGTCGAATAATAAGATCTGAGTAAGTCCACCGAGTTTTTAAGATTTTGTAGTTTCAGCAGTAAATTAAAGATCCCTTACTTTACTATACGGATTCTTCTTTTTTTCCTTTTCTTTGTAAGTGAAATAATCGGCTAATATTTTTGTTGTTGTAGATATTTTTGTTTGAAAAAAAAAATGCTGTTTACAAACCTAATTTCTGATGATTGTGCTATACTATACTATAAAAGCTTCTTGCCGCATATCGGAACTAATACAAGATGCTATTTAACCAAACCTAATTTTTTTATGATTGTGCGACTATTCAAATACCTAAAAGCTTTCTTACCGCCTATTGGCAACTATAATATAGAAACCTAGCTAATATTCACATTCTCTTTGAATAAAAGATGCTATTTACCAAACCTAATTTCTGATGATCGTGCGACTATTCAAAATTTAAAAGCTTTCTTACCGCGCGCTTATGGCAGCTATAATATACAAACCCTAGCTACTATTCACGTCCTCGAATAAAATAATACTATTTACAAACCTAATTTCTGCTGATTGTGCTACTATTCGAATAATTTAAAGCTTTCTTTACCGCTTATGGGAACTAATAATATACAAACCTAATTAATGATTATAGTAATAAATCAATAAATTGATATATAATTTTCATGACTTCGAAATTTCGAACTTATTTTGATCAGATACTATAAATTAGATAACTTGAATTTTGGTGTCCTTAAATTTTTTCTTAGAGTGAATAGGTGTTGTGGGCAATAAAACAATAATTGCGCATTTTGTAAATATTACTTAATAGTGTTCGCTTCGCTCTAACGAACGCGTTATTAGTTATTCATAAAACGTTCGCTTTAACGGGTCGCTTTAACCTTATTTTAGATATTTCTCAACACACGTGAAATTATATTTTATAAACAGAATAGATTTTTGTTTTTTGCCTCAAAATATATACATGATCTTCATGGTTTGAACCACGAGGTTATATCTTCATAATTCAAACACAAAAATTACATAAGACAAGTCTCTAGTATTTTCCAAATTTTCAAATGAAATATTTCATATGCAACTATCACATGCAATCTCATATGCCATATCAATTTGCTCGATCACGATATCATTTGACTTGGTGAACTGAATTCATCAATCAATAGGGAAAATTTTTGTTCTGGTCAAACATTTTTGATATAATAAAGCAAATCAATAAAACATATTAAGTGGCAGTATATTGCTATCACATTATTCCCTAATAGAATCCAGTAATAGCAATCCAATATCATCAATGATGACCAACACAACACACCACAAATTGAAGGTGTGTACCAATATATAAACCAGCCTTACTCATCAATGTAAAGCACGCAAGAAAAATAATAAGAAGAAGAAAAGATAAATATAAGAAAAATTAAAGCAATGGCCACAAAAAGGAGTGTTGTTTTCGCTCTCATCTTTTTCTTCTTCTCTATTAATGCGGCCGTCCGAGGTGGTCATCGGCATCATCCATTAAAGAGCTTCGACGTTCGAAGCTATGGTGCTGTCAGAAACGGCAGAAATGACTGCACTAAGGTGTGTTTGCTGCCATACCATATGCACACGAATTAAATATGTACTTTAAATTTTCTTACAACATTTCTACATGTGTATTTATTATTTAATAAAACAAGAATTTTACCAATTTTATTTTTCGAAATAGGCTTTTGAAAAAACATGGAACGCCTCGTGCGGGTACACAGGGGGCAGACGAAAGATGTTGATCCCTATAGGAAACTATAATTTGGGATCAATCATCTTCAAAGGCCCGTGTAGAGGCCCGTTGGATTTCGTGATCGACGGAAGGATTAGCGCCAGCGCCAACACCCTTTTCGAAGAGGGGTGGATCCATTTTCGGTACGTCAACGGTCTCACGATCAGAGGCGGCGGAGTACTGGACGGCCAAGGCGCCGTGGCGTGGCGTTCCAACGATTGTATCACCAATCGCAACTGCAAACATCGCCCGACGGTAAGTAATTATATGCGGAATTTAGTGCGCTTTATATGCGGAATTCAAGGCGGAAAAGGGAACAAAAATGTTATAATGCGCATGAATTTTCTTTGCTTTTTCCGCCTCGAAGGCCGCGTACCAAACGCACCCTAAAAATCTAAGAGTCTGATCCGATTTTACTAATCATTGTTAATGCGTATGCGCCGATAATGCAGACGCTTAATCTCGACTTCGTGAACGACTCGACCGTCCGAGGCCTTCATTCACTAAACCCTAAGGCAACCCACGTCAGCCTCTTCAAGTGCTACAACGTGGAGCTCGTCGGCCTCAACCTCACGGCTCCGGCGAAATCACCCAACACGGACGGCGTGCGCATCGGCTTCTCAAAGGGAATCCGCGTCGCGAATTCCATCATAAGCACGGGCGACGACTGCATCTCGATGGTCACGGGGAGCGAAAACGTAAGCCTGGAGGGCCTGACATGCGGGCCGGGCCACGGGATAAGCGTAGGCAGCCTCGGGAAGGACGTGAAGCCCGTGAGCGGGATAAGCGTCAAGAACTGCACGTTCTTGGGGACGGATAACGGGGTGAGGATCAAGACGTGGGCCGCCTCGAACGACAGCGTGGCGTCTGGGATTTCGTTCGAAGATATCGTTATGGTGGGAGCGAATAATCCCATCATAATCGATCAGTCGTATTGTCCCGGTCATGATTGTCGCAAGGTATGTAATTTCATCATTGAGCCTTTTCGGACCTATGCCTGTGGGCCCGCATAGGAGGAGAGTTGACACACAAGCACGAAGGGGTTTACCTTAAACCAATTAGTGATAGATGTAGTAGTCTATCAACTTATAATATGCTACGTCAATATCTTCAAATTATAGTCGATGTGGGTCCCACGTGTGGGCTATTAGGGTCATCTACTTTTACAAATCTTGCGCTTGCTGTCGTTGAGTCGATCTTCCTTTCTTATACAGGGAGAATCGAGGGTTCAGATACGTAATGTGACATTCAACAACATTAGGGGAACGTCCCACACGGAGGTGGCGGTGAATATACTGTGCAGCAGAGCGAAGCCATGCAAGGACGTAAAGCTCATAGATATCAACTTGGTGTATCATGGAATAAGAGGTATTAATAAGAAGGCCAAAGCCATGTGCTCTCACGTCTTTGGTTCTACTTTTGGCACGCAGAACCCGTCTGGCTGCTTGCACTAAACAAACTCTCTTATTGCATAACTTATATCGTGGTTTTTAGATAGGTTTTAAGTTATGTATTAAGAATGTTCATAACTTATATCGTGGTTCTTCTTTTTTTTATGTAATAAACTATATGTTTTATGATTAAATGGAGAAATAAAAGTATTTATAGATTAATAATCCCTTTGTGTTGTCGATTTCTATTGTCCATCTATTTTATTTTATTAATGCTTAGGACCTTTTGGAAACTGCCAATTTTTATCCAATTTGGCGTATCAATTACACTCATTTTTTGAGACAATTTGTTAGTTGCTTTAAAAAAACCACCAACTACGCAATACTTTTATATTTCAAATTTGTCCCACCATTTTTAGTATTATTATTTTCATAATAAATATACATAATATTATATGGCACACACTTATGGTGTGCACTACTATTTCTATTAATTAGTTTTAAAGAAACATACTAAAATACGACTTGTAATAATCTTTATAAAAATAAACATAAATATATTCTTCAAGCCTAAATGACAGATATGTGCAACTTAACGTGTTTCCACAATTCACCTTCATTAGTCTCACATAATCATAGAAAAGCTGGCTAATGGGTCCCACGACAAATCGACCAGCTGATCATCCGTTTTATCTTTCGTCTTCACGACATTTTATATATTATAATATTAATTGAGTTGGATGTATCTTCATATCATACATATACATGTGTTTGTGCCATCTCTACGAATATATCGATTCTTTTTTATCCACAAATAATCCCACGACACCATGGAGGATAACCACCACCTCCTTCAGCCGCTTCTGATCTCTTCCACCACCGCCGCCGGCGAAGACGACGAAGTTATCCAACTCAATAACATCAGCCACATAACATCAAACTCATCGTCGTCCGCAATCGTCCGACTCCTTTTAGTCGCAGTCATCGGCGTCGTATCAATCGCCACCACCCATTTCTCCGTCGGCTACTCCATAGCCGTCGAGATCCACCAACTCGACGAGAAATTGGGCCGGCGATTCCACACCTTCTACGTCGCCGACGACGAAGCCGTGCGTATCATCGTCAGAGCCAGCGACGAGGTTCGAGAATTTCTCTACCCTAAAAACACGAGCTATTACCACGTCCGTAAGAAAGTCAACGCCATCGTTCTGAAGCTAATAACGAAGAGCCCAAAATCCGCCGACGATGAAATCGTGACCGTCGAATCCGGCGCCGACCATTCGTTCGCTATCGGCGTCAGCGCTTCGCTTATGGAAGGCGCAGATTTCAAGCAGCGCGTGCTCGGAGCCGTTTGGCGGGGGGTGGCTCGCGTTTGGCTCTACGACGGCGCGCCGGCGAACGTGACGGAAGGGTTGGTCGGTTACATCTCCGGCCGCGTGATGGGTTCGGCGGCGGCGGCTGTGAACTCTGCTGCCGACGTGGTCGAGTCGGAAAAGTTGAGGTGTTGGCGGAGAGATGACGTGGCGAGTTTAATGACTCATCTAGAGAATCGACGGCCGGGATTTATCAGGAGACTGAATCGTGAGATGATGGACGGCTGGGATGATGGCTTGCTGGACCGGGTTTTCGGCGAGCCGCTGAAGTCCTTGTGTACAGGTGAAGAGTGAGTCGTTATTCGTTAATGTACAACCATATCAGTGTGTAGTACAGCTGTTTTGCTTAATCATTGGAGTGGATACCCACTTTGAAGATCCAACGGCGTAGATGAGCCGATGAAAGTTGATCGCGATTGATAATCGAGCAATTGCTTGGTTAATTGTAATGTTATTGCAACTTTCTAACTTGTGATGGAGGACCATACATTTGTGTGGTCATGACAATTAATAAATACTAGTAATCCTCCACACCCCATGTGTGTGCACGATAATTAAACCTAAATAAAGCCAAAATCAACAACTACACTATCTTTAAATAACTAATAAACTAGAATAAATAAGAATTATTCTAGGTTTTATTAAAAACAAAAGAACGTGCATATACAAAACGACCTCAAAAAAAAAGTAATAAACAAAGATGACACTATAGAATTAAAGAAGTTATTGGCTCGGAATGAGGTAAGAGATAAAGGTGATGGCGGTTTACCTAATGATGGACGTGGGTCTTATTTTGTATTAATAGAATATATTAAATCAATTAAAAAATTGGCTAAAAATATTAACAAAATAGTCAAGAAACCGTGAAATAAGTGTTAAAATTGGGTGTAATTGATACACCAAATTGGACAAAAAATTGACAGTTTTTTAAAAGCGCCTCACAATTAATATAAGAGTATAGATTATGAGCTTTTCTATATATTATTACTATTCACCAGATTTCATGATAACACACATTCTTCACATTAGAACGCCAAAAATAAACTATGTTGCAATGTTTTTTGCAATAGCACAACACTCTTCATTAAAAAAGTCAAAAAATAGATTATACGCAAAAAAAAAAAACTTTTCCACGGTAATATCATACTCTTCATCATAAAGCCAAATGTAGATTATGCGCTAAATTTTTTATAAACGATAATGGCACTCTTTTCATCACGAAGTAAAAAATAGGTTGTGCGCTAAAAAAATCAAAGGGACGATTATCTCGGCTCTATACTATCTAGAGCTGGCAAAATTGTCCGCGGCCCGAGGCCTGTGAAATGTTAGGCCCCCTGGAGGCGGGCCTTGGCGGGGCTGGCCGAGCAGGTCGCGGGTTGGCCCGCCAGTATTTAAAATATTAATTTTTTATATTAAATAATATATGTATAAATAACTTATATATGCTTTTTATATTTTTTAGTTATAATTTTAAGTGCAATTATGTTAATAAAATAATTAAATTATTATTAAAGAGTTAGGATAAATTACAAATACTTTCGAACTAAAAATCTTCTTTTTTTTAAATTTTTTTTCCTCTTTTTTTTTTAATTTTTTCTCTTTCTATATATTTGCAGGCCGCGGGCCTCCCTTTCTCAGGCGGCCCTACCCGTGCCTGACCCACCAAAAGGCGGGCTTTCGCGGGTGCCGGCCCGTTTGACAGGTCTAATACTATCATTATTGTTATTTATTTACTAACCCTATTCTATAAAATTGAAGTTTAAAATAAATAAATCACAATTCACACATCTCACGTTGCTGTTTACTCATGCGTTTTCCCCACATGGATATCTTTTTGGCTTCTGCATTTAATAAATATAAACATGCATATCAGCGCTAGTGCCCATACCACATGCATGTGGCTTCAACATACTACAAACTATTGACGAGTAACAATGGAATGAACCAATATATATTCGACATGAATGTTATGATTTCTCTTTTTTAATTTACCATGATGCAAATCTCGCTTCACCTCGATTATTGAATCATAAAGAGCTTTTAAATAAAAAAAACAAGAATCACATGACAACCCGTAAGCTAAGCGATTTCGTCTGGCATGAATTGAATGACAATACCCACTCCGAAGTCCAAGGTACAAATAAAATACGTTTAATCCTTTTTCAATTAAGTACATACGGCAAATATTATAAAACTGCAACTAATATTTAAAACCCACATATCAACGCAGAAAAAGCCGTTGAAAAAACTCCAATCAATTTCAATACACAAAAGAGAAGTACCCCCAAAGAAAACCATTGAGTAATATTTCACAAAAAATCCCGACAATTACAAAGTCAGACCCCAAATAAAATCAACACCACTACTATACTAGAGAAAAGACAGCGTCACACTGCATATAAAATACCAAATATATCGACACGATTCATAAATGTATATCGCAGTCAAAACAATTAATTAATCATTTACTCAACTCTTCCTCACAATTCCGTCATTACCAGCAAGCATGAGATACTTATCCCTCCTCGTCAGAGCCGTACACTCAAACCCTAAAGCGTCGGCCAACTTCTTCTGTATGTAATTAGCCACCTCATAACTACTCTTCCCACCGCCGCAAGTCAGCTCCTTGGGAAGCTTCTCGAGAATATGAACCGTATAGCTCGGCCGTGGGTTCATGAAGAAGAAGATAGGGTCCAAGCACTTGAGCCCGCTCGCCGTCGTGCCATAGAACATCGACACGTGCGAATCCATAGCCACTGGGACTATGTCGTCGGTAAGCTCGGCGAACAGAGAGCTGAACCTCAGCAAGTACGGCTCACGGCAGGTGGTTCCCTCGGGGCAGACGACTAAGTCCCCTTCCTTGAGAAGCCTATGCATAGTTTCTCCGTCGACCTTTCTATCCCTTGTGAGGCGTACGGTCTTTATGGGAGAAATCATTTCGGACATCCTGCTAAGGCTGTAAGTAACTGCGGTCAAGGGTTTGCCCAGGAAAGTGCTTAGCATGACTGGGTCCAGGAGGGTTCGGTGGGTGCAGACGTAGAGGACGTGGCGCCGGCCATCGGCGCCGGCGAGATGGGGTTTTGTGCCTTTGAGTCGTAGGCGCACGCCGCTCGATATGCCGAAGAGGAAGGTGAGGTTTAAGGGCAGGCAAGTACCTACGACGAGGCGATAGATGGCTAGTAAGAAGCCGAAGGGAAGCCATGCGAACATTACCAAGGTTGAAAGTGGTGTGGGGAGGAAAGCTAGTCGGCCGTCGTGGAAGATTAAGGGTTTTGGGTATTTGTTTCTTGGCATCGTTGATTTGAGGTCTTCGTTTGTTATTACGTAAGATTCCTGCGGAAATTTTGATGGTGAATAGTGAGAAATCTACAGTACGAAGATGCCTGGAAAAAGTTGTGGCTTTTTGTAGTTATTAGACTTTAAGGAAAGAAAACTTTGCGTGGACGAGAAAAAAACTGTCTAATTATAATAAGTTTCTGTTTGACTCGATGATTCTGGTATTATATCTTTGACCTAACAAGAAAATTACTTTTGTCGGAAAACATACAGAAAGAAATATGTCTGTGATGAATTAATACTACTTTAAGGTAGATGCGAAAACTGTAGTGTAGTTCGCAGAGATTTGAATATACCTTGCATTGAGAAATCAAGAGATGGTCATGTAGGCCTGTGCTTCCAATACCAACATCTGGCCTCTTCTCTCCAAAATACTCTTTCAAAGCTCTATGCTTCACAAGCAAACCCGACCCGGAAACGAGACCCGTGAAGAATCCGCCCCGAGCATGCAACTCGGTCCCAAAAACTGCGTCAACTTCGAGGTACTCTTTCAGAAACCCTTCCACCATGACTCTTGGGACACTAGTGAAGACAACCTTAGATCCAACGGTACTCAATACATCAAGAGCGTGAGGGTTAAGGTTTTCGAGGTAGAACTTGGGCAAGACAGCCCTCGACACATTGTCCATGTCTTTAAACCTAAGCCCACAAAATGTAATGAAGATCATAACCCTCATCTTGAGCTCATAGTCAAGAATCAGCAGAAAAGGGTACGATAATAGGAGAAGAAGGGCTCTCAATATGCTCCCACCTTCAAACGCAACAAGCATGAAGTAAGGGAAGAAGGAAGGAGATCTCAGTATGGAACCATGTATGTCACAGACTAGAGTTTGAGATTTCCTATCATGGAGGCTGCATTTCGTGACGCTAGGATAGCAACGGACTAATTGCTGGGAAGAAGAAGAAGATGATGATCTTGTGAATGGGGTTTTTGTGAAGAAAGTATGGTTCTTGACTTTCATTGCAGCTCTGTAGCATGAGTATGCCAAGAACTGGTAAAGAAACCAATCTGCTAACCTCAGTAATACCATTGGAAACACCATGGATTTCACAGAAGAATCAGTTGTCATGTATAGATAGACTGTATATAGGTAATTATAGACAACAAAGAAAGGATATTACAAGAGAAAGGAAGATTTTTACTCTCAAAGAGAAGTGATGATGATGAACAAAGAAGGGACGGATGAGGATGAATTTATAGGAGTAATTAAGGAAGGGGTATGGGGAGGCATTTGACCATGCACGATTTGGTTAGCCACACACGCCGAGAGCATTAGATGCATGGAAGATTTTATATTATTTTTCTTTGTTTTTTTTTGGTAATAACAAATATATGCACCGATGGATTCGAGTGTTATCTGCAGCTATCTACGCGTTTTGACATTATATGTTTATCGTATAATTTGTTTTCTATTCATTTCTTGATTTTATCTTCTCTTTGCTTCTACCGTGTGAATAAGGGTAGAAAAATCTTCATTATAATTTCTTCACTAGATGAGCAACAATCGGTAGGTTGTTTGTAGGTCACCGCCATACTTTCACCTTTGACATATATTTAAATTTTCATGTAGATATGGAGCAAGATTCAGAACAATTAGCATTATATTGACATTTCGTTATTTAATTGAGCATTTACATTGCATTTTTTGGGTTATCCATCCCTATTGTTTTTTGCTTTCTTTTTTGGGCAATGTGTCGATCGTGAAAACGATTATTTCAAATATATTGATGATCAACAAAATTGCATGAACGCCATGCTTACAAACACAAGATACACCCCCTTAAGTCCAATAAAAATAAAATAAAGGGTTTTTTTTTATACATATCGGATTGTGTGCAGTGTAGTTGTTCTTGAGTAAATAGGGGACCGCGTATTCATTCATCTTCATCATCAAAATGTCGTTGATGTGAAGCAGAGAAAACGCGATATTGTTCAATCAATGTGTTGCAACTAATATACACTCATACAAATAAAATATATATGTATATATAACGTTATTACATGTTTCGATTCATTGTTTGACCTGCTACCTTAAAACCCAATGAGGAGAAAGCAATCACTGATCATCATCATCATCAAGTCCACTGTAGTTAATGGCTACACCGCCCATACTCAGCGTTGACTTAATTTTGGACAATTCGATGTATATAGTATTTATTTTATTTTATCTTTTGTCTTTTTTATAATATGCAATGCTGCTAATATAGTTGGATTGCAATAAATGGAACTGTGATCTTGAACTGCAATCCACAGTTAGATTCAGCCACTTGTCTAAAACCATAGGTGCTGCAATCACGACAAGAAACGCAAGGGGATTTGATAATAGTAAATTTAATGTGAAGATTAAGCCATTTTTCTTTCCGAGATAAGTGGGATGTATATTAATTAATCATCGTTTTTGTTGCTACTTGGCATGAGCCTTCACATGACCAATCATCAAAGTAGTATCCCAACAACAACACTTATCAAATGCCCTTTTTTACTTTTTCTAAACAATAACAAGAAAAGCACCCCATTGATTGGAAATTCAAATTAACGGTCAACAAAGTGCATGTGCTTTAGGGTTAGGTCTCAATCATTCTTTGTGAATTTTCTGAAATAATAACATTTGCATGCAACTACTGGCTCATCGCTTTTACGTGCTATCCTAATTAATCAACAAACTATGCATTGCTCGAAATCCTTTTGTGATATCATTACGAGTACTTTTTCACGATTTTTTGGTGACCATATGATGCATCAAAAACTCAATCATCAACTTGTTAAAGAACGACATGTGATATGCGAAGTAGCCGTTGGGTCTCGATTTTCTTTCCGCAAGTCGATCGAATTGCTCATTAACGTAAATATAAGAAATAAAAAAATATTACGAGCTATAAATATAATGATAATGTAGTTGTAGATTCCGTGTTTTGGGGCTATGAAGAAAGATGCAACACGCAATATAGTACGAGGAGTTGCACTTGTGTAAAGAACAAAAGGTTGTAGGATTGAAGAGAAATCACATGACTTCCCTTTTACGTCCACGGTCCGTTATTATCCATTGCGGCGCCGTCTTTCATCCATTATAAATTGATGATTATGCGTAGCTAAAACATTTAATGATGAACGCATATTAAAGTTTAGTTTGGCTTATATATCGAGAGAGAGGATAAAGTTCAATTATCAAGTTGAGTGTCTTGGGGTTTAGGATTATATCCTATAATAAATTTTCACGGACTTCATATAATGGATAACTGTTACACTCGTCATTTAAGACGTAGTAATCCACTCCTATAATAACTATATATTATGGTAGTACAAGATATCCTATTACTTTAAAAACACCGTTGCGCATATCATGAGCCCAATATGGTCAAATTGAGCTTAGCCCATAGTTGGCCGAAACCAGCCCAATATTGGGTCGAGTCCAGCCAAATATATCATAATGTTTTATAATTTTGTAATAATTAGTATTTCTAGGAACATCTATATTTATAGCAACAGGACAACATTTTTATATATCCTTGCAAGTGTTTGCAAAGTCGAGTAAAAATTTTTTTGGCTGTTCTGTCATGTGAGTTAGCTAATTTATTCCCTAATGCGTCATAAAATACAATAAAATCACACTATAAATAAAAAGGATGAGGAGAATTTAAAATTGATTGACTGAAATAGATTGAAACGTAACCAATAAATGTATGCTCCTTTCCCAAATATATTGCAAGGTCTCCAATTCCAATTCATATTTAATTGCAGAAAACTTACATTGTATGGAAATTTACTTTTTCCATTTGAATTCCTACCTAATGGCCGTTTTTGAGATAGTAGTGTTAAAAACGTGGTCCCACAAGTTCGAAAAAGCACACCAAGACCTCACAAAGCTTTTCGTCACTGCTTCCCCAAGTCCTTTCATGTTTTCCCAGAAAAATCCAATCTTCAATTCTTTCTTTACTCTGCCAACCATATCAACACTGTACACTGCGCTCATTCCTCTCGTGTCTTAAAGCAATCATTCCTTCTTCTTCTTCTTCTTCCTTACAGCGCTCTCTTCGGCTACTCATCGTTCTTACCAGCCATGCAAGTCTTTCTGGCGGCGGTGCTCCTCTTATGCAATGCCTTCAGTCGCCCGTCCATGGCTCTAAATCAAGAGAAGCTTATTTTGGGACAGGTTAAGCTCTCACTTTCCGACCCGCAAGGCTCTCTCGCCGGCTGGTCGGACGGCGACGAGACCCCCTGTAACTGGGCCGGAGTGAAGTGCGACGGCCGCAGCTCGGTGGTGGAGGTGGTTCTCTCCGGCGCGTCTCTGTACGGTTCTTTCCCGGCGGAAATATGCCGCCTGCCGTCGCTGAAGAAGCTTGTGCTTTCGAGTAATTGGCTCAATTCGACGCTTCCTTCGTCGGTTTCCTCCTGCCGGAATCTCACGGTGCTCGATCTGTCGCAAAATTGCTTTGTGGGTCCCATCCCTTCTTCCCTCTCCGACCTCCATTCTCTCAGGTTCGTACGGTTTGATAATCACTGTCGAGAAATACTTTGGTTTTCTTCTTGAAAGATGGAACTTTATAGGTGTTCGCTTTTCGTTTGCTCAAGCTTCTTTTTCTTGATTATCTGGGCTGTATGAAAAATAGCATCTTCTGTATGGACCATAGACATTTAACGATGAATAGAGTTTAGATTTTTAACATGACTATGATCATTCTCATGTTCTGGGCAGGCACCTTAACTTAGACGGAAATAACTTCTCAGGGGAAATTCCCCCATCATTTGGCCAATTTCAGAGGCTCGAAGGGCTCATTCTGATGAACAATCTGCTAAACGGTACGATACCCGCGATTCTCGGAAACATCACGAGCCTTAAATGGCTGTGGATCGGTGACAACCCGTACGGGTCGGGTCAAATACCCCACGAGCTCGGTAACTTAACAAACCTCGAAGAACTTTGGCTGGCCAACAGCAACCTAGTCGGCAAAGTACCCGAAAGCTTAGGCACGCTTAGCAAGCTGAAGAACTTGGACCTGTCCATGAATAGTCTCAGCGGCCCCTTTCCAAAAATGATTTTTCAGCTCCGTGATATCGTTCAGATCGAGCTTTTCGAAAACGGTTTTAGTGGTACTTTGCCCGATAGTGGGTGGTCGAACTTGACTAGCTTGAGGAGATTCGATGCTTCGACGAATGGCTTCGCCGGCGTCGTCCCAAAGGAGTTGTGCGATTTGCCGCTCGAATCCCTCAACTTGTACCATAACGAATTCGACGGTTTGATCCCTGAGAGCATCGCAAAGTCTCCCAATCTCAAAGAACTGAAACTGTTCGAAAATCGATTCTCTGGCCCTTTGCCTAGAGAGCTCGGCAAGAACTCGAGCTTGTTGACTTTGGACGTTTCGAATAATAACCTCACTGGCGATATTCCCGAGGGTTTGTGCGCCCGTGGAGTTCTTGAGGAGCTAATTCTTATGAACAACGAGTTTTCGGGGATCATCACCGAGGATTTAGGGCGTTGTGTGAGCTTAAGGCGTATTCGTATGAACGGTAATAAGCCTACGGCGAAGTTCCCCCGAGTTTCTGGGGACTGCCGCGCGTCTACTTGCTCAATCTCTATGACAACGCCTTGTCCGGGAATATCTCTGAAACGATTCGTTCTTCGCAGAACCTGTCTGAACTCGCAGTTTCGAACAACAGATTGTCTGGGAACATACCGAGCGAAATTGGATCCTTGACTAAACTCGTCAAATTTTCTGCGAAGGGCAATCGTTTGAGCGGCGAAATTCCGAGAAGTATAGCAAATCTTGCTCGGCTTGAGAAGCTCGATCTTAGCGACAACGATCTCTCGGGCGAACTTCCCAAGGGAATTTATTCGTTGAAGAAGATGAACGAGCTTAGTCTTGCGAATAACGAGCTTTCCGGCGAAATTCCCAGCGAAGTCGGAAATTTGCCCGTCCTTAACTACCTCGATCTTTCCAGGAATAACTTTTCGGGGGCAATACCGTTGTCCCTTCAGAATCTGAAGCTCAATAAGATGAACTTGTCAGCCAATCGTTTTTCGGGCGATGTGCCTCCTCTCTTTTCGAACGCCTTTTACAGGGATAGCTTTCTCGACAATCCCGAGCTGTGTTTTCCCGGTTCTGGAAATAACTTGTGCGGTAATAAATCGAGGAGGAGGCGCAGATCGTCTCCTTACGTTTTCGTTCTTCTTGCGATTGTATGCCTTGCTGGGATCGCTTGGATTGCGTGGAAGAAGTACGAGGATGTAATAATAAAGAAAGGTAAGAAGAAAGGGACCGAAAAAGTAGTAGCCAAGTGGACGACTTTCCACAAGCTTTGCTTCAGCGAATCTGAGATATGCGAATCCCTGAAGGTGGCTGATGTCATAGGGAGAGGTTCCTCGGGGAAGGTCTATAAGGTCGTTCTTAGTAACGGGCACATCGTAGCTGTGAAGGAGCTGCAAAAAGGATCTTACGGAAGACCTTCGAACAACCTTAATAATAAAGATTTCGACGAGTTCGACGCTGAGGTCGAAACGCTGGGCACGATAAGGCACAAGAACGTCGTAAAGTTGTGGTGTTGCTGCGATTCTGCAAACTACAAGCTCCTCGTCTACGAATACATGCCTAACGGTAGCTTAGGCGATTTATTACGTGGTAATAAGAGTAAACTGCTCGACTGGCCAATGAGGTTGAAGATTGCCTTGGATGCTGCCGAGGGGCTCTCTTACTTACACCATGATTCTTCCCCCTCGATCGTTCACAGGGACGTGAAGTCGAATAATATATTGCTCGACGAAGACTTTGGCGCCAAGCTGTCTGATTTCGGTGTTGCTAAGGTAGTGAAAGTGGGAAATAAATTCGTCGAGCCCATGTCTGCAATTGCTGGCTCGTGCGGTTACATTGCTCCAGGCAAGTATTTTCTCTTTGATCCATATGGTAATATTTTCTGTTTATATACGTATGGAACGACGCTAATTTGAATATTCCATACCTTTCGACGACAGAATACGGATACACTCTATGTGTGAATGAGAAGAGCGACATATACAGCTTTGGGGTGGTCGTTTTGGAGCTTGTGACTGGGAAACCGCCGACCAACGATTCGAACTTTGGAGGGAGGGACTTAGTTTCTTGGGTTAGGACAGCCTTGGACCAGAAAGGAAGGGCTTACGTATTCGATCCTTCCTTGGATTCGAGATTCCATGGAAGCGTTTCTAGGGTTCTTGATATTGGGCTTCTATGCACTAACTCGCTGCCTATTAACCGTCCTTCGATGCGTAGGGTTGTTGGCGTGCTCCATGAGCTGCTCGCCGATATGTCGAAAGGAAAGGATGGTTCGAATAAGCTTGCTGTTGATTTCTGAGGAAACATTTGAATGCAGACATATATTTATGTATGTATGCGTTCTTTGCAAGTATACAAGTAGTCTGTATGTCGACCATATATATTAGTACCAATTCAAACTCAAGGTTTTTAAGGTTTTACTATTATATGTAATTCAAGCTTGACAAGAGTCGTTCGTACAAGTACAGAGACATAAAAGAAATGCAGGCAAGATAGTGGAGAGAGCTCAGAAAGGTTCTTCCTTTCTTTCCATCGTGCCCACCACAAATGTCCCTTTTGTCCGAAGAAAAAATAAAGCCAAGAACTAATAATTGAAATTCAACTGAATGTTCATGGATCCCTTCCTTTACTTTCAAGTCTTCGAATACCTAACAATACATCGTCGTCCATGCAGCTTTTTCACTCGTTCAGCACACCTTATGATCTTTCCAATTTTTTTCTTTTCTAATCCTTGACTTCTCTTCACACCCTCGAATCATATCCATCCGTTGATCGACGAAGGGTGGTGGCAGATAGATTGCACTCCTACCCCAAGAAAATCCCTTGTAATTTCACCGTCTTTTTGAGCTGCATTTAGCCTCTGGCGCTTATTCGAACTGCTATGCGCATTGTTCTCAATCTGATCATTCAGTCCCGAAAAATCTCCGCCCTTCGCCGAGCTCTCCACGTCAAGCACATCACCCATTATTCCTGAATTCGAACCGTACAATCCAAAGAACTTACTCCCATCTCTAACCACGATGCTATTTTTACTATTATCGCAGGTCGAATTAGATGACGAGTTGAGCCCTATATAGCTTCCAAGCATCGATGGGTTATTGTTATTATTATTACTAGCAGCGGTGGTGGTTGCTGCTCCTATATTTGCAGCCTTTTGAAGCAGCGCCGTAGCAGACATTCTTTCACCATGATTGTGGTGTAATAACGACGACTGATGAGTACTGTACAGCGAAGGCACGGTAATAGCAGCATCTCTAACATCGACCCAGTTTACTAGATGATCATTAGCAGTAGCCTCCACACGAAAGTTATTATCGTCGTTGCTCATTAGCACAGCCGTCCCAGCAGAATTATTCCCAGAAAGCGAAGATGATCCAATATTTGCATGATGATGATGGAGGGGTATAGGGTTTAGATCGATGCCAACAAGATTATCGCCGTTCGACGCCTGCTGTCTGAAATTATAATTAGGGTAAGGAAAGTGCGCCGCCGTTATTGCAGAAGACGACGAGCCCATGAAGTGGTAGTTGACGCTCGAATAAGAAGAATATGGTAGTAGTTGGTGATGATTATTGCTCGACATTAGCATGTGTGTTTCGGCTGTTATTCTCGCCGTTTCCTCGGCTAGGGCATCGCAGAACGCTCGGTGAGTGATGAAGCTGTCTCTTCTGCGTTTACCCATGCAATAAAACAAAACATAAATTAATCCATTCATTAGAAAGACACACACAAAAAAAGAAAAAGAAAGCCCTTTGTAAAGAAAAAAAAAAGTCTCTTGACATTTCTATTATATCCCACGTTCCAACTCACCCAGTTCATCTAAAACGGACCAGTTAGTTTTAGACTGAAGCCCTCAACTACTAAGAAAAATTGAGTCTTTCGCAATAGGGAGTCTTATTGCCTCGAAAATTATGGTTCCATGCATATCTAGGCTAAGCCCTCGATTTCTAATAAAAACTGAGTCTTTATCGCAAAAGGATGATCAGTTTTATTTATTACCTCGAAAAAATGGTTCCACAGTCGCATCTGTACTCCCTCGTGCCGCAAGTCTTCGAATGGGCCTTCCAATCGGACTGAACGGCGTAGCGCTTCGAGCACTTATCGCACTTCCACTTCTTTTCTCCATGTTTTCGACAGAAGTGCTTCTTGATCCCCGTGAGGTCGCCGAGGGCCCTCGAAGGGTGGTGGTGTACGCAGGTCTTCTCTGGGCAGACGTAGACTCGCTTTCGCGGCTCTTTGTTGTTGCCGGCGGCGCTCCTTTGCTTGAGCTTCCATGGAAGGTTGTGCCCTCGCCTGTGTAGTTGGAGGTTTTGGTCCCTCTGAAAACCCTTTCCGCAAATTTCGCAGAGGAATCTGTTCGTGGCCATTAGGGTCTTGGGAGATAGTGCTATCACTTCTGCTTGTGGATCTGTTTTTATTATTTGATAACATTGCAAAGTGTTGGTGTCAGTTTTTTTAGATGTGTATTAATGTAACATCGATCGTTAAGCAAAAGCTGTGTGTAATAAGTAACAACCTGGGTTGCCTGGTAGGTTTCTCTTCTTCTTCGGTGGAGGGTTTGTTCCATTATTTTCTTGGTTTTGATTGACTGCAATAGTTGATGGAATCGCTTCCTCGGCCATTGATTGGCTTAGTTGAGTTGATGTGTGGTGGAAATGGTGGAGGACGATATATAGAGATTGAAGTACGTATTATTTCTTGCAGCTTGGTTATGATATGAGCTGCTATAAGAACGTCTTCTTCATAGGTCTCTCTCTCTCTCTCTCTCTCTCTCCCTCGTGTGTACCAGTTTTTTAACTGCTTGTTGTCGGAATAGAATAACTGGGATAGGTTGGTGATGAGGTTTTAATATAAACATAAAACAACCATGTTGAGAAATAACGAAAATCGAGAGGGATATGTGATTAGTGAAATTTTAGACTATTGGTGATATATTAGCCTGATTGAATAATAAGAAATTGAATTAAATAGAGAGCCATCAGATTTAATCTAAATAGCGTTCCAAAACGTTGCTTTTTGAAAAATAATTTTTTAAATAAGCATTATGGAGGATATAGTTAAAGGTGGAAAGGAAAATGCAGTATGACTATGACTCAAAAGGTGTGTGTTGTGTTGAGCTATGGCGAAAAGTTGCAGGTCGATACTTTTCTGATTGGCATGATTATCCCATAATTGTTTAGCTTTTCTTTACTTTAATAATATAATCTCCTAAAGCTTTGTTCCAATCACTAGAGCAATATAGATAGATACACAATATATATTACTTGATGCGATTGCACTGTGAATGAAGATGATGATAGGCTTGATTCGATATATTGGCTGATTAAATGATATGTGAATGTGATGTATGTGCTATTAAATCACAAATATAACCTCGAAGTTCGAACGACATGCGATAAGTAACGATATACGTAATATACCATGTAGAACAAACAGTATATCGCAGAAGCCATGCACGTGTTTCCTTACAGCCAAGTATAGTAAATCCAATAAAAACGACAAGAAAATGAGCATAAAAAGAGAATAATTGTCCTCCTCATGACAGGTGGATTCTCATGTAGTCTTGCTTGCACTCTCAATGTAAAAATTTAAAATATATTAAATGTTTTGATCAAATCGAAAAATCATAATATGAATAATATGGAGGCTAAATAAATACCTACTAAAACAAATCTATGTGAAAACTATTCTCATGCCGCTTCACTATATACTGTATGATAACTAACCAATTCAAAAGGGAAAAAAAAACATAATTAGTCGAAGTTAGGGATTTAATGTTAAAATTAAGGCAAAGCAGCTGACATGAAGCGCAGTGAATTTTTAGAAATACGAAGTGGTCGTGGCTCTTTGTGGGCTGACTTTACCTGTGAAAGCCTTCAATCATAATATAATGATGTTTATTGCTTTATCAGATTTGTTTAGAATATAATCTTTGGAGTTTAGTCTTTGAACTTATTACAGAGCTCGGAATATTCTTTCTTTTCCCGACACTCCCAAAAGCTCCAACTTTCAATGTCCATCCAGCTCTTATTCCTCTAATTCATATTTTTAAAACTAACTAATTTATTTGTATTTGTCTGTAAATCTCTCCTCCTCCAACACATGTGAATGTAATAATATATAAGTCGTCGATATCTAAACCTTGATTTATAGATTTTATACTTATGTGGGTTTGGGGAAAAGTAAACTGTTGGCGTTAAGGATGTGTTTGTTTCTGCGTTTTGTCCTTTTACCTCTAACACGCGGTGATAAGGCCTTGACGAGCACTATTACTCTACTTCGAAATCTTAGATTTGAATGTTTTAACCAATATTATAATCATTTCATATACAATAAGAGAGAATATTTAAAATTAATACAAATTGGACAAATCCCACCATGACGATAAGTATGGGCCATGGCCCAATTTTACTGTTGGTCTGCTCCATTACTTGTTTTGCGGAAAGCCCAATGAACTTTAATTAGAAATTTTCTTGAACCCCTTCAAGTAATCAAAATTAAAATGTATGCTTCCAAATTCCAATGTGTGAAAGTATGCTGAGAAATCTTTGGAAAATTGAATTTTTGGAAAAGGGGGACCAAAATCATGGCCGAAGGTTTGGACTTTACAAAGTGGTAGACCAAAGTCTTCATTGTGCCAGGCTGGGATACCCACATTTGACAAGATATATATAAATATATATATATATCTTTAATTACTTTTTGCTTAATTTCCTAGGGTGGTCGATGCTGCTATAACTGAATTTTGTGACAGCCATTAAGCATAACCTCAATTAGGAACCAAATGACACAATTAGAAAAATGATATCTCAGTAGTATCTTTTGAACAGCTCTTTTTATTGCCGTCTTAATCACCGCAGTTGTAAGTCAATATCTGTATTAATTCTGTGACTGCATAAATTGCTAAAACCAATCAAAGAATAATTCCATTACCAGCGGACTTAGTCTATCAAAAATACCTCTTCTTCTTGTCGAAGATTTCATACACGACGCTTCATTCACAACCTTAATTTTATCTTGTCTCATCCCCACATATGCTAAAGTCCATCAAAATTCTATCTCCACAGAAACCCATTATCTCCACTGAAAAACATGGCAATATTGTTCTCATATGAAATAACCCTCTCGCCCACCACCACCACCGCCGTCTTCCTCCTCCTCCTCATCACCACCGCCGCCGCCGCCATCCAACCATCCGCCGGCCCAATCAACGTCACGGCCATCCTCGAAAAACCCGCCGGTCAGTACACAATGTTCATCCAACTCCTAAACAAAACCCAGCAAGACGTTCAAATCAACAACCAAGCGAACAACTCCCACGACGGCGTCACCGTCTTCGCCCCCACCGACAACGCCTTCAACAGCCTCCCCGCCGGAACCCTAAACAAGCTCACCGCCCAGCGCCAGGTGGAGCTCGTTCTTTACCACATCTGCCCGAAATTCTACTCCTTCAGCGACCTACAGACGGTCAGCAACCCGGTCAGGACCTTGGCCACCGGCCAGGACGGCGGCGGCGCCTTTGGGCTCTACTTTTCCGGCCAGAACAATCAGGTCAACGTGTCCACTGGGATCGTTGACCAGCCCGTGTACAACGCACTGAGGGCGGATTTTCCCCTCGCTGTTTATCAGGTCGATAAGGTGTTGCTTCCCAGAGAGTTCCAAGACGCCGAGTCTCCGGCGCCGTCTACGCCGGACGACGGTGGTTCTCCGGCGGTTAGAGGTGGTAGAGCGCCGTCGGATGCTGCTGATGTGGCTCCGAAGAGCGGCGCCCGTTCTATGAGAGATAATCTTGATGTGATGGTTGGGTTGGTTTTTCTTTCTTGGGTATTGTTTATTATTATGCCTTGCATGGGAATGTTGACCTGGTAACGATTGAAGGGACACAATACTTGATGATCGTATATATATTCTTTTAACTTTGCGATTAACGAATCCTCTTCTGATTCTGACAGCTTTCATCAAATAGAAGTCAGATTCATTAATCTATGTAGGAAATGAGCAGCCTTAAAAATCAACCTACATAAGCTAAGGTAGTAATAAGCGTGGCGGCACTTTCGATATCCCATGGCTTTGCAGTTCGGCCATGACACTGTCGACGTTTGGGCCTTTTAGTCCGAGCGGCAAAGGCGTCCATGGCTTGGACAAAACGTCTACAATCGCTGCATCTATCCTCTCCTTCGACTGAAATGAAAAAATTAAAAAAAAAAAAAAAAAAAATAGTTCCATGTAAGAAGAAACTACGAGCCCAGCCATTAAAGATGTATAACGTAGAAGCAAAAAAAAAAAAGAACCCACCGCATAAAAATCGTAATGTCCGCGGGGCGAAATAGGGACGCCAACGCTAGCTGCATTTACTCTATACATCGATGGAGCAGCTAACTGCTGCATAAAATATTTCCGTTAGGTTAAAACTCGATCGCAAAATGTCGCTAATTCATTAGTGATTAAGTGACTCGAGGAAGCTTACCGAGGTTGGCAGATATGGTGGTGTGTAGTAAGGCAATCCTTGTGCTGGAACCTATACACAGACTATCCATTACAAATGATATCCATGCACGAAAAAAGGAGAGAATTCTTTATCTCGTTTAAAAAAAGCTTACACTTTGATGATGCCAATACCATAATGTATAGTCTCTCGACTGATTTTGCCACGTGTACATCCATGATTGGTCGGCGGATGGATGGCCCCATACGTGCAAAGGTCTGCTGTTATTGGCTGATATATGGGGAAAGCTCGTCGTTCTTACAGCATTCGATGATTCGTTTGTGTCTCTCTTTATTCCTATCTTAGGATAAGACGATGGTGACCCTCTGATATGATGTCTCCTTCTTGCCCACCTCATAGCCTCTGCTTCTCGAGATAGCATGTGCTTACGGTGCGATCTGAACTTCTGCTTCGTTCAAGACAACAGAGGAATTATACCTAACTTGCTATTTATCACATACATGGCTTAGAAAAAAAGGTGCTGATTGAAATGCAGATAGATGGATAGATAGATAGATGCCTGAAGATGGCTGGCGACGTTGTGTCGAGTGAGTCGATCTGTGCCCATAAGCTCGAGAATCTTCGAGGAACAGCTTTATCTATGCCGAGCTTCTCTACTGCTTGGACAAACTTCTTGTGCAGCTCAGGCGTCCAATCCACCTATCGGTTAAGAAAAGTTCGATATTTGCTTCCTTCATAACTATTACACAATTGTTTTCATGGTTACCTTGGCCTTTTTCTTTTCTTGATGGTGCTTTAAACGGGCTGAAGATCTTGTCTTTCTATCGGCTTCTTTAGGACACGGATCGCAGCGTGGCGATCGATTTCGTCCGTCGATAGTAGGCTCGTCGTCGTGATTTGAAATTGATCTGTTCGAAGGCGATGGTGACGAAGATGATATTGGTACCATTTCTTCTTTGTGGTTATGTACAACGTTAAATGTTTGATGAACAAAACATCAAAACTGCCAACTCTGCAAATGGAAACAAGCAAGATCACGGAATCTGACGATTCAAGATGACGTACGATAGCCTATTCTTCTTACATAAACCACAAAACTCAAACACACATAGCATATACTTTCGAAGAAGAAGAGGTCCCCTTGAAGACCAGCAGCTTCAAGATGCTACCCAAACAACAGTGAAGAGAAGATTGCGAAAAACGAAAGCTTAGTGGGCAATGCAGCAAAATCAAGATAAGAACTAAAAAGGGAGATTATAAAGCGGTATTTTGAAGATCTTAGCTTCATTACCTACTTGCTAGGACACTCCAAACTTGAACATGGTTCAAGAAACATTTGGAGCTGAGAAAGATAGCTTTTTTTTTATCGAGTTGCTGGTAAATTAAGGAAAATCTAGTTCCTTTTTTGTGGGATCTAATCTAGAGAGATCTCAGAGCTAAAAAGTCATTCAGCGATGATAATCGAATTGTCTCTCGACTGTTTTGGCCCGGCGAGTAGTGTGCAGCAGTTGGTGCGTTTCAGTGTTTGTGATCATAATTAGAGCGACGTCTCACCATTATTGACGAGGCAACTAATCTTTTTGCCTTGTTTCACTGTTTAAGATAACAATTCATTTCTACCTTTATTTTATTTCCATAAGTCACGTGCAAATTATATGACTCGGATAAATTGAAACGTTAACTGGGCCGAGTCGGCCCATTAAGTCGAAAATTGTCTCCTACAAAGGTATCATTTAACAGTGGCAATGGCTGTGTGACTTAGCTTGGCCAGGAGGAAACGTCTGTTTTTTCTGTTGTATGCAAATCACCTTAATATCTGGCTGGGCTCTTCCGCTATTTTCTAGCTGACATTCTCCAAATTCCAATTCAATTGAAGTTCGTGAGGAGTAGGCGTTCGGAACACTCCAGAAATCAGTTCTAGGGTTTTAAGGTTTTTTTTTGTTGTGGTAAATTGTCGAGATGGCTCC
This sequence comes from Craterostigma plantagineum, assembly GCA_027422505.1. NCBI lineage: Eukaryota > Viridiplantae > Streptophyta > Magnoliopsida > Lamiales > Linderniaceae > Craterostigma > Craterostigma plantagineum. The sequence continues at coordinate 3,989,609 of JAPQWV010000043.1, read as the reverse complement.
GGCAGAAGCTGATAAGAATACGAAGGAGGCGACCGTGAAGGTCCCGGCGAAGGATCCGAAGAAGAAGGACGACAAGAAGGATGAAGATCTCGTGAGTTCCTTTTTTTATCAAGCAGATGTGTGATTTTGCTGTAGTTCGATTTACCTTTTTTGCTTGCTGTTGTTTCTTTGTTTGCAGTCAGAGGAAGATTTGGCGTTAAAGCAGCAATTGGAGTTGTACGTTGAGAGGGTGCAGGACGCTGACCCCGGACTGCAGAAAGTTGCTCTGGAGAGCATGAGGTACGAGATTTTGGCGTTGATTGTTGCTGAATGTGTAGTTTTTAGCTAGATTGTTTGATAGTGCTAAAACTATGTTGTGTTTTGATTAGTTCTTAGGCTTCCTGTTACTGTAGTAGATTGGATATTCATTAATTTGGGTCAAAATTATGAAACGAGGTTTGCTGTGACTTTTATGCATAAGCGGAAGTGATACTCAATGATAACATTAGATGGGGAAGGAAACGAGGTTAATATCAGATTTTCAGATTTTAGTTCCAGTTGGGGATATTATGTGGGGTATAATCCTATTATTAATGCCAAACGATCTGAATCTTTGTAAGCTTGAGCCGGACGGACATGAAACTAAACTGGTTATTAATTCAAAAATCTGTTTGGTCAATATTTTGTTTAAACTCCTTGACATTGATTTGAGGGAAAATCCATGCTTCAAGTCCCCTTTATATCTGGTTTTAGTAGCCAAACTTGACAGACAAGTGTTATTTGCTTTCATCGAAACAAATTAGCATCTCTTTGACTTTGAGTAATGCAATGTAATTGCTATAATATAGTTTTGTTGCTGCATTTTAGGCAAGAAATTCGTACTGCAACTAGTTCTATGACCTCAGTTCCAAAGCCACTCAAGTTCTTACGCCCGCATTATGGAACGTTGCAAGGACATTATGAACTAATGGAAGAGTCGGATCTGAAGGTTGGCTTTCTTGATCTCATGTACCCCTTATTTGGTTGATCTTTGCTAACAATTCTTTTCTTTTTCCTGTTGTTGATTTCTTTGCACAATGCAGAAACTACTTGCAGATATCCTTTCTGTTTTAGCCATGACAATGTCACCTGAAGGAGAAAGGGTCTGTTTTCTATTTCCTATTTTCATTGATTCGCCTGTTATTTATTTCTTTAATGTAATTTTACTCACTATTGAAGCTTTACATGAGCAAGTTATGTGACGATGTTTTACTTTACTATATAGATTTCAGAATATGAAGAATCATTAGCATTTTGCATATGAAAGTTTGCCTGGAATTTGTGACAATCTTCTGATGACTTATGCGGATGTCTTAAGTATGCATTTTTGTTGGTTGACTGCTATTATCAATTGTTGCAGGAAAGTTTGAAGTACAGGTTACTAGGTTCAGATGGTGATATTGGTTCATGGGGTCATGAGTATGTCAGGTGGTGATCTGCATTCCTATAATTGCTAGAATGGTGTTATTTAGTCAAAATTTATTTTAAATGCATCCAACTACCTGTCTTCGTGGAATGTGCCGGAAGATGGACCTTTGGGGTTCTGGAAAGTTCATCAAGCTGACTTTCTTTTTAATTTAGTAACCTTTCATCATTGTATTCATATTTCGCGACATTTCTACTGCAGAAATTTGGCTGGTGAAATTTCCATGGAATATGTAAAAAGACAGGTAATAGCTATTCTTTCTTCCTAGTGTTAAGCAGCTAAAGATTCACATGATTAGGTGACGTACAAATTAATTAATTGATAATTTGGCGCAATACACCCCTTGGTATTTGTTCTTATTTGATAAAGAATTGCTAATCTCCTTGCACCAGATGTAGATTTGTATTTTCTTTGACTTCTACATTGTTATTTTGTGTACCTGTTTCAGAGAGAAGAAGCTCCAGTTGATGATCTGATGGAGTTGGTGGTGCAAATTGTTAAATTCCATATGGAGGTTAGTTTCTGTTTATTCAGTTGTTACCCTTTTTTTCGGTAGTAAGGAAAGAAATAGTTCTACTTTCTTGTTGCTTTGAGTTGCGCATTTACACTTCTAGTCAGATTTAAACTCAATCTTTGAATGTATTTGCAGCACAATGCTGAACCAGAGGCGGTGGATCTTTTAATGGAGGTACATAGCCATATGTATTTAATATGTCCTATCATGCTGGATATTGTAGATTTCCTTCTCAGAGGATGGATTAACAGACTTAAGTTTGCCTTCAATACCCAGGTTGAAGACCTTGATTTGTTAGTGGAGCATGTCGACCAGGCAAATTATCAGAGGACATGCTTATACCTTATGAGTGCAGCAAAGTAAGTAGGTCTCAACATGTTTGCTGTTAATCTTCGCCAATTACTCTGTGTTCCTGAGCATGTACAATTTCAGGTACCTTCCTGGACCAGATGACATGCTGGTTCTGGACATTGCGCACTCAATATATATGAAATTCAAGGAATATCCTAGAGCACTTCAGATTGCCCTCTATCTTGACAATTTGCTGGTTGGTGTCTCTTCTAAACATGCCTACAGTAATTAGTTTTGTGAATTTGGAAATATATAAAACTTTAAGCAGAAATGTTTGATTTTTTAATGTCTGCATGTTCATTTGTAGTAAATTTCCCAAGGTGGTCTTTATCTGATTCTGATATGTTATTGCTCTTTTGTAGTATGTCAAACAACTTTTTCAGACTTGTACCGACCCTTCTACAAGGCAGCAATTCTGCTTTATTCTGGGACGCCATGTAAGTTTTTCCAAGTGTGCTTTACTTGGATCAGTTTTCTCTCAAAGCATATGCTCGTTCGTTTTTGGATGATAATTTTCCGAGTCTTACCATCATATACTTTTGAATTACATGCTTACACAACCATGTTTTTTTTTCAGGGAGTAGCTTTTGAACTTGACGAGGACATGGTTTCCAATGATGAAGAGAGGGAAGTATTGCAAGCACTTATTAACAATTCAAAGTTGAATGAAGGTTATCTCACGCTTGCTCGTGATATTGAAGTCATGGAGCCCAAATCTCCGGAGGATGTTTATAAGGTTTGCTTCTTGCTGTTTGTGCTTTTTTTTTTCAACTCCAATATGCATAATTTTCTCCATCCATCCTGTTAAGGTCTTCCGGTGTGCGAGCTAGCAGAACTTTCATTTACTCTTTTCGATTTTGGAAACATAGTTAATTAAATGGAAAATGGTACTGTTGAACATTTTAAATTTTTGAAGAACTGCGTATTAAGTGCTGATGTAAATGTAGATGCTAATTCACATATTGATGAACTGATTTCCAGATTTTCTCGGTTAGCCCAGTTGCCATGTCGCATTTATTGTTAGCAATAAATTTCTGGTTCTTTATTATTATACCTGAATTTCTCAGGCACATCTTATTGACGGTCGAGGGAGTAGCGGGGGAGCTATTGATTCTGCTCGACAAAATTTAGCAGCTACGTTCGTCAATGCATTTGTAAATGCTGGTTTCGGTCAGGTTCGTTGGTGATACTAAAACTATTTGGTTCGAACATGAGATTTCTTATAGATCTCTTTTTGGGTTCAATTTTACTCTCTTCAGGATAAGTTGATGACAGTTCCATCAGAAACATCTGGTGGTGGTTCTTCAACGAGCTGGCTCTTCAAAAACAAGGAACATGGCAAGATGAGTGCTGCTGCGAGCCTGGTTTGTACTTTTTTTTTTTATCTGTTTGGTCCAAGGAATCATTCTACTTAAGGGAATGTCTAAAATATTGAATATATGTTGTTCCATTGACACACTACAGGGAATGATACTTCTTTGGGATGTTGACTCTGGGCTTGCTCAATTGGACAAGTATCTTCACAGTACTGACAATCATGTCATTTCTGGTGCATTATTGGGAGTTGGGATTGTAAATTGTAACGTCCAACATGAATGTGATCCTGTAAGATCCCATATTCATTCTCCTTATATGTACCTACAGACATACAACTCTATGCACAATCACACATCTGCTTCCCATTGCTTCGTATCTCAGGCGTTAGCTCTTTTGACTGACTACGTGGATAACGAGGATTCTTCAGTTAAAATAGGTGCTATAATGGGAATAGCACTCGCATATGCAGGCACACAGCATGAGCAGGTGAGTTTCCAATTTCCATTCTGCCAACCGGAAAAACAAATGAATTTCTGGGCCTTGAGAATTAATCATCTACTGTGATTTCCTTTTTTCCCTGTATATGCTTATGCTGATCTAATTGTTTTATGATTCCAGATACCCAGTCGACTAGTGCCCATACTTGAAGATTCAAAGGCACCTCTTGATGTTGTTGCATTTTCAGCACTTGCTCTAGGGTTGATATTTGTGGGTTCCTGCAATGAAGATATTGCACAGGCAATTATATTTGCATTGATGGAGCGGAGCGAATCAGATTTAGGGGAGCCTCTAGGTCGCCTTCTGCCTCTGGGCCTTGGCTTGCTTTATCTCGGGAAACAGGTAAACGTTTTGGTGAAACACATGATCATAATCTAGGGGCATTAATTTGAATGTTTGTACTCATTCATGTTTCGGAACATTCAGTCTTGCATCACCAAAAGCTATCTGCCGTTGACAATCCAAATTTGATTCCTCCTGCTGCATTGTTCATTTTTCTCAATGTTACAGGACAATGTTGAAGCCACAGCTGAGGTCTCAAAGACATTTAATGAAAAAATTAGAAAGCACTGTGACATGACCCTTCTTGCTTGTGCATATGCTGGAACTGGGAATGTCCTAAAGGTTCAAGTCCCTAAAACATTATCACGGTGTAGCTTATTCTCTTTAACATCCAAATGACTGTTGCATTCTCTCCTACCGCAGGTACAACACTTCCTCGGTCAGTGTGCTCAACATCTTGAAAAGGGCGAAACATACCAAGGACCAGCTGTTCTTGGAATTGCTATGGTAGCTATGGGTGAGGAGTTGGGGCTTGAGATGGCAATTCGATCATTAGAGCATCTTTTGCAGTATGGAGAGCAGAATATAAGGCGGGCGGTTCCTTTAGCTCTGGGTCTGCTCTGCATATCAAATCCAAAGGTACACTGATTCTTGCTCATCTTTAGATTAAACTTACAAGTTTCTCTTTGACTGAACATGTGTCAGGGCTCCAGCATGGATTTGACTACAGAATTGTACTTAATAGTTTGACTTCTCCCAGTCAATTTTTAACCTGTTGTCTTTACAGGTTAATGTCATGGATACGTTAAGCAGGCTCAGTCACGATGCAGATTCAGAAGTTGCAATGGTGATTTGCTTGTGCATACATTTATTCTTCCAGTTTTACAGAATGCCGATGTAATAAAAAATGATAAATTATTGAAAATATACTCATGTTTATAAATGGATTTCAGGCAGCCATCATCTCTTTAGGTTTGATTGGTGCTGGAACCAACAATGCCAGAATAGCCGGAATGCTTCGGAATCTGTCGAGCTATTACTACAAAGATGCTAGCCTTCTTTTCTGTGTATGGATGCAATCTTTTTACTAAACCATGATGCGTTTTATAACATAATACTAAATGTAGAATGTAATATATGCGCTCGAAAATTTTCAGGTGCGGATTGCGCAGGGACTTGTTCATTTGGGAAAAGGATTGTTGACCCTTTCTCCTTATCATTCTGAACGTTTCCTCTTGTCACCGTAAGTTGTCTACTGAAGATGCTCTTTGTTTCTTCTGCCATGCGGTGAATTGTTTAAAGTTAGGCACAGGCTTGTGCTGCATGTCTTTTGTTGCTTTAATTCACTTAATTACCTATCGGTTTTTTATGTCACTATGATGTATATGTGATTGGGTTGACGTTGTTTTCTTGTAGTACTGCACTTGCTGGTCTTGTGATCATGCTGCATGCTTGCCTTGACATGAAAGCTATCATCTTGGGAAAATTTCACTACGTTCTATACTTTCTTACCTTGGCTATGCAGGTACGTTAAAGCATTCTTCGTTTTTAAATTCCAATGCTTAGTTATCACAATGCGTTAATAGTGATGGTTCTTTTCTTTCTTTCTTTAGCCGAGGATGCTGTTGACTGTCGATGAAGATCTGAAACCCTTGTCGGTTCCAGTCCGTGTGGGTCAAGCTGTCGACGTTGTCGGTCAAGCGGGTCGCCCGAAAACCATAACTGGCTTCCAAACTCACTCTACGCCTGTTCTTCTTTCTGCTGGTGATAGGGCGGAGCTTGCCACTGAGAAGTAAGATTTCTGATCTAAGAAGTAAATGAAAAATACTATTGATGCCTGTTTTTTGAAAAGGTTAGTGAGCGGTTTTCTTTCACAGATATATTCCCGTATCGCCCGTTCTTGAAGGATTCGTCATCTTGAAGGAGAATCCTGAGTATAGAGAAGACAACTGATGATACAAATTGAGCCAAGTTCTGTTCTTGGCCATCCCCGATTAGATTGTGTGCTGTTGACTATGAATGCTACGCAGATTTTTCAGTCACGTTAAAAATAGGACGGAGTTATTAAAATTATACTTTTCTGGTTTCTGGGGTTTGACTAAGAATGTATCTCGAGAAAACTAATTATTCCAAGGTTTTTTTTCTTTCATCATTGATGTTAAAACGTACGTTATCTTTGAAAAGCCCATCTATTTTTTGTAGATCTAGTCTTGATTTTTGTCTGTTAAAGATGCTGCTCTCTGGTAGAACGGTAAAATAATGGTAATAACTAAAATTAAAAAATATTCCTAGGAAATAAAGTAAGGCCAATTTTTTTTGTTAAGTGGATCGCTGAGTAGAAAGGAGGTGAATTACAACAGCAAGTCCTCAGTACTCCTCGTATGTGTTTTATTATCATTGGTATAAACAAGGCTCAGAGCAAAATACAATAGGAATTCAAACGTGTGAAAGTTGATTATCAGCTAATGTTTTTTGATTGAGCATTATTACTACGATCTACAGCAACTAATGCCATTTCTTGTGATTGCTGCTCTGTTTTTCCTTGTTGAGGTGCATCTTCCTTGACTGCTACTGCTGCAGCTTCTTCTTCTACGACGTGTTGTTGATTGCGATATCGAAGAATCACCAAGCACAAGAATGCTGCAGGCCACCATTTTCTCAACATAAATGCATTGAAATTTTTCTAAAAGCGTTAAAAACTCAGACGAAAAAACTAACTGTACCAGCGATGATTCGGGTTCTGACTGATGTAAGATTCCAAAATCCCGTCACAGCTGATGCCACGACCATCTTCTTATGCGTGCAAGTTCCCCACGATTTCAGCGTCCAAGACTTCACATTTTCAGCTGCATTGGTTGTTTTGTTCCTCGTTTTCAGGTAAAACTACGTATGCATATTGAATATATCATAAGCAGGGAATAAAAAACCAACCTTTCTTGGATAACTGCAAGGCATAAACGGAGCATAGCTTCGGTGTGGTGAAGCTGACGAAGAAAACTGTAGAAAGAAATTCCATCGTTAGTGCATACAACATCGAAGCCGCTGATGATTAGGGAAAACTGCTTATAACAACTCACCGAGGGCGCATAGCCTCCAAACTGTAATCAGATGACCGTATTCAGCTCCGAGCAGCAACAGAGGAACAACCTAAACTTCACGAATTTAACTCAATTTCTTACAAGAGTTTAGCAGATGGAAGGTAACTGTCTATTCGTCTTACTCTAAGGGTCATGGCTGGTTCGCCGGAAAAGACGATTCTTGTTTTTGAGATCGCTAGGTTTGCCGCTGGAAGCAGTAGCCTGCCTATCTTCAGCACATCTTCTTCGGTCAGCGTTAGTTCACGCTTGATTTCGCCCGTGCCCCTGAAAGAAACGACCCAATGAGACGAAGATTTGAACAATCTGCAATTCCTTGCAAGAATCACTGCGTCGATCTCACCTTTGACGAATAGTGTTGGAGAAGAACGAAAGCACCAAACAGAGAAGCCCCACTTGAGACATCAGTGAGAAAATGCTGTAATGAATTCAATACAATGTCAGGCATTGGATTCAAAGAGCAGATATGGCGAATAACATACCTGAAAGTCACAGTCTTGGCGAAACAAGACGACAGAAAACAGAGAGAACCAAAACCAAACCAAAGGCTCGATTTTGACACATCTTTCCACATAACCAAATCCCTAATCATCCCCCCAACTCCATCAAGATTGAACCCAACTCCATAAGCCTCTTTTATGCTAGGCAACGTTGAAGAACTAACAGCCCTTGGCCTATGGGATTCGACATGCCTCTTCTTCTTCGCCTTAACTAAGACCTCGTCTTGGGCAGAATCACAATCGTGTTCGAACCCACGTCTCCTCGACCTACGACTAATCGTCCCAGGAGAAGGGTTATTACTACCATTTCGATTCTTGCACTTCTTTTTTACATCAAAAGCAGCAACTTCCTCGACATCTGCTAAACGGGCCTTCTTCGACCTCTTAACTGGCGAAGGAGACAGCGTAAGGAGCTCGCGGAGGGGCAGACTGTAAGGGGGCTTCGGAGACACGGTGGATGCCGGCGACGGCGTCGATGCTGAGGTTTTCGGAGGTGAAGGGGCGGCGGCTGCTAATGCTATGCCTTCGATGCGAAGTCGTGGGATTTCTGATGCTTTTGAGAGACGAGAAGATAGTTTGGCTTTGCTGAGCTGAGATGAGGTTGGCGTGGATTCCATGTGTTTTTATTGATGTGATGATTTGAGGTGTTCGATCGAACAATGATGACGAGAGAATCTATCTGTTGTTGCTTGCGAATTGCGATGATGAATATAAGAGAAGCTTTAGGTAAGAGCCGTTAGAAGGCATTGTTTGAAAAATGGTGTTGTGGTGGGGTTCGCAACCAACGAGACTTGTCTTTCTCTCAACGTTATAGCTTCTTTCTGCTTTACAAAAAGATAAATATTAGGGGCTTTTTACAATTGAGTAAGTTTGGTTTAGGTTTTAGGGCCTGTCAGAAAATTTATAGTTTTAATGTCTCGATTTCTTCAGCACCACTTCGTTGTTCTGCATTACCACTTCATTGTTATGCAGTACTACTTTATTGTTCTGCAGTACCACTACATTGTTGAGCAGTATCACTTCATTGTTTTCCGTACCACTTCACTGTTATGCAGTAATACTTCATGTTCTGAAATAACACAAAAAATCGTACAATACCAGTTCATATACACTTTATAAACCTGTGTAAATCTAGGTCCTTATCCTTAAATTTTATAGAATTGGATCCTTACAACTATGAATTTCATGACAGGGATCTGAAACCTATTTTAAAACATGTCTGGACGCATGATACGTAATTACACCTAATATTAAGGATGTTTTGTATATAAATACAAAATGGGAGAGTATGATTTTGGGCTTATATTACAAGGTAATAATATTTAATCATTTGAGATCTTGGGATGCAATTAAACAAATAGAATACACCACACTTTCGTTTAGTTTATTTGCACTTCTTCCTAATCCTATCCTTTCAAAGGAAAAAAGGATGGAAGAGATGCAGTGGCGGAGCCACGTGAGGACCAGTGGGGTCAGTGGCTGACCCCACTGGAATTTTTTTTTTAATTAGTAATTTAATGTAAATTTTTTAGGTAGGGACTAAAATTGAATATTTTTACACAGTAGGGACCCCAGTGAAAAAATTTAAAAATATAGGGTGTGGGGTCCGATTAGACTGAACCCCACTAAATGATGGGGTTCCGACCGAAATCAGGTTTCGGTCGGATCTGGCTCGACCGAAATCAAGTTTCGGTCGGTTCCTCGCCGACCGAAATCAAGTTTCGGGCGAATTTTGACTGGTCAACACCCGAAAGTAGATTAAAAAAATAATAATAATAATTTTTAAATCTACAAACTGAGTTTCGGGCGAAACAAGTAGTCACTGTAGTTCATGTAGGGTCGATTGATCACAACTGGCGCCGTCTGTGGGAAAGATGGACTGAGACGTCTTCATCTTTTAGGAGTTTTTGTTCTCTTCTTTTAGATTTTCGATATTTTCACCTTTTAACTCTGGCTCCGCCACCGAAGAGATGGGAAGCAATGGAAGAAGAAGATAAGGCGGGTCGTCGAGGAGACGCGTAAGGGGGACAGGTGGACGCGTGGAGGCAAATGATTGGAGAGTGGAAAAACGAAGGAAACTTCAACGTGTGGGCCTTTTGTGTTGTATAAATAATTTTTACTACTATTATTTCTGTAATAAGAGGTGCATACATATACGGCAGGCCGATGAGAATATCTGTTGATGTTATTATCTCAAAGCACTTGAAAAAAAAACAAATTGGGCGGTGGAGTTTACTAAAACAGTACAAATGAATTGGCTGATATATTTTTTGTTTAATCCTGCTTGTTAAATTTGAAAATAGTTGTTCTTCTAGAAAAGAAATTCCTCTTGTAATTAAATTGCAAAGAAAGGACTAATAACGATCTTTTAATAAATTAATTGTGTTTCATTACACGAGAAAAATGCGTGTCCAAGTAAACAGCGGCAGGCCGCCCAAAAGGGACATCAACATCAATTCCTGTCTCTTGCCGCGTGTCCCCACTAATAGTTGACGGGAAATTAAACTAACGCGCCCCATATTGTGGGTAATTACGGAAACTACTATGCACTTTTTTAAACGTTGAATTCTGCTATCAATTACACATAGTTGCATCCAATTCCTCTATTCGAAGTGAAGCAATCTGACACAGTTATATTTTTCCTCTTTCTTTTTCTTCCGAAACATTTTTCAACTATTGAAGAATAAAAGAAGCGGGTTCTTATCATAATATGGAACAGTATCCAGGTTATAAAAATAAATAGTTAAAAATAAGTAACATTAAATGCATTATTGAATGGGCGGCGGTCCACTTACTCAGTCAAACTGTCATTGCTGCATGTACACACAATCTCTCTCTCTCTCTCTCTCTCTATTATATATATGATGCACATCTTCACTATACATAGAATAATACATCTCTCCCTCAAAGAAGTATAGAATTAGATATTAACATCGCGAAAGAATCTCATCTACCTTTATTTCCGTCGAAATTACGTATTTTAACGGAAGATGGCTATGAAGGAGAAGAAATCGGCGGCAACTAACGGCAAGGGTAACGCCGGCGAGATCCACTACAGAGGCGTTAGGAAGAGGCCGTGGGGCCGTTACGCCGCCGAGATCCGCGACCCGGGGAAGAAGAACCGCGTCTGGCTAGGGACGTTCGACACCGCCGAGGAGGCTGCACGCGCCTACGACGCCGCGGCGCGTGAGTTCCGCGGCGCGAAGGCCAAGACGAACTTCCCTCTTTCCCAGCTCATTCCTCTGCCTCGTCCAGCCGAGAGCCCGGCCCAGAGCAGCACCGTCGAGTCCTCTTCCTCCGCCGCCAGGACCGCCGTGCCCGTGGAGCTTGACCTCACGCGCCGCCTTGGGATCGGGAGCGACGGCGCTGTCGGCTATAGCAGCAACCTTTTCCTCGGAAGAGGAGAGTACGGTTACTGCCCAGCCGTGGCCGTCCTGCCCAACGTATTCGTGTTCGGGCAACCACCGGCGGCGGCGCACGCAGGCTTGCCACGTGTCACGGTGATGAAGCACGATGAATCTGACACGTCATCGGTCGTGGATGAGAACTTCGGCGTTTATGTTAGGAAGGGTTTGGAGATTGACCTTAACATGCCGCCTCCTCTTGATGTAGTTATTAGTTGACCAGACATTTGACCGATTTTTATTTTATTTTCCTTTTTTTTGCGGTGGGTAGAAATTGTCGCGATTTCTCTATGCTTTTTCTCGACGAACTTCGCAGGTTTGTTGTGTTTTGGTAAAAGATAGTAATGTTACTTCTGGAATATATAAATTTAGCAGAAATTATGCTACACGTAGCCTTCCGACATTTATTTGATGTCTATTTCATTTAAATGAACAATTTCGTATTTTTATGCTTCAACGAAATTCTGGCATATTTAGAGCACAGTCGTTTCCCATTTTCGTTACGGTCGAAAAATAGGAAGGCGAAATAGTCAAAGTTCCGCGCCGTGTTGGGTAAAAACTTCTAGTAAAACTTAAATGCAGTTCGCCGCTATTCCTTCTTTAAAAGGAATATGTTACCCATGTTAAAAAAGAAAATCTTGACATAAAAAAAGATGAGTGGTGGCTACGTTTTCTCTCTATTTGTCTCATTCGCAAAAGAACGCCAACTCGGTATTAAATTCTTTATAATTATCGGCCTTTTTTATTTAATTGATAGTAGCCACCACAAAGCGCGTGGGGCCCACATTGAAATTGTCGCCGCTAGTAGGCCCCAAGATGTCCGCCTCACTGAGACGGCGGAATTCTAGTAGGGTAGACTAAGAATTGAATATTATATTTGCTTTTGTAATAAAGTTACGATTCTTTATAATTTTATAATTTATTCGAGATATTTAATTATATTCAGGTAAATAGGAGGGAGACCCGAGCAACAAATGGGCTTCAAAATTTATAATGGAAGCCTGATATTCCTGAATCACAGGCCCAATTTGCATCTCTCATTACCTTAAAACCTAGAATAAATTGGTGTGACTACTCATTATATTATTAAATTCAGAGTTCCAGAATAACAGTCTCAAATAAATTCAAAAGCCATTGATTACATCAATACAAAGCAAAATACAGTCGCCCGCAGCTTGCACATCTTCTTGCAGCTGCTGATCATTAAAATTGCAAATACCCTAAAACGAACTTAATTAGTCACTCACACCACAAACATAACAAGTCTCGTAATTACCACTACTAATATAACATCGTTATTGTCGTCATTATTAATAACCAAAGACACATAAAGCAAAAGCATTAATTAACAATACTGCAATCCCATAAAGCGCACAAAAATCTCCTCATGTCTCTCTGTATAATACAAAAATCTCCATTACCACCGCTCGATCGTCGTCATCATTGTGTTCTTGCATATGATGAATTTGTTCATCGACTTTTCAAGTCAGAAGATCGTTGACCCAACCAAGATCAGGCCCACCAAAATTATTACTACCGCCGCCGCCGCCGTCATCGCCGTCATCCTCCATCAAATCGAATCTCCTCCCAGAAAAATCTCCCCGACGATGGTGGGCTAAGAATCTGCTGTTAGAGTAGCTACCAAACCCTGAACTAACCATGGTTGTAGGTGTTGAAGGAGACAAAACAAACTGTGGTTGCTCATCGATCAAATGATGAGACGACTCACTTCCGAAAGTCACGTCGAGCCAAGGCAAGCCAACCGTCCCACGACTCGACCCACCGCCTCCGCCGCCGGCGCCGGTGGTACTCATCGATTCGAAGGACGCCATAAGCTCGGACACAGTAGGGTGCTTATTATAACTAACCCCATACGCCGGCGAGCTCAGGGAAGGAGACACCGGCGGCGACCCAGGCGGCGACACGTGTCCGTGGTGGTGTCCAACCAGGGTCGAGGTCGGCGAGGCGGCGGCGTTGTCCACCATGGAATGCCCGCCGCAGCAGCCACAGTAATGGCCGCCCGCCGACAGATTCTTGTTGTAGTACGTCCTCTTGTGATGATGATCCGACGGCGGCGAGTTCGCCGGCGGCGGAACCGGGTCGGGATCCGTCTCCGGGACGATGCGGAGCTGCCTAGACGAGTGGGCGAAAAAGCAGACCTTTCTCTTACAGTTCTTTCCGTCCTTGCAAGCCTCAGTTCTATAGCGAGATGGGTGAAGCCAACACTCGAAAACGCCGTGAGAGAACTCGCAGCTGTCTCCTTTCGAGCACTGCCCTTTTCTGAACTCCGAGCACACTGTCCCCGAGTAGACAAACCTGTCGGAAAACACGAGACACCGTAATAAAAACTTTGGATATGGAAAAAAAAAAAAAACCAAGAAAGTAAATTCCCGGCGGGCGTCGGTACCTTCTCGGGTCTCTTCGCCGGGCTTTTTCGCCGGGGTGAGCAAAAGGGCAGTCAGTCCAATCGTGGCTACGGCTGCGATTGCATTTTCTGACCTTAAATTCGTAGATCCTAAAGTAGTCCGAAGAGTAAGGGTCGTCAGAATCATCGTCTTCGTTCACGTTGTTGCAAGGAAGGAACTTTGAGAACAGAGCGCCCTCCGCCGCCTCCGGCGACGCCGCCGACGAGGTGGAAGTGCGAGTGCGGCCGAGTAGTTTCCTCGGCGGGATGTCGATTTCCCTCAGGGATTTCTTCGCTAGGTAGCGTAGTTGTTGATCGGCGCACACACCACCCATCATATCCATTATTGTGTCGAATATATATAATTTATACCTAATATAGAGAAAAGTAGAGAGTCGTGTAGGTATTGAAGGGTTGCAAAAGAAAGAGCAAGACATATATATAGGAAGGAAACACACATGTATGTATGCATGTAAGAGAGAGAGAGAGAGAGAGAGAGAGAGAGAGAGAGAGAGAGAGAGAGGTGACGAGGATGGTGTGAGGTATGGGCAGATTGATGCGTGGCTCGAAGGCATTAGGATGTTTGCATGCAATGAGGGATATGTGGCAGCTTAATATCACATTCTATTGCATGCAAGGAAGGAATAATAATGGGTTCTCTCACTCACAAACACACACACATACGGCGGGGTGTGTGTGTGTTGGTGCAAAGTCAGGGCTCGTTTGTCTTTTTCTTAGCTTTTGAAAGTCTTGGGTGGGAGCAATCCCATGATGACAAGCATTAAGGTTGTGAATTTGGACTTTTATGTCAAGGAGTACGTACCATACCAATCCTTTCAAAATTGTGCATTTTTTTAAGACTTAATTCCAAGCCTTGTCGCGTAGCTCTTTTGCTTCTAGCTTTTTGCTTTAATTTATCAGAAATCAGAATAAGAATATATCACACAGTTGCCGAATAATCAAAACATAAGGTTAGGACGGGACATATTGATAAGTGTGTGATTAATCGTGGTTTAAGTTCACTCTAGACTAATTTTTGGTATTTCTCTAGAGTCATCATCGTCATCGTTCTTACCATATATAACGGAGAAATAGTGCTGTAAATCTGCGCTCGTAAGGCCTGGAAATCGATGGACGCTGCTCGGCCGAAGATCAATCTGAACGAACGGCCATCCCATTAACTGTGCGGCTTCGCACTCTTCCCATCCATCTCCTATCACGCAGAACCTAACGTGGGGCCCGGGAAAACGCTCCTTGACCCACGACAGGCATTGGAGTTTTCCCACGTCCAGAGAGCTGTAGACTACATACACACGTGCAAAAAAACACGAAGGCTGAGATTGAGTCGAAATAACGAGACGAAGTTGCGAACAAGACTGTGCACTCAGAACAGAGCGTGCTACGGAGTCGAAAAAAATCTTTACTAACCGTTATCGCAAGTGATGATGTTGTCGAGTCGATAAAAGAGGCACTTGACGAGGCTGGGAATGAGAGGGCCAGACGTAACAATCACGTTCACGTTAGCGTGTTTGGCATTGTTAGAGTTATTCGAGTTTGAAGATGAAGTGGTTTCTCGATTTTGACCTGCAGCACACTGCTCTAAGCATGCCCTGGCTAAATGAATTAAGAATTAGGTGATATTGCCACTCGATAGAGCCGAGTTTGTACTTGTATGGAACAATTTAGCTTGTACAAGGAGTTAATCGAACTGATGAGTGGATAAATAGTATGATTCGATTGGTAGGAAAGCTACGAATCGCACGACAGTAGATACGAGGTCGGTGTGGAGTTGTGGAAGAAACTGAGCTTTGAATTGAAGATGAGAATCTTTCTTATATATTGCATGAGAATTTCCTTTTTAAACTTTGTATTTCCATCTGTTGGAAGAAAATCTCAAAGCCATTACTTGATAAGTGTTGGGCACAAGAAAAGTTACCTGAAGAAAGCCATCTTTCCGTGTAAGCATCGGTCGTATCGTAGAGACTATTCCATTTTCTTGTTAGATCTTGACCGATTATATTGTCCAAGCCCTGCAGATATATTGAGTAGTTATGAGCGTAGAGTTCGTCGTACTATCTAACTTCATGTTCTAACACACCATCACAAGTAGAACTATCAAGAATCCATGACAGAGCAAGATTTGAAATAACTCGAATGTCTGTGATGCATCAAACTCTGCTATGTGGAAAGAAATAAAACCCAACTAGGCTTCTTTGTCATTCAAACTTCTACTCGATCACATAAGAAGACGCAAACAAAAGATACTCGGTATTCGCAAGAATTACATTTAGGAGCCAAAAGGTACTCATTGAAGGATATTAAGTAAGCACCTTCTTATACTTTTCAGCTATAATTCTGTGACGGTAGGCCAATTTACGCTTGTTCTGCAAGTCATCTTGGGGAACAAAACCATCCTGGCTGAAGCTGTATTCAGCGAGATCCACGCCGTCATCGTATTTGCTCAAGGCATCAATGTATGGCTGATTATAATTCTCAATCTACAAACAATGCTTAAAATTGTCAGATAAAGATAATGCTTAGCATACAAAGACAGACAACAGATCCAGGAAACAGATAAAGCAGTTTAAAAAGGAACTTAACTTGCTCGTAAAAGAAATGATCATCGCACACTCGAAGGATATGATCCTCCCACAATTTTCCGATCTTAACACCATGTTCGACATCCTTCGAACCGTTAAAAGTCCCAGCATATGTCCCATCTAGCAATGACTTGAGTAATATTAGCGTCTCGTCCATGTCCCAAATATATACGTTCAGCTTTTCATCCATGCCTCCTCCCTTACCTCACCTTTGCCCAAACCTAGAAGAATGGTGAAATTTTTCCCATGAAATTGCAGAGGCATATGGTAATTATCCAGAACCAAGAAAAAAGAAAGATGCATCCACAAATTTCATTCATGCAATCAAATCAAGTAGAGTAGAACACATTTGAACAGATTACTAAAAGATCGAATAGGAGAAACGAGCAACAAAACGCATAGAAAGCACAGACCCACCAAAGATTCCGTTTTGCGAGCGTAATTGGCCGAGACGACAAGCTCTTTGTCACTTAATTGTAGAGCTACCGCTTCGATCTGATTCGCTCTTGAGAGCTTCCAAATTAGAACTATTTTTTATTTTCTTTATATAAATCACTGTTGTTAGTATTGGATTAAAATTAGTGAAGTAGTAACACGCGTTTAAATTACACCAATTCACCAACTTTTTTTACTTGATAATAACGCTAATCATCGACAGAAAGTTGACCGTCGATTCTGGGAGCTTCTTCTCTACCACGGTGACACTCCGCCCACTGATATCTCACCACATGTTAGACTTAGAACACAACACGGCAATGGCAGACTGGGATTACAAAGATGAACCTGGGAGAAAGTAGTAATTACGGTCTCAGAAAGCCCTCGTATCAAAAGGTCATTCGCTCGCGTTCTTTCGATACATTCATCCTTGTCCTCGATCGGAATCATCTTCGCCTCTCCTATGCTAGGTACTGATTGATGTTTGACTGTTCTTCGGCTTTCCTTGCACTTTATTGCAGTGCTGTAATGATTAATTAGGCTTAGTTGGTTGAACTGAGCTGCTTTAGTGTCGCTTTCGATGACCTGTGTTTGATTACTCTGTTGCAATTGGTTTTGATGATTGTTGAATTATACTTGCTATGAATACACTGCGCTGCTCTGCTCTGCTCTACTCTGCTCATCTTCACTCTAAGTGTTCATTTTCACAAAGCGCCATGGCCCAATTGCAGGTTGCTGTTTTGGCTACAGACATGGAAGATTCGACTAAATATCCATCCGTGTTTAGAACAATACACGGCCAGTCGTATCTCTTCTCAAAGATCTCTCCCAATATATATTCAAGAAATGCTGCTGTTACTTCCCACCATAAGGCTAACTACGGCGTATGGCAAAGATATCCTATGATGATGCCGTCGTTGCAGCCTTTCTCGGAGTGTCCAAACACTGTTTCTTCGATGAACCCTGTCCTCATACCTTCCACCGCGGAGAAAGAAAAGGGTACGAATTTCTTCGTGGATTTCCTCATGGGAGGCGTCTCTGCTGCAGTTTCCAAAACCGCCGCCGCCCCCATCGAAAGAGTGAAACTATTGATTCAGAATCAGGACGAGATGATTCGATCGGGCCGTCTGTCCGAACCTTACAAGGGAATCGCCAACTGTTTCTCAAGAACGATCAAGGACGAAGGCGCTGTCTCCCTCTGGCGTGGCAACACTGCAAATGTCATCAGATACTTCCCTACCCAGGTTGGTAATAACAACAGTCAAGCTAATGTCATAGGCAAGCATTTTAATACTGTCTTGACCATCTTTTCTCGCAGGCCCTCAATTTCGCCTTCAAAGACTACTTCAAGAGGCTGTTCGACTTCAAGAAAGAAAGGGACGGATATTGGAAGTGGTTCGCCGGAAACTTAGCCTCGGGCGGGGCGGCTGGTGCCTCGTCTCTCCTGTTCGTCTACTCCCTCGATTTTGCAAGGACGAGGCTCGCCAACGACGCCAAGGAAGCCAAGAAAGGCGGTCAGAGACAGTTCAATGGATTGCTCGACGTCTACAGAAAGACCATAAAATCTGATGGCGTCACTGGGCTTTATCGAGGGTTCACCGTTTCTTGCGTTGGCATCATAGTCTACCGCGGGCTTTACTTTGGCATGTACGACTCCCTCAAGCCCGCCGTTCTCACCGGTAAATTGGAGGTTAGTTTCTAACTTAAACTTAAAAACCATTTTTTTTGCTGTATTGTTGTGGTATCAAACTCGATCTCACATCAGACATAGAGCAATTAGATACGATTGCAATATGACTTGCAACGATTTGCAGGACAATTTCCTGGCAAGTTTCTTGCTGGGCTGGGGAATAACGATGGGCGCTGGCTTGGCTTCGTACCCAATAGACACGGTTAGAAGAAGGATGATGATGACGTCTGGAGAAGCAGTGAAGTACAAGGGCTCGCTCGACGCTTTTTCGCAGATCATAAAGAAGGAAGGTTACTCGTCTCTGTTTAAGGGCGCCGGCGCGAATATATTGAGGGCGGTCGCCGGCGCTGGCGTCTTGGCGGGATACGATAAGCTGCAGCTTCTCCTCTTGGGTAAGAAGTATGGGTCGGGTGGCGGAGGCTGATCGATGACGGCCGACCGAGTAATAATGGTTTCTCCTTCCGTCTTTTATATACATGCATGCATGCATACATATATGTGATGATTGTGTGTAGTTTTTGAATAAAAGGCATTTGAAAACCGAGCGTGCTCTTGCTTAGAATGGAGATTTGTCGATGTTTGATCGTGTATAGTCCACTATTTTTTCGTCATGGTGTCTACATCTTACAAGTTAGAAACCTGCGGTAATAATAACTTTTGCAAGCACCTTCTCTACCGTACATGACTTTCGACATTGTTAAAGGACATAATCATGGTGTCTGTCTTGTGCTCAAGATTTAAACAGATGGTAAGAGGTCGCTGTAATTGGTGGTTGTAATAATTATCCAAACGACAACCTTAAAGACACCACAGCAAAAGTGGAAAAAAGACCACAGTTTTCTTGAACTCTTACTGCTATATACAATGGCCACATCCTAATTTCCTTCGCTCTTCGCCTTCATCTCCTTCCTACTCTTAGCTTTCGCCTCTCTCCCCCTCCACGCCACACCAAAAACCTGCCACCGCCCCACCACCACCACGAACCACCACCACGCTCCGCCGGAAAATCACAACCTCAAACAAGCCCACAAAGCCCTCCAAGCACGGGAAAAGGTGATATACTCCGACCGTTCAATTCACCTCCAACTGGGACGGGCGCAACGTATGCGCTTACCGAGGCATCTTCTGCGCTTCCCATCCCGACAACAACACCACCGTAGTCGCGGGCATCGACCTAACCACCAAGACACTGCCGGCTTCTTACCTGACGAACTGGGCCTACTGTCCGAACTCGCACTACTCCACCTCAACAGCAACCGATTCTGCGGGATAATCCCGAGAACCTTCTCCAACCTAACCCTCCTCTACGAGCTCGACCTAAGCAACAGCCAATTCGTGGGCCCCTTCCCAACCGCCGTCCTCTCCATGCCTTCCCTAAAGTACCTTGACGTTCGCTTCAACGAGTTCGAAGGAAAGTTGCCCGCCGACCTCTTCGCCAGGAATTTCGACGCAATCTTCGTCAACAACAATCGATTCAGCGACGTGATACCTTCGAGCGCGGGTCCCGCACGACCTCCGTGGTGGTCTTCGCCAACAATAGGCTCGGCGGATGCCTTCCGCCGAGCATAGCAAACTTTGCGAATGGGCTCGAGGAATTGGTGCTGATCAACACGAGCATTGTTGGGTGCTTGCCCGAGGAGGTTGGGTTTCTGTACAAGCTTAGGGTTTTCGACGTTAGCTTCAATGGGATCGTTGGCCCGATACCCTACGGAATTGCGAGCATGGCCCGTTTGGAGGTTTTGAACCTCGGGCATAATATGTTCGTCGGGGAGGTGCCCGAGGGGATATGCGTGCTGCCCGGGCTGAGGAACTTGACTATTACGGACAACTTTTTCTGCGAGGTATTTGTGGGAATTTGACGTCGAGGGGTGTTGCGTTCGACGATCGAGGGAATTGCTTGGAGGGGAAGAGGTTTCAGAGGAGTAAGAAGGCTTGTGATGCTCATGGAGCTGTTGAGTGCTTTGAACATGGCTGTGGATACTCTGTTGTTAGAACGAACGATACTTCGGCTCGTTACAAGCCCTTCTCTTCGACGCCTCCACCTTAACTTAAAAGGACAGCTTAGATATGTTGCCTGTCCAAACAGTGTGCAAGTAAGCTTGAAGCATACGTACGATGTTGTCATGTAAGTAAATTTGCAGAATTCCCATGAAATAAAAAGAGAGAGAGAGAGAGAGAGAGAGAGAGAGAGAGAGAGAGAGAGAGAGAGAGAGAGAGAGAGAGAGAGAGGGAGAATTTGGCTCTCTCATAATTATTGCTAAACTCATCGATTAATATTATGTGTGCGATTTTCTTGAATTTTCAATGGAAATGTGTCGCAATTGCTCTAATATGTTCATCCACCAAGCTTCTTCTTCTGTTCTTTCAACGACTCCACTTCCTTGGTGAGCAACCTCGGCGCAATAGCCATAGACATGAGTTCTTGAATCAACAGCTTGCAAGCGTAGGGGATAAATATCTGCCCACCCAAAAACAACAAACAGCTCAATCTCTACGGAGAGAGAGATCAAGAGAGAGAGAGAGAGAGAGAGAGAGAGAGAGAGTCACCTGTACAACCTCGGTCTTATTCTTGCATATTCTACACTCAAAGCTAAGCTTCTTCAAGTTAGCAACAGCTACAAAGCCACATAACTGGCAAACATGAACCCTATAGGCATCGCTCTGATTGAAGAGCCTCTCATTGAGAAAATGGGCAGCACCGTGGGCAATCATGCAGTCCCTCTCCATCTCTCCGAACCTCAAACCCCCGTCCCTCGACCTGCCCTCGGTTGGCTGCCTCGTCAGTATCTGAACCGGGCCCCGCCCTCGGGCGTGTATCTTGTCGTCCACCATGTGCTTCAGCCTCTGGTAATAAGTGGGCCCGATGAATATCGGCGACGTCAGCGCCCGCCCCGTGTGCCCGTTGTACATCGTCTCGAACCCCCTCATCTGATACCCGCACGCGTGCAGCGCTCTGCTTATTTTGTCCACCTGATCAAGAAAATATTAAAAAAAAAAACGTTTTTTTTCCTCGAAAAAAAGATTTCGAAAATTCTTGACTTCTAACAAAGCTCTATGGATATATTCGAGACTCAAGCCAACCTCATAAAAGTTTGTGGGGTTACTCTATAAGCAATTGACAATAGAGGGAGTTATCGCGCAAGCTTATATACATGATCAACTTCTTCGATTTATCCGATGTGAGACTTGGGATTTGACACACAACAAGCAGTTTATGGATGGCAAAAAAATGCCCATTAAAGAAAGACCCATTGGAGATTCAATTCATAGTGGCTCTCTTTCTTTAATGGGTATTTTTACCATCCTAAACAGAACATCACTTTACTGAACTACTACTCACGGTGACGTCGGAGAAAGGCGTGGCGTCGCCGTCTTTTCCGACGTGGGCGGCGACTTTTCCCATGATGCATTCGATGAGCTGGCCGATGGTCATGCGAGAAGGGATGGCGTGGGGGTTTATAGTTATGTCGGGGGTTACGCCTTCGACAGTCCACGGCATGTCTTCTTGCGTGTACGCCATGCCTATCGTCCCCTTTTGGCCATGCCTGCTGCTGAATTTGTCGCCGATTTGAGGTATTCTAACCGACCTCATGCGTATCTTTACGAACCTCAGTCCGTCGGCGTTCGTCGTCAAGAGAACCTAATTCAAATCGAGAAACGAAAAAAAAAAAGAAGCGCTGAGGTGCGAATAGGAGAGAGAAAAAGAGACGAAAGAAAGATTTATTACTAACTTGAGCGACGATTCCGCTCTCGCTGTGGCGAAGGCTAGTGCTGTGGTCCTTGTTGGTGTATCTCGTGGATTTCGCTTCGTCCTGAGAAATAGGCGTCGTTTTCCCGATGATGACGTCGTCGCTCGAGACCCTTGTGCCCTAATGCAGACGGCGACGTAAAAAGCCGTTAGCGTAGATATAGTAAAAAATGTCGAATAGTTTATCGAATCGTTCTCACAGGTGGCGCAAAGCCGTCGTCGTCCAACTTGTCGTAGCATCCGTGCCCCATTCCCTATAACGAAAGATGGCGCGGTTTTTCATTTTCATCCATTTCGTAGAGAAAAAAAAAGCTGACAAGAAAATGAAATTGAAAAGAATTGGTAATGAAGATATCGAGGCGAACGAACCATGGTGGATTCTCGACTAGGGCGGCCGAAGTCCTCTTTCACCAGCGTGCCCATCTTCTTCTCCTCGTCCCTTTCGTCAAGGTTGGCAGAAACATTCATATTACGAAAATAAAAGAGACACGCAAAAAGCTTGAAATAAGCTTTTCGTTTTTACCTGTATGAACGGTAGAATAAAGATCGAAAGAATCCTCGATCGATCGAAGATTGGTTCATGATCACAGAGTCCTCTTGGTTGTACCCCGAATAGCACGCAATAGCGACGATGGCGTTCTTTTTTTTTCGTAAACGACGATGCGGACTTATAAGACGAATATCGATCAAGAAAACCGAAGAAAAAAAACATTGGATCATACAATTCCAGCGGGAAGCTCCCTGAAATGCAAATGCTCCATAGCCCGAGTAGTGACTAGAGGCTTCTGAGGGTAGTACAATACGTACGCCAACGTATCCTATTTGAAAAAGATTAAGACGAAACAAAGCCGAAAATTAATGCATAGACGGTAATCAAATGCGTGAGAAGATGAAAAAAAAAGAAGAAAAGCTACCCACCATTCGCAGTTGGTAGTTGGTCGCATATATTCCCATCGCTTGCTTCCCCATTGCCGACTGATAAGTGTTACGAGGTGACTGATTATGATCGGGAAATGGTATGATCGAAGCACATACGCCCAAAACCAACGAAGGATGGATTTCGCAATGCGTGTATGTCTCGTTACATCCTTGGTTGTTCCTCGCATGGTAAAGATCCTGAGAATTTACGCGGTATTTGTAATAATAATAACAAAAAAAGAGGGTAAAACTTTGGCGAAGTTGCAAGCTATTCATTCACATTTATGGTCATGGATATCATAGTGGTCTCTTCTTCTTCGGTGTCGACGTACTCTATGAATCCACTTTCTACAAGACGATGCCAGCCGTAGTCCTCCTTTCAATGAAACAAGAAAACAGCGGAGTTTACGACTATAGATTAAAAAAAAACGCTTCTGAGTGTACTTCATACCTGCGACTGAAGGGCTAGAATATGTTTTTTCTTTATCAGCAACTTTTTGTTCTCGACGATGAACAAAGGCCTGCTACAACGCCCATAATCCGTGTACAGTCGAAGCTCCTTAAGATATATATCGCGGACGATTCCAACTTCAGTGTTCACGTCGATCTGTAATAATAACACAGCGTTGATTCGTTTGTTCAAAGATATCTTATTCTTAGGTTAGTTCCGAGCATGGCTTACTTGTCTCCTCAGCCTTCGAAGCGTCCTGACAAGAAGCTCTGGGTTGCGGTGAACCCCCATCCAACAGCCATTGACGAACACTTTCGTAGCTTCGGGAATTTTCGAGGGCGATATTTCCTACAAAAAAGGCAATTTTAGGGTGACAAAAAATAAAACGTGTTATTTTCAAGGGACGAAATGTTATGGAAGTTCTAAAAGCACCTCAAAACTATCCATACACCATTCTTCAAGAAACACGAAGATGGGGTTCGAGGCCGATCCCACAGTTATGTACACCATAAGGGCAAGGTTCTTAACCAATCCACATGCCTGATATACAAAAAAAAAAAGAAAGCTCTCAGAATGATGAAAATCGATCGTAAAACGATTGATTGGAAATTCCCACCTGTCCTTCGGGCGTTTCGGCGGGACACATCATCCCCCAATGTGAGTTGTGCAGCTGCCTGGGCTTAGCCAGCTTACCTAACCACATTACGAACGAAAAGTTTACGAAAAATAAACGAAGAAAAAAAGGTTAAAAAAACACACTGGGAAATGGCTTCACCTTCGCGGCCAATAGGCGAATTTAATCTCCTCAGATGGGAAAGCGTCGAGGCGTACGTCAAACGGTTGAGCACCTGAGAAACGCCCGACCTTGTCCCAGCTGCATTAACTTGGCCCCAATTTCCCGTCGCAATGGAGTACTTTAGCCCGCTAGTGATCGTTTTGGCTTTTATCGCGAAGTGAAGGTTAACGTCCTTCCCATTATCGACGCACTTGGTATTCATTCAAATAAGATATTTTCGGTATTGAAGTTGCAAGATGATGAAAGGCCATCGCATAGATATATATATATATATATATATATATATATATATATATATATATATATATTACAGTTTACCTTCTGAACGTATGATCTAACATCCCTGGTTAGTTTTCTGAACAACTGCACCAACCAATGACGTATAAATCATCATTCGTATTCTGCCATGCTACTCAATATTCGAAAGGGGAGAACTTTCTTATAATTTTCAGACCATTCGAAATAAACCCCCTAGTAAGGGGCCCGCAAGGTCGAGCCTCTTATTAGCGTAATGATCGCGGTCATCTTCTGCTCGTCGACCAAGAGCACAAAGCAATAGCCTGTAGATGACATACCTACCAAAAGAAGCAAAGATGTTTGTGGTTCTTATGTTAGGATGAAACCAAAGAAAGCAACGATATAACAGAGTTCAACACTAACCCGAAATAATAAGCTTTCTTAGTTTCACAATACTCCTCTGTACCTACATGAGGAAGCATCTCCCTCTGGAGAATTTCTCTAGCATACCTATCAATACGATTACAGTTAAAAAAAGTGTGCAGCAAACCTAAGTATAAACAGAAGCTGATCTAGGCGTTTTTATCAGTTGAAGCGTACTTAATTCTTTTCTCTCTAGTAACACCTATAGTAGATCCCCTCTTGCCAATATAATCAAGAGCAACCTACAGAAGAAAAAATCGCAAAACTTTGAGACTGATACGTCTTTATCTATCCCGAGGATGTATAAAACGCAACAAAAACTACCTGTTGATTCTGTATAACAAATGCCTCTTCCAAAGAAGGACGAAGCAACTCCATCATCTTGACATCTCTATCATCATAGCATATATGAGCTAAGATGTCTTTATCTGCAACGAAGCCTAAGGCACGGAATATTATAATTACAGGAATTTCTGTCCGAATGTATGGGAGCGTCGCCCGAATGTATTGTCCCGAGGATCCCTTTTCGCAAAGACGTATATCAAAATTCAATCCTTTCAATGAAGAAGCAGCATAACAGATAAATTTCTTGATAAAAACAGAGTAAAAAAATCGATTACCCCTTTCGCACTTGGTCGAGAAAGCATCCTCACGAACATACTACTCGGCGCTTTGCTTTGGGACTCGACTACTGACCTAACTTCGGCTACATAGGCATATTTATTAGGTTGCCTCTTCTTAAACACGTATACATGATTTGTGCTCATTTTCTCTTGAGCAATGAGAACCTTTTCGCTCCCATTGACTACGAAATACCCTCCTTGATCGTAAGGGCACTCACCCATCTCTGTTAAGTCTTTCTCGGACAGATTGTACAAGCTACAGTAGCTCGAAAGAAGCATTATCGGAATTTAATCAAATACCACAGCATTAGGTCCATGGAAGTGAGATATTCGAAATTAAAGAGAGGCCCACAAGCCAAGATTTAACCTTTCCGATGAAAACTTTGGCAAATTCCTGAGACTCCGCGATTTCTTCGCAGTCGTATCCTTTTCTGATGACCCTTTTCGTAACGTCCACGTACAAGGCCGAAGAGTAGGTCAAGTTCCTCAGCCTCGCAGCTTTGGGAAACAGCGTACATGTCTCGCCGTCGGACTCTGTCATGCTGGGTTTGCTTAGGTATATCTGACCAAAGCCGATTTTGTAGATTGTCTGAAAAAAAAAAAGGAAAAAGAAAAAAAATTAGCTTCAGCCATGACTGCGCCGATCAATGCCACTGATTTCGAACGAATTTGACGATCGGCGGACCTCGACGAAATCCTGGGGCCGACCCGGATTGTGCTGGGCTTCGGGTCGGATCTCGAGTTGGCCCGATTCGTCGACGATTTCCTGCATGGTGTTCTGTATGAACTCGTCGAATGAGTCCAATTGTTGCCTGACCAAACCCTTCTCGTCGAAGTAAGCGCTGATCACTGCCCATGCATCTTCCTGCGCTATTTCCTGAGATTCGTCCTCAGAATCATCGACCTCCTCTGAGACGACGTTGTTATTGTACTCGCCATCTCTGTTTGCATTGTTGTACGGATTGTCGGCGTTTTCGTCGTAGTCAAAGAATTCGCCGCCGCCGCCGTACATTGCTTTCTAGTTTGGATTTTGGATGTTCTTTTGGCTAAGCTCGGATGAATTGGTGTGCGTGTAGTGTGTGTGAGTGTGTATAGGATCTCAGCTTATATAATACATATATAACCACTACTATCTCTCTCCCTCTCTCTCTCTCTCTGTGTATCTCTCTCGTGATTGTTTCTCTCTATTTTCCATAAACACAAAATCGGGGGGAAGTCTATCAACCACTTGCAGTGAACTTAACTATCAGAAGATGAATTGGGACGACGACGTGAATGGCGAAGACGATAATCTGAGTGACGAAAGTGACAATGAATCAATTGGTTCTAACTTCTAACGAAGCTGCTACAACAATAACTAGCAGTTCGCCATCAGTTCCTATTAAGGGAACTCTCTCTCGCGTGAAGAACGAACAAGATGCCGGCGATGACGTCATCATCGACAAGCTTACAAGTTCCAGGCGATTTGAGGTGGTCGACGATTTCTCAGATCACCATTACTGCAATTCTCGTTTTTCAAGAGGTAAGAAATAATGCGTGATGTAAATGGGTAACTCAAAAATCGAATCTTTTAACCCTTTCTTTGTTAGCCTCCCCGAAAATGGATTGAAAAAAATAGCAGAGGAGAGGAAAATTATAGAGGCTGCTATCCCTGGTAAGTGATAAGCTAAGGCCCATGCTTGAACAACAACCGCCCGCAATCTAATTTTTCTTACATGCAAGTCATTCTTGCCTCAAATTTTCGACGACGACCTCTTTCTTTTCGATGCTTTATACCCTCCTAACTATCCCGACGAACCGCCCATAAGTACGTTACTTCGACTTCAATCTCAACGATTCACTGCTAAATAACTTCAAACGATCATTTTCGAACTTTTTGGATGGTTCACAGTTACTCTGGCATGCTGCATTTACAGCCCGGGGTAAGCGAGGGAAGTGAAGAAATCGAGAATTGGGAAATTCTGTAGAGAGTATTCTGAATTGATATTTTCTGTTCTGTTACATCTACTAAACCGCGCGCAGCTCATACAGTTTAAAACCAGAGAAAAACTAGTAAAACAGTAAACGCTATTTACATCATTAAATTACTGAAATGCCCTTAGCGACTTAATGGACTTGAAACTGGCGCGCTTTCATGCTTTGCTTCGATGACTTCAATTTTGCTGCATAGTTCTTCAGCCCCCCCTCAAGATGAGCTTCCTCAGGCCATAAGCTCATCTTGGACATGATGAATTGGAATGCCGAGGGCGAGAGAGACTTAGTGAAGGCATCAGCTAAGTTGTGAGAGGAAGAAATATGCTGTGGAGCGATGAATCCCCGCTTGAATTGATCACGAACCACATGACAATCGATTTCAATGTGTTTCGTACGCTCATGGAATACGGGGTTAGAAGTGATGTAAATCGCAGCCTTATTATCACAAAATAAAGGAATAGGAAGTGACAAAGGCACCTGGAGTTCAAACAGGATGTAAGATAACCATTGCATTTCCCGAACCGTTGAAGCCATTGCCCGATACTCGGACTCTGCTGTAGAGCATGAAATCGTAGACTGCTTCTTCGTTTTCCAAGAAACCAAACTGCTTCCAAGAAAAATGCAATAGCCAGTTAGGGAATGTCTCGAGGTTTTACAGGCACCCCAGTCCGAATCACTGTATGCGCAGAGCTGTAAATCAGTGGTGCTGGAGTAGAACAGACCATTCGAGCTAGTCCCTTTAAGGTAGCGTAGTAGGTGCTGCGCAGCCTGCCAATGAGAGTGTCGAGGGGCGTGAACGAACTGACTCAATTGTTGTACCGCATGTGTGATGTCGGGCCGAGTGAAATTAAGATACAACAGACGCCCCACGAGGCGCCTGAACTGTAATGGATCATCAAGTGGCAGCGAAGTGTCTCTGTCTGAAGATGCAAACGTGTGGCCGCCAGGTAAAGGAGTAGAAACAGGTATGCTATCCATCATATGTGTGTCATGAAGAATATCCAGAACATACTTTCTTTGACACACGGACAGACCCTCGTCTGATCGAATAATTTCCATTCCAAGGAAATAGTTCACTGCTCCTAAATCTTTAATGGTGAAAGCTTGATCCAAGAATTCCTTTACTTCATGCATTTTGCTAGTATCTGTTCCGGTGAGAAGCACGTCATCAACGTAGACAAGCAGGAAAATCAGACAACTACCATTACGATAAGTGAACAAGCAGTGATCGTGAGCGCATTGCGTGAAACCGAACTCCAGCAATTTAGAAGTGAAGGCAAGATTCCATTGTCTGGAAGCCTGTTTCAACCCGTACAGCGATCTGTTAAGCTTGCAAACCTTAGTACATTGATCGTCTTTGTAGCCAGGAGGGAGACGCATATAAACGTCCTCATCAATACGCCCATGGAGAAAGGCATTATTGACGTCCAATTGCTGCAAATCCCACGACTTAGCAGCTGCAATCGCTAGAACCACTCGCACGGTTACTATCTTAGCGACTGGGGGAAATATTTCGCTGTAATCTTCCCCTTCTGTTTGGGTGAAACCCTTTGCGACAAGGTGGGCCTTGTATTTGTTAATCGAACCGTCTCCATTGCATTTCACGCGGTATACCCACTTGCAGCCGATCAGTTTCTTACCTTTGGGTAGATCGACAAGGTCCCATGTCTCGTTGTCCTCGAGAGCCCTTAACTCCTGTCGCATAGCATCGACCCATCGTGGGTCAATTTTGGCCTGATTGTAAGTCGCCGGTTCGTGAAAAATTGATAGGTTTGCGACATCGGTTCTTTGGCAGTCTTGAAGGCAAGCATTAGAGCTAACAAAGTCTTTCATCCATTTGGGTGGATGCTTTACTCTGGAGCTCTGTCTAACATTGGGTTGGATGATTGCATCCTCTGTTTGAGGTTCTGAGACTGAAATTGAAGATGGCAGACTCTGTTCTGACATAGTTGGAGAGGGTAGTGAAGCTGAGGATGGCACTTGCTGATGATCAACCAAGTCATTAGCAGGAGGCTCTTGATTAGCACTGTCATCACTGAGAAATTCAGCCTCAAAAGGATCTCCAATACAGATATTTGGTAAAACTATATCCGAATCATCAGTGGGCACTGAGGGAAAACATGCTTCATGAAATTCAACATCCCGGGAAATGATGATCTTATTAATGGATGGGCAGAACACTTTATACCCTTTGGTTCCAGCTGGGTAGCCAACAAACACCCCACTGTTAGATCTGGGATCGAATTTATCCCTGTGAGGATCAAGGTTGACACAGAAGGTCTGACATCCAAATGTCCTGAAATAGGAATAGTCCGGCGGCATCTTTAGCAGCAACTCAAAAGGGCTTTTCCATCTGAGTACTCGGGATGGTAACCTGTTTATAATGTGAACTGAGGTTAAGACTGCCTCGCCCCAGAAAGTTTTGGGCAGTTTCGATTGGAAAAGAAGGGCTCGGGCTACTTGGATAATGTGCTTGTGCTTTCTTTCCACTACTCCGTTTTGTTGCGGCGTGTAAGGACAACTCTTCTGGTGAGCAATTCCTCTATCAGACAGAAATTCTTGGAATGAAGAGCTGAGAAATTCAGATCCATTATCTGATCGAATGGACTTTACCCTTGCTTCATACTGATTTTCAGCAAACAAAATGAATTTTCTGAATATCTCTGGAACTTGTGACTTGTATTTCATCAGAAAAATCCATGTGAATCTGCTATAATCATCAACAATAGTAAGGAAAAAATGACAACCTGAGAGGGAAGGTTGTTTGTACGGCCCCCATATATCCAAGTGAAGAATCTGAAAACACTGTAAAGTATGTATATCTCGTGTTGGAAATGGAGATCTGTGTTTCTTGGACAGAGGGCAGATATTGCAATCAGCCAAGTCAATAGTATCCATTTCATTGAAAACTAAGTCTGGTAAATGTTTCATTACAAGATAAGAAGGATGGCCCAATCTTGAATGCCATTTATTTACGGGACTAACAACAGAAGTAAGACCATTTGCTGAAAACAATTTATCACTAACAGAACAAGACTTCGAGGCATGTAGCTGCCGAGCTGCTGAGATTGCTGAATATGTGAAGGACAACCTATCCAAAATATAGAGGCCTCTATGTACTTTGCCTGCTGCAAGAATTTTACTAGTCTGCAACTCAAGCAGCAACCAAAAGTCAGTGTAGAATTTAAAGAAAACTTGGCAGTCTCTGGACAACTTTCTCACTGATAAGAGGTTATATCGAAAACTTGGTAAATAGAGGCAGTCATATAGGATAATGTCAGGCGACATAAGTATATTTCCACTGTGGGAAACAGACTTGAGACTCCCATCTGGTAAGCAAACAGGGGTATAGGAACTGACTGGCTTAGGATTAATCATGAGAGCTAAGTCATTGCACATGTGGCCACTTGCTCCGGTATCTATCAACCATTTCTCATTTCCCACTAAATCTAGCATATTATGATTTAGTTTAGAAAGCCTACCTGCAAAGTCAGCCATGTGAGCATAGTTGACTGGAGCTGAACCAGCCGTGTCAGCATTTCCTCTTCCTTTCATCATCTTGGCCAGTTATCTTTTCATCATCTCCATTACAGATGCTTGCAAACTCTGCAGCTGTGCATCCTCAGGTATACTCGAGTCTCCCAGATCTGTCTCCACTGAGTTAACCTTGTAGTTAGTCATCATCTTTCTTTGAGGATTGTAGCTCTGCTCCCCTCTGCCCGAGACACTCCTTTCTGGAAATCCATTCAACTTGTAACATTCCTCTCTCCTATGACCCGATCTTTTGCAGAAACTACATTCTGGAAAGCCATTCAATTTGAAGCACTCCTCCTTTACATGACCTGCCTTCTTACAGTAGTTGCAAAAGAGTTGAGACTTATCCTGTTTTGTGGTTGGCTTTGTGCTGAAATCCTTTCTTGAGCTGAAGCTCTTAACCATCATTGCTGCGTTTTCTCCTGCGGAAGTTAGATTCATTGACACCTCCCTGTGCTTCTCAGCCTTGGAAATCATGGAATACACTCGGTTTACTGATGGCAAATGATCAAGAAACAGAATCTGGTTCCTTTCCAGATCGAACACTTCATTGAGTCCCATGAGAAATTGCATTGATCTATCTTCTAGCTCTCTTTCCTCAATCTTTGCTTTTACCTCACCTGTTGCTTGTATCACAGGCCTGAGCTGGTCCAATTGATCCCACAAATTACGGATCTTATTGTAGTACTCAACAACGCTCATATTCCCTTGCTTGAGCGTAGCAATCTCTCTCTTTATCTCATAAATTGCAGAAATATTAGCAGTGCCATACCTCTCTGCAATTTCGTTCCAGAGTGCTTCTGCTTCATGAATGAACATGAAACTGCCTACAATTTCTTTTGAGATTGAACTCTTGATCCATCCTGTGATCATGCTATTCACTTTCTTCCACTTCCTAAAATCAGGGGAATCATCAGCAGGTTTCTTGTACTTACCATTAACAAAGCCTAATTTCATCTTTGCCTCCAACGCCTCTATCATCGAGCTTCTCCAAATCATGTAATTCGTCGAAGTCAATTGCGTGGATACGATCATCATGCCAGGATTGTCTGATCCGTGCAGCTGATAATCTTCGTCCATTTCTGAAATTCCGATCGCACCTTGAGCAGCCATATTCTCTGATGAACTCATTGCCGATGATCTCAGATTGCAATTCTAACTGGAATTCTTGACTATCGTGATTCAATGTCTATCGAAATCAATTGCCCATGGCTCTGATACCATGAAGAAATCGAGAATTGGGAAATTCTGTAGAGAGTATTCTGAATTGATATTTTCTGTTCTGTTACATCTACTAAACCGCGCGCAGCTCATACAGTTTAAAACCAGAGAAAAACTAGTAAAACAGTAAACGCTATTTACATCATTAAATTACTGAAATGCCCTTAGCGACTTAATGGACTTGAAACTGGCGCGCTTTCATGCTTTGCTTCGATGACTTCAATTTTGCTGCATAGTTCTTCAGGAAGGCTCACAATTAGCCTCACTTTGCTTGAAACATGGTTCGGCGGAATTTCAGATATAATGGGTTCAAGATTCATTTACGATGCTTCAGGTTTTGCTGAAGATTCACTTTTTTCAACGATCAAATCGAAAGGGCCGAGCCAAATCTGTTGCCTGAATCCTTGATATATGCCCAGAAAGCCTTTCTTCTTTCCTTGAAGTCAATGCTACATCTCATTCAAACCCCTTTAAAGGTGACCTGCATTGAGACGATTACTGTAAGGAAACAAATGCTATGCTTCATCTCACATAAGTGTGTTTTAGTGCAGAACTTTGAGGCTGTCGTTCGTGGCAGTTCATTTTCGTACCCACGCCCACGATATACTAACGGCATGCAAAGAATACGCCGACGGCACTTTAGTTGGATCTTTGGTCAGTGGAAAAGTCACCGCCGGCGCCATAGCTAAGAAAGGTGGATCGCCGGGCTTCTGCAGAAGAGTGAGGGAATGCTCGAGGATCTTATCGCCGCTTTCGCTCGCTGTGGTGCCGTTGACTGCGAAAAGTTTCTTGTCGGGCCTTAGATTTTGTTCTTTCTTGGATAATATTGCAAGCCCATTATAGATAGTTAAGACCCATTTTGATTATCTTGTATCCAAGAACAGATCATCCTCAGAGTGAGTGTGAAGGTGTCACCTAACATGATATTATCTGCTAGATAGTGATGAACTAAAGGAAGAAAATTGAGACATTTCTTGGCAGTTTATGATTAAAGTAAGGTGAAATCGACAAGTTAGGTATCGACCAAAACAAAAGACAGAGACCTGTAATCGAAGTACTATGACTTCTTACATTATTATATTGCAAAGAAAAAAAGCCTGAAATGGTTCATCTCAGATCTACACTTTCGATCCCAGTTTACCTCCACCGTCTTCATCACTAGAATTTCTGACAGCTGTCGTCTATTTGTAGGTATTTATTTCTTCTTTCACCGCTCCTTGATTTCTGGCGCAAGTCTCCCCTATCTTTCACAACCGTCACCGCTCACTATTTGCTGCTCTGTAATATAAATAGTTTGTCCAACTTTAGCTGAGCAGTCTTTCTTTACAATATAACAGGTCACACGCATACAGAGCAGCCTATTGACCCTTTTGTTCTTTGTTTGTCTTTTGTCGGTTCAAAGATCTCACGCCTCAGTTTCCATAACGAGCTAACGGAAATTCCACATTAATGCTATATGCTATAGCTTTTCTTTTGGACCGGTGCTGTTCTTCAACCAATTCATATTTTTGTCCTAAACAGATCCAAAACGTCGATAGTGCATAATCTGGGATTTGGGTCTCGATTGTTGATTTTTGTCTCTCAGGCTCAAAGATCCACCCTTTCCCTCTCATTCATCTATTTCTTGTAGCAACTGCCTAAAGATCGAATTTTTAGACCATTTGTGGTTATAATGGTTCGAGATAATATGTTTGGAGGAAATGGGTTATTCTACCCAGTCGTTGGATTCTTGTCGTGTGTGGCTTTCGTGTACTTGTCCTTTGGGGACTTGTGGATGATGGACTTCAACAGTGGTGCGAAGCTGAGCTTTGTGGAGAGAAATGGAACTCAGTTCATAATAGATGGTAAGCCATTTTACTTCAATGGGTGGAACTCATATTGGATGATGGATCATGCCGTGGAGGAATCGAATAGGCATAGGATTAGAGCTGTTTTGCAGTCGGGGGCAAAGATGGGCCTCACTGTGTGTAGAACGTGGGCTTTCAGTGATGGTGGATACAATGCTCTTCAGATTTCCCCAGGTCGATTCAACGAAAGGGTTTTTAGGGTAAGAGATTTGATTTTATTTATTATCCAAGTCTCTTGTTATCTAGTTGTTTCGATGATGAAGTATTGTCTTCGCCCATGATTTGGTCTTATGTCTTTCATTGCTGTACTTAATGGTTCCTTGGTTGAGCTAGGGAAGTGTTATGCTTAAGGCCTCTGAGCTAAAATAGATCTTGATTGTAGTATATGATATTCTAGTGCTTCCATTGCTTGTCTTTCTGTGTTATTATCTCCGTTTGCTTCCTCTTTTATCTCAGCTTATCGAACAATAGAGAAGGGCTTTTGTCTTGGGGTACTTTATTTAATGCATAGCCATCGTCAATGCTTTCCTTAATGAGATTGCTGACGCAAGAAAACGTTGTCTGTATTAGGCATTAGACCATGTTATTGCAGAAGCGAGGCGGTCTGGGATAAGGCTAATACTATGCTTGGTAAATAACTTGCAAGCTTACGGTGGGAAGACACAGTACGTGAAATGGGCGTGGGAAGAAGGCGTTGGCTTGAGCTCTTCTAATGATTCTTTCTTCTACGATCCATCAATTCGACGTTACTTCAAGAGCTATATTAAGGTAACCATGAAATCAGCTTAGAACAAACCTTTTACAGTTTTGCCCCTGTCTGAATCAGACAAAACAGTTTGCATTACATTGAGATTAAAGTCATTCTTGATTTCTCTTTCCCAGTTTAGAAATTTGTCTTATTGTGTTTTTTGCTTTCGGAAGTCCGCAGCTTTTATGTCATTTCAGTTCATACTTAGTTTATTGCTGTTTATCGTCGACTTCGTTTGGGAAAAGACGAAAGCTTTATATTCTGGGAAGTAATATCTTAGCTTTTACTATATATGGTTCAGTGTAATGACGAAGCAGAGTCAAGACAATCGTTGTTGTCTTCAAGAAACATGGATCATGATTTGCATACGCCGTATAGACCAAAATAGACAAGATAACCTCTTACAGAATGTCTTCATTTTAAGATACAGTATTCAAACCAGTTATTCATTCTATTTGCTGTTTACGATCATTTTCGATTTAAGATATAACAGACCGATAATTTATTTGTTCGGCAGACTGTTCTTACAAGGAAAAACACTGTAACTGGGGTTCAATATCGTGATGACCCGACCATCTTCGCCTGGGAATTAATCAACGAACCACGTTGTATGTCAGATAAATCTGGCAATACACTGCAGGTATATTATTTATTAATTACCCTTCTCATCGAAATAAATAGCTCGCTGAAAGACGATTTTCGTAAGCTTCGCCTGATATGGTTACTTATTATTCATTCAAATGCAGGATTGGATAGAAGAAATGTCGACTTTCTTGAAATCAATAGACAGAAACCATCTCCTTACGGTGGGCCTCGAAGGCTTTTACGGGCCCAAAAGCCCGAAAAGGCTGACCGTAAATCCCGAGCCGTGGGCATCCGACGTGGGAACAGATTTCATTCGCAATTCCAAGATTTCGACCATCGACTTTGCTTCTGTCCACATATACCCCGATCACTGGTAAGGGGAAAAAAAGAAAAGATCTTCTTTTTCACCAAGAAACAGTTACCGACTTCATCTCTCTCTCATCTTCAGGTCTCACAACCAAGATTTCGCTTACCAACTGAAGTTCGTCTACAAATGGATTCTATCCCACATAGAAGACGGCGACAAAGAGCTGAAAAAGCCCGTCCTCTTCACAGAGTTCGGCCTATCCACAGAGATCAAAGACTTCAGCCCTTTGCTGAGGGATAAATTCTACAAAGTGATACTCGACGTTATGCACAAGTCGGCCCTGAGAAACAGGTCGGGCGCGGGCTCTTTAGTGTGGCAGTTCCTCGTCGAAGGCATGGAAGATTTCAACGATGATTTCGGTATAATACCTTGGGAGAGGCCGTCGTTATATCAGCTCTTCGCCGATCAGTCTTGTAAGCTTGCCAAGATTCAAGGCGCACTTCCTTCGCAGATGGCTCACCTGCGAAGATTATGCACGCAATAATGCGAGGAAAATCTGTCCTTATACTGGTGATATATAGACATATATATAAGTATCACATCTTTGGTGTTGTTTTGGTTTTGCCTACATATCCAATGGAGGTTTACAATAAATAGTTTAGAAACGTATGGTTGCGTACAAGTCCCCTGAATGAAGATTACACATTACATTACATTTGCTCACTTCTTACATTTCGTCGCCATTTTCGGGCGCTCTTCGTATACATGCGTATGTATGTGCGTACACATTAGGAATCTAAATCGAGGGCCGCTTTGGAAATGGCCTGAAAGGCGTGTTCGATGCACGACTTGAACTTGCTCGCGTTGATGAAGTCTTTCTCCGCCGTTATTGCGATTCTCAACTTCCCCACGTAACTCACCATCGTCACAGAAAGGCTCTGCATAATTTCGACGAAAGAATTATAATAGTAACAATTATATTAATTCCTATCTTAAACAAGAAAAAAAAAAACGAGAAAGATGCCTGAGGCGCGCCGGTGACGGCGAAGTACAGTCCCTTAACGGGCTGATTGTCCATAGCCATCTTTTCCACAGGCCCGATTAAGTTCGATATCGCCGTGCTCGTGTTCTTCAATGTTCCATGGACGAATCAAGCCCGTGGCCTACTACAATACAACTCGATTAAATATTATAAAATTACACTTACATAGATGAATGTTTTGAAAAATCAACGTGCCGGAGAAGACAATTTAGGTGACAGCAGGTCTGAGAGGTTTCGACGGAGGTGATAACGGCGTCGAAGATTGAAAAAAGCACAAAAACGGGAGATTCACTTACAGTAGGTTGTTGCTCACGATAGGTGAGCATCGTAGCAAATCTCTCTTCTATGTATGTATATATATATCTATATATATGTGTGTGTACCTCTGGCCCTCTTATCTTCCTTATGATATTGAGAAGGTGGCCGGTCAAAATAACGGCGGCAGAGTTCCTCTGCCTTTTGATCATCTTCCTCGCCTTTCTGACGAACTTGAGGGGATCTTCAATCTCGGAAGCGGTTAGTTTGGGTATGGGAACTTGTATGAAGGCGAAGCGATTCCCCCAAGGCATGTCGGCGTCAGGCTTTATCATCTCGTCCACCGACTTGTAGCCCGCGAGCGCCCTCGTGTTTAGCAGCACGAGGCCCATGCACCTCGACTTTCCCGACCCCGGCCTCGCCTTCTGCATGTAAAGGCGCGTCCCGTATATTATCGTTCCCGTTATTACGTCGTTTATCGTCTGAAAATTTCAGGAATAAACGCCGAACGTCATACTAGCGAACTATTCGATAGCTCGAATCTATGCATTGGAGATATAATATTATCCGATGAGCGTAAGCCTTTGGGCGAAGCGAAACAGTTTTCAATACGATATTAGAGCTCCGAGACCAAAAAAGTCTTGGGTACAATCCTCACGACCACTCACTCGTCGAGGCAGTAAAGCCACTTTTATTATCTGTTGTATTAAATTCACATTATATTCTAGTTAATAAATTTCTTCTTAAAAATTCACATTATATTCTATGAAATAAAATAAAATAGTTAATATAGCTCGTGTAGGGATTTTTTAGGCCCAATTCCAGTCCAAGCCCAATCCCATATAAGCTTGTGGGGTTTTTCTCTAAAACCAATTGCGAATAGAGGGAGTTAGCCCACAAACTTATAAACCACTCGTATTCTTTTAATTTCAGGAAAAACGCCGATACTAGGGAACTGATTCGATGATACATTTTCTATGAGCTGAGCTTAAACTTTCTGGTAAAGTGATTCATTAGCATTGTTTATATACGTACCACATTAAGCCTCGTCTTAATCGGCCTTATCTGATTGATAAGAAACGAAGTCGTCGTCGTAACGACCGGCCGTAATTCCACACCTTGGACGCCCGAACGAATAGGCGACTCGTCGTCCTTCACCCACCCACAGCTCTTCGCCAGGCTCCAAGCTAGACCTGGGTAATGGATTGGGCCGGGCCGGTTCCGGGCCGGTTCCACCGGTTCCGGTTCAACCGGATCCGGTTCTACCGGTCCGGCACTGTTCCGGTCCCGGTTCCGGTTTCGGTTCTGGAACCATTTTCCAGGGACCGGACCAGAACCACGGAGCAGAACCATGGGTCACTAATGGGCCGGTTCCGGTTCCAGAACCGGTTCGGCCATTATAATTTTTTTTATTTTTTTTTTAAATTTTTAAAACTATTTTCGGAATTTAAAAAAAATTGAAACTCATTGGGCCGGTTCCGGTTCCGAACCGGAACCGGGAACCGTGGGGCGGAGCCGGGAACCGGAACCAGTAATCGACGGTTCTTTGTTCCCGGAACCGGCCCAAACCACTTTTAATGGGCCGGTTACCGGTTCCAGAACCGGTTTTACCGGTTCCGGTTCTGGACCGGTTTCGTGGGCCGGTTTTGGGCCGGTTCCGGATTGAACCGGCCCATTACCCAGATCTACTCCAAGCAAAGTCATAGCTCGTATATCCCAGCGTCCTAACGAACCTCGGGAAAATGCCTCGGACACCACCGTCGCCGGACTTCCGCCTCGCCGGAAAAGTCAGCGGCAGCGAAGGGTCGTCGAGCCTCTGAAGGCAAGAAAGCAGAGCGCCCATGAGTGAGTAGCCGTCGCCCAAGGAATGGTGGAGCTTGAATATTAGGTTTCCAGCGCCGTTCTTGGTTGGGTACTTGACGACGTGAACCTCCCACAGTGGCCGGTCGTCGGAGAGCCGCCGGCCGGCGATCTCCGATAGGTACTGAGTGAAGCAGTCGCCGTAGTAGTCCACCGACATGCCGGTGGGAAAAGTAGGCACGTGGATGTGCTGTGAGAGTTCGACTGTTACTTTCTTCCATTTCTTACTTCCTTTGCTGTCCGTAACCTTTTTATTCAGACAAAAAAAAAGAAAAAGGATAAATTCTAGTCTACGACGTTGTTATATCTGCATGAAAGAAAGGGATAGTTATTACTTATTGAAAGAAAATATAGAGTGAATATGGACGGAAAAATCTGTGTCTATTATGATACCCAAACACCTAAATATATAGTACAGTGTGACGAGCCATTTTAGGCCGATGATTACAACACATAATGACCCTACCAAATATACAACTAATCACCCAAAATTATGGCCTTAATTACAGCCTAAATATATGTGCTAATACCCCCCCTCAAGTTGGAGCATGGGGGTCTCGAATGCCCAACTTGCGAAGAAAAGTATCAAAGTGGCGATTGCCTAGCGCTTTGGTGAAGATATCCGCCAGCTGAGAGTGGGTGGAAACTTTACAGGGAATAACGAACCGCTTAACAATTTCATCACGCACGAAATGACAATCAACTTCAATGTGTTTTGTGCGTTCATGAAATACTGGGTTGGAAGCGATATGAATTGCTGCTTGACTATCACAATACAATGGAATCGGCGCCGAAGGATGGACATCAAAACACCGAAGCAAAGCTTGAATCCATTTCAACTCACAGAGAGAAGAAGCCATGGCTCTATATTCGGCCTCTGCGGAAGATCGTGACACCACGTGTTGTTTCTTGGTTTTCCAAGATACTGGCGAGTTACCAAGCAAGATAAACCAACCAGATAAAGATCGTCGAGTGAGCGGGCAACCGGCCCAGTCAGAATCACACCAAGCGCGCAACTTCAAATCAGATTGGGCATCCAAAACTAAGCCTTGACCAGGATGTCCCTTCAAGTATCGAACAACACGTAAGGCCGCGTCCCAATGAGCCTGAAGAGGAGCCTGCATAAATTGCGCCAAAATGTGAACAGAATAGGATAATTCTGGCCTAGTCACGGTGAGATAAATTAGTCGTCCGACCAAGCGGCGATAAGATAATGGGTCCGGAAAAGGGGAATCGGCAGCCAAAGCCAAATGATGATTGGGTTCGAGAGGAAAACCCACGGGCTTCGCGCCAAGCAACCCGGATTCAGATATAATATCTAAAGCATACTTTCTCTGGCACAAAAATAAACCACACGAGCAACTTCAATGCCCAAGAAATACTTCAGGTTCCCAAGATCCTTCATATGAAAGCAACGATTAAGATAAATTTTGAACGCAGCAATAGAAGAACTGTCGCTTCCTGTGATTATCAAATCATCAACATAAACGAGCACGTGGAGACAAATATCATCTTTGCGATAAGAAAATAGAGAGTAATCGGAGCGAGACTGATGAAAACCATATTTCTGAAGAGCAGATGATAATTTTGCAAACCAACACCTTGGTGCTTGCTTCAGACCATATAGAGACCGACGAAGACGACACACCGTTCCCGGCTGCGAAGAGGAAAATCCTGGGGGAAACTTCATATAAACTTCTTCGTCCAAGTCACCATGAAGAAACGCATTATGAACATCCATCTGATGAAGTTCCCAATTAAGCGATGCCGCTATAGACAAAAAAATCCGAACGGTAACCATCTTGGCGACTGGAGCAAAGGTTTCCTGATAATCCAAACCTTCGATTTGACGATTACCAAGAATCACTAAACGCGCCTTGTAGCGTTCCACCGACCCATCTGAGTTGTACTTAATTTTGAAAACCCATTTACATCCAATGGGCTTTTTGTCAGATGGAAGAGTAGAAAGCGTCCAAGTTCGATTGTTTTCCAAAGCTTCGATTTCAGATTTCATTGCAGCTTGCCAACGCGGATCACGCATGGCTTCGGAAAACGAACCTGGTTCATGGTTAGTGCTAACGGCAGCGAGGAATGTACGGTGAGAATCAGAAAAAGAATCATAAGATACATGTCGCGCAAGGGGATAAGAAATACCTGACCGAGATGAGGAAGCCAAGGAGCTGGGCGAGAGAGAGGGACTATCAACACATATATTATTCAAAACGTAGTCCTGAAGACGCGTGGATGCCATTTTGGTGCGATGCCCACGACCCAATATAACTGTATCTGTTGAATTAGAGACGGTACCCTCCCTTTCTGTAGAACTCGAGTTGGGAACGTCTGGGGTTACCTCTTGCGTCGATGGAGTAGGTGACACAGAAGGTAAATCATCATGTGAGGAGCCTTGTGGGTCTTCAACTGGAGGAGAAAATGACTTAG
The DNA here is from genome assembly GCA_027422505.1 of Craterostigma plantagineum. Taxonomy (NCBI): domain Eukaryota; kingdom Viridiplantae; phylum Streptophyta; class Magnoliopsida; order Lamiales; family Linderniaceae; genus Craterostigma; species Craterostigma plantagineum. The sequence goes on along the minus strand of JAPQWV010000043.1, from coordinate 3,948,067 downwards.
AACCCATATCTTCATCATCGTCGCCATAAAAGAAATCAGGTGGAGAACGAGAAAGTGAGGCAACTTCTACGTCAACAGATGGAAATTCAGTCTCAATAAAGATGATATCTCGGGACGTAACAAAAATTCGTTCTTCCAAATCATAGACTCTCCAGGCCTTTTTACCATAAGGATATCCAACGAAAACACACTTGCGACTTCGTTGACAAAATTTATCTCCTCTACGGTCTTGATTGTGAACATAACATAAACATCCGAAGACTCGCAGATGGTCCAACGATGGCGAAAAACCATGTAGTAGTTCGAACGGCGTGCGATTGTGTAAAATCTTTGATGGGGTACGATTGATCAAATATGCGGCTGTGAGAACACTCTCACCCCAAAATTGAACAGGTAATCGCGCTTGAAAAAGCAAAGATCGAGCAACATTTAAAATATGCCGGTGCTTGCGCTCTACTCTGCCATTTTGCTGAGGAGTACCAACGCAAGAAGTCTCGTGCAAAATTCCGTGTTGTTTAAAATAACCTGAGAGACACGTGAATTCAGTACCATTATCGCTGCGAACGGTTTTGACAGACTTCGAGAATTGTCGTTCAGCCATTGCGATAAAATTACGTAAGGTCTGGCTCACTTCAGTTTTATCAGCTAACAAAAATAACCAAACTGCACGAGAAAAATCATCGACGACTGTCAAAAAATATCGGCAACCAGAAAATGTTGGAGTTCGATAAGGGCCCCACAAATCCACATGAATAAGTTGAAAAACTGAAGTTGTCTTATTGGTACTGAGCGAAAAACTTTCTCGAGAATGTTTAGCTCTAACACAAATATCGCAAAAATTATCAGTAGACTGTGACGATCCAACAACCGAAAGAGATCTGACCACATGAAACGATGGATGACCCAACCTTTTATGCCACAAATCAAGAGATGTTGCTGATTTATTCATAACGACCGCAGCATGCGCAATCTCAACGAAGAAGTAGAGTCCCTCTCTCATTTCACCCGCTCCAATCGGCGTCCTCGATCGTCGGTCCTGCACAAGGCAATTATTATCAGAAAAAATAACATCACACGCCCGATCGTTCGTCAATTGAGAAACCGAAATTAAATGGCAAAATAATTGTGGGACCAGCAGCACATCATAGAGAATAATTTGAGAACTCAATTTCACAGTCCCAGCCTGTTTAGCCATTGTAAAGTCTCCGTTCGGAAGATGTACTCGACAAGGAATAATATCTTTCAGATCATCAAACACGTCAACTGATCCGGTCATATGCCTCGTGGCTCCCGAATCAATCATCCAACAACACTTACCAGAGAGTTTTTCAGAAGAAATAGAAGAGTTTGGCTTCCCAGCGCTCAACAGATTAACCAAGGTATTCCATTGATCAAGATTAAGGCCAGTCTGTGCGGATCTTGATTCGACGCCGATCGACGGTGCATGTGCAAAGTGCGCCGCTGCCATCCCGCCACGACGCGATCGACCTCGACCACGACTCGAACCACTGGCGCTGCCTCGCCACCATTCTGGGTAGCCATTTTTCTCAAAGCAACTAGTTTCGTCATGCCCGGTCTTGTTGCAGTGGCTACAAACCCGACCCGTCGTCTTCTTCTCCGGATAACCAATCAACTCGTAACACGTCGATATGTCGTGTCCGGGTTTACTACAATGTCCACAGACTTTGGGATTATCTGTACGACGAGCCGATTGTTTCCCTGCCGCTTGAATCGCAAAAGCCATCGCGTCGCTTCCTTCTTCCTTCGCCTTCACCATGTTGCGAACTCTTTCCTCTTGAACCATTATCGAGTAGACCCGATTCAGCCCGGGGAGAGGATCTTGTGCAAGAATATTCGATCTCGCCGTCCCATACAAATTATCATCAAGGCCGAGAAGAAACTGATGAACCTGCTCCTCTTCTTTGTCTTTTGCAACATCTTTTTCGAGACGACACACACAAAGACCACACTTACATTTATGAACGCGTTGGAAATTGCTTAAAGCGTCCCAAAGTTTCTTCAGTCTCCCATAATATTCCACCATCGTCATGCCTTTTTGGCGTGTATTTGCAAGATCGGATCGCAATTGTTGAATTCGAGGACCATTCACGACGGAGAAACGATCGCGAATTTCCTTCCATAATTCTTCAGCCACCTCCAAATCCGAGATACTGGAACGGAGATTCGGCTCAATCGTATTCATAATCCAAGAAACTAACAAAGAATTGTTAGTCCACCAATCTTCAAGATCCGGCGAATCTTCTTTCGGCTGTAGGATCGTACCATCTACAAATCCGAATTTCTTTCTCGCCCGTAACGCAGTCCGAATAGATCGAGACCATTCTTCAAAATTTTCACCTTTCAATTGAACCTGCGTAATAAGCAGCCCGGGATTATCACTAGAGGTGATATCATATAATCGTCTTGCGTCGAACAACGTCTTCTGTTTCAAATTTGGATATTTCACCATCAATTGTAGAATTTTCGGCCATTGCAGCAGTGGGCTGTCAATGGTGGCTCTGATACCATGAAAGAAAATATAGAGTGAATATGGACGGAAAAATCTGTGTCTATTATGATGCCCAAACACCTAAATATATAGTACAGTGTGACGAGCCATTTTAGGCCGATGATTACAACACATAATGGCCCTACCAAATATACAACTAATCACCCAAAATCATGGCCTTAATTACAGCCTAAATATATGTGCTAATACTTATTACCATGAGAGAAGAGAATCTGGGATTAATGGGTAAGACGAGATGGGTGAGGAGGTGGACTGTGTTTAAATCATCGATGGGGAATTCTGACTCCATAACTGCGAGGATTGTGAGCGACATGGGTGAGCTTTTGAGGAACTCAGCACTTGGGCTTACTGCTTCGTATATTTCTGCTTCTTCTCCAATATTAGCATCCATTTTTCTTTATCTAATGTTTTTATTTGAGCAAGGTGCTCACTTTCTCTATAAATAGCTGTTTAGACGACCAGTCCCATCAAGGAGACGATGATGTAAGAGAAGTACGGAAAGTATACTTTAATAGTATAATTAAAATAATTGAGAAGGTTTCATGAAAGTGAGAGATTATCTCTATCTGTTATGGTGGTGATTGATTAGAATTATTTCTCGATGGCGTGAATCATATCGAATTAAATGAATTGTAAGTAGGAGAGAATGGTCCAGTTTTGACAATGTTGAAGGTAATAATAAGAATGGCATCGATTTATTATATGATCCACAGACAAGCTGGCTCCCATTGTTATGTTACATACACGCAGACAAAGAACTATTGAGTGATAAGGGTAAAATTTCGTTTCCTATGTCCTCCTTATCATTTATTATTTATAAATACTAATAAAAATTATAGTTGAGAGTTTTATGTTCATTCAATATTATCTATGACTACTTTATCATGTAAAATAGTGAATCTGATATTAGTTTATCATCTTGATAATTGCATGATAACTAACGCTTTTACGTGGTTGACCATTTTCCGATCATATATTTAATGTGACATGTGATACTTATAATATTCATAGTTAGTAGTTTAGGTCAACGTCATCCTCTTAGCTAATGTCGATCAACATGGACATTATAAATTTCGCCACCATTTCACATCGAATGATTGGATTTATAGAGCAGAAGACGAGTCGACATTTAAGTTTGTAATTCATCGCAACATAAATTACTCAACAGTCGATGTGACGTTCCAACCATGTTTAATATGTGAGGTGTTAAATCCTAATAATATCATCTCTTACAGTCGTAATTAAAAGCTTTTTAATAATAATAATAATATAATTATAAGATGATAGTTTCCCTAAAACAGGAAATGTATTAGGTGAGGCCGCTATATTATTGGATCTTCTAAATGATATTAGATAAAATATTAAGAGTTCTCGTATCCATAACTATGATTATGGTCAATGATTTTATCTACTATATAATAGAATAGTTTCCCTCATATTCATCATTCCACTGTGCTGTGACATGCATTTCTTACTTAAATCTTTAGATTTTAATAGTACGGTGAACTTTGCGTCCTCAGTATAAATATTTGAATACGTTAAAATTGAGTATAAAGCTTTGTGATTGATTTGATAGTTACCAGCAAATCATTCAATACTTTTATAGTTGATGAATAACCTCTCTATTTGATCCGATTCTTACAGAACTTCATTCATCCTGTGATGTTAAACAATTTATAATATAGCTAATATCCGACACAACGGTATTAAATATCGCCTCCAGATTATATAATAGCTAACATGGTTTAATCTATTCATATCATAATTTTATAATAACTAGCAACCATTCTGCTATAGAAACATTTACTGTCGCAAATCTGTTATTGTTATTGAATGGATTTAGATTAAATGGATTGTAATCGGAGCCATACCAATACCCGCCTTTGTGGAAAATAGAACCAATACGCGAAATGAAAGTCAAGACAGAGAGTTGATTTTTTTGGTTTCTTATCTTGAATTTTCATATTGCATTTATATATCCTACCTACCTAATATTGACATCTTTTAATTGGTTATTTCATCTTCAGCCTTCGGAACGTATGCACCTTACACAAGATTCAATTAATCTCTTAATAGTTACAACGACTTTCGAAACTTAAAAATATCATCCCCCATCGCATTGATTCCCTCTTGACAAACGTAATATTGATTCAATCTATTATTCCCAATCAGAGGAATACATATATTGAGCGGGAGAAATGTTAACACATACTGATTGTAAAGTCTTATTCTAATGTGCTCCTACATTCTAAATTAATAAAGTCCAAATATATTCATTTCATACGTGCATTATTCTAACATCGTATGCTCAAGCCAACACTTAATCAATCGCCTATTATCCTCTCAGAAGTATCAAAATCAATCGATAGACAAGCTTAAATGTAATGTAATGAAGGGGAAAGCAACCGACTCAATTATAGATGTCCGATGAATCAACGTCGCATTTGTAACTATAATTCATTTACACAAGAGTTACAAACCCCGAAATAAATAAAAATAAAAATAAAAAAGTTCATTTAAAATTACTTCGATTTTCCTCTCTTTTTTTTTTCAATGTCATCGTAAACTTACGCCGGGGGAAGAGGACGTCGGCAAGTCGGACATTCCATTTTAACATCCATCCACCGTTGTAAGCAACCCGAATGAAAGAAATGGTCGCACGGCGTCACCTTCACGAATTTTATTCATAGACGTTACTTATAAATTCAAGAAACTAACGAAATAATAGCGACATAACTTTTTTCGAAATCGATAAATTTTTACCATGCAGTCGTTTGAACGATGGCTGAGATCTATCGCCGTCATACAAATAACGCAGTCGGCCGAATGAGCCGAGCCTTGAAATCTCCTGTAATAACTATACTTCTCCGGCAAAACCTGAGCCGAAGAGGAAAAAAAAAAAAAAAAGGAATGATTTTTACGTCATCGAATTTCTATTCTATTTACCAAAGGGCGAGAGGTAAAATACAAACTATCAAAATTTGGTATGTCAGCTTTAATTACTATTTTACCCTTCTATTCGGAATTTATTTCAATTTCAGCAATAACCATTTTACTCGATTTTCTTTACCTATAGCAATATTACGTATATTTATATTTCAAGCACACGGCATGGAGTCATGAAATACTAACACTATTACGTATTTAACCTGACGAGGAATGAAGCATCGAGACCCAAAATAATGCTGCAAAAGGAGGACAAACGCCTGAAATCCCATGAAAAGCGCCAAGCAAACGCACCAATCCCTATCGATCTCTATGCGCATGAAATTTCGTGGGCAGCCGAAAGCGTACAAAGGAATGGCCGCACGCATTACGGTCATCCCGATAATGTAATGAGGGTGAAGAGGTTTTCTCGAGTCTCTTACAACGTTCGTAACTATTTGAGGTATCCAAAAGGAGTGTAGAAGGAGGAGGATTATCCGTAGGAACCTATGAAACTCGTACATTATGATAATCCCGCCCAGAAGGATCCCATCTGAATATTCATAAATATAAGACGTCCTAATAAAAAAAATAGCGTAAATTTCGAATTTAAAAAAAAAAAGCGCTTACAGAAACGGCTGTATAGAGCGGAGAGCTCGCGCCTCATATTTTCCCAGTTCTCGCCGTTTGCGGGCCTATTCGCCTTCCATATGGCGAGGAGGTAGCGCATTTCGAATATGGAGAACACGACGAATTTGAAGAAGGCCGCCGTGGCGAAAGCGTTGAATAGAGATTCTGCAGAAAGAAGGATTTGATATCTCGGATATTTCTACGAAAGAATAAATCGAGCGTTCGTAAAGCATACCGACTAGAATTCCAGCGGTGAGGTGCATAAGGCAGAGATAAGCGTCCATTATAGCTTGATGGCCGATTGTGAGAAGCGAAACTTTGGCAGCTCCCTATAACATTGATGGACAAATGCTTACGCCCCTTTATATATATTGAAGACAATATATAGTACGTTTATAGTCTCTGTAATAAAACTTACCGATTGGGTGTTACTGTGTTCCATTTGGCGGATCAATAATAGAACCTCGAGGAAAGAGATCTATAGCATGGCCAAGTTAAAGAGTGTACTAAATGTTTTATTAAAGTAAGCGATGAAGTGAAAAAAGCATGGAATTTTTCGAAGGTGGAGGATACGAAAGTGATCATCAGAGTGTAGTTGATAGCTTTGTTGTAGTAAACTTCAATGTTAATCGAGGTTGCGTTGAGAAGCATGGGTGAGAAGCAGTCAATATCGTCATCCACGGAAGGGCTCTCCATAAATCCTTCTAGAAGATACTTATCGTGGTCTCCTTCTAGGAAAGAAAAGAGAGAAGACGGTTATCGAAATCAGAATTTCTAAAAGTTATTTCTTTTGAGGCGTTTTTTGGTACGTAAATGGTCATAAAAAACAAATGAAAAGAAGAGAATGGGCATCTTAAGGACGTACAGAGAGAGACTCCCTAGTAAAAATTCATACCGTTCATGGAAGAGGTGCGAGAAACTTGAGCGGAAATTTCAATGTTGCAGTGTTTCTCCATTTCATAAAGGGGAGCTGAAATTGGATAAGAGCATAAATAAATAAGCAGCGTTCGACAAGAATCTTTTCAGAGCTTAAACTCATAAGAACACAAATTCGAACAGAAGATAGTACAGTACAATGTTTCCTCTTCCAGATTTTATCTCGAGGAGATTCTTGAAACACCTGGGAAGAGAAAACTCCAAGCTGTGCACAAAACGATAAAAGATTTAAGGATAATAAGGAAGAACTGAGAATACTAACGAAGTATTTAGTACTGTAAGAACCAATTATTACCAAGTGATATGGGTTAGATAACATATAATCATCTTCCTGACCAAACTCACCCTCTTTTCCACTGCCCGAAAATAGCGAGAATGCATTAGCAACAAATACATTTGAACAACGAGCATGATAGAAAATAAAGGAGAAAGTACCTATTAGCTACCATCCTCAGCTGTCTGAAAGGCCATATATACACACCTTCTACCCTAATTTGAGCGCCGCTGACATCATTCTCATTGTCAAACACGTCATGGAAAATTATAACACCCTGTAATTAGGAAGTTGAGAATTACCGCTAAGTTTTTTTAGATTGAGGAGTCACCTTATCAAAATGATCGTAGTTTATGACAGTAATAAACGTATGTGAGAATTTCGCACACCTGAACATAGTGCACACCGTTCAACTTAGTGGGAGTACTCATTAACTCTAAGACCGAATTGCCGTTTGACTGCCTAAAATCTGGAAACTTTGAAGAACTATTCGTCGATTGTTGGAACTTCCATTGCCCTGCTCAAAGCCAGTTTACAGGCGTTCATCGATCAATTCAATATCAAACGAAACAAACGCACAAGAATCAAAGCAAGAAGTTTAGATCAATCATATTCCAGCACTACTTTCTTTTTTACTTAAATTTGAACAACACCATGTACTTTCTTTTTACTGGCCTTGGTCCACGCAAAACAATTCCCCGCAATTAGAAAGGGTTTGGAAAAGTAATAACACACAAACCAAACATGATATATGGTTACAGTTCCACAAGTAGAAAACTCACGAACCTCTATAAGTGCCTGTTATATTCCATGAACCAAATGAACCCAACTCATCATCATCCTTGCTTAAGGGAAGCCACTGAAAGAAATAGGAGAAATTAGATACTACTTTTTCTCTAATATCTTAGATACAGCAGCAGATTCCACGATTGGTATGCCGTGAAACATTAGTAAGGCATTGAAATAGAATGTATGACTTATCGTCAAGATTGGTCTTGACTCTTCAGAGTTCAGAGCATAGAGTCAAGATTCATCAATCACCAAACAATGGCACTTTTTTGAAAACCATGGAGATGCACCTAAGTTAAGAATTGGTTCCAAAATCACACAACACGAACTAAAACTTCAACCCCTAATCGTCACAATTGCATCAGTAGATCAGAGATCATAATCATAGACCAACATCAAATAGTTACAGCAACAGCTTGAAAAAGACCGAAAAATAACATAACCACAAAGCAGGTTACTGAAACTCAGAGTAACTGACTACACTTCCACACTCAATTTCCCAAGTTCCATCACATAAGAACTCAATCTTTGCATCAACTCTGTGGAAAATCAATGTCATCTCACGATCAGTGAAGATTAAGTACCACGAACGAGGAACGCAGGAGACTTGATTAATTGCACTAGCAATTACGCAAATTAGATAAAAAAAAAAGAAAGAAATCACCCAATCAATCACTAACCTCATCGCCCCAAGAACGAGGCCTCTGCCTTAAAGGCCTCAAACCATTCACTTGCCCTATCACCTCAAAAAACAACCAAAAACCATAAAAAATCCAACTTTTCGTCCGACCCATTTCTATAGTCAACTAAATTGCTTCCCTCAATTGACTCCGACGATTTCCAAATAAAGCAGCTAAGCCCATAACCAACAAGTCAATAGGACAGAAATGAAGAAAACCCCAAAGCTAATACTTTTAGGGAAAAATCATAGTTGGGGTTTTTGCTTAATATGGTGGCAAACACCCTTCATGCTAACAACTCCAACTGCAGATGGCTGATTTTTTTTTTACAAAGAGAAAAAGGAAAAAGAAAAAAAAAAGGAGCGCACGCACCAACTAGTAAACCATTACAGAAAGGGAGATACTAACAACCCAAGTATCACGGAATTGAATAAGAACCTGGGCAGGAAGAAAAAAGATCAAAAAAATATTTTTTTTTTTGGTTTGGTTTTTGAGGAAGAAAGCCTTCACCGGTCGGTTCTTGGACAATAAAGCATGATAACTATCATTTCTTTAGTCAACAAATTGCGTATACGTCAGCTGCAATTTCGACATAGAAATCTAAAAAATATGAATATGTGAGGAAGTTCTGACTATGCTACTTTCATTTCAGGCAGAGGTTGAACAAAGAGATGTCCAAAGAAATTTACCATTATTGCAATTTTGTAAATTTTTGAATATAAATGTTAATAAATCTACACACGAGGCTCACAATCACACTACCTATAGCTACCCGGAAATCTACACATTCTAACTTGGTGCAAATGTAATATTTCATCTTTTATGGCCTTACCTTACCTATATTCCCTTGTTACAATGAAACGAAATGTCAATTGTTAGCGAACTATAGAGATAATTAAAGGGGCTTTTAAAGTTAACGTTTGTACATCCGTGTGTAATAAAATAATTAGTTCAAATTACGAGCCCGAATTCATATTTTTAATTAGAGATAAGGATTCATATAATTCTTATAGATAAGGACCCAATTGAAGTTTCATTTAGATAAAATGACTCATGTGTTACCACAGACTCATGAAGTGTTACGATAGACCCATGAAGTGTTACCACAGAGTCATGAAGTGGTATTGAGGAACCATGAAGTGTTTCTAAAAAATATGGGTCCTTAAAACTATGAATTTTCTGACTGATCTGAGCTCTAATTGAAACTTAAATGGAGGCCTGAAACGTAAATGTCCCATTAAACTATTATTTTTCCAAGTATTGATTTTTGAGTATTTTCTATCAATTTTGATAATTTTCGGTCCTCAGCAATTTTATAAAACGTTTGACGCTTGATAGTGGCTTGGGCTTGGGCTAAATTCTCCAAAGCATCATTTATATCACGGGAAGACCAAAGACTTCAAGAGTCATTACAAAATAAAAAGTTAAATAATAAAGTATTACTTTCTTTTTGTAATACTTGTCAACTAAGCTTAACAGTTAACACTAATGAAAATTTTATTAATTGCATGCTACATATTTCAGCAAAATAACATAAATACAATTTCCCATATAAATGAAAGCAGGATTTAAGCCTTAACGGAAGCACAATCTCAAGGCAAGTAAATGCGACAAATTAATATTAATTATTACTCGCTTTGACCAATAATACAACCAAGAGGCAGATTCGCTCGTCATTCCACTGTTTATATACAATACAAAGCGTGCGTCTTCATTTTACAAGAGAACTCTCAAATCAACTTTCGAACATACATACATTTTTTCTTACCATCATTAAATCTCTTTAGTAACATTTGCCCGAAAAATGAAGCCTTTCTTTGTCCTAATCTTCGCCGGGCTTTTACATCTGTCGAGCGGACGTACTTTTATCGTCGGCGGCGAAGATGGTTGGACACTTAAACCCTCCGAAAACAACACTCATTGGGCCCAAAGATGTCGATTTCTTGTCCAAGACGAACTTGGTAACAACAACATAGAATCAATATTTTCTTTCTAATAATATAAATGTGTGTGTTGAAGATCATCAAATCAAATTTCTTGCAGTGTTCAAGTACGAGGAAGGACTCGATTCAGTCTTCTTAGTGAAGAAAGAAGACTACGCCAAATGCAACAAAGACGACCCCATAAAATCTCTCGAGAATCGTAAAGGAGAGTCCAAGTTCAAGTTCAACGAATCGGGCCCGTTCTACTTCATCAGCGGCCACGAACAAAATTGCGAAAACGGCCAAAAGTTTACTGCAGTTGTTCTTTCCACCAGCCACGGTTATATATCGCTGCCACCCTCACAATCTCCGAGCAACAGCGATCACCGTTCTAAAAGCCCGTCGCCGTCCCCACTTACTCATCGACACGGCCCGAATAAGAGCCCTTCTCCACCAACGGGCCACTCGAAAAGCCCGTCACCTTCCCCAAGTAACCCTAGAAGCCCGATAAGTAATACTCATCCCCCTTCGGAAAGCCCGTCCTCGCCTTCGCCAACTTCTCAAAGCCACTCAATGGGGCCGATAATATCACCTTCGAATTCCAACTCTCCATCATCATCATCATCATCCTCGGGAGCACATATGGGTTTTCAAAGATCGTATTTTGGCCTCACCGAGTTGTTGGAATTATTAGCTATGGCGTTGGCAGCTTATTTCATCATGTGAGTAGTTCGTTTTCAGTTTGTGGTTGGTAGGTTTTGTTTCTGATTTTCAGTGTTGGAAGTACCTTTGTGTTCTTGTATCTTTCGACTTTCACTGTTGATTTTATTCGGTGTGGTGAATTTCTTGCTGCAAATTGACAGGAATTAACCATAATTAAGGAGAAGATATAGCGTTAGGACAAGTAGAAATAGCAGATTGTAACAGTAAAGCACATGAGCTAACTATGAACTTAGAGGTAAAAAATGTTGAAGACTGAAGTGCCAATTCATTTCAGTTTAGATTATTACTGGAGAGTATAGTAGAAGTTCGGAAATCACAATTGAAGGTGAGAAGATGCGAAACACATCACATTCATAATAAAAGGCAAAATAAACTAAATCAAGGCGACCCATGGTTGGCCCTATCAAATAAAACGAACGAGTCGAAGAACAGCATTATTCGAAATGCAGAAAAAATAGATCGCAGTCCAATCCCTGCCTATTGCGCTGCTTGCACCAAATTCTGCCATAAAAAACAATTATTCAGAAGCACGATCATCATAAGTTGAATTGAGATTGCCATTGATAAAATGATCTTTCTGCCGCTTTACCAAACAACCTAGTAATTCTTTCTAGAGGATGACAACATCTCAAACGAATATTGCAGTGGAGGTTTACTACTCCGTATAAGGTTAGAAAACAAGTACCTCGTCCTTTGTCTTTTTGCCTCCTGCGAAGAACTTGTACCCACTGAATATGAGCAGACCCCATCCAGACAAAGATACGATCACAAACTATCAAACCATGAAATCACAGCTCGTAGATTAGAAAGATGCATTAGCAGGCTATTTCACACTTCAGTATGAATAGATGTGTAGAGCAGTGTAAATGAATTAACAGTGATCAACTCCAAATACGATGGTGAGAAACAAATCCACCTTATCTTCAGGCACAATAAATTAGCTGGATAATGGATATGTCGATCACACGTCTATAAATTTACAATGTTACCTCGCATGAACTCAGAGAACACTCACATGATATTTAAATAGCAAGTAAAAAACCAGACATCAGTGGGGGCTTAATCTTAGATTTCAACCCAACAGAGAAAAACTACCAAGAAAGAAAATTGGACTCATCATATCATAACAAACCAAAACAGAACCATAAAAAGGGAAATGCATCGGAATATTCCAATAAAGAGACGAATAAAAATTAAACCGAGTTACTAACATGCTCTTCCTTCCACTTCGACGGACTCGTGGGATCTTGCCAGAAATTGACTTTAGGCGGCCCATGATGATCTGAAAATGCAAACATGAAAATTCACTGAACCCGACCTAGGAAAAAGGGGAAACTGAGCAAAAAGATCGGGCAGTAAAAGATAAACAGTAGAATCGAGATTGAATTATCTGTTTATCTACACCCGCAGACAAACAAACAGATCTGAAAAGTTTCGACTTTAGCTAATACCAGCCGCGCCGGCAAGCCCACGGCGGGGGAGAAGCGAAGTTGCAGACGATGTGAGGCGCGCGACGGCCCCTGCCTTACGGGCGAGTAGGGTTGCCATTGGATATCGAGCTTTTTATCAGTCAGCAATCTTCCTTTGTGTAGAAATTGGGAATGAAATGAAACAAAGGAAAAAGGAGATTTTCGGGAATATCTATAAATATATATATAGTGAATAAAATACGCAAAGAATTACCTACGAAATGCATTTATGAATTATAAATTGTTCTTAATAAAAACAACTGACTTTATGATATAATCTTAAAGTTAACGTAATTATCGAATGAACAACAAAAATGAACCGTAATAAGGGACAGGCAGAGGCACTGCCTGTAGGGGTGGTTCGGTACGGTATACCGTACCAAAACTGTGATACCGTATACCGTACCGAAATTTAGGTATCGAAAAAAATCATACCGATACCATACCAAAATTTCGGTATACCTTAAATTTCGATACGGTATCAAACTGAAATTTCGGTATGGTATCGGTAGCATACCTTCTATACCATTCACACGGAGAGTTTTTTACCAAACGTGTCTCGTAACTCGTTAATTTGTTTTTAAATTTTTAGTCAATTTAAACTCCTTACGGCCCAATATGATGGATTATTAATACTAAATTTTCCAAAATAAAAAGATTTTTAATTCACAAAATAACCTTTAAAAATTTATATATTTTAGTCAATCTCCTTAGTAAGACAAATAACTTTACATAACTACAGAGTTGGGTATAGTTAATAATTTAGAAATAAATTTGTGAAGATCCTTATAATATTTTTATCCATTTTATATTTTTGAAATAATATAATATATCTAGGTATGTATATATATATATATATATATAAAATATTAAAAAAATTTTCGGTATAATCGGTATACCTTATTTTTAAAATTTTCATACCTTTACCGTACAAAAAATTTTCGGTACGGTATCATACCTTACCAAAAACTTCGGTATACCAAAATTTTCGACATTTTCGATACGTTACGATACGATAAGGACGGTATATCGGTATATCGGTATTTCGGTATATTTGTCCAGCCCTAACTGCCTGAGCCAAAGGAAGAGAGAATAGCTACGAGTCATCGCATGATTAAATAATAATTGAAATTAATTTTATATATAACTAATTAATACAACTGATTAAAAAAAAACAATTACATATCATCACCACTTTTCTTATTAACGAAAGAGGAGCCGAAGCACACGTTCATCGAACAGTTCAAAACCACGTCGTTACGTGACTGCTAATCCACATATCTCGTACCCGAAAATAGCTTCATCATTTTACCTTTCACTACAAACTAACGCCTAAATAATAACAAATTCTATTTTCGGAAACTCATACTTTTATCCCCATATCAAATATTAAACATCTTCCCTCCCTGCATTGCATGTTAGCACATACTTGAGCAATAAGCAAACACAAACCAAATCACATTCATTCACATTAAAACGCTTCACAAAAAAAAAAAAAATGAGCAGTGGCTATAGATTTTACCAAAGGGCATCAAGAGCTTACACAAATCACCCTTACGTCTCCAACTTCCTCGTCGTCTGCACAATCAGGTTTTTTCGACGCCGAATTTCTCAATCATTTGCTATTTTTCTTCGGCTTTTAATCGTTTATTCTGTGCAGTGGAGGAGGTTTGCTGGGATTTTCGGACAGAAGCCCATTTCGAACAGCGTACGCAGACGAAGGAAAGATTGCTTCAGATGTAAGGAAAAAGAAAGTGGTGGTTCTTGGGACTGGCTGGGCAGGGACGAGCTTTCTCAAGAATTTGAAGGATCCATCCTACGAAGTTCAAGTCGTTTCGCCGAGGAACTACTTTGCTTTTACGCCTCTTTTGCCCAGCGTCACTAATGGAACAGTCGAAGCAAGGAGCATCGTCGAGCCCATTCGAAGGATCGTCGAAAAGGTAGATCGATGTATTCATAGCTAGGATCTGCCTTGCACATTGCGATGATGAGCTTGATTCTCGATTTCTTATGGTTTCTTTCTTTCCTGTTTTTTTTTTTCCTGCTGTAATAGAAACGATTCAGCTGTCAATTTAAGGAGGCAGAGTGCTACAAAATAGACACGCAGAACAAGAAAGTGCACTGCAAGACAACCCAGCAGTCGAATCTAGGAGGCAACGAAGAATTTACGGTTGACTACGATTACCTTATTATAGCCATGGGCGCTCGGGTCAACACTTTCAACACGCCGGGGGTCACTGAGCATGCCCACTTTCTCAAGGTAACGAGTTATTTAAGCAACATAGTAACTCGTAAGTACCTTACGTTGAAAGTTCTTACAAGGGTGTTGCAATGACTTTCAAGGTTATGTTTTTGTGTGCAGGAAATAGAGGATGCACAGAGAATTCGAAGGACGGTAATAGATTGTTTTGAGAGGGCGAGCATACCTACCGTAAGCGAAGAGGAGAAGAAGAGGATGCTTCACTTCGTTGTGGTCGGAGGGGGGCCCACGGGCGTCGAGTTTGCTGCCGAGCTTCATGACTTTGTCCACGAGGATTTAGCCAAGCTGTATCCTACTGTCAAAGACTATGTTACGATAACACTTCTAGAAGCCGGTGATCACATACTGAACATGTAATGGCTTTACCACCAAAGTGTCTATGATCTTCAATGCAATACCAGTAAACAGATTTTTTTTTTCTTTTCTACACAGGTTTGACAAAAGGATTACTATGTTCGCCGAAGACAAGTTCAGAAGGGATGGGATTGACTTAAAACTCGGTTCCATGGTAACAAAGGTTTCAGAGTCTGAAATCTCAACTAAAGAAAGATCGACAGGGCAAACCGTGTCTATACCCTATGGGATGGTCGTGTGGTCCACGGGTATTGGGACCCGACCCGTTGTCATGGACTTTATGAAGCAGATCGGACAGGTTTTGACATCTAAAGATTAGTGCTTGAATTTCCTTTGATATTCAAACATTGGACCAAGTTAAAGAAAGATCTTATATTTTGACTCACATTCTCTATGCCACATGAAACGAACAGACAAACAGGAGAGTTTTAGCTACCGATGAGTGGCTCAGGGTAGAAGGATGTGATAGTATCTATGCTTTAGGCGATTGTGCTACGATAAATCAACGTAGGATCATGGTATGTAGGTTGCTTTCTCCCAAGATAAATCTTTAGGTATGAATGAACTAAACGTGATTGAACAATGTATGAATGTTTTCCAGGAAGATATTGCAGTAATTTTCAGCAAAGCAGACACGAAAGGCACAGGCCATCTTAAATCCAACGATTTTAAAGAAGTGATCAACGACATATGCGAAAGGTATCCTCAGGTCGAGATTTACCTGAAGAAGAAGCAGCTTAATAATTTCCTCCACCTTCTCAAGAGCTCTGAAGGAGAAGATGAATTGGATATTGAGAAGTTCAAAAAATCACTTTCAGAAGTGGACGTTCAGATGAAGAATCTACCAGCAACAGCACAGGTGATTAATCATCCGTTCCAAGTAATAGTATATGCAAAATAATAACTTATTTCGAATTGCAATGAATTTTTTCGTACCTTGTTTCAGGTGGCTGCTCAACAAGGAGCTTACTTGGCTGATTGCTTCAATAGGATGGAAATCTGCGAGATGTATCCAGAAGGCCCTTTAAGGTTTCGAGCAACTGGCCGACATCGCTTTCACCCTTTCAGGTAGATCCAAAAATAGGAATGTTGTCTACGGTAACCGCTAAATCTCAAAGATGTTTTTACTCCTAGATCAAACGCTCCGATACTTTTAACTTGCTATATGGCACATTTTCTTAGTCCCAATTCTTGAACGTATGAAGGAACAAGATAAATGCACCTTCTTTAGAATGTTATGAAATGAGTTACATGGTTGATGATATAATTGAGAATTTATAAATATCTGCAGTGTACTTACATGATTCGTGAAATTGAAGGTACAAGCACTTTGGGCAATTTGCTCCTTTGGGAGGTGAACAAGCTGCAGCTCAGCTACCCGGAGACTGGGTTTCGATTGGTCACAGCAGTCAGTGGCTTTGGTACTCTGTTTATGCCAGGTAACACGATTAGGTTTTTGACAATTTTCCTACAAGGGTTAATGTATTAATTCTCAAGATCATCAAACTATAGGGATTAAATACAGTTATACTTCTAACTCAAATATGGAACATTTATTGGTATTTCCAAACATGGCCTTAGCACTGATAGCATCACATGCTTTCTAAGAGGTTTCTAACTTGAATATGCAGCAAGCAAGTTAGCTGGCGAACTAGAATGCTGGTGATTTCTGACTGGGGAAGACGTTTTATCTTCGGAAGGGATTCAAGTAGAATCTGAGAGAAGTCCATTTCACACACAAACCAGCAATGATAGACAAAATTATTGTTTATTTATTACCTTCAATGGTTTTCCATAGGGATTGGATGATGTTATCGGAGTTTTTGGCATTTTTGTTCGTTCCAGCTAGGTATAGCTACGTACTGTTAAATGCTAGGGATATGAAATATCATGGGTTCTTTCTTACATTCATGATGTTATCATGGTAAGAGAAACCCCATCTCTACCTTCTTTTTAGGTTATGAATTGATTATTTCTGATCTCTTTCAGATTAATGGGATGACATGAAAAATAGTTTTTGGTGTTTTATTACAAGGAACCGCATAGCCAATAGAAATAAAAGAACAATGTAAAGGAATATGCACCTGATATGTTCTGCATCAGCATATCTCGGGGCACATATTCATACGGTAAAGATCTTGAACTCCTTAGGATGGAGATGAATCCTTTGAAAACAAGATAAAGTGTGCTAATAATTTCATGGTTTTCTATTACGAAAATCCCTTGGGACCAAAGGTCCCGGAAAGAGCTTATTCATCTCGTTACAAAACTCCAAAGCCAACTCAATCTTCCCCATTTTCCTTAAACTAAAGATTAACGCACGGTATATATGAACGGAAGGCTCGATCCCATAACATTTCATCTCATTAAAAATTTTAAGCGCTTCTTCAACATTCCCTGATCTTCCTAAACTTTCGATCAGAGCTTTAAATGTCAAAACATCAGGCCGAATCCCATTCTCGCACATATCTTTGAAATAGACTAAGCACGACGTATACCTCCCCATCTTCCTCAAACCATTCAACACAGTGTTGTAAGTGATTAAATCTGGATCCATTTTCTCCGACTTCAATGAATTGAATTCGTGGAGCATCTCATCTACTTTTCCAAGACGGCCCAGAATCTCCAATACTGTATTGTACGTAACAAGGTCAGGTTTACAGATCATACCTTTCATATAATCAAACACCAACAAGGCATTATCGGCTTGCCCACATTTACCTAAAGCATATATGATTCTGTTCAAGACTACGTCTTTCCTGGATAATTCCATCTCGGTGACATCCTTGAGAAAGTTCACTAACGCGTGATTGTCTTCATACTTTCCCAATGCTCTAACAAAGATAAGATACGAACTCGACGTAAGAGGCCCGTAATTAAGCACAAGATCCTTGAAGATTTCACAGAGCATATAGACATCGTCCCTCTCAGCAGCAACTTCCAGCAGATAATCGTAAGCGCGTGGGCTCAGAAAAATCTCCCTACCGCGTAATATTTGGGGTATATTAACAGCCGCCGTTAGATTGTCAGCTCTACAGAGCTCTTCAACGTACTTGACGCAGCAATCCTCTGTGGAAATCGAAGGATTATCGTATAGAATCTGATTGAGGATTTCGTCAGCATCACCACTTCTTACTGACGACGGTAGCCCGCCGTCGCCGTTGATAGCCGACGAATGACAGTAATAATTACCCACAAACGAGACCGAGCTGGACTTCGATAACCAAACTGGGATTCGTCGAACAAGAACAACGCTCTGCTTTACGAATATAGACATAGATTTCATCTGACAATATGCATTTGCTGCATTGTAATGGGGCAATCCAATCCAATTTCTGTAGACCGCAATTCAAATTGCCAATTGGTCGTGAAACTACCTTTTGGTCCCTGCTATTTGCAGTTATTGCAATGCAATCCCTACACTATCGATATTGCAAATTTACGTATTTCAATTTCAATTTGTTTTTTATTATATCCTCATTAATTATATAAAATATCACAAAAGTAATGCAAAATAATCATTCTCTACGCTACAACACTGCGTTACAAGATTCAGATGATATTCATATATCATCAAAGTTACTATTACACCCCAAAGACATGTCAAACATTCAAATCAAGCAAACATCAAGTAAGTATCAGAAAGAATAAGAACACAGAAAGAACTGTAGTAATGTCAAGCTACGATGAGATTAAGCAGAGCAAGTAGCTAATCACAAAGAAGTGTTACTGTTATATATGATTGGAGGGGAGGGACCTTGTTGCAAATTCCATCTAACTCAGACGCGAAAAGTCGGCGTCGTCGGGAATCTTAAAAGTATTGGCCGCCCCAAACTTCCTCCACTCCTCCCCAACGGACTCCTCGTCGTTGTCGCTGTCCCTTTCGTCGGCTTCCTCTTGTGGGACCGCCGCAGAGTCTGGGTCGGTGATGCTCTTCGAACCGCAGCCGTGGACCGCGAGCATCTTCACCTGACCGAGGTGCGATATTTCGACCACCACCGTGTCGTCGTCCATGGGCAGGGGTTGCTTCCACGGCTCGCCGTCTATCCTCATGTACGTGTGGTCCGCCGAGCCCTTGTGGAACTCGAATCTTATACGGTGCGCCTACAAAAACAAACAAATAAATATGTAGAAAACGAATCGCGTCCACTTCGCCACGGTTTGTTGAGATTATTAAAGTGAGTGATGTCAGACTCTGTTCCACCTATTATCAATTGGTTTTAGGATGAAGCATTTCAAATTCTAATACAGTTTCATATTTTAAGGTGAGGGAGGTGGGGCTTTCTATGTTAACTGTATACCTGGGCGAGGCGGGTCCCGTGACCTTTTGGAGCTAGTAAGACTAGCCCGTGCCAGGCGTCTCTGAACCCGACAACCTCGAGTAGGCCGTCGTCGACGAACGGTGGAGTCAAGTCTCTCTGTAAGCACGGAAAGTTAAAAGAAAGAGAAAGAAATAAATTTGAGGATCAGAGAATTAAGTTCTGATTTTCGATGTAAGATGTAAAAAAATGGGAGGAATGAGAGGAAGATTTGACAAACATCGCGGCGCTTATGGCTATTAGGAGTTCCCCAAGGGTTTAATCCGCCGGAGAAGCTGGGCAAGTTCAGGCAGATGATCGACCTTATGCTGCAATAATAGTTGTAGGTAGTATAAAAAACAAGAATATGTTTTCAGGCCAAACTAGTGATTCATTGTAATGTGTAACCTGTGAGGAATATGAAGGTCTTGCCAATCACCATGTCTTTTCATGATTTTAACCTTGCAGAGCTGAACTATGTTCCTGAAAAAAAAAAGTTAACTCGCATTTTTTTTTCAGTTTAGACAGAGAAATAACAAAACGCAGAAAAAAAGAAGGCTAATAACCTCGTAGAAGGGTGAACGAGAGAGGCGAAAAACCAGCCTTGTGAGCCTACGAGCTTTGCATATGTACCCTGAGAAGCAATTTCTTTTACCATGTCACAATTACAAAAACAGGTTTGGATTCGATCACTGTCAAACAAAGAAATAAACTGACCTGATTGACTAGCTGGTGTTTGAACTTCTCGGGATGCAGCTTTCGCTCGGAGTGGAATGCATAAGACACTTGTGCGTCCATCCCTGAAACATATACGAATCAACTAAGAAATCGCAGAAACGAATTTCCTATTGCTAAGGCGATCTGAAGACAATTTGCTTGCCCATGCTGAAATAGTTCCAGAATCCTCCTCGAAACGTGTCGTAGCCTTCCTGCAACATTTTACATGTTTGAAAGAGGAAAATTTTAGTGAAAGAAGTGAAAGATAAATCAACTGAAGAAATTACCAAGAAAAGGACCATTTTACCAGATTGAGATCATCTGTCGCAGAGACTCGTTGAAATGCGTGAGTGAATGAGGCAGCTCAAGAGGAGCAATGGGATCGCATGGGCCTTGTTTTGGAGCTCTCATCCTCATAAGAATATGCCAACTGCAAGAAAATCATCAGACTATAATCCGAGTGCTTTTTTCTTTGTAAAAACAGTTACAAAGGATAAAACTACCTGTCTATCTTCATCTCCTTGGCTTTGAACACTTGATCCAAGAACGAAAGCACAGCATGACGATCAGTTCCAGGATTCTTTTTACCCTGAAATAAAGTCATCGTGGCAAATTCATCAAACATTTGGGCCTAAACAGTTGGAGTAGCATCATTAAGTATTGAAAGGAGCTCTGATAATAAAAGTTCAGATATAACAAATATATATCATACCCAGCCAAATGCAAAGGGAAGATTGTTTCCAGTGCCCAAAGGAACGGTAGCAATAGGGGGTGGATGAGACAATTTAAGATCAGACACTACACCAAGAAGCCAACCAGCCGTACCATCTCCACCTGCAACCTAAAAACTTGCCAGAGCATGTAAGAAATTTCGAATTTACTCAACGCGAAAGAAGAAAAAAAGAAGTAGATTGTTGTCAGTAACTGTTTCTTAAAGATGCATAGAACTCACAATTATTCTGAGTTTTTGCTCAATTTCATGAGCAACAAGATCACCATTATTTTTCAGCCTCTGGAGATTCAGGAAAATTGCCCCCAGTACCTTATCGGGAGCTTCTTCTCCTAAATCGATAACCTTCGAATCGAAACAGATCAGTTGAAGAGTTTATCATAACATAAATGGAAAGAGACAATATTCGTGTTTTTCCTTGATTAAGAGCACAAAATCATTGGATTTTCACCTGTTTCTCGTTTAGGATGGACCTATACGTAATAAGAAGATTTCCACCAAGCTGACCACCGCTTTTGGAGTTGATGAATACCAAAACGGGACACTCGGGCGCAGAAGAAATGAGCTTATTAACCTCTGAGTTTGGAGCAACTATATAGTCAGGGATGTAAAACTTCTTCTTAAATTCTTCGGTGTCAAGATTCGACGTAGCCATTCCTAGTACACTGGCAGCAAAATGTAATGAAAAACAATAAATCATGGAATTGAATAGGCAAATCCCCATTGATCATTATAACTATTCTGAATAAGGAGATTGACATCGACGTCTTCGTCCTCATACACGAAAAGTGGGACGAGAAAGAAATATTAAACGAATACAGAATAACGCTTATTCTTTGCCACAGTAGCTAAGAACGATAAGCAAAACCGACTTAGGAAAAGAACCCTCAACAGACACTTCAACGATATCAGACAGATGAAGAACCTTTTGTATCCTAATTAATCACTCTTCCACCTCATAAAGCACATAGATTCAAACAAAGGCCACAGCCCAAAACATATTTTCCGCCGCCATTTAATTTCAAATTCTAGATTCAGATTCCATGAACGTAAACAGGGGGAACCTCATCAATAATAGGATCAAAATTATGCAATCGTACCTTTCGAAATACTCCGACGAAGAAGAAAAGTGGGATGAATATTATCAGCTTCTTTACAACACAACAGATGAATCACACGAAGGAATCGATGTAATCGAAGGTTTTTGCTATAAAATAAAGAGCTGACGCAGCTTGGGATCTGGGAAATGTGACTGGTCGTGTTAGCGCCTTGAAAATAGTATCATTTCATAATCAAAAGAAAAGAACGTGTGTCCAATAAATAAACAGCGTTAAGAGATGAATAAAGTTATTATTATTATTTGTTACTAATTTATTATTATATTTAGCAATAGTTAACGAGCTTGTTTGCATAATAGATAACGAAAGCTTGGCACGAGGGAAGGTCAACGCTTTAATTAAAGGGTTAATTACGAGTCAGGCCCTAATAATATTCTCAACTAGTGTTCAGGCCCCAATCAAATTCCATTTAGTATGAAGGACCTGCTTTTCAAAATTCTTAGAGAAAAATACACAAACTACGCGATATGACATATTTACCCCTAACAGATGCAAAAATTACAAACTTCCGCCATCATTTTCTCCAACGAGCTGGCTAATCTTCAAGCTCGATTTTTTCCACCTATAATCTCGACATTTGTGAGCAGACGAGGTCCGACCCTGACCCGTCGTCGTAGTAGAGCTCGAAGAAGGCCACAGGCGAGGCGACAGGCTGCCGGAGCTTAACTTAATTTTTTTTGTTTTTCCAAATCACTTGGTGACGTATGACACATCTCTTCTAGTAAATAACAAATCGTCACACAAAAATACCACATCTTACATTAGAAATAACGATCCATATATTGTTAATAACACAGTCTGTATACAACCCATAGATCGGGAGAAAAAGAACGAAATCACAAAACGACACTAAAAGTAGATGAAAACTGCATAAATCACGTCGTTATTGACTCAATAAGGTAAAGTAGACCTCAATTTCTCATGGGTACCTCGAATTTATACCGATTAGTTGCAAGAAACGGATATTATATTTTCCCTAAATCGTGTAAAAAAGAAATACTTATAACATAAAAAAATAACAAATATCTTATGGTTAATAACTGATATTGACTTAGAAGTAACACGTCGCTGAAAGGTAATAACGCATTGTCTGTCGTAAATAACACATTATGTATACAACCAATGGATCGGGAGAAAAAGAACGCTTCATTGAGAATATTCTAGAAGGTTCTACCGTCAGAGAATTTAACAGAATTGTCAGAGCATATTTACAAGACTTTCTCAAAATTGTACCACATTAATTGGAAATAATAACACATGTTAGGTTAAAAAAAACAACTCGAACTCAATTAATAACACACTGATTGATACCTCATAAATGTTATTTAGTACCACGTCAATAATTCGATTAATTCGTACAATAATACACTGTTATTTTGGATGTTTAATATGGATATTCATGTAAATATATAATTTGATGAAGTTTAATCACCACATTCCTTTAAAATACACATTACGCAAAATTTGATGTCAATAGAAGAATGTTGATCTCAATAGATATATAAACATGTAGTCCTCCATTGCAAAACATAGACTATCACATCTTTCAATGGAACATAACATTACAAATTGCACCACAAACATGTTCAAACGTCAAAATTAAGTACTAATAACATTTATAGACCACATATACAAAATACTAAGCTCAAAACCCTAAATCCGAGGCACGAAACCCTAAACCCTAAACCCCGAACCCCAAAATTTTTTTAAGGTTGTAGAAATACCTGCACAAGTCGTGGATCATTCTCCCAAAATTTCATGTTGTAAACCCTTAATCTTAACCTCGAATCCGTAAGTCCTAAACCCCAAAAACTATCGTCAATTTCATATGAATGTTGATAAGTTTCACAAAAATAGCAAATGTCTTCAGGGTAATAACAAATGTTGACTCAAAAATAATAAAACGCTGAAAGTTAATAACGTCTTGTTTGTCGTAAATAATACATTCTGTATACAAATAATGAATCGGGATAAAAAGAACGAAAATCACAAACGACACTAAAAAAACAGATGAAAACTGCATAAATCACGTCGTTATTGACTCAATAAGGTAAAATAGACCTCAATTTCTCATGGGTACCTCGAATTTATACCGATTAGTTGCAAGAAACGGATATTATATTTTCCCTAAATCGTGTAAAACGAAATACTTATAACATAGCAAAAAAAACAAATGTCTTATGGTTAATAACAAATTTTGACTTAGAAGTAACACGTCGCTGAAAGGTAATAACAAATTGTCCGTCGTAAATAACACAGTCTGTATACAAGTAATGGATCGAATGGAATAAAATGAAAATCACAAGCGACACTAAAAGCAAGATGAAAACTGCATAAATCACGTCGTCATTGACTCAATAAGGTCAATTAGACCTCAATTTCTCATGGGTACCTAGAATTTATATCGATTAGTTGCAAGAAATTGATATTATGTTTTTCCTAAATCGTGTAAAAAAGAAATACTTATAACATAGCAAAAATAACAAATATCTTATGAGTAGTAACAAATGTTGACTTAGAAGTAACACGTCGCTGAAAGGTAATAACGCCATGTGTGTCGTAAATAACACATTCTGTAGTCAACCAATGGATCGGGGAAAATATAACGAATGTCGCAACGACACTAAAAACGGATGAAAACTACATAAATCTCGGCGTTATTGACTCAATAAGGTAAAATAGACCTCGATTTCTCATGGGTACCTCGAATTTATACCGAAGACTTGCAATTTATGTCGACATCTAGATTCGATTTACCATTATTTTTCGAATTTGCACCCTAATTAGACAAGCAAATTCTACCTCGTGCATCGTCAATATCATAATGAATCCAACATTACATGTCGAATCGATTGGATTGGTCAATCGGATTTTTTTGTGCTCGATTCAGTGTAAGAAAAATTAGTTTGAAAAAAATTCTGTTGATAACGTTTTGCAGTAGCAAAATAACACAATGTTGTTGAAGAATAACGTATCTGTTTTGTATAGTAACACTATGCTGTAACTATATAACATACAATGAAGTAAAGTGACGCTTCATATAAGACCAAAAAGCACGTCGTACTTTCGCTGGAAAAAAAAGAGCAAAGGGTATTTTCGTCAAATTCTATTTTTGGGTCCTTTACTCAGATTTTTACAAAAAGTGGGTCTCTTAAACTTATCATTTTATGACAGGGTCTGACAGGTAAATGAAAACTTTAGGAGGGGCTGAACAGAAATCTTCCCTTAATTAAAGAGCGCCGTGCCCAATCGGTGAAGGGTGTATGCAAGCAACGCACTATTTCGTAATGCCAATTAATTTTAATTGTAGTTAGTGGGTTAGTTAATTACCCGACGTTTTTCTACATTTTGGTATGTATGATGTATGTAAATTAAACTGCCCCATATTTTTTTGGGGAAAGTAGGGCCCCGTAGGGTTGTCAACGGGGCGGGTTCGGGGCGGGGATCTAATCCCCGTCCCCGCCCCGCGAGGCAAACGGGGACGAAATCGTCCCCGTCCCCGCGGGGATCGCCGTCCCCACGGGGATTCCCCGCCCCGTCAATATTTTAAAAAAAATTCAATTTTTATTATTTTAGTATTATTTAAACTATATTTTAATATTAATTAAATTATTTAAACTATAATTTAATCATATTTATATTATTTTAATATTATTGAAAGTACATTTTCATATTATTTATCTTATAATAATATTAATTGAATATAATAATTATTATTTTAATTTCGGGGACGGGGCGGGGAACGGGGCAGGGATATCCGCGGGGAAAAATATTCCCCCGTCCCCGCCCCGCGGGGATAGAATAGCGGGGATTCCCCGTCCTATTCGGGGCGGATCCCGGCGGGGACGGGGAATCCCCGCCCCACTGACAACCCTAGGGCCCCGTTTACTTGGCAAGATAAGCCAAGATAAAGATTAATTTATCCAGTATAATATTGTTTGGTTTTCAACATAGCATTTCTGATAAGCCCGCTACAATTACCAGGCCCGGTACTGTAATCCAACGAATGGAAGATAGATAATACAAGGGTTTGGGCCGAGATAACTCCGATAAAGATAAATAGTTAAAATGACCAAAATACCCCCATTCCTCCAAATTTTAAAATCGCTGTTATTTCATTTGATTTACATGATAAAATTAAATAATCAACACTAATTTATTCCTTATTTTATTGTGATTAAAATGACATGCATATCTTATATTTTTTTATGTTCATAAGAAAAGTTATTTTTTTAAACTATGAATTGATAAAATAAGGTTATTTTCGTAAATTTCCAAATAATACATGAGATAAAATTTTTATTATATTTGGAAACCAAACAAGATATAAAATTCCTGTAGAATATTATTATGACACGGGCTATTTTATCTTTCCTTTTCCATTTGAGTAAACTAAACGCAGCGTAAATTGCTCCTTCAATTTTCTTGGGGCCCAAGCCCGCAATAAGTCAAACAATAATATCCTCGAAAAGTCTCTATCTTTATATCCTCATGCTGATGAGATCTTATACCTATGTGTTTGTTCTACTTGCAAGATTCCTTCATGGATGTGAATTATAAATATTCATTATTAGTAACAAACTACGAGTAAGTATGGTGTCGTCGTGTGAAGACCGCACTTATGGACCTCAACATTATTTACGCTACAGACTATGTAGAGGAAAAAATAAAGAAATATTTTATATGATTGAACGACGATGATTTTAATCTAAATCTTCCCACGAGGTCCCACAAATAGTATTCCAACTTGTTTTGACGACCTAGTTACGTATTTAGTCCAACGCAATAAATTAAGAGTCAAACAAACCAACAAACAAATAACAGTTCAAAAATCCAAACAAGAACCCCAAACAGAACATCATAGTGAACGAAAATGACAACGTAAGTAAATCTTGTAATAATCATTCATTCAGAAAAAGAAAGAAGAAAAACTAATCAAAGGATGGTCGTCATGTTCTTCAACCCATCTTCGAACACGACCTTATAGGCGTCAATGGCCTCCTTAGGCAAAGAGAAGCCAATCT
Source organism: Craterostigma plantagineum (assembly GCA_027422505.1). Taxonomy (NCBI): domain Eukaryota; kingdom Viridiplantae; phylum Streptophyta; class Magnoliopsida; order Lamiales; family Linderniaceae; genus Craterostigma; species Craterostigma plantagineum. The sequence goes on along the minus strand of JAPQWV010000043.1, from coordinate 3,920,688 downwards.
CTATCCCACCCTCAGAAACCCTACTCTTATACAAAGACATTGAGTACTTCTCTCCATCGATGGAAACAACTTCAAGCTTCTCAACTCTTCCCCACCCAAAGTCAACCTCGTACAAATCAAACCTCGGCGAACCAGAAACTCCAAGTGTTCTCTTCCCTGAGAACTTGCCGCCAAGGCTCAGCCAATCCTCGGCGCCCTTCAACACCTCATCCTTGTTGTTCACTCTGTTCTTTATCTGGCCGGCGACTTTCTCCGCCGCCGTGACGAACCCATCTTCTCCGACCAGTATCCTATTCTGTATATCAGCAAACCCGCCGGCCACACAGTTGCCGAAGTAGTTTCCGGGCAGTGGCGGGTCGACCCGCGAGCGAATATCAGCGGTGAAGACGAAGATTTCTTCTCCTACTCCGTCGACGGCGTCCATGGATTTGACAAAGCAGGTCCAGGCATAAGAGGCGGCGACGACGAACGACGAAACGTGGCCCAGATCTGGGTTTTTGGCCAAGACGTGGTTTTTTAGGTTGCTGACGTCAGATTGTCGGAGGGTAAACGTCGCTCGGAATCTGTTCGTCGGAAGGGGAAAGGACGGCGGACGAAGAGGGATTTCCCTCAGCACTTTCCAGTAAACAGCGTCAATCTCGGGCGAGCGTTTGAACACAGATCTGTCGAACAGCGGCGGACTAAAACGGCCTCCGCCGCCGAGTTTGCAGATCGAAGCCCATGCCTTGATAAAACCGACGGTCGAGTTCCCATCGCCGAGGCAGTGGTGGTTAGAGAACCCAATACAAAACCCGCGATTCTCAAACAGAGTCACTTGAAACGCAGCTAAAGGGACGATTTTACAGCCTCGTTCGTCCTTCAACGGCGGCATCTGAGGCACAAACTCGTAGAAATCGTCGGCGTCGCGCGGCTGGTCCTTCACCAACTCGTCGAAGTCTTTGTCTGACACGGCGGCGGCGAAAGGGACGGCGTCGCCGCTCTTGTAGCGTAGGAACGCCGGCGTTGGGTCGTCCTTGTTTGTGGGGTGGACTAGGTTTCCACAGACTGGAAGGTATTGCTCGAGGGTTAAAGAGAGGGATTCTTTGAGCTTTGGGATTAGGGTTTCTGAGAAGAACTCTTTAGAACAAGATGGGTACTTGTAGAAGAGAAGGCGACGTATGGGATGTGGGAAACGAAGCCATAGCAAGTCCAAGAATGTAAGAGGAATAGAGAGCTCTTCGACGGCGTCGTTTGATGATAAAGGTGGTGGTGAAACGAGGGAGGTTTCGACAACAGTGGTGGTGGTCGGCATAGCTAAAGCTTGCTTTCTCAGTCCAATCAGCTTTCGTCTTTTTAAGTCAATTAATTGGTTTTTGGGTTATCAAGCGTTTATAGGTCGGCATGTAGATATATATATATATATGTATGTATATTGATTTTATTTTGTTATTCTGTAGTTAGTTAGAGCAGTAGAGTAGAGGTATTGTATTGGTCAAACTTGGCGGCCAATACGACTTTGTAGTTTTTATATGTTCTTGCGTGTCAAGTAATCGTTGAAATTTTACTGCGCTTATCTTTCGAGATGATAAATATTTCTACCAAGTAAATGGTTATAAATGAACATAAAGCTTTTAATATATAGGGGAACTTGCATTTATTGTATTTTTACCGCATGCATTTCGGAAATAATCTAGAAGAAGCATATTTAGATTTGGCTTTGTACTCCTTCTTCTAGAAGAGCATGTCATCATGCGTCACGATTGCTTTGCTTGCCTTAGTCTTGTCCAATGGATATTCAATTTTCCACAATTAAAAATATTAAATTTGCACTAAATAGTTGGGTGGATTTGCTTTAGAGTATGTTTCATGACCTAAGGTCATGAGAAAAAAACATTAATTTCTCTCTCCTCCACATTCATAATCTACACCTCAACAATTTTCATACTTTATCAACAACTCAGCACAACCTATAATATTTATTTTTCATAGTTATTTTTAGTTGTATTTAAATGTTTGAAAATATATTACATTATATGATAGGTACTTCGGTTATTGGAGATAGAAAAAAAATATGAATTATGATATATTATAGAATGTAATAGAGAAATAGATTATTTGAAATTGTGACTCAAAATGTAGCAATATCAGTCTCTATTTGTAGAGAAAAAAATCATACATTTTGGTAGAAAAATTAAAATAAAATTTTAATAAATAATTAAATATATCATAAAAATCAATAAAAACCACAAAAATAATTTTGAAAACTGTGCACAACTAGTTGGTGAACCAGGTTGGTCCACCAACCGGATTGTGGGGAATATTTACTTATTTGATTTATTTTATTTAATTATATTGCACCGCGGGTTGTCGGATCATTAATAAACATAGTCTTAGATCATATTTTTATCGACCAACTAGCTGACGTCATGCTAGCTAGGTGGCAGCAGCCCCCTCTTTCCAGTCTCTCGCCCCAAAACCTACCTACTCCGTGTAAGAATGAGTCGAATCTTTTGACCACAAAATTTAAATAATAAATAGTTAGTACCGATCCGATAATTTCCTATATTTCTATGTTTTCCTATATATGGAATCATCGCACATGGATAGTGTTGGCAACGCCCGTCCCCGCCCCGCTAAGCTTTCGGGGACAAAATTGTCCCCGTTCCCGTCCCCGCCGGATCCCCGCGGGGATCGGATTTAAATATTATATATAAATTTAATTATATTTTTGTTATAAATATTATATAAATTATAGTTTTATATATTATTTTGTATTAATTTAATATTATTTAATCTATATTTAATATTATTTTAATATTATTTAAATTATAATTTAATATTATATATATTAGAATTCGGGGCGGGGTGGGGAACGGGGCGGGGATCCCCGCGGGGAAAAATCTTACCCCGTCCCCGCCCCGCGGGGATAGAAACTCGGGGTTCCTCGCCCCGTTCGGGGCGGATCCCGCGGGGACGGGGAATCCCCGCCCCACTGCCATCCCTACTGACATGGACAACAGATTCCTTCGTTTTCCATGACGTAAACAATGCGAAGCAATGTGGCCCGTATATCTTTTTCTTGAAAATTACAATCAAGTACTATCATATTGTATAAAGAAAATTGGGGTCTTTTAAAAAAATGGCCCTTGACTCAGTCAATATTAAATAAATAGCCTTGTTGACGTTTTTTTTGGTCAATGGCCTTCATTTTAATTAACCGTTAACCATCTTCTTTAAACCCTTGATTAATTAACTAGAAATAAAAGAAAAAGAAAAATAAATATACATACACAATCTGTATATATATAAAAGAAACGAAACTCCATTTAAATGCACAGCAGCACGTAATAATTACTAATACCAACCCAGATCGATCCATCCTTTCTTCTTCATCGTTTCTAAAGAAAAACACAGCCTCATTTTCGTCACTAAGTCGAACTCGAAGTCTGGAAGGAAAAACCCAGCTCTAACTCTTTACAGTAAGTTTTTTCTTTTTGAATTACGAATTTTTACCCTCCAAATTACGTGAGTTTGTCATTACGTGGTGTTTGGCAACGAGAATTTTGAATTTCCAGTCGGAAAGACGAAACTCGTGGTCATGCTTCATGGAATCCGCACATATATTCACAAGGGCCCCATGCAGTAGATCTGGGGCCCCGCGCATGTTTACACGGTCCCCGCACGCTGGTGCATGGGCCGCGCGCACTGGTGCACGGGTCCGCGCGCTAGAGCACGGGACCCGGGCATCAGTTCAAGGGCCCCAGACGCTGGCGCTGGGGTCCCGCACATCAGTACAGCGCGCGCGCGCAATGGAGCACGGGTCCGCGCGAGCTAGTGCACGGACCCGGGCATCAATTCAGGGTCCCCATGCGCTGTGGTCCCGCACATCAGTGCAGGGCGCGCGCGCAATGGAGCACGGGTCCGCGCGCGCTAGTGCACGGGACCCAGGCATCAGTTCAAGGACCCCAGGCGCTGGTGCAGGGGTCCCGCGCATCAGTGCATGGGCAGTCCCAGGGCATGGGTCCCGAACACTAAGTCATGGGTCTCGCGCTCTAGAGCTTGGGTCCCATGCGCTGGTGCAGGGGTCCCGTGCTTATATGTTAGGGTTTTCGATAGCTGTTAGGGTTTTCGATAGCTGTTAGGATTTTCGATAGCTGTTAGGGGTGTGGAAGCTGTTAGGGCTTTAACTATGCCTAGAAATCACGTTAGCAAACACGGCATCCGAAATAACAATTTCGACAACTAGGGTTTTTGCAACCTATTGTTTTCGCAAACTAGGGTTTCGCAAGTTGTATTGGTTTCGCAAGTAGGGCTATGGTTCTAATATATTTTACTTTTATTGCAGGGGGTAATCATGACGATCACTAACATTGTGTTCCAAGTAGAGGGTCAGTGGATAATTGGCGAGGACAATACCTCGAAGTGGTGTCCTCTTCCTACTCATAGATGGCAATCAATCTTGGTCGACGAGGAAACATGCACGTTATATGACGTGAAGAATGAGATTGTGAAGGTGTTGTCGCTATGCAGCGAGAATTCTAAACTCACGTTAAGCTACATGCCTAGCGTAGTTTACGATTTCCCACGACCCATCTACATCGAGAATGACTACGGTATACGTGCATACCTTGGTTTTGGTGGTCCACAGTCTAGACCCGTGCTCCATGTTGAGGTTGCGTCCTTTGTCAGTGCCACACCACCACAAGCTCATCTTAATGATGAATCGAATTTCAATGTTGGTCTAATAGAGCAGTGCGATGCAAATGAGGAAATCCATCCCGTGGAGGGTTACATGGGCGACACATCTAACTACCACTCTTACCATCTTTCTGAATACGAGGGTTTTCAAGAAGATCAAACCGGACCGTGCGAGAATCAAAATGAGAATGAAGATGATATGTTCGAACAACCCGAGGAACATTATGCTTCGGAAAGTGATAATGACGATGTCACAATGGCGGAGCATAACTCTCCACATGCTGACGACGGCACGTATGGATTTGGGGATGGTTCAAGCATGTTTGTTGGTCAGGAATTTCGGGACAAGAAGGAAGTCAAGGACGTGATCACTAAAGTCGCCCTTGATGCATGTTTCGAGTTCAAATTGGTCCGGTCAAATAAAACCATGTACGTAGCGAAATGCGCAACCGAATGATGCACATGGCGAGTACGAGCTGCACAGAATAAGGACTCCCCTTTTTTCTCAATCCGAACGTATTGCGGCAAGCACACCTGCGGGGTTTCTCATCGTCGCCGTAGACATCGCCAAGGAAGTTCGTCAGTTGTATCACAAGTTCTGTTGGAACATTTCACCGGTCCTAAAGACATTCCGCCACCCAAGTCAATCATGTCGATGATGCAGAACAGGGGAGTAGATGTCTCGTACTACAAGGCTTGGAAAGGCAAACAACTAGCGTCGGACGAATTAGTCGGTAACAGGGACGATTGTTACGGTTTACTTCCGGCCTACTTGGATGCGTTGAGGCAAGCAAATGTTGACAGCATCACAGATTGGGAGATGGACGAACAAATGAGGTTCAAATATATGTTCTTAGCATACGGCGCATGCGTTAGGGGATTTGCATACATGAGGAAAGTCGTATCTATCGATGCAACATTTTTGAAGGGAAAATATAAAGGAGTTTTGCTCATTGCTACGGCGCAAGATGGTGATTACCATCAATACCCGCTCGCATGGGGTCTTGCTGACTCGGAGGGAACCGAATCTTGGACGTGGTTTCTCACTAGATTGAGTCGTTTCGTACCAGATAGTAATGAACTCGTCATTATTTCTGACCGAAACCACGGTATAAAGAATGCCGTCCCTGCTGTGTTTCCGAATTCATTTCATGGTTTCTGCGCATGGCACATTCAGCAAAATGTGAAGACGAAAACGGCGGACAAGGGTGCCTGCCCCATTTTCTGGCGGGTGGCCAGTGCCTACACCAAGGCCGAGTGCGATGCACATTACAAAGCTCTAGGTAAAACATTCAAGTCGGCGGGTCGATATCTTGACGAGATTGACATGGAACGGTGGACGAGGGCATATTGTCCCAAGTCGAGATATAACATCATGACGACCAATGGATCGGAGTCGATAAATGCGGCTCTACGCGCGGATAGAGAACTTCCAATTATAGGATTGTTGGGCTCAATTCACCGATCAATTGGTTCAGTAAGCATCGAAGAGCATGTGAAGCTTCTATCGCGACGAATTCGACGTCGTTTACGCCGAAGGTCGAGTCGATCCTCCGCGAGAATTTCATTGGGTCGCAAAGATTTCACGTATCGGAGGTTGGGCGTCTAACGTATAATGTATACGGGCACAACTCGAACGAGGTCGTCGATCTAGAGTTGCGTACGTGCAGCTGTAAGATGCTTGACATCGACCGAATTCCTTGCCCACACGCTATTGCTGCTTGTGGTTATGCCAACGTCGATGTGGGTTCACTGGTCGACCCTTACTACAGCTTGGGATGTTGGAAGTTAGCTTACGAAGGTACTATATGGCCGGTGTCTGAACACATTGAAAGAAGTGTTGAAATGCTGCCACCTCCTCGCGAGAAACAACGTGGAAGACCACAGAAAAATAGGTTGCCTTCTGTTGGCGAATTTAGTAGGAGGTAAAACCTCTAAATTTAGGGTTTTGTAATGTAATAGAACCTAATTATTATTGTTATGAAATGAAAGTTTGTTTAGATTAGCGTAATGATGGTTTTATAATGTAAGAGTTATGATGTGATAGTGTTTGAGGTATGTAAAATTAGGATTTTAAAGTTAGGGTTTTAATGGATGTGCGGGACCCGTGCATTTGCGCGAAGGACCCTTGATTTCAAGCACGGGACCCATGCTCATGTGCGGGGACCCGTGCTTATTTGCGCGAAGGACCCTTGATTTCAAGCACGGGACCCATGCTCATGTGCGGGGACCCGTGCTTATTTGCTTGGTCCCTGCGCATAAGTTCGGTCCCGTGCGGAAATTATGTAAACCCTAATTGTAGTCAATTATTGGTCTTCTTTTGCAGACAAAGTTATTATTGAATTATTGGTCAGTCAACTATTTGTCTGATACATGTCAGCTTTGAGTGCAGGCGTAATCAATGCCTTGTCAAGTCTGGTGTCCTTTTCGATGTGTGAGAAGAAAAAGTACAGCACGGGTTTAAAAGAATTTCAGTAATTAAATTAAATACATATATTTTTTGGTACATCTTTACAAAAATAATTAACCATAAGGAAATTGTCGAAAAAAATATTAATCTTGACCAAAAAATTTCACTTATGTTGTTAATGTTCAGAACAAAAATTTAAACGATTTGGTGACTGTTTTCGATGTGAATTTGGTGAACTGGGTGAATGTGACAATAATTGAGCTAATTTACATAACAACAACTTGCCTTATGCTGGTGACTTGGTTAGGATGTAACAATCGAAAACTCGTATTTTATACATGCAAAAAGACCATACTTTTGTTGGCTATGATATTATATGACGTATTATATTCGTATGGAGGCTGAATCGAACTTCGAAATTATTTAATATGGTGTAAAATCGCGAAAATAATCGCAGGGTCCCCGCACATGAGTGCTGTGGTCCGGGGCCCATGCCCATGGACCCGCGCAAGCTAATGCGCGGGACACCAGCGATTACACGCGGGGCCCCTGCGATTACGCGAGGGACCCGTGAACTCACGCAGGGGACCCGTGCTTGTGTGCGCGGACCCATGCTTATGCGCGAGGGACCGTGCACTACAGTTTGGGACCATGCGCAGCGTACCGGACCCGTGCGGATTTTAATTGACTAGTCAACAATCATTGGTAAATTATTATTTTCTGCGAATGTCAGTGTAATCAATGCCTTGTCAGTGTAACGAAAAAGAAATATTTAATCAAATTGTGTAATCAAATCGCAGGACCCTTGCTCAATGACTACTGCAGGGGTCCCTAGTTTTGAAGCAAGGGACCCGTGCGCAAATGCTTGGTCCCATGCTTATGTGCGTTGAATAGTCAACAATCATTTGTGAATTAGTGGTCTGTTACTTTTTTCGTTATATTGTCAGTGTCATAACAGTCGATTTGATGCGATTAGCAATAAAATTGCCTGTCATGTCATCTAAAATTGCTTGTCATGTCATCACTAATGTCAATTCAGATTCTTTAATTTACACAAACGTAACCAACAACGTGCGAGGTTTTTCATAAAAATTATTTAAATAAAAAAAATTGTAAGAAATTATTTAAACTACTGTGAATAAAATAAAAAATTACATTCAACTATTTTGGACCAAACCAAGAAGCCCAGTCCTTACGCAAAATACAAATTGTAAGAAATTTTCTAAAATCTACTATTTCCTGCTGTGTCAGATTGGAGACGTCGTCACCTCGAAACATGAGGCTCATTGCCGCTCGCAACACATGTACGCCGCATTCTCCCCTGAAACGTTACACACTTATACAGAAATCGTCGTAAAAAAATTAAATGAAATAATAACGAATGAAACTTACCTTCCTTGCTGTTTGGCGAATCTCGGATGACGCTCAACTTTCCATTTCTTAAATCGCGTCTTGATACATCCCATGAAGACCAATATCGCCGGGATGATTACTTGCAGTGGCACCAATGCTTTGTTAAGGTTGCGCATGTCCTTGTCGCAAGACTCGTCGGAGTCGTATATCGTCATCGTCTTCTTCCTCCAATCAGCGACGCATAGCACCCAATGTGCTATCGTTTGCACGGGGAAGACGATGCAATCTGCGTCCATCCATGAGATCGATGGCCATCCATCCTGAAGTCCTCTTGCGTAATGGGACCATAACGAAAGCATCCCATTTACGACTTTTCCTTCTACGAAGCCATCGAGTTCGATACATGTCTTGAATGCGTAAGACATGTATGCAACATTCTTCGACGCAAATGCATGGGTCTTCTGCATGTCCAGGAACCCTCTCATTGCTTCGTTCATATGCTGAAAAACCAAAACAACTTAGGCTTTACAATTATAGTTCCTTGCAAAATTAATAGTTCAACGGAGCATACCATGTCATCGAGCCACCTTGTTGGCGTGTATAGATCCTCAAACCATCCACGTCTATGCTTATCGACCAAGCACTCCTTGTACTCGTCGTTAGCCATGTCCTGTATTTCCCTCTCTATGGCCCCCCACACCAGGATCTTCTTAGAAATATGGACGTCTACGGCCGATAGACCCGCTTTCATTTGACCGGTGGACGGAGGCTCAGTGAACGGCGACTGCAGCCACTGGGATGGATTCCTCTGCCGCCCTTCCGGGGTCACGTCGGCCACACCTTTACCCCTATCAGCCACGGTCGACTGATCCGCACGAGCCGAAGTTTGCAGCATCGACTGATCCCAGTCGAGGCCCCTCCAAGTAGATGGGTCGACCTCATAATATGTTTCGCTCTGCGCGCCGTATCCATCGTCCAATTGCTGCGATGGAACGTAATAATTCCATGGATATTCATTTGCCGGCCATCCCCATCCGCTTGCACTGGGTGGATCCTGCCTCGCAAATTGCGTCCACCCAGTCGAAGTCGCCTCGTCGTCTACGATACATATTAAATTGTAAGTTACGGCGTGTATTAATTTTGAATTAGGGGTAAATGTAGTTACCGTAACGAGGCACGTCGTCGGTATGTGTACGTGGACCGAATAAATTCTTCCAATCGTCCCGAAGCTCTTGCAACTGAGACGCAACGCCGCCGATGCTATCACCCAGACCTTGCATCGAGTTGAACCGCTCCTCATAGAAGTCGGAGCGTCGATCGTAATTGTCTCGGAATTGCGCAAAGCCGTCACGGAATTGCGACCACTCGTTCTCGAGATGCTCGAACCGACCGCTAAGTGCGTCGAAGCCGCTGCTAAACGTGTCGAGGCGATTGCCAAATTCATCGAATCGCCGGTCCACGTGGCGCGCAAATTCGTCATACGATGGCCCTGGCATTGGCGGCGACCTCGGCGGCGTATGGAAGTTGCCTCCATGCATGGACGGCGACCTCGGCGGCTCGTAGTTAGAGCCCATGCCCCTCTCTTCGTCTTGCCGTGATCTGATAGAGAGCTGAGGGACGGACTCTGCTTCGTAATTGGGTTCGATTGCCGCCCGCCGGCCAAGATGTTCTCGTACCGCACGACGACTGCACCTAACTTCCACCCCTTGCATCAGTAGGCTCGCCACCCTATCGTACACGTCGTCGTGTGGCGCGGCGACCTCGAAGTCGCTGTACCGAAAATAATCGGCCTGCGTCTCTTCTCCAATCGGCACTAGTAGACCTCGTACATCGGACCCAGCCACCGTCTTCGCAACATCCACCAACTTCGGACATCCCTTCCGGGGCCAATTCCTCGTGACCCACCGGCATATACGCGGCCTCGCACGCTCCCGCTCTCTAAGTTCAGCATATTTATCAGCGATGGCCGGTATGCATTCATATGCTAATATCTGAAGACAAAGAAATAAATTAATCTTAGCAAACACACGAAACCCTAAACTCACAAAGTCATTCAAATATAAAACCCTAACCTGAAGTGGATGTACGAATCCACTGATCAGCTTACTATCCTTGTTATCGTCAAAATCTTGTTTCAGCGACCGTAGTGCCGCTCTGAAAGCCACGGTCCCCCAAGGGTAACGCTCGAAGTCCTCTGAGTCCTCGACTAAATAAACGATCCAAGAAGGAAGGGTGGTATCCTTCTTGGAAGGTCGGGGCAGCAAGACGTACCCCGCAAAATACAGGTTGGCCAACTTCAACTTCTCGTCATTGACGCGCACCGTGGGGTTGCCAGCCAACTCCTCCAACCGCTGCTTAACGTGCGACAATTTAAGCGTCGATGCCGTTTTCCTCGGGAAATGACGACGGACGAATTCATCCGTTTGGTTCACCGCCGGTTCGGCTGCGAACTTCAGCCCCGTGATTAGGCAATACTCCGTTTTTGAAAAACGGAGCGGTTTCTTCCCGATGATCATCCAAAGCTCGTCACGATTGTGAAGCTGCGTCTGGCACTTGATGAGATACCACAACAGCTGCGCCGACAAATTGAAATTCGCGGCAGCGTTGACGAGCCTGCCGAACGGACTCCCTTCCGTAAAAACTGCCAGCTCATCCTCGTTTAGCCAACCAACGATCTCCTCGCTCACTTCGCAGTATCGTGACGTGATATGTAACCGGTAATCTTTCTCATCGTCGCCTCCGGCAATTTGCTTCTTCAATTGAACCTACAAATCAATAGAAAATTAATTACTAATGCTGCGGGAAAATTGCTTATGGTGAGATAGGCCGCCGCGCACAGTCCCCTGCCATGCTGCGCGGAGACCTTGCTATGCCGCGCTGGGGACCCGTGCGCGCCAGCGCGGGGACCCTGCGACATAGCACGGGACCCGTGCTTGCTAGCGCGGGGACCCGTGCTCATGTGCGCTGGAGGTCCTAGCTATGTCGCGCTGAGGACCCGTGCGTGCCAGCGCGGGGACCCTGCGACATAGAACGGGGCCCGTGCTTGCTAGCGCCGGGACCCGTGCTCATGTGCTATCCCGGCGCTAGCAAGCACGGGCCCCGTTCTATGTCGCAGGGTCCCCGCGCTGGCACGCACGGGTCCTCAGCGCGACATAGCTAGGACCTCCAGCGCACATGAGCACGGGTCCCCGCGCTAGCAAGCACGGGCCCCGTGCTATGTCGCAGGGTCCCCGCGCTGGCACGCACGGGTCCCCAGCGCGGCATAGCTAGGGCCTCCAGCGCACATGAGCACGGGTCCCTGCGCTAGCAAGCACGGGCCCCGTGCTATGTCGCAGGGTCCCCGCGCTGTCACGCACGGGTCCCCAGCGCTAGCAAGCACGGGTCCGTAGTTTTCACAGCGCGGGTTAATTGGGGAGGACCCCTGCGCTTTCACACGGATCCCTGAGATTCAAGACACGGGGCCCCTGCCTGTGCAAGCACGGGTACCCTGCGGCCTAAATTTAGGGTCCCGTGCGATTGTATAGGACGGGGTCTTTGAAAAATAATTGAAATTACCTTCACTGTTTGGGGTCTCGCCTGAACTGCCATGGATTCTGAGCTTCAAATTCGACTGTGAAGAAGAAGAAAAGGGAGAAAGCTTGATCGATTTTGCAAAGGGCCCGTGAAGTGAAAGGGTTCTTTCTTATTTACTTTTGCTTTTTCAGATTCTACAGTAAACCTCTGACAAAAACTGTAATTTTCGTTAACTGTCGTTGATTGCCATTAAAAAAAGGGTATAATAGTCTTTAACGCAGAGTAAGTAAGGGTACATTGGCCTTTTATCATTTAGGATGCTATTTTTTTAACGTTGACGTTGCCAAATGCCATTTTTTTAAATAATCCATTATTGTAGGACCTAACGCAAGTGTGAATTGCTTTAGTATCATTTCAACTATTACTGAGGCTCTCCTCACGATGTCCCACCTAGATTGTGGCGTTAAACAATCATTATTTTATTAGTATTACAAGTAATGATAATCACTTTCACTGATCAGCATATTCTTTATCGGGGCTTACCAGTAAGTGTCGACTGTCGGCTAATCAAGGAAGCGATGTTTAAGCTTTTCCTTCTAGAAACTCCCTAAACAAAAATCGAACGTAACTACTATCTCCAAAGATTATCGTTTTTCTAACGTTATGCATACGTTATAAAATGTCATGGAGATGAATAAAACTATGGGTCAGCCTAGACTTATTTTATGTTATACATAAGAAACTTATAATCATATGATTATAACTATAATAACCCTTTAAATCTAGTCATGATCTTCTTCAATCCATAGTCAAATATAGCTTCAAAAGCCTCCATCTTTTCCTAATTAGGCAATGAGGAAGCAAATCTCTATCCCACCTTCAGAAACCCTACTCTTAAAGACACATAGCGTAATTCGCTCGACGATCTCCATCAATGGACACAGCTTCATATTAGGCGAACCAGAAACACTCAGCGTTCTCTTGCCCGATTTCTTTCCGTAATAAAGCCAATCATCATCGTTCAGCACGTCATCCTTATCGTTCACACTTCACAGTGTTCTTTAACTCGGTTGAGATGCTCTCAGCAGTTAAAACAAGCCCTTCTTCTCCCGGCCATGATTTTATGGTCTATATTTACTATATCCCGCCAGCTACGCAGTTGCCGAAAATAATTTCCACGAATGGGCGGATCAACTCTTGCGTGAATTTCCTCTGCGAAGATGAAAACTTCTTCTGCGTATGAATGGCTTTGATTTGACGAGGCAAGTCCATGCATAAGCTGAGGCCACTACGAAAAGAAGAAAGGCCAGCTAAAGCAGGTTTCTTGGCCAAGACATGGATTTTGAGGTTGTCCAAATCGAATAGATGGAGTGTGTAAAATTAATGTGGTATTTATGTGGATAGTCATAGGATTCAAAGCCGATATGCTGTTATCATGATTGTAACAAAAGTGGTAAAATTAAGACGCTATTTTTTGCTAATGTAATATAATAATCATCGACCATACAAATACATGCATTGACACGAAAAGTGGTAAATAAAGACGCTTTTCTATTTTGCAGTTGTAATACGATTGTGAGAATCCTTTACGTAGACCCGACCCAGTTTCTTAATTATGGACTATGGGGAGACCATGAGGCTCATTGAGACATTTTGGGCTTAAAGAATGGCTATAAAATTAAAATGCCCATTAAGAGTTTTTTTTGCTTGTCTAATTTGTAACAATAAATGTTACTATCCGTACTAGAAGAAAATGAAATATGTTACGAGACGTATGTACTAATAAATTATATATGATATAATATTAGGGTTTATAATGCCTCCCACGACGGTATAATGATAACCCACTAATAGATTATAACAACAGATGCGGTGTGGATCTAAGACCAAGATCTATAATGTAAAGTAAAATGAAATAATCTTATGATTGCGTAACAAGTCTTTGCTAGCGCCTTTCAATAATGCATATAGAGTAAGCACGTGGAGTTTTGGTCCTAACTCACTTTGTAATTGGGTAAAAGCATCTCAATTTTTATAGTAAACATTAATCGAATATATCGAAGAAATTGAAACGTCAATCTGTTATGAAGAGATTTAGGGACAGTGACTCAAGAATATGATCCTTTCGTCTCCTTTCACCCCCTTCGATTTTTTAGCTTTTTAACTTTATACCATTCTTATCCATATCAACTCAAATGATTCTCAAGCTTGTTTCTTGATCAAATGAGAAATTGGGAAAATAAATAAGGACAACAAATGGAATCAACCAACATTCATGGTTAGATAAATCTCCCAAAAATTATGCCCAATCGTCTTAAACGATTATCGATTTTTATCTTTCCATTATACGAGAACCAAATTATTAGATGAACGAGCTTAATCATGGGAATTAGTGTCATATATTTAATACCATAACTATAATTTATAAAGCTCAACATCATAGTAGTAACTAACAATCACTCCCTTTTGGGAAAAAAACTAACAATCACTCCCACTAGTCAATATAATAAAGCGTACTCGTCTCTTACGCGTTGACACGGTATTACTATTTCTACTCGGTTTACCCATAATTATCCACAAAAAATTAAACTAAATTAAGTTAAATTAAGAAAACAAGTAGGTCTACTAAATATAATTATATGAGGAGTGTTCCAATCTCAGTTATATCTATACTCTTTTATTAAGGCTGGCTAATTGCTTGGGATAACCCGTTAAATGGTGAAGTAAATATTTTTGTGATATCTTATAGAAGATAAGTTTCTTTAGTGGAACCCATAATTATATCGTTGCGATCTCAATCACGGTTTTTGATATTTTCAAAAGACTATAATGTAAAATAGTCAACGACTGTGCTTCCCTTCTATCCAACGTGAAAGTTGTTTCCTTATTAAAGTCAAACAAACACAAGCTAACAAATGAGAGATTAGTATTATTATTTTAATATTTCCATTGCACAATTACGAGGCAATTCATTTAGGTTATAACGTCATTACTGTTTCCACATCATTTGCGTGCATGTATAAATATAATGAGTTGGATAGGCTTCAGTGCTCAAAAACACTGATAGAGAGAGACAGTAATTAATTACCTCAAAAAATTAAACTTAACCATGCGCTGTCAGGGAAACCACGCCAAGGCGGCGCTGCTCCTCCTCTTCTCCGCCGCACTATGCGTGGGTCTCACGCACGCCCGTACGGTACCCGACCCTTCGTCGCCGGAACTCCTCTCCGACGGCGGCGCTGCCGACAACCACCTGAGACTCCCCTCCTCCGCCGCCGGAGAAGAAACGAACGGCAGCTGCGAGCAGACATACGGTTTCATGCCGTGCACCACCACCGCCCTCGGCAACACCTTTTTGATCGTGGCCTACGGTTACCTTCTTTACCTCGCCGCCACGTACCTCTCCGCCGGCAGCGAGCTCTTGCTCGAGATTGTCGGGCCGGGTATCGTCGGCGGGCTTTTTCTGCCCATGCTCGGCGCCCTCCCCGACGCACTGCTCATCCTTGGTAAGTACAATTACATCCATACTCTATCCTTTTCCAGTTTAATATAATATATTATTTTTTTCACTACAAGATATTCATTTATTTATGTACCTAACCTCTTTATATGGGGTTTCAACTGAAATACCTACCAAGTCTGAAGCAGATAAAAACTAAGAATCGTTAGGTCAGAGGTCAGTTGTCATAAGAGTGTTGCTTTCCCTCATTCAGGGGCGGATCCAGAACTATATAATTTAATATATCGTCAATAGAAAAACAATAGTTTGAACGGCAATGATTAAACAAAAGAAATAAAGTTTTAACTAA
The DNA here is from genome assembly GCA_027422505.1 of Craterostigma plantagineum. Classification (NCBI taxonomy): domain Eukaryota; kingdom Viridiplantae; phylum Streptophyta; class Magnoliopsida; order Lamiales; family Linderniaceae; genus Craterostigma; species Craterostigma plantagineum. Next base: position 3,904,926 of record JAPQWV010000043.1, on the reverse strand, counting down.
AAGAAATTCGGCATTCTTTTAGATTTTCAAAGTCCTCAATAATGGTTTCCATGCTCACACTTCTAGCAAATTCTAGCAATAGATTTGGGTCGAACGATCATCGTCATTTGATATCGGCGTCGACGAGTCGATTATCGAAGAAGATAGTTCTTCACTTGCCCTTTTCTTTGAAAAAATTATCAATTGTAGTAGATTTTCCCATGAATTATGTGTAATCTGTCACAATAAAAAATAATAAATTTAGTATAATCAAACATGATAAAATATAATACAGAAAACAAACAAATACGGAACACAAACAAGAGATAACTCACATCCTATATATACATTTAAATGTAGTTTCCTATATATATATTTAAATGTAGTTTTTTGTGTGGTGTTGACACGTGTCATGTCCATTAATTTTTTTAATTAATTATTTCTTAAGACGTTAATAAAACCACCCTACACCTCACTTTCTAAAAAAACTAAACAACTCATGTAGCAAAAATCGATTATTTATTTAGTTAATTAAAAATGGTTAATTAAGTTCCATAATTAACTTAAAATACTTATAGATGGTTATTACCCGTGCAATGCACGGGCAAAAAACTAGTACTTTTAGCTTGAAATGTCGGCAAATTTCTGCAGCCAATTTACTGTGGTATTTCTCTAAGCTTCCATTTATTTAAGGCAAAATAATTATGTTTCTATTGATGGGCCAACGTTCCTTTTTGGGCAGCTGAGCAGATTGGGCCAGACAGCAATATTTTATTAGTTGAAAGCTGGGACCAATAATATAAAGAATAAGCTCCTTGACAGTCAAGCTACATACGATTTTCTGAGTATTTATAGAGCAGAATTCTATATATACGAATTCTTTATGAATATATATATATATATATATAATATATATGTACTAACATTTTCGAAAATTTTCGGGGGGGGGGGGGGGGCGTGGCCCCCTCCGGCCCATGAATAGATCCGCCCCTGCCCTCATTGCCATCCTCCCTACTGTTAGTGTTTCTGGGCTTTTTTTAGTCTTCTTGCCCATCAACCAACCGATCTTGACTTTATTTTTTCCTTAATTCTCCAACGTAATAAAATGCAACTTTGACCTAAGGCATTTCTTCATCACAATTCACAATGACAACACTATACTTTCATTACAGTCTCAGGTTTGTCTGGGAGCAAAGAAACAGCTCAAAGTCAGGTCTCAGTAGGAATGGGACTCTTGGCAGGTTCGACGGTGATGCTTATTACCACAATTTGGGGAACATGCGTAATCGTAGGGAAATGCAACATCGAAGACAACCTCGCTAAGGACTCTCAAGACACTAATGGCTTCAGCTTAACCTGTAAATCAAGCTCTCAAACCCCACACTTAACATATCATATGCTATCTCCTCCTATCACCAATTGGTTTTAGGAAGGACCTTTCAATCTCAATATTGACTCCCGCGGAAGGAGCTCTTTGTTTAACTCCGTGTATTCGATTGTTCCTGTGCAGACTCTGGCATTAGCACCGACATATGGACGAGCTACGCGGGAATTATAATGGTCGTCTCCTTAATACCGTTCCTCATCGTACAGTTGCCGCAGATCCTCCATTCGAATTCTGGGAGGCATTTGGCCGTGTTGATAAGCCTCATGGTCTCCGTCCTACTGCTCGTCTCCTATTGCATCTACCAGGTTCTCCAGCCCAGGGTTCAGAAGAGGCGCCTCGCCTATGCCAAGCACAAGCACGTGATTTCCGGGATCTTGAAGCACCTCAAGAAGCGCGCCCTCGGGAAATTATACGCCGAGGACGGAAGGGTAAACGAAGAAGTGTTGAAAAAGTAAATCCCTCTAATCCATTTCCACGACTGTTCAATATATTATTTTTTCAGTTCTGTAAATTTGGGGGTGGCATACAGGTAACTATCAAAATTAATTATTTTGGGACATTTTACGCCGGAACCGTTTTTTTTCCCCGAAATCTAGGGTCAGGCGTATAATGTCGATAAATTGCTTAATTTTGAAAGCTATTATCGGTATAATGTCACGCATAAATTCAACGTCCTTACGCTGTCATCCACTAAATTACAGGACCGAAAAACTAATTACCACTTGTTTTTCTTTTTAAAAGTAAGTGTAAATATCTAACGTACATGGCCTCCTTCGGAAAAAAAGGTTGTTCAATGTGATCGACGGGAACGAGGACGGATACCTCTCGCGCTCGGAGCTCAGAGCCCTAGTGGTGGGAATTCAGTTCGGCGAAGTAAGCTTAGACGCGAACGAAGCTGTGGAGAAGCTGATGAACGAGTTTGACACCTCACGCGATGAGAAGGTCGACTTGGCCGAGTTCGTCGCGGGAATTAGCAAGTGGCTCGGAGAGGCTAAGGCTTATTCGAGCGAGTCCTACGCAGCCGCTAACTCGATGAAGTACATCGACGAATTCCACACGGTACGTCTGGTTTTCTTTTTTTACTACGTACGTACGCTTTAGTCGCCCGAGTTTACGAAAAAATAAAAGAAAAAGAGTAATCTTTCTTTGCAGCAAACGAAGAGGGAGCACGACCTTCTGGGCGAGCAGGGCGACGACGTGGCCGAGGGCGTCGAAGATCCCAAATCGGTCACCGTTAAAGCCGTCCTATTGCTGATCCTCGGAACGGCGATTGCAGCTGCGTTCGCAGATCCTTTGGTCGACGCCGTCGATAATTTCTCGAGCGCTACGAATATCCCGGCGTTCTTCATATCATTCGTAGCGCTTCCCTTGGCGACCAACTCGAGCGAGGCGGTCTCTGCTATCATTTTCGCAAGCCGAAAGAAGATAAGATCTGCTTCTCTGACGTTTTCTGAGGTAAGAAGATTTATTGAATGATATCTTTTCGAAATGGGCTCGATTTATCTGACTCGTTTTCCTCTCTTTTTCTCATTTCAAGCTTTACGGGGCGGTGACGATGAACAATGTACTGTGCCTATCGGTTTTCTTGGCGCTTGTCTACGTTAGAGGATTGGTTTGGGACTTTTCGTCGGAGGTTTTGGTGATAATCATCGTCTGCCTTGTAATGGGAATCTTCGCCAGCGTTCGAACGACTTTCCCGCTATGGACTTCCTTATTGGCTTTTCTTCTCTATCCTTTCTCTCTGGCACTTGTCTATGTTCTCGACTATGTACTTGGCTGGTCCTAAGCGCTCTTCAGCTAGGTTTTTTTTTCTCTTTCCCTTTTTCGGGATCGTAGCATGACACTGTAACTCTGTTATTCTAAAGACAGTTTACTGATAGAATCCTCAGCCAACAGCATTATGGCCCACAAAATTCGAATCGAACAATCATATTCTTGCACGAAAATGATATTGAAAACCGTGACAAGGTTAAGTACAATGATGCTAACCTCATAACGAACGAAGAGCATTCGTATACAGGTGGGAAATTCTAGTACTTCCTTTTTCTGACCTTGAAATTGGAGGAACGAATCACATCATCGTCAGCGAGAAGAGTTTCGGTGAGAATCGAAAGTGAGTCTGGCTTGGTGAAGTAGGTGAAGAGAAGGTAAATACCATCCATGTAAGTGTTGGTTTCTCCAGCCTTGTTCTTCTTCCTTATGCTGTAGGCGAGTGGAATCACTCCTCTGTTGAAGACTTCTACGTACATTCCTCCGCCCGCCACGAGCAACTGCAGCGACAGATACGATTTTTCTTTCATTGGATTTCAATTCGAAGCTAAATTTCAAACACTTGCGATTGCGATGATTGCCCACCAAATCAAACCTCAAATTTTACGAAAGTCCAATCGATAGCTTACCTCTTCGTACTTCTGCGTAAAAGCTAGGCGCTCGTCTTCGGACATGTCCGGCCTCAATACAACCATAGTCTCGTACTTCCTCAGCCCTGGAGGACACTGTGGCTCGTCCTTATCCTCGGCGTCCAATAAACCCGACCCGGTAATCGACGGTGGAGGTGAATCGGTGCCGTCTAAGCCTCTGTCGAAGAACGTCAGGTCAAAATCTGCCCTGGCCTTGGAGTTAATCCTCAAAATTCTTCGTGGAGTTTTGAAGCTCTTTATGCTGGAGCAATGTGTACTGAGCTGATGGGTTGAAGAGCTGAGGATTGGGCGATTGGGTGGTTTTGAGAGGGCGAGAGCTGAATACGACGACGCCATTTTTTTGTGTGGATTGAATGATGAAGGTGATAGATAAGATGAGGAAGAGCGTGGAAGTGAACAGCGATTTAAGTTGCAAGAAAGTTGCTATTCGAAAAATTTTTTTGTTGGGACTCCCAAGCTATGATATTTAGTAGAGTGTTAAACAGGTCGGGTTGGGTCACCTTCGGGTTCAACCCGTTTAATAAACGGGTTGAAAACTTCAACCCTGACCTGACTTGTTTACTTAAACAGGTTGAAAAATCAAATCCAAACCCAACATGCTTTAACCGTAACCCAACCGGCCAACCCGTTTCAAATTAAAAAAGAGAAGAAAAAAACAAAATTCAGAATATAATCCAAATTAAACAAAAAAAGGAGAACTAATGCAATTTTTTTCTAAAAAACATCATGTGTGAGTGTGAGAGTGGGTAGAGCATTAGGGTTAATTCTTTTATTTTATTTATATTAATAATATGTTAATAATATATATTATTCGCGTTAAATAGGTTGATTTCAGGTTGACCTCGGGTTGAAAATCCGAACCCTAACCTAAGCCACTTAGTAATTGGGTTGGGTTCGGGTTTACCCATTTACGTAAACATGTAAAAAATGCTAACCCGAACCTGCTATTTCTGGTGCGGTTCGTGTCGGGTTGGCGGGTTGAGTCGATTTTTAACAGCCCTAAATTATTTAGATACTGGTCTTTGGGCTTAAAATGCCCGCGCCGCTTATGAAACTGCACGTTATTACCAGAAGAACTATAATCAGCAGCCGTGGGAAAGAACGACTTTGATAGTATCAGCAATGGAGTAAGAACCCATCTGCACAGAGGGCAAAAAGTTGGAATCTTTCTCTTTTCCTACATCAAGCCCACGTTATTAATGATGCAATAATGTAATATTTCTGCTTACGATCATTATTAGAACACATACATAAAGTATAACTACATCAAGATGTCCAATTGGGACTATTTTTCAGTTCGTCTCAGTTGAAAGAGGTATGTCAACAATGAAAATAAAATTTCTAAAAAGATTCCATATTGGAATAGAAACTTGCGGGACTTTGAGAATTGAGAGCGAGTAATTCCACTTTCATTTCAAAGCTTCTTTTGTCACTTCCATTTGTCTGTCTCAAACCTTAACCCTTTTCAACTGTCACATATACATCTCAACTCAATGTTGGGCATGCAAGATTTAATACTGGGATTTTTTTTTTATTATCCTCGAATATGCTTTTAGACCAAAAAAGAGAAAAAAAAAATTGAGGAGAAATACTAAAGAAGGAGAAACACATCATATCCACATAAGAATCGGCTCCAGATAAGCGGAATATCAAAACAGATTTTCCAACCAAAAGAAAGGGAAAAGAAAAAAAAATTACGAAAACCTAATTTTTACCGCCAAAATCCCACCAATGCTCCGTTCTGGTCCACTACTTCACCTCAAACCTTTCCCAATCCACGACACGACCCGTATCCTCCACATCAGAGTTTCGGTTACCCGGTCGGCGCTGCCGGGAAGGTATGATGGCCGAGTTCTTCGCCCCGCCAGACGTGTACTTGAAGCTAATCTTCTTCGAAGATTATGCAAATTTCAGTGTTCAGTTCGATGCGGTGTAAGAAGCGACGGTGATGATATCGATGTGGAGCTTTTCCGTCTGCTGGATTTATTGCCCGAGGAAATGAGGCGGACAGTGGGCGAACATCCTGAGCTGAGAGATTTGATTGAGGTGGTGATGGATTTGGGTCGGAAACCACTGGCGAGGTTTCCTTCCGGCGATTTTGTGCTGTCAGATCATCCTATCACCGCCGATGATATAAGATACGCCACTTCGCAGGTAGGTGTGTGGATTATTTGATACGAAGTTGAAATGAGTTCTTGTTGATGGTGCGTCTTTCAGGTTGGTGATTTTGCTGTCGACAATCGAGCTGGAATCAGCAGAACTTTGCACCGCATTAGCGCTATTAGAAACCGAAAGGGTGCTATCGTTGGTTTAACATGCCGAGTTGGTCGTGCAGTGTCCGGAAGTGCCAACATGTTGCGAGATTTAGTGAAGGACGGCGGGTCGCTGTTACTGATTGGTCCTCCTGGGGTGGGGAAAACTACTATTATAAGGTCATATCTTTGTTTTAACTGACATTAAATCTTGTTTTGCTATTTATTGTGATCAGTAACGTGGCATGTAGATTGTCGGCTTTAGCAACTCCTCAAGTGAAGCAAAATGATGATTTGTTCTAATAGAAATATCATATTACTCTAATTTGCTTAATGATGCCGAACTACATCTGTGTGTTCCTTTTTCCAAGGGATATTGCTCGTATGCTGGCAAATGAGTACGAGAAGCGTGTAATGATTGTTGACACCTCAAATGAAATTGGTGGTGATGGAGACATACCTCATGCAGGAATTGGCAATGCTCGTCGGATGCAAGTTCCACATACGGATATGCAACACGAGGTGTTTTTTTTTCAATCCCAGCGTTTTAAGTAATGAAGTAAGATTGAAATTTTGAGTTTATTATGGGTGTGACTTGGAGACAGAGGTATTGCGGATGTTATAGTGGTGTTTCCTTTCACCACTCTCTGTGCCAATTATTTAGCAAATTTAATGAGCATTCTGAGGAGTAATTATGTTGTTTTTCTGGTCTTTGATTAATTGTCCAGGTACTCATAGAAGCTGTAGAAAATCATATGCCACAAGTAATTGTAATTGATGAAATTGGCACAAAGCTTGAAGCTGCTGCAGCGAGTACTATTGCACAACGAGGAATTCAACTAGTTGCAACCGCCCATGGAGTAACCATTGAGAATTTAGTAATGAATCCTTCTTTGGAGATGCTCGTAGGAGGAGTACAGGTACACATTTACTATTTGGCTGCAATATGACTGCTCATGTAGTGTAGATCTCAATGTATATATCAAATATGAGTGCATGTTGTAGATTATAGACTTACCTTGTGTATATAATGCACATCAATTATAATGCTGTTGTAATCACCTTAGTGTATTACATAATACAGCTATCGAGCTAGTTATGGTGTGATCTTACTCTTTCTAATGCTTTTTGGCCGCTGAGCATATCTCAACGTAAGTTCATACGGCCAGGATTTCTTAGTGACAGAATTTTCATCAATTATTTTCGTTTTGAGAAGAAATTGCTGAAGGAGAAACAATAAAAGAATAATACTTTGTTTGAAGATGATAAAAAATGTGGTTTAAGTGGTATCAGCTTTTGTATCCCCGTATGCAAAGGGTTATCTATTATACTTAGCACTTGAAATTTTATATATTGGTTCTTGTGTGTTGCTGAAGAAGCGGTTTACTTTTTGTGTTGTTCCAATTTTGTCAGAGTGTGACCTTAGGAGATGAAGAGGCAAGTCGTAGAGGTGTTCAAAAAACAGTACTGGAGAGGAAAGGACCTTCAACCTTTTCTAGTGGGGTGGAGATAATTTCGAAAGCAGAACTGCGAGTTCATTTTAATCTAGAAGCAACCGTAGATTCTATACTTTTGGGTTCGACTTCTTTCTTCTGCGCTTCTATTTTTTCTTTTGTTTTCTCCACATTTCAGAATGTCGTGATTCCATCTTGAGGCACATCCTTGCATTGGTTCTTGTGTAGGCCGACACCCGAGATTTGAGGTACGTAAGATCAATCAGGGTCCAACAGAAGATTACCAGCCTGAATCTCTCAGTTGTGAGATGTCTCAGTCAGTTGGTGAAAGCAAGATTGAACATAAACATGATGCCAGCAATGATACCCTTTATGGTGAACTTGGCTCAGAAGAGGGTTCTTTTGAAGATGAGGATTCTCTTTCTCTGTTTCTTTATGGGGTAAGGAGCAGCACCTTTGATTCATCTTCACATGGTTTCACCTTGGTTTTCATTTTTCGTATGACTTGCCTGAAAATTTAGCTTTTTGCTAAGGTGTATAATCATCAGTTGAGAATGCTTACTTTGTTTCTTGTTTATAGTTTATGGTGAGCATTAACTATGCGTTTACAATTTACATATTGTTCCTTGTAAGTATTGCATTGGGTAATTTATTAAGGAAGCCGGTATTGTAGATATCGGAGGCAAGCATATTACAAGGTGTGAAACAGTTGAAGATTAATGAAAAAATAGTATTCACAGACAACATCAGTGAAGCAGATGCATTGTTAGCACTTCAGTCCAAGCTAAAGAAAAATCCTCGTCTTCAAGCTGCCACCAGATCTCATGGCATTCCTACTTATATATGTAAGGTAAATGCATAATTCTTTTGTTACCATATCTGTGAACTGTGAAAAAGGAGAAAAATAACTCTGCCAAGCATTCCTTGTGCAACCAGGAGTAAAAAGTTAATCTGATCCATTCTCGACATATCTTGTGAAAGTACTTATTGCCCTTCTCTCTTTTTCTTCAGACAAATTCTTCGGCTCATGTCAACAAGATCGTAGAGGCTTTGATGACCGATTACGCTGATAATTTTGAATTTTACGAATCTGATACTAAGGCAACCGAGTCAGAGAAAATCGATGCTTTAGAGGTAGTGCACTTCTTTTATTTTCTTCGAAATTCATGACATGAATGTGACATTTCCTCTGTGTATGTGGATCAATTCAGTGCTTTATTCTACTTGATGCTGGGAAGGGGTAGATACTACATACTATTTATTTCTTAGAATTGCTCTGAAGTATCTTTTATTCTTGAAATTATATCAAGTTGCGTTTATTTGAACATTTGTTTTGATTCAGCCAATTAGTTATCCATGACTGATTGGTAGATTAAACCATGCGACCATGCAAATTTGACTTGTTGCATTATAAACCATTCTATTGTAGAATTGAGACATTTCTTCTTTTCTCCCAAATTATGTCCGAAGGAGGCAAGAATCGCTATTGAGCAAACAGTAATTCCGAAAGGGGAGCCAGTGGAACTGCTTCCTCGCTCGTCTAACATAATGTTGCTACAGAAAGATCTCATTCGTAAATACAATCTTAGGTCGGAACGAGTTCTTTCTGAGATTGGAGTACGGTTAAGAATTCTCCCTATGCAGAGTTCCGTAGACGAAGATTTTTCTGATAATGATAATGAAGATGATGATACTACTGAATTTGTTGCATTGAACGGGTTAGAAGATGAAACAAATGGCTCTGCTTTTACCGTTGATAGATTACCAATCCTTCCAGATTAAATATGTTCTCGGAGTTAAACAAAGGCCGAATGGACAGCAGGTACGTTGTATATCGTTATTTCAATAATTTAATCTGCTTTATGTATAATTGGTTACATTAGATGAACAGAGTTATTTGGTAGTGATAGAACTTTTCCACTTTTCTCCTCTGTTACATTGGTAGTGATGAACATAGTTACAAAACTGAAGCTGAAGTTCAAAAAATGTTTCTTCATACCCTAACAAACTGAAGGAGACAGTCGTTCTTTTATTACACACCTGTTTTTTTGTACTAATATGAAGAATGGAGTTCTTGTTATCCTTGTTATCTAGAGCTAGAGTCTATTGATTAATGAAATGCAGCTGCCGAAAGCTATATAAAATACTAGATAGTAAGATGGTTGTAAAGTTAGTGTCCCATGTCGTAATGGGAGTTTGTATTATCGTTGGATAACTTTTTAGGTGGGGATGTAGAGTAGATGTCCACATCAGAACTTGTTTAGCTTCTGCACTCTTTCAACGGTAACTAGTCATCTTTGGGTTTCTCGATTTGAGAATCAATGTAGTCGCATTGAAAAGCTTTTATTAATTTACTGCACATTGAGCATAAGCACTCGCTAGTCGCTATCGTTTCAGCTAATCATAATTCATGGGAAACTGTATTTTATACCTTGGCTTATCTCAATTGGCGGTCAACCTTTTTTATCAATCAAATGCATGATCTGTTAGCTGTCATCCAATCCTATATTGCTTTCTTTGCTCTATTTTCTGTTCGTTTTATGTTCCGTTTATAAGCTTATTATTATATAATAACTTGGAAAACAGAGAGAATAATGCCATTATCTTCTTGAATATACAGTATGTATACTATAGGCTAGCATAGGTATTAGCATCAGGATGGATTTGCATTTAGGTCATTTGCAATTATTTTTAGAGGAAAAATAAGAGTTTAAAACTTAGGCAACCATCTTAGATGTGCCTTTCTGCGTGTGTTATACCAATTATAAGTCCTGAAATTGGAGTGTGTTGCTTTGCTCCAATAGCCCAAAAGCATTAGGACACAGGACAAAAATGCCTACGATTCTAGTTGTAGACATGGAAAAGCTAATTTATAATAGGACATGCTTATGTTTGTTCGACCGTTTACATGCAACCCTTAGTATTAAATTATAGCATGACATTAGTTATACAGTAAAGAGATGCCCTGACTCTTCAGAACCCCATTGAGAAAGATTGCAGATTCTTGATTCTGAGCCAATAATTGTGTTTCGTGACATCACCAGTTCGATGCATGGAGTCCAAATTAAAATGACCTGTCACACTTTTAGTTCCTAGGTAAAGAAAGGTTTCATAGCTAGGCAAAAAAAGTTGAGTATGATTATTCCTTTGGGGGTTGAGTCCAATCTTAGTAAAGATTAACCGATTATTTGTGCTAGTGACTGATGAACTATGTGGATAGTGTGTATCAGAATGACGTATACCAAAAGCTAGAATATGAACTAAATAGCGATGATTATTGACATATACGATGGTAATGTTAATTGTGTACTCACTGGGGGAGTTCATTATTGCAACTAACGTGACTAATGAAAATATTTTTGTCTAAATCTATACTCGAAAGAACGATAAGAACTTCGTATTGCATATGGTTTGTTTTCCTTCCTCAGACGAAGAGGAGGAGGCGGCTCAAGACCGTAAAAGGAAACCCACGTCGACGTTTTCAAGGCAAAATGGGAATGATAAGATTTCCATTAACAAGAAAGATATACATGTATGTAAGTTAATAATCTCACACTAAAGAATGACCAGCTATCAAGTAATTTAATTTTCTTGCAAGTGTCACCTTCTTTGTTATTGATTGCATAGCATCCCACTCCATCATCTTTAGTGGAATGCATACTGGAGAATTTGTTTGTGTATTGCAATTAACTTATTTTTTATTCTGCACATTCGTTACATGGGAGCTCTCAGTGTTTATATATGCATCTAAACCCTTGACACACTTGACATACATTCCCACACCACAACAAACAAATCCTAGTACAAATATAATAAAGTCGATCACTCATGGGTTGTAGATTTAGCTTGTTCTCTTGCGTCTTCATCTTGGCCATGTTTGTACTATTTTCTGTTTCGACAATAGAAGGACGTGCGTTGATTGAGAATGGTAAAGAAATTATCAATGAGAGCTTGAGAAGGAAAGAAATTTCCGGAAATTGGTACGTTGATAACCGTGTTAGCCCTGGCGGACCCGACCCGAAACACCATTGATGCCGATTTGTATATCTATGGGCTTTGAAAATGAAACAAAACGAACAAGAATGTCGTTGAGGGATGAGAGAGCTATAATATACTTCCCTTGACCGTCTCTTTTTTTGCTGTTTATTTTTTTCTTTCTTGGCTTTTGGTTGTTGAGTAGGTTCCTTTGTTTAGTTAAAATAATCGAACTTCAAACGCAGAAAATATTCATCATCCACGGACGGCCAGCTTAATAAAATAGTGATTAAAAAAAAATCAGGTGGGTGCCCTTTGAAAATAATAATATGAAGATTAACGAAAGTTGTTGTATTATTTGTTTTCTACGTTGTGATGGTGACTTGGTGCACCAACTACCAATCGGCTGCTTTCTTAAGGAGACAATCAATGGCTTCACCAAACGAAATCCCAATTGGTGGTTACTATTCTTTATCTGAAAATAAAACTAACACAAACTAAAATGTCGTTTTGTGAAGGCTTTCCTTCTTGGTGTTGTCTTATTTTATTCATTATATGTGCGAGTGTGTGTGAAAACGATAAAACTTGCAAAAATGTCAAAATCATAGGCATAAATTGACTTCACTAAAGAAAATAAAGAATGATTTTATCGCAATGGATTTACCCGACCATGGATTTTAGGACAAATAATAGTAAAAATGGTTAACTCGCCTAACAATCATATCTCGTATCGGTCAACGACATAATAATTTGTTATCTTTCTGCCTTTCTATTCTTCTACTGAAACTTGGACAACCTTAGCATATCCGACGTGTCGTTCAATGAATTAATCCAATTGCAGATAATTTGGGTCATCTTTCACAGATAGACATTTAACATGTTTTTACTATTTATTATCTTTCGATGCCTTTTTTTTTTATTATTCCTTGGTAGACATTTTCATGTGGGTAGTGCGTTCCCATGACTTTATAGGCTTTTATCTAATAGGATGATGATCACCAATTCAAATGCTGATTCATCAAGCAGACAAAGACGATAAGCACTTCAAATAATCATAACAAGCCAATTTTCATCTGCATTCAATTCCCAACATGAATAATAATCTCCACTCTGATAATATACATCAATTACAAGATTTGACTTGCGAGAAACGTGGCTTTTGTCCAAAATGTTTATCTTTCCTAACATACATCTAATACGGCACCTATTTTTAGTTCCATCAAATAGGTGGTCAATGTTTGAAATGTAATATATCGACAGATCCCATAATATAAATAAATCTTTCTGGGTGTGTGGTGTGATGCTGTAAGTAAATTTTAAAATGAGAGATTTCATTCAACAAACTACCATTTTCTCAAGATATACCAAAAGCAAAATTACCTTCACGTCAGAAAGATTTGAAACTTTTCACAGCATCGTTCAAAAAACCCTGAAATTTTATGTGAATGTGATATGCAAGTGAAAAAGAGGGTATAAAAGAGACACCTTTACCTCTTTTTAATATATCTATATCTTCATATGAAAAAATGCCGTGGTGTGCATGTTCTTTTAGATTTAATTTATATATTTTTGGCGAATCAGCAATATAATATTATTCAGGTGATGGGTTCTAATGGCGATCGATGCTATAATTAATTGGTGGAATAAAGTGTTATTTGTCTATTACGAATTGGCGTCGTCTTATTCTTGATGACGACTTAAAGAACAGATAATGACTAGACAATTAACTAATATCAACGGCGCTGATCGACACTTGTTCAGACAAAAGAATGAAAGCCCACCAACAACATAGCAGTATTATGCGTATGGACTTCTTTTTTCATCCTTCTTTTCCTTTTTTTTTCTTCTAAGAACAGCAAAGATTTAAGATCTTCGTAAATAAAAGAGATTAGGACAAAACATGCTTTAGATTTGATTGCATTATCCACATCGACAGTTTATCTTTATGATCTTCGCATTATAATTCCACTTTGTCCCTTCTTCGCGTGCATTTTTGCATATATATAGATGTGCCAATTCAACGAATATCAAAGGCAAGCAAATATATCTATTCACTCTCTCGCGGTAATAAACCTAAACATGAAACAAGAAAGAATAATGTATGCTATGATCTTAAGGCTTTTATTACTTACTATAGTAATAATGACTTCGCTGTGTATCGAGGGTTTCGACGTGAGTTGTGCTCATCATCGCAAATTCTTGGCTAGCCATGAAGAATCTCCGAGAAGCTCACAACACATTTTGCATAAATTACGGTTTGATGAATCGAAATTGGAATATTATCGACGAAGAGCTATTATGTTGGACGCAGGGACGACCCGAGTTGCGCCAGGCGGGCCCGACCCTCAGCACCATTCTGAGCCGCCTTTGTCCTAAACTTAATTCATATGTGTGATCTTCTCTTGTTTTTTTTTATTCTAATTTCAAATTGAATCTTATCTTCGATCATTGTTTGCGTTTTTATTATTTCTTCAGGGTGATTTCCTTCTTTGCGTCCTTCGTTGATCACAAGTATATGCATGGAACAATTTTTAATATTATATAGGATTATTGGCCATGCAAGAAATATATTACATTTAATGCATACTTGTAGATGAATCACACCCGAATGTGTGTGCCCAATTCATAAGTATATAGTTTTATTTATAGTTAAAAAATAACTTATATGGATTTAAAATCAAATAAAAATTAAGGGACTAAATTTAAATTGTACATCAAAATTGACACACCATTGTGAGAGCAGTTACTCTAACATGCTCTTTTAATAAAATAGATAGATAGGTATAACTTGGCAATTTTTACTCGATGAAAAAAGAATATATCAACCTCATAATGAAGCAAATCCCAATAGGTTTATTTGTTGGGCCTCCACGAAGAGAATATATATTTTTTTACTTGAACAAATGACCCATTTCATTATCACAAAATTCCGACAATTAAAATCACTCACATGCTAGCAACGACGCTTTCCAGGAATTGTTTTCGTGGTTAGTAACTAGAATTAGCATGAGATTTCAATTATTTGAAATATATGTACGCTTTTTAATTATAAGGAAAATTGCACATCGATATATGTGGCACCTTATCTTAAATTCTCTACAAATTTGACAAAACTAACATGTTTGGGATGGTATTATGGGTCTCCATGACTGAAGATAAATGTGGAAATAATGTGACCATTCGATTCAATTAATTACTACACCTTTTTTCCTCTGCAAAGTCTTAATTCACATGAAGTTGTCGCAAAACTAATTGTAATGGTCATTATGCAGACAAAACACGAACTCACATGCAAAGCTCGTCTAGTATCTATTCGACTAAAAATCTCATCTTAAATAAATACACATTTATATATATATATACATACATATATACATATTGGAATTAACAATTTGACTTTTTTTCGACGACGACAAAACGAGGTAAGGTAATTGGTGAGAATATGTCAACGGTCTCTATCAAATGGGCTTTCTGGCTTACGCCAATGGGCTTCACGTGGCACTATCACAAAGGCCCACTTTTCAAGAATTTTGCCTATTTATGATAATAATATTTTAATATATTTATATGATGTGACGTTCGAAACTACTCTCTCTGTTTCAAATGTTTTTGACATTTGGAATTTGTCAAATTAAGAAACTGAATTTTTTGATAATATAGTACAATAAGGTAAAAAAGTGTATATTTTGACACGTCTTTTAAGAATATTTAATATTATTATATTGATTGTGATTTTTTTTTCTAAATAAGGAAATGTACAAAAAATGTGGGACTCCCGATTTAGTAAAAATGTATAAAATGATTTGGAAATGGCTGCGACAATACATATACAGAACGCTAGATATAACGCTTAAAAAAAACAAAAATCAAATTAGAAACAGCGAAGGCATCGCAATAAAAAAACAGGCACATGGATACAAAATGATTTCAAATGGTTATATATCATATTTGCAGAAGGGAAAGAAGAAAAGGTACGTGACTTTTGGAAACTTGTTTGAATTATTTTATGAAACTATTCTTTCTTTCCATCGCCAAGTTTTTGTCTATGGTATATATAGGAAGCATCCTATGCATCCCCATGATATGTTTGAATCTAAAACAGTATTAAATTAACATTATACACATATCGTGTAAATAAAAATAAATACCATTGTTTACAACACTTTTCTATCACAGACTAATGAGATAAAAAGGAAAACTGGAGATTAAAGAAAAGAAAACAAACAAATAGTCGAAAGTTCTACATTTACGGTTCACCATTTCTTAACTTCATATTTTCGAAATTTCTATATCTTTAATCTGATCAATTTGTCTCCATGTGACTGTCACGTGCTTCCTTTCAAGCCACTTCCCTATGTTCCTTATCCACTAACAACAGTTGCACCTTCGAAATTTCTACTGTAGATCGACTATGCATGCATGCATAGCACATACGAAAAAGCCTAATATGCTATTTTCTTACATATAAAACAAAACAAATAGACATTAATCATTCATATATGGCTATCTCCTAGCCAAGAAAATCAAACTATTATCTATTTCTCTCTCGTTTTTCCGTGAGGAACATGGTGGGATTCACATGCCCTAATCGTAACCTTACTATTTTATTTAAAAATACGTTCTCTTACAACTCTGATTATTCCCATTTTCGAGACATTCT